>OX336401.1:42669072-43317009 GCA_946902985.2 Meconema thalassinum | reverse complement strand
TTCGTTCAACCCTAGCATAAGCGAGTTACCTCAGAGCTTGGCTCTCCTTTTCAAAACACGTAAATGTTCACATCTCAACTGAAATATTATCACGCAAATGTTTAAAATGCTCCATTCAAACACCAGTGGAATACTCCAACAATCCCAAATCATGTTTAATTGTTCAAACCACCTGCTTAATTAGCGTTGTTTAGAGTATAAAAATAAAACTCTTAATGTTAATAACAAAAGTTCATTAATTATTTATAACAATAATAAATTGTTTATAACAATGTCAAACGACAATTGAAAATTTTATACACGCCTCTATTAATTACTTTCATTTCAAATTATTTAACAAAGATATTTACAAAATTATTTACAATATTATATTGTTTATATTATTAATACAAGAAATACATTAAACCACACGTTTATCCGGTTGATAATTACTTAAATCGTGGTGATATAATCGACCAATGAAGGTTAGTTATATTTAACTGTCAAATTCAGGTTTAATAAGGTTTAATAATAATTATTAATATTTGTGACGGTAACCTCCATTCAACATCTTTATCTCAAATTATTTAACACTCTTGTTAATTTTAACAGTATTTTCATATGAATAACTTTCAAAGAACCAGAACAATACATTCAGCGGGAAAATACGTCGCTCAAAACGCACAAAATTGCACAACAATTGGCCGAAAATTCATCATATATCTTCATATATATGGCATAAAAATCTTCCAAACTACATACAAAACCTCCACTTATAAATTCATCAACTTCATTTCTTACTGTGGGAACCTCCTTCATTATTCCAGGGCATTACTCATCAGCGACTTTTACATGTCCACTGAACTAACGATTATACATCCATTGTTCCTCTTTAAAAATTCTTATATTCATCAATTGTATTAATGACTGTTATTATTTAACCTTCGTGGGTTTCATTCATGAATCGATATGAAGTAAAAATTTGCCAATCACAAATAAATTTAATAGCAAATACGATTAGACACTCCTCCCTGGTCTATCAAAATTGAGATTAATATCTTCAAAGTAACGCAGTATAAAAATACTATCTTCAATCAAAGTTCATCGAAACTGCATGAATAGTCGAATAGAATACAATTAGATTGTGGAATGCAAACAATATTGTTCCAATCTATAATTGAGAAAAACTCCTATCAAATGTTCATTACTATAGTGTATTCAATAAATCGTAATCACAGTTCATATTTCAGAAAATTGTCTATAATGCAATGATAAATGTCTATGTTGCAATCATGTTCATAAGACGACTAGTATTTCAAAGATCGTCGATATCGTAATAGATTTTAACGCTCTAAAATCATTTAATCATTCTTCTTTCTTGAGGATGACAGAAAATTGGTCAAAGTAATTTACTGAATAGAATTACTTTAATAAAATGACACGCTGTCTGAATTCAAATCTGCCATAGCAAATCGTTAACTTTACCGTCAAATCGTGACTACAAAAATATGCAAATTACTGAAAGAATCTAATATCAGTCTCAACTGATCCAAAATTATTTAAGTATGCCAATGACATAACAATGTCTCAACAAATCGAAGAAAAAGGCATAAATCATCGAAGTGTACTGAGTACAGAAATATCAATCAAGAAAATGGGGCAAAAGATAGGACAGAAAATATGGGAAAATGGTTGCTCAGATATCGCTACAAGACTCAAATAATACAAGAAACGTTCACGACTACCTTATCTGTTGATTGAAGTTCTAGAGGAAAGTTTTCAAAGAAAACTGCTGTTGGTTCCATTTCACCAGCGTAAAGATGTGCTCCGACCTCGAACCTGGAATCAGCGTCCTCGGAGAATCGAACTGCTTCCTTCTCCGGAAATTGCGCTGCTCCGTGGATACGAAAAACATCCTTCTGGCAAAACTCTTCTTTGTGAGCCGGGACAACCCTGGCCTCTCTTGAAAGTTCCCTGAAGTTCTGGTTGCAATTCGCCATGAAGTTTATTGTAGTTATTTCCGCAGAAATATTCATAATCGTGGAGTATGAAAATATTTCCACTGTCATCTGGTATAATTCAGCGATGGATTCACGATGCATGAGTGTAGTTGGATGTTCACTACATGCTCGCTTTTGTAGAATGACGATTAACGAAGTTCCATGCTGTTACTTCACTCCATCGATATATGTCCCAATTGCATTAAAGCCTTAGCCTTCCATCTCAACTACTGTTATAATCATCGAAAGCACTGCAAGATTATAATGTTCCATAGTCGAATGTATCGTTGTAATACCAAACGTATTCTCCAATATCACTGTTGCACTCCACGTGTCAGCCGTAGTGTATAATGTGGAATTTTAAAAGTGTTTCTCATGTGGCGAGAAAATCACTTTTGTTGGCAGCCTTAAAGTGCCAATATCTTTCGAAGTATAACTGTGAAATTGTTCAAATCTTCTACACACCTCAATGTTGTACTGCCCAATTGAATTATCATAAAGGCTGAAGTTAACTCTTGATATCTTATCTGGTGGAAACGTTAATGTGAGCGTTTCAACTTCACCTAGTTTCGAGCAGCGTAAATTGGAACTGCTCCGTGTTCGTTCGATGCGCCGGGCTTTAACCACACGCTAAAGACAACTTGCTTCACTTATTCACTCGAAAATAACTATGACATCTGAAATATATATGCGGTATCTGCGGTATGAGAGATATGAGTTCTGAGTATGAGTTCTGAGAGCTCCTCTATCCTGTGCACGACCTTTTATCAACTTCTTAAGGGGCGTATCCATCCCTTCCATAGCCTGTTGCTGCGTCATTGCTAGAAGTTTTAACTTTGGCTATACTTGACGGATTTTCAAATTTCAAAAACTCAAAATTAATTTCTTCAAAATTCCAAATCAATGCCATAACTGAAAATAGATTTCCACAAATCTGCATGCCAAAAGTAATCAAATATCGTAGTTTCAGCAATCTCCGTCTTCCTTCCAAACTATCGTTCATTGGTTCGAGTCTCTCCTCCAATAGCGTAACTTCTTCCTTAGCACAATACCTTGTTTCCTGCGACTGCGTCGTAAATCTAAGATCTTTCTCGAACAAAATCATGACGTCACCAAGAATCTCAGCTCAATCAGCCTACTTGCATGAAATCTGCGTCATCCGTGCCTACGTCATGAATATCCACGTCACAACTATGACATCCATAACTTTATTCATATTTGCCAATACAGCCATCGTGGTCTCAATATAATTCAATTTACGGGGGCATTCTCCCTTCACCACGTTTTAAAAACAGTTGCAAATTGTTTTTAAACTCTGTGTTATAAATATCTCAATTCACTTGAACACGAAATTGAATTATTATTGGCTTACTCTTGGATAATATTTCTTCTATGTTCCTTAATCATAAGTCTCTTCTTCTCTGGGTTGTGTGTGGCTAATGCATTCTCTCCTTTCTACTGTCTTTTCTGTCCTGAATTCCTGTTTTCCATGTTCTGCTGACTTGTAGAAGGACCAGGATCGATCACTACATCCTGTCTTTTCTTTTGGTTTTCAGCTTCCTTTTCTCGTAATTCCTTCAGATACTGCTGACTTTCTTTCTCTCTTTCTTGATACTTGTCGGGTGTCATAACCTGACCTTGAGAATTCTGATTTTGATTCTGGTTATTTCTGTTATAATTTCTATTATAACCATTGTTGTAGTATCTACCTCTTCCGTTGTTGTAATTCCCTCTATTATTATTCCAGCCTCGTCTTTGCTGATATGGACGGTAACCTTGGGATCTGTTGCGGAAATAATTATTCCTGTGAGGACCTACATTTTCAGTTTTTTCTTCCTCAGGCTTATCAGTTTGCTGCACTTGATCCATGTAGACTGTATTAACGTCTTTGAATTCGTGCCTCTGACCTTTTTGTACCAAATTTGGCATTGGACTCGTGTAGTCAAGCCTTCTCAACAATTCGTCCATACTTGTCAAATCTCTGATATTTGACGATATGATCAGTCTTCTTACCTCCACAGGCAGCATACGTGAAATCGCATCTATCAACTGCTCTGTTGACAATGGGGGTTGCAAAAATCTCAAGCGTGATAGTTGGCTCGTGAAGAAATCAGCGTACCGTGTTGGAAGAGTACCTGAATACTTCCTCGAGTATACCTCAGCTCTTAGTGAATTCTGAGCTTCTATTGACCAGAATCGTTTTATCAGTGCCTCTGCAAATTCGTCAAAATTGCTGAAAGTGTACCGAAATGCTCTAAACCATTCAAGGGGTCCTCCAGCTAGAAATCTTTCTACGATTCTCATCTCTCTCTCTCTAGGAATGTGGGCTTCTATGAAATAGTCTTTAAGATTCCTGATATATTCGATCGGTGTGAGACTATCAGTGTTGCTAAATTTTTGAGGTTTGTCTTCAAAATTCCGGATGACTGTCACATTTCTCGGATATGAATCCATATAATTCCTCCCACTATCACGATACTTCCATTCGGGTTCAATATTCCGATCCTCTTCTTCTTCCCTGAATCTGGATATACGTTCCTCAGGACTAATATCTCTCTCTTCTGTAGTAAGGTTACCTCTTCTCACGTAATTTCTCTCCTCTTCACCAGTCAATCCTTCGGTATCCTTGTCTGTGATTTCCGTGATGACTTTCCTAATCAACTCTTCCTTATAGGTTTCCATCATGCTAGCTTCTCCTAGTTTCAAATTCTGCAGTTTGCTCGTAGTTTCATTAACATCAGAGACAACCTTATGAATCTGTTCCTCTAACGCAGTTTTTAATGCTTGCACGTCCTGACCTATTTGAGTTCTATCCTCTACCTGCTTTTCGGATAGCGAATCCATCCTTACATTCAAGTCTTTCCTAATCTGAACTCCTTCATTATTAATGTCTACTTGTGTACTGGCAAGTTTTCTTTCAATTCGTTCCTGAATCTGATCTACATGTTCCCCACTTGACCTGTTCCATTCATCTTTCCAAACCGTTACATTTGCAGTTAACATTTCCGCGATATCTACTTCAATGTCCTCCTTAAGTAAACGATTGTGATCTAATACTTGGGTTCTCATGACCTCTACATCGTATTTTAAACCAGCTAAAGAAGCTGTTGTCCTAACAGACTCGTCAACTAATCGAGTTGTTAATGCACTAATGTTACGAGTACAAAGTGTTTTTGAAGTTTCAATTTCCTCCCTAACTTTGTTAACATCAGTTTGAACTTTAGCAATGTCTATAAAAACAGTATTGACTTCTACTTGTATTTTATTGATATCGCTTTGCATATCGTTAACATCTGAATGAATATTATTGATGTCTACTTGAACATTTAACACATCAGTTCGAGCATTTCTAACCCCTTTTTGAACTTCTTCTACTTTGTCTTGTACAGTAGCAACATCATTCCTAACAACAATTACTTCAGCTCTAGCACATGAAATATCACCCCGGACATTAGCAACATCAAGATTCAACATAGTAAGATCTTTTTGTACCTTACAAACATCATTTTTAACATCAGACACATCTTTATGCACATTGGATAAATCTTTATGGACATTGGACACGTCTGTGCGCATGTCAGTTACAGCATTCTCGATTCCCTGGGTATTGATCTGTAAACGCGACATATCATTTTCTAGGTTTGCAGAACTGGTCTGAAGAACTTTCAAACTTTCATCCATTCTACTAGCATTCTCCTCCATTCGACTAGTCTTCCTAGCTTCCATCTCCCTCACACTTTCATCCAGCCTAATAGACAAATTAGCTGACAAACTACTAGAATTCTCCTCCATCATCTGCTTCATTCTGCTAGCATTCCTAACTTCCATCTCTTCCAACATCTTTCTCAGACTCTCGTCTGCCATTTCAATAATATTTCAATAATAAACTGCTTTAGGGACATACATCAAACAGAGCAAAATAACAACATCTGAGCAACATTTTTCACCATATACAAATTTGAGCAATTTTCTGTCTTAAATCTAACTTATAATTACCTTATAATTAACTTTCGTAGACATTTCATGTTGAAATAAACTCAAGCACATGTTCAAGTTTCTTTGGTTCATTTTAAAATATCCTAACACAAATAATTTACATTTACAATCCAAATAGTTTAATTTTATCTTTAATATGACTAAACATATCATAAGCCGGTCAAATAAAATAAGATTCCAGATCATAGGAGATTTTTCTAAGTTTCCAGCCTATTTAACCTCTCTCAAGTTGTATAAGATCTGATCTTTTCTGAGTGTAATTTTCCTAATACAACACAACATTTAATTCCTATATAATCACACTCTCAAATTCTACAATTGGCTAAGACATCTAACAAAGAATCAACCTCTTTATTTGAGTCTTCACAATCCCTTTGACATCGATAACTTGGAAATCCAATGTTATTCGAAAACTCCACAAATTGCGGTGTCAAATCTACTGCAATAACTTGGTAATCCAATGTTATTCAAGCACTCCGAACTTCGATTGTGCCAATTTTACTGGCGTTCAACCTGGTAATCCAGTGTTGTCAATCGAGCCCCACCGAATTGCGGCGCCAATCCTACTGTACCCGATATCCGGATAGTAGGCTGTCAGATATCCGCCCCCTCAATTGTATTGCCAATAATCAATCGCACCGGCACAGCTACATCAATGAAAATGGCACTGACAGATACTATCGAGATTAGAGCACAATAGTTAACAAGAAATTATTGTGGAACACACCAAAATATACGGGGGTACATACTTACCTTTACTTACCTCTAAAATTTATCTCGGGGACTGGGTTGTCAACTGGATCACTTAAAGTTTGCCCACACAATAACCTCCACCATGATATTTAAAATGAACCAGAACGAAGACGAGAAACTTTAAACTGCACAATAATTTATTTCACATAAAGAATGATTTTAACAAAAATAAAACAACAAAATCCACGTGGCAATCAGAAGCCATCGACCACATAACCATGTCCTCCTGTAGGACTTGTATACTCTACATACAATGTTTCAGCTTTCTCAAGCTCAAAATAACGTAATTATAAGAATGCACTTGGAATGGAAACGGAATTTGGGACGAGACACATATATCAATTGTTTTGCGTGTTTATATACTTCACATTTTATTTATAGCCACAAGGCTATTATGGATACGTCCTTGGCCTCTGTCATACAGTCGTCCGGGCCAGCTGCAATGCACCTGCATCGTCAAAGTGGACTCCCCGTTCGTTCAACCCTAGCATAAGCGAGTTACCTCAGAGCTTGGCTCTCCTTTTCAAAACACGTAAATGTTCACATCTCAACTGAAATATTATCACGCAAATGTTTTAAATGCTCCATTCAAACACCAGTGGAATACTCCAACAATCCCAAATCATGTTTAATTGTTCAAACCACCTGCTTAATTAGCGTTGTTTAGAGTATAAAAATAAAACTCTTAATGTTAATAACAAAAGTTCATTAATTATTTATAACAATAATAAATTGTTTATAACAATGTCAAACGACAATTGAAAATTTTATACACGCCTCTATTAATTACTTTCATTTCAAATTATTTAACAAAGATATTTACAAAATTATTTACAATATTATATTGTTTATATTATTAATACAAGAAATACATTAAACCACACGTTTATCCGGTTGATAATTACTTAAATCGTGGTGATATAATCGACCAATGAAGGTTAGTTATATTTAACTGTCAAATTCAGGTTTAATAAGGTTTAATAATAATTATTAATATTTGTGACGGTAACCTCCATTCAACATCTTTATCTCAAATTATTTAACACTCTTGTTAATTTTAACAGTATTTTCATATGAATAACTTTCAAAGAACCAGAACAATACATTCAGCGGGAAAATACGTCGCTCAAAACGCACAAAATTGCACAACAATTGGCCCAAAATTCATCATATATCTTCATATATATGGCATAAAAATCTTCCAAACTACATACAAAACCTCCACTTATAAATTCATCAACTTCATTTCTTACTGTGGGAACCTCCTTCATTATTCCAGGGCATTACTCATCAGCGACTTTTACATGTCCACTGAACTAACGATTATACATCCATTGTTCCTCTTTAAAAATTCTTATATTCATCAATTGTATTAATGACTGTTATTATTTAACCTTCGTGGGTTTCATTCATGAATCGATATGAAGTAAAAATTTGCCAATCACAAATAAATTTAATAGCAAATACGATTAGACACTCCTCCCTGGTCTATCAAAATTGAGATTAATATCTTCAAAGTAACGCAGTATAAAAATACTATCTTCAATCAAAGTTCATCGAAACTGCATGAATAGTCGAATTGAATACAATTAGATTGTGGAATGCAAACATTATTGTTCCAATCTATAATTGAGAAAAACTCCTATCAAATGTTCATTACTATAGTGTATTCAATAAATCGTAATCACAGTTCATATTTCAGAAAATTGTCTATAATGCAATGATAAATGTCTATGTTGCAATCATGTTCATAAGACGACTAGTATTTCAAAGATCGTCGATATCGTAATAGATTTTAACGCTCTAAAATCATTTAATCATTCTTCTTTCTTGAGGATGACAGAAAATTGGTCAAAGTAATTTACTGAATAGAATTACTTTAATAAAATGACACGCTGTCTGAATTCAAATCTGCCATAGCAAATCGTTAACTTTACCGTCAAATCGTGACTACATAAATATGCAAATTACTGAAAGAATCTAATATCAGTCTCAACTGATCCAAAATTATTTAAGTATGCCAATGACATAACAATGTCTCAACAAATCGAAGAAAAAGGCATAAATCATCGAAGTGTACTGAGTACAGAAATATCAATCAAGAAAATGGGGCAAAAGATAGGACAGAAAATATGGGAAAATGGTTGCTCAGATATCGCTACAAGACTCAAATAATACAAGAAACGTTCACGACTACCTTATCTGTTGATTGAAGTTCTAGAGGAAAGTTTTCAAAGAAAACTGCTGTTGGTTCCATTTCACCAGCGTAAAGATGTGCTCCGACCTCGAACCTGGAATCAGCGTCCTCGGAGAATCGAACTGCTTCCTTCTCCGGAAATTGCGCTGCTCCGTGGATACGAAAAACATCCTTCTGGCAAAACTCTTCTTTGTGAGCCGGGACAACCCTGGCCTCTCTTGAAAGTTCCCTGAAGTTCTGGTTGCAATTCGCCATGAAGTTTATTGTAGTTATTTCCGCAGAAATATTCATAATCGTGGAGTATGAAAATATTTCCACTGTCATCTGGTATAATTCAGCGATGGATTCACGATGCATGAGTGTAGTTGGATGTTCACTACATGCTCGCTTTTGTAGAATGACGATTAACGAAGTTCCATGCTGTTACTTCACTCCATCGATATATGTCCCAATTGCATTAAAGCCTTAGCCTTCCATCTCAACTACTGTTATAATCATCGAAAGCACTGCAAGATTATAATGTTCCATAGTCGAATGTATCGTTGTAATACCAAACGTATTCTCCAATATCACTGTTGCACTCCACGTGTCAGCCGTAGTGTATAATGTGGAATTTTAAAAGTGTTTCTCATGTGGCGAGAAAATCACTTTTGTTGGCAGCCTTAAAGTGCCAATATCTTTCGAAGTATAACTGTGAAATTGTTCAAATCTTCTACACACCTCAATGTTGTACTGCCCAATTGAATTATCATAAAGGCTGAAGTTAACTCTTGATATCTTATCTGGTGGAAACGTTAATGTGAGCGTTTCAACTTCACCTAGTTTCGAGCAGCGTAAATTGGAACTGCTCCGTGTTCGTTCGATGCGCCGGGCTTTAACCACACGCTAAAGACAACTTGCTTCACTTATTCACTCGAAAATAACTATGACATCTGAAATATATATGCGGTATCTGCGGTATGAGAGATATGAGTTCTGAGTATGAGTTCTGAGAGCTCCTCTATCCTGTGCACGACCTTTTATCAACTTCTTAAGGGGCGTATCCATCCCTTCCATAGCCTGTTGCTGCGTCATTGCTAGAAGTTTTAACTTTGGCTATACTTGACGGATTTTCAAATTTCAAAAACTCAAAATTAATTTCTTCAAAATTCCAAATCAATGCCATAACTGAAAATAGATTTCCACAAATCTGCATGCCAAAAGTAATCAAATATCGTAGTTTCAGCAATCTCCGTCTTCCTTCCAAACTATCGTTCATTGGTTCGAGTCTCTCCTCCAATAGCGTAACTTCTTCCTTAGCACAATACCTTGTTTCCTGCGACTGCGTCGTAAATCTAAGATCTTTCTCGAACAAAATCATGACGTCACCAAGAATCTCAGCTCAATCAGCCTACTTGCATGAAATCTGCGTCATCCGTGCCTACGTCATGAATATCCACGTCACAACTATGACATCCATAACTTTATTCATATTTGCCAATACAGCCATCGTGGTCTCAATATAATTCAATTTACGGGGGCAGTACTTTTCACAACTTACAGTGTTCGCCCACCGCTAGTTGTCTGTAGTGTTTTACTCCGGACACAGCTGGAATTTTAATACATGTCGTGGTCTAATGACGGGTTGGTGGGTGGCTAATAGGCTACAATTCGTGGTCTAAAGACGGGTTGGTGGGTGGCTAATAGGCTACAATTCGTGGTCTAAAGATGGTTTGGTGGGTGGCTAATAGGCTAAAATTCGACGTCTAAAGACGGGTTGGTGGGTGGCTAATAGACTACAATTCGTGGTCTAAAGAGGGGTTGGAGGGTGGCTAATAGACTACAATTCGTGGTCTAAAGAGGGGTTGGAGGGTGGCTAATAGACAGCCGAGGAGAAAACATCTATTACTTCATCATTTCTACAAATATTATCATTCATCATAACAAACGTAATTATGGCTAATTTCAGCAGTTTATCAGTTATATCCTATGTTCGACTCCCGTGTAGTGTTACATAAGATAGCCTACTGAACTATATTCTTAGTTCTTAGAGTTGCTGATGACATAGACATCTTCCAAGCCGACACTCTACAGGATTTGAATACATTTTTAAATGGTGTGGATTCTGTCCTGAGAAAGAATTTATGATGAATATTACCGTAATAAATGTAAAACAAAAATAATGGAATGCAGCCAAATGAAAGAAATAACCCCTATGGACGTCGAATTGGCGGGTGAAAAGCTAAATAAAGTAGGAGACTTCTGTTACCGGTTGCCTAGTTAGGAAGCAAAATAAACAGTGATGGACGAAGCAAAGAGGATATAAAAAGCAGGCGCGGATCTTGAGTTTGGCTTTGGCGGTGGGGGGGTTACAGACTCGAAATTGTTAAGAAAAATGGTATCACCAACAACGCAATCACCGAGTAACCAAACGTACAAAACCAGACCAATTTTTTCCAAGCTACATGGATAGCAATTTGATGCGTTTAGCGCACCAAAAATATTCGTACAAATTGCAACGGCGTGTTTTGCGACTTTTACATCGAGCTTCGAGAAAAGTATCAAGGTACGATACAGTTTTGGCAAGTCGAGTTGGTACCAACAAAAGGAGAAAGTCACAGCTTAAATTGCCAACCAAGCTTGCAGTTTGGACGTCGGCAAAATTTTTTGGTGCGAAAAAAGCCCCAAATTCCTATCCATGCATTGCTGAACATGCATCGTGACATTTCTATAAATATCGATTCGGTAATCCAAGGTTTGCTAAACAAAATAGACGAGTTGATTTTGTTATATAAATAATCATTTTTGTATAACAGGTATGAAGTTGCAAAAATGTACAGATGTAACAGAACATAATAATTGCAATAAAGATATTTTCAGTAATGAATAAAATGAAAAAAACTGTTTTTCGGTTAAAATTCGTTAAGTTTTATTTTACTGGTTGTTGTGTTTTCGTTTTTTGAGTTTGCAAAAAAAAATTGGTCTCCAATTGGGGGGGGGGGGCTGTCATGACCCCCCCCCCTCCTTGAATCCGCGCATGATCAAAAGTACGGTAGGTTAGCACAGGCAAGGAAAGCATTTGTACAGAAATTAAAAAGGAATCTGCTGACATCGAATACCGACATTTAGATATACCGGTAAGCAAATCATTTTTGAGAGCCTATATCTAGAGCTTGGCGCTCTATGGAAGTGAAACTTGGGCAGTTGGAGCAGCAGAAAAGAGGATAGTTGAAGCTTTTGAAATGTGACGTTACATGAGAATGATGGAGATTGGATTAGTAGATAGGGTTGCAAATGAAGAGGTAGTCTACCGGTACTAAGACGATTGGGAGAGGAGAGATGTTCGTGGCGACTGCTAATGAAAATAAGAGATGGGTTGATTGACATTATTTTACTTAGACACCCAGGAATGGCAATCTTAGTTATGAAAGAGTCGAGGATGAGAACTGTAAGGGTAGATCAAGGTTTGAATATGTTTAAAAGATTCCCTCGGATGTAGGGTATGATAGCTATGTATGGATGAGACGATTAGCTCAGGACAGGGAAGCATGGAGTGCTGTATCAAAGCAGTCAATAAGACTGAAGGCACAAACATCAACAATTCTTAATTTATATTTTAGACTGTAATATCTTCTTCAATGTAGGTACAAATAATGTGACTATAACCACAAAGCTATTATGGTGTCTAAGGAGAAATTCAAAGTCACTTCTGTTGAATGAATCCATTCATTATTTTCTTTCGAACCTGGCGGCTTTTAACACGAGGAGGATGTTTTTAATAGAATTAGTGCATTTTATTTTGAATATCTTAGTATTAGGTGAGAATGAACAAACTCAGAACTCTTTTCAAATTAGATGACAGATCCAAACAGGAGTATTTCAAATGTTGTGGAGACATGAGACAAAAATAAGTTAAAATAGGTCTATTTAGTCTCACGGCGGAAGGATATTTTATGCTCAGCGCCCAGAGCAGTTTATCAGTGACACTTAGTTTACAATGTCAGAATATAGAGTTGACCGACTAAAAAGCACCAAGCTTTTGTAATTCTGAATGAAAGTAGAACGAGTCTTATACACTCGCATCAGGCATGAATGCACGGTAACGTTTACCTACCTTATGTCATTGTTTCATATTTTGGGGATATAACGTATTGTCGGATTTATTTCTCATCGTTTGATACGGTATTTTGGCCTACAGAGAATCTTATCGCTCGATCGACGTTCATTCAGTGCTACTGAGCTATATGTCTAAGAACACCTTTATGACGATGATATTATGCAAATTATTCCCATGTTAGTTCTGTAAGTCGTCAGCACACATTTTTTCTCTCACTTCTGTCACAATGCAGGAGTTTTCACTTGAACTGGGCATTGTGTGGTATCTGGAGGCCTGTACTCGGATAGTCCTGATTGTCAAAGAAGCGATCATTTAACTTACACGGAACCTATTTCAGTCGCGTTGATAGGTGTGTTATGTACTAACAATCAGATATCCCCGTCTCGCCCAAACATTGTTCAGGTTTGTGTGTGTTTGGGAACAAACGAACTGAACATATGATGGACGCATTCGAGAGTTGCTCAATTTCAATTCTGTATATATACATACTGGCAATAATACCCATAAATTCCTCATTTTTTCCACCCAGTCTCAACGACTTGTACTAGAAATTACTCGTCATTATTCTCTAGGCTACCGTAACTCATTTGTTGTCAAGTCGAGCGCATGATCAAGTAGGGTTTACTGTTTATTGACACTGTGGATCTCAAGGGATATATTTGGAACACCAATATAACATCTGGGGCCCCTTTTTTACGTATCGTATTATATATATCGATGAATAACTGCGTATGTAAATAATTTCCAGGTGAATTTCTGTGTTCTAGTTTTCTAACGTAATGGACGAGCAAGCTGTGATCAAAAGTGAGCCGGAATGGTCGACAGAATCGGATGACTTGGCCGACATTGTAAGTGTATTTTAAATCCACACATTGTGTAGCATTGCAATCTTAGTGATCTCCAACACAACATTTAGTTGTTAGCGTGGTAAATTATAGTAAGCAGTAAATTAATCAGTATCTGTTAACCAGAGGGTGGAGTGTATTACTTATTGCAATCATCACTTGAAGTCTATAGCAAAAGTAGCCTATGCTGAGAAAGTTCGACTAATTTCCAAATATTAAGCATGCAGAACACAAATGCAATTTTAGAATTTAAAGTAAAAAAAAAGGACTCTTATAAGCAAACTTAAAATTAGTTAACTGAAATATCTCAAACAGTTTTGAACCAGGTAAAAACCTCCTGATGGATTGATGTTGATATTCACTGTAATATTGTGTGTTCAGAGTTATACTGAGAGGTTGTATTATTGATTAAGGTACCGTCTGTCATATTCAATTTGTTTTACCTCTGTCACTTATCTATTCCACATTCCCCAGGTAACATTGAATATTTACTTGGCATGCTCGGCTCCCTAATATTCTCATTCTAATCTTCATCATCACACACTTTAATGTAACTATTTTCATTGAAGTATATTTTTGAGCATATCTGTTGCGCCAATTATTTTCCCACAAAGGAGGCGTTATTCCTTTTCCTTATCTTTAAGCCTTGTTTTTATGAAACCCCTCAACCATTCCTTTTTCATGAATCCGTCTTGTTCTATTATTTATAGCGAGGATTGTTTTTAAAGATCAGCTGAATACTATAATGTTGAAGATACCAAATAAATCACACAAGTCTGGCATTTATTTCATTTTGTGATCTTTGAAAAATATTGTCCATGTAAATAAGCCTACTGATGTAGACCGTCCGTGTTGTATTGTGTTTGGAAGAATCGAAAGCAAATGGAAACCAGATGAATGTCTATTTTATTCTCAGATTCCTGTAACGTTCATTTTGCACGTCGTATGTAAGATTTAATTCCAACTATGCCAAGGAACGTATTTGTGAAACAAGTCATTACTCTGCAGGTTGATGCTCATCATAGGAGGGATATTAAGACTGAATCATGTCCCACGCAGCAGATAGTTCCATTCAGTAAAGAAGGATGTCCCACAACGGAGATTGTTCCTTGGCTTAAAGTAGAACCAGCATCTTCAGATGTGAAAGAAGTAAGTACTTTATCGAGTAAATACTCTATGCCCCTTTATAAGACATGTGCTGTTCTTAATCTCCTTATCACCAAATGGCATTTAGGGATTCCAGTATTGTATTTTCACATCTGTATTGATAACAAAAGTTAGGTTGTGTATTGTACAGATAGCACACCCGTGACGGGTCGCGTCACGGTCTTTAAGACCGGGAGCATACATTTTTTACTCCTCCGAAATAATTTCACGGCGTAAAGCTTCCTCCCCTCCTATACCTTTCAAAGAACTCATCAACTGCATGTGTCTGAGTTTGCTGTTCCCACTTTCATTCCCAGTCAGTTAGAGGAGAGCTTTGTTTCACACGATGTACATGGAAGTGTACGCTGGTAAGCAGCCTCAGGGACCGTTTTCCGTTGATAATTCTGGACTCGCTGTATTTTCAAGGCTAGTTCAACCGATTGGTGGATCTGGAAGATGTTTCGTAAGGAACTACTTACATGTGTTACCTGAGTGGAATGCACTAATCCTGATGCTGCCCAGGATAATTTCGAGGATGAATAAATCAATAGATAAAGTGGATTTCATTGATTTTTTTTTCAATAATACAGTATGATGTGTTCCGGTACAAAACCTGGTATTTAGTTTCATGGATATATTTT
Source organism: Meconema thalassinum (assembly GCA_946902985.2). Lineage (NCBI taxonomy): Eukaryota > Metazoa > Arthropoda > Insecta > Orthoptera > Tettigoniidae > Meconema > Meconema thalassinum. The sequence continues at coordinate 43,301,356 of OX336401.1, read as the reverse complement.
TCCATAATAATAATATGTGTTTTGCAACAAAAAATTGTATTTAATATACCCCGGTCATAATGACCGTGCGCGACCCATCACGAAACAATTTTGACGCGACCCCTCCTGGCTTGAAGGTGCTGTGATACAATATCTGACCCATGATGGACTCAAACCAGTGACCGTCGACTTTGTATGCTGTTGCTCTGACCAATGTGCTGCCCTGGTGACTAAGTTGCAACCATCTTCGATAATCAGGGTAGCCAACCTGTGAATTGAAATTCGCCCAGATTTCCTCAATAAATCCCCGAGATTTGAATTTTGTTTTCATTTGTCTTCCTCTATAAACAGAACACATTGCCACAGTGTCCTCGCGTTCCCTCAGTGGCCATGATGGTTGTCATGGTTTCCTGACATGTGGTTTTTGCCACGTTGGTCTGACAGGGGATTTTTTCATACGAGTTTGTTCACGACAGACTACGTGGCTTTACAAACAAGTTGATTCTTGTTTTGAGACAGCGCATGACGTTACGTTATGACAGTTTCCAAGCAGTTTCAATTCAGGTGAGTGAATTGGGGATGAGATTTAAGGGAGAGGAGGGTCACCTAAATTGATTCCTAATGGTCAACCGTTTTGGTTCTTGACTACGGTCTGAGAGAGAAAGTAGTTTGTCCTCACAAAGCTAAATATTATGTAGTAGGAAGAGGGTCGACCATATTATGGTTTAGTGGCCACCATTTTGGTTTATGGCTATGGGCCAGGATAAAATATCAGCTGGTTTAGAGATTGTTATAGTAAGCAAAACCATTAACCAGTGGTATTGTTGTGTACGTTGATCCTAATTGACTTGTATCAGTTATTTCTTAAATGCAGACAGATGTTGATACTTAGCCTATATTGAACACATATTTACAATGAACATGTTCCAACATACGATGGTCAGTATATTAATTCATTATTTAAGACCTAAAAAAACTCATGCTGTATGTTGTTTGAGTCTTCAGTCTTTTGACTGGTTTGATGCAGCGCTCCGTGCCTCCCTGTCCTGAGCTAATCGTTTCATCTCTACATAACTACCACATCCTACATCCAAGGCAATTTGTTTAACATATTCTAACCTTGGTCTACCTCTACAGTTCTTGTCCTCGACCCTTCCTTCCATAACTATGCTTGCTATTCCTGGGTGTCTTAATATGTGTCCTACCAACCAATCTCTTCACTAGCAGTCGCCAGAAACATCTCTCCTCTCCCACTAGTCTTAATACCTCTTCGTTTGTAACCCTATCTACCCATCTGATCTTCATCATTCTCCTGAAACACCACATTTCAAAAGCTTCAGTTCTCCTCTTTTCTGCTGCACCAATAGTCCAAGTTTCACTTCCATAGAGTGCCACGCTCCAGACAAAGGCCTTCAAAAATGACTTCCTAATACCTAAATCTATATTCGATGTCAACAGATTCCTTTTCTGTAGAAATGCTTTCCTTGCCTGACCTAACCTGTTGTTAACTAATCTTCAAGTTTCAGTGGAAATAACGAGAGTTTGTTAACGAAATAGTAGATCGTATATTTACACGTCCATCACGCTACAAGGCACAAACAACACAAGGAATACTAAAATATAAAATCAATGCTGCCAACTTAAATTGTTAACTACCAACTCCAACACTTCCCCTGGTATTGTGGTGTTTGAAGCCTTATTTTCAGTGTTGCCTTAGTAAACAAGAGTTTAGTGCTTTTCAGTCGGTCAACACAAAAGCACTAAACTCTTGTTTACTTCCCCTGGTAGTTAACCTCAAACAATGACAATCCTTTCATTCAACAAAAAATACCAAAAAATTCAGTTCCTGTTATAAACTAAACCAAATTGAGGATCTTTATGAAACTCTGGGTCTTTGGCCCATTCAATGACTTTGTAAACAAGTCTGCAACATTCTTGTTTGAATTCTTTCAATACCCTTTTAATGTAGTCAGTTTGATGAACAGACATTACTCCTTCCCTGTACTCCACATTCATAGATAGAAAGTTGGTCATATTTCCTAACTTCTTAATCTCCAATCTAATGTCCAACTCTTCTTTGAACCATTCAACCCGTTCTCTTTTTCCCCAGCATGCCAAGTCGTCAACATAAACACCAATGAACAGATCCTTATCTTTGTTAACACACACACATGGATCCTTCACCAGAGGTTTCAAACCTAATTCTGACAAAGTCATATACAAGGTCGAATGCCATTCCATAGCACTTTGTTTAAGCCCTTACAAGCTTTTGAGCAATTTACACACTTTATTTTTATCCACCTCAAAATATTTAGGTTGTTCCATGAAAACTTCCTCATTCAACTCACTGTGCAAATATGCTGTGAGCACATCAATATGTTCCTGAACCCACCCATTAATGACAGTTATGGCCATCATCAGTCGAATCGTTTTTCTTTTAATTACTGGAGCATAAGTTTCATTAAATTCTACCCCTGGCACTTGGGAAAAACCTTGTGCTACCAATCTCGCCTTAAATCTATTAACAGTGCCATCTGGATTTCTCTTAAGTTTCAAAACCCACTTACAACCCAACACATTTCTACCAGAAGGCCTGTCAACCAAAATAAATGTCCCTTTACGTTGGATACTGTCTAATTCGCTTTTCATTGCATCTCTCCATTCATCAGAGAACTCCCCATTCAATGCCTCACTCACACTCAACGGTTCTTCGATATAATCAGCAACATATACCGACAAATTACAGCAAGAACATTCTGTACGCTTCCTTAACCTTTCACTCCTTCTCAAAACGTTCTCATTATTTTCAGCCTCTCACATTTTTATCATTCTCTTGGACATTGCTTTCAATCTCAATCACTACAATAATTTCTTATCATAACATCAGTTTGAACATGCTTAATAGTAGGCCTAACCTGTTCTACCATGGGAAATATACTTTCATCAAATTTTACATGATATCCAATCACAAATGATTTAGTCTCAAGATTAAACAATTTATACCCTTTCACATTGTTTTCATAACCTATGAATACACATCTCACTGCTCGGGGCTGAAATTTACCTACTTTCTGAAATAACCAAGCTTTACAACCAAATGCACGTAACCTTGGATATTCTTTTTCAGCACTCTCTCCCTTCCACATTTCATATGGGATCTGATTCCCAAGAGCCCTAGATGGACATAGATTCCTAGTAAGGCAAGCAGTGTTGGCTGCTTCAGCCCAAAACGAATCTGACAAACCTGACTGCACTAACAAACACCTTATCTTATCTTCTGCAATCCTATTAAACCTCTCAGCTATACCATTTTGTTCTGGAATATAAGCTACCGTCTTTCTATGACCTATCCCATTCGCTTTCAAATAGGTCTCGAATTTATTACCACAATATTCGCCACCTCCATCTGTTTGAAAGCATTTAAGTTTCAAGTCATGCATGTTTTCTACTTCAGCTTGATACTCCAAAAACTTTGAGAAAGCCTCACCTTTACTTTTCAAGAATTTAACAACTGTAAATCTGGAATAATCATCCAAAAAACTCATCATGTATTTATGACCACCATTTGATTTAACAGGAGATGTTAACAAATCACTATGTACCAATTCCAGTGGTTTACTGCATTGGCGTTCACTCTTCTGCGGCAAACTACATCTAGTCATCTTCCCCAGAACACACACATCACAACTCTTATTCTCACTCTTTAAACCTGACAAATATGGAATTTTCTGCATAGCAGCTTCATGTGGATGCCCTAACCTTACATGCCACAAATCTGAACTCACTGCTCGCAAGGCTACAGCTTCAATTTCATCACTCATCTCATCTTCACTGACATCAGCATTCGATATACAAGCTACACTGTGATTAGGTTCCAACAAATACAACCCATTTGATTCTAGACTTGTAAACACGCACTCATCATTATACATACCTTTAGCACCTTCTTTGTTAAAGTGAACAAATACATCATTCTTGGCTAAGCGCCCAACTGAAATCAAATTGAATGCTAAATCTGGAACGTGCAAAACATTTCTCATCTCAAGCACATTACCACCACACTTATCAGATAATGCAAGTTTGACAATACCTTTTCCACTAACTGGGAGTTGCCCTTGTCCAATCTTAACATTGCCCTTACACTCTGAATAGGAGGAAAACAACTCTCTTTTAGACGTCATATGTTCTGACGCTGCTGAGTCAAGGTACCAAACATCAGAACTGTTCATTGACACCATTGCGAACACACTGATACAGGCTATAGTCTTCCCTGTTTTATTGGAATTTCCATTGTCGTCCCTTTTTCCATTATTTGATTTCATTTTGATACAATCTGATGCCCAATGACCATACTCGTGACAGTTAAAACATTTAACTTCTGGACAAAACTTGCTAATATGCCCTAACCTCTGACATTTGTAACATTTAACACTATTACTATCACCACTTTTTCCACTCGGCACACTATTCTTCTTACTGTTTTTGTACACTAACTTGTCATTCTTGCCTTTCTTGGAGATGAGTGCACTTGATGCGGAAGTCTCCTACGCGGCTTCTAACTGGGTCCGGCGTCGCTCCTCGTCTAGAAGTCGTCCTTTAACCTTCCGTGTTGTAAGATCCGGCTCCCTCAGTAGATTTTGGACGAAGGTTTCGTACTCCTCCATCGGTAGCCCGACTAGCAGGAAGTTGGCCATCATCTCGTCGTCGAATATTATGCCACCCCTGGCAATTTTTTTGTTCAATCTCTGGATACTGGCCGCATACTCTTGCATCGACATATTTGGGGTCTTCGAAATATTTGTCATTTCTTTCAAGGACTGAAGTGCATTAAACTTGGTAGAAGAGACGTGAATTTCTTCCAGAATTTCCCAAGCATGCTTCGCTCTAATACAATCTTCCACATCTAACAAGAAATCATCCCCAACGGATTTGTATAATACCGACAAAGCTTTCCTATTTAAGCGTGCCTGATCCACATTCAACTCGTTCTCATCGAAGCCTGGTTCAATCGCCACCCAACAGTTCTTATCGATCATATGCGCCTTCACTCTCAGTTTCCAGGCGAAGTAGTTTCCATTTGCTAGCTTTGGAATGGAAACGAGGTCTTTGTCATCTCCGTCAGCCATCTTGGTACTGTCGCTGTAACGTTCGCCGGTTCAGTCACAAACACTCACAATCTGTTTTTAAAATTCAGATTTCATCTCAATCTCAACAATCCGTAATTCACGCTCTGATCTACGTACTTCGCACTGCTCTGGGCTCATAACCTGTTGTTAACTAATCTTCAAGTTTCAGTGGAAATAACGAGAGTTTGTTAACGAAATAGTAGATCGTATATTTACACGTCCATCACGCTACAAGGCACAAACAACACAAGGAATACTAAAAATATAAAATCAAAGCTGCCAACTTAAATTGTTAACTACCAACTCCAACACTAACCTACTTTTTATATCCTCTTTGCATCGTCCATCACTGGTTATTTTGCTTCCTAAGTAACAGAAGTCTCCTACTTCCTTTAGTTTTTCACCTGCCATTTTGATATCCATAGAGGTTTTTGATTTATTTCGGCTGCTTTCCAATATTTTTGTTTTAAATTTATTAATTTTCATCATTAATTCTTTCCTCAAGACGGAGTCCATACCATTCAAAAAACACATTCAAATCCTCAGGCGTCTCGCCCAAGATGACTATGTCATCGGCTGATCTCACAGTTGAAATTATTTCTCCTTGAATCTTCACTCCCACTTTAATTTTTTCATTGCTTGTTCATTTTTGTAACTCTTGAAACATTATAAGATAATACCCTAGTCGACAAAACTTGTCTTAAAATATTTTGAATGAATTACAATGGAAACTTTGTAATACTATTTTACTAGGGTTTTATATTAACTATTTTATAAAAGAAATAGATAAAACAGATCTGTAATAAATATTGGGTAAATATTTCATCATGGTCGCAAAGAGATAATAAATTGGGAAAAGGAACGTTTATTCTAATAATTTGACCACGTTTGTATTTGTTTGAAAAGCGGCGATTTCCAATTCAACATTCCCGAGATATCATTCAATAATATCGCTTTCTTCGTTCCCATGTTATTAATTTTTACGTTGTAATTCCATCATAAAAATGAATATTAATATGTTTAGCCTATTTTCTTTTAAGAAAAAAATAGGCTTATGAGATCGCCTTTTGACCGTGTGTCTGTCTGTGTGTGCCCGTGCGTGTGTGGTGGTGTGTGTCCCCCCTTAATAACATCTAAACGGATGGAGCGATTTCAGTGAAACTCGGTAAGTTCATAGCACTATTCCGGACGACTCCGACCGTGCCCTTCACATTTTGTTACGTCTCACCAATCCAACATCGCGGCTGTGCGAAATATTTCACCAGCATTCAATATCTCCAAAACTATTACCGATATCACCCTGGGATATTTTACGGAGATAAAAAGAGCTACTAGAAGGTCACCTATGTGACTTTTGAAAACCTGGTAACTACAAAACCAACATGGCGGCCAAGCGAAGTTGTGACTTAAATCGACGTTCCTCGCGATTTAACCAACCAAACGCAATAAAACTGGGTACAGTATATGTTTCTACAAATTGTAATGCACTGACATCTAATGTCGTTCAATTGTTTACATAACCTCATAATGGCGGCCGTGCGAAATATTTCACCGGCGTCCTATATCTCTGAAACTATTAGCGGTATCACCCTGAAATTTCGTACGGACATAAAGGGCACTACTGGAAGTTCATCTATAAGACTTTCAAAAACCGGTTAACTAAAAACAAATATGGCGGCCAAGCGAAGTTGAAAATTTTAAATATACCTTTCTCGCGATTTAATGTTCCAAACGCAATGAAACTTGGTACAGCAAATGTTTATACACATTGTAATGCACTGGTATCTAATTTAGTTCAATTGTATACATAACCTCAAGATGGTGGCTGTGCAATTTTTAAAATTAAGTTTTTATTTCTTGTGTCGTAATCATGCGATCGAAGTGAAAGTTTGAAAAATGAATATACGCAATAATTTTCCTGTAATGGTACATGACTCTATGGCCTATACGTGTAACATCCAACATGGCGACCATCCGAAATATTTAGATGGATCTCAATATATACGAGTCTATTGCAGCGATCAAACTGAAATTTTGTATGTTGATAGTGGCAATTAACATAAGTAGGATAATTATATGAAAATAGGCTGTGTAGTTCTTCACGGAACTACTTGTTATTTTAGTATGTTCGTGAGCACAAATGGTTAATAGGCGATAAAGAAGAGGTTATATTCCTCTGTTCGTGTACTTAAAAAAATCATTAGTGTACGTTTATAAGTCATTTGTGAGTTGTAATTTCTGCTGTGCAAAGGAATACATTTGTGAAATAAATCACTTCTCTGCAGGATAATACTGACCTCCCTGGGGTTATAAAGACTGAAGAATGTCCCTCACCCGAGTTTGTTCCATGCATCAAAATAGAAACAGCACTTCTGGATATCAAACAGGTAAGTACTTTATCATGTTAAAACTGTATGCCTCTTTACAGGACATTACCAGTTCTTCATCTCTTTATCACCAAATGGTATTTAGAGATTCCAGAATTGATTTCCATAACAGTATTGATGATAATTGGAAGCGTTCACCTGATAGGTTGTGTGCAGTACAGAAAGCACTAGCTTTTTGTTGATAGCTATAGAATATCTGACCAATGTGGGACATATACCTGCGACCCGAGGCTTCACACTCTGTTGCTCTGACCACTGAGCTAATGCGGGATGCATTGAAACTCTTATTGTCTAAAGGTGTATTATGTAAATGACTTAACATGAATGACTTAGCCTAGAGGTTTTTAAAGGTATACCAATTATTCTTGGATGGTCAAATATATGTACTCTAGTCAGAGGGCTCAAATAAGATGCTCTCATAAGGGCAACTCAGGATAGATGGGTTTCACTACCTCAGCAAACCTTGAAGTGGTCTTTAGTAGGTTATTACTTCAACTTCCCATTTCTTCAGTGTTAGGCTGAGGCCAAGCTTGTGACTTTTTAGCCACGTCAGAAATGCCACGGCACGGTCGCCTTAGTACGTTACATTGATTCTATTCTCAGCGCAGCGACAAAGACGCTCTGCATAGTTTCTTATCGATGTGTCCATGCTAACGCAACACTGGGCGCATATATAGCTTTGCTCATATGCACAGTCGCACTAGCATGCTAGGCTCTGGGCGACTGACGCGCCCCATAATAAACCAATATATAAATACATGAATCTCTGACTTACTTAATTGTAATTAATTAATCAATGATTGAATAAATTAATAAATGAATCAATAAATCATATATTGTTACTACAATGAAACTCTAAGAAACAAATAACCCTAGTTTATAAAACTATGTGAATTTTATCTTACCTCGACGTACCTGATAGTCGTTCTTCTACTGAGATTGTTTTAAAAGTTGTTTGTCAGTTCCATTCTTGAGATACCCACAAGGTTCATGGTACGAAGTTACACTCATTCTAAAATTTGAGAAATGAAGGCATCGTGGGTCCATAGGGTATTAAATAAAGTGTGAAACTGTCCACTTGTGAGTCTTTGCTCGTTGATCGGAGGAACGCTGTATTTTCTTTTCTTTTGCTTCTTTTTAAAGTAATGTGCAATGGCTATAGATAATTATCATCATCTTCATGGCCGCGCATCAATGGGACGAATGGATGAAAAGTGACCCATTTGCTTTCGATATTAGATAATTCACAATTCCTTCGCCTTATGCAATAGCCTTCTTGAGTCTCTGTTCATGGTTCCATAAACAGCCATATGAAATGTGCCAGGTAATTTGTAGGACTGTCCACGTGTTCGTAGGTACTGGTATCGGACCTTCAGTTGTCTAGGGGTACGTATTGAATCTACGTCAAAGGATTGAATTGCCGCTCTACCAAGAATGTCAAGGGTTGAAACGGGGCACACTCCACTCATAGAACTCTACTCCAAACAAAGGCCACAGCCACCTCTTTTCCGTCCCCAATTGCAAGTACACACGTTATTAGCATTAGACAGATGCCACACACTCTGAAAATACTTGGTAGACACAAAACAACAATTCTGAAAATGTTGGCCAGTACCTAAATAAGTGACAAAACTTATCTATAGGCTTTAAAATTTTGCACTGTATATCTATTTCTTCTTCCTCTTCGTCATTCTTCGATTTTGGTCACCTATGGGTCACATGAAATATATTTATCTTGATTTTATCTCCTTTCTTGATTTTAGTTTGATTTCCACTAGGCTAATTTTTCACCCTATTACTGTGTTCTTTCCTTCTTTAATCTGCCCAAATAGTTGAGCACTATATTGTATTTCCTAAAAAGCTCCGAATTTTCTAATCTCTTTTCTAAATGTAAGCCTGTCTAAAATGTGTTATTTTGTAATGTTCATTTCTGTTAAATCCTTTCTCTCTTTGATGAAGCAATTAATTTGCATTTTGGGATTGTTGTCAGCATAGTCGAATATTTATTTTGTCAATCTTTCCGGGTTCATTCGGACCAAGTGGTCCAACAAATTCTTCTCTTTCAGAGAATGTTTGATAATTACATATATTTCTTATTATTATTTACTGGTTCAATAAATTGGAAGTTAAGTTTCAAGTTTAACCAGTAGGACATGTTCTGGCTTACAAATATTATTTACGTCAAACGATTTTAGATAATTATTTGAAGGTTTAGCCATTGGACAAAACGAACTTTGTACTTATATACAGTATACATTATTACATCATTCCTAAATATTGGTTTTATCTTAAAAGTGTGTCACTATTGGGAAATTGTGACAATGGTAGGTGCAATAATAATACTAAAACTCATCAATTGTTCTAGTTTCATGCCGTGTCATGTGTTCCGCCTAGGAACACCAAGATAGGTTCATCAGCAAAAAATATGTAGGAACAAGTATGGGAGCAAAAAGTGGGAGCAAATGTGAAAGCAAAAGTGGGAGCAAATATGAGAGCAAAAAAAAGTAGGAGCAATTATGGGAGCAAAAAGTGGGAGCAAATGTGAAAGCAAAAGTGGGAGCAAAAAGTGAGAGAAAAAAAGTGGGTGCAAAAAGTATAAGCAAAAGTGGGAGCAAATATGAGAGCAAAAAAATGTGGGAGCAAAAGTGGGAGCAAAATAGTGGGAGCAAAAAAGTGGGAGCAAAAATGTGTAAACAAAAGTGGGAGCAAACAATTGTGAGCAAATATGAGAGCAGAAAGTGGGAGCAAATGTGAAAGCAAAAAAGGGAGCTAAAAGTGGGAGCAAAAAGTCAGAGCAAAAGTAGGTGCACACAGTGGGTGCAAAATGTGTGAGTAAAAAGTGGGAGCAAATGTGGTGTTTTACTAAAACAATCTCACCTAACCTAACCTAACCTAACTTTTCCTAACCTAACTTTATCCAACCTAACCTAACCCAACTTCACCTAACCTAACCCAACTTCACCTAACCTAACTTGACCTAAGTTCACCTAACCTAACTTCACCTTACCTTCCAACTCTCAGATCAAGAATTAAATTCTGGGCATAGTCGAGTTGGAACCCAAAACCTCTGGGATAACATCCAAGTTTACTAGCCACTACACCACGAAATGAGCAAATTATCATGCAACACAACACAAAAATAAAAGTTTTCTATAGTGTAACTCATTGGCTGACAACCATAGTTGAGAATTCAGCTCAGGACTTTTGTTTTGAACATCATCAGAAATATTATTCCATTTACATTTTGCTGCTGCTTATAGTTTTAAGAGTTGGCATTAATATGGGAGTAAAAGTGAGAGAAAAAAAAAAGTGTGAGAAAAAGTGACAGCAAATGTGAAAGCAAAACGTGGGAGCAAATATGAGAGCAAAAAGTAGGAGCAACCATGGTTGGTTGTTGAGACTTTCAAATCAACTAATACACATGAATTTAATTTTAGTAAAGAGTCTTTGGTAATAATAACAGTTAAAAATATATTAAGGTGGATTCTTTTTTTAAGGTGGAATTTCCAAAGTACCGTCAACAATAATAATTACATGAACAGTGGGAAATCAAACCCAAGACCTCAGGACTTTTGTTTTCAACATTATCAGAAATATTATTCCATTTACATTTTGCTGCTGCTCATAGTTATAAGAGTTGGCATTAATATGAGAGCAAAAGTGGGAGCAAAAGTGATACAAAAAGTGGGTGCAAGCATGGCTGGTTGTTGAGACTTTCGTATAAGCTAATACGCATAAATTACATTTTAGTAAAGTGACTTGGCATATGATAGTATTAATAGAAACAAGGTATGGGAAGCAATGAGAGCAAAAGCAGTGAACAAGGAGACAGTGGCAAGAGTGAAAGCAATGTACGAGGGAAGCAAAAGCTGTGTAAAGGTGGGAAGAGAGAGAGCGGAATGGTTTCAACTGGAGAGTGGTCTGAAACAGGGAAGTGCCCTCTCACCCCTGTTATTTATAGTGGTGATGGATGAAATCATACGAAAAGTGGTAAATAGCATTGGGGAAAGGAAAATGAAGGCAATGTTGTTTGCTGATGACCTTCTGGTATGGGGAGAGGATGAGGAAGAAGTACAAGAGCAATTAGATGAGTGGGAGAAGGTAGTGTTATCATATGGGATGAAGTTCTCAGCACAAAAGAGTGAAGTGGTCATCACAACGAGGAAGAAGAACAGACTGGATATGGGCATAACACTTGGAGGACAGCAGTTGCAGAAAGTAGAATGCTTCAAGTATTTGGGAAGCATAATTGAAGAAAAGGGAGGCAATAGGATGGAAATAAATGAGCGGGGAAGGTGCGCAGATGGATTTTTCAAGAGTGTTAGGGGGATGATATGGAATAAAGATGTACCACAAAAATGTAAAGGAATCATCTACAAAACCTACTTTGTGCCAATTTTGACATATGGTTCAGAAACATGGGTGATGAAGGAAAGGGACAAGAATAAAATACGAGCAGTGGAGATGAAGTTCCAGAGGAGTAGGGTAGGAGTGACAAGAATGGACAGAGTAAGGAATGAGAGAGTCAGGGAGATGGTAAGAGAGGAACCATTGCAAAATAGAATAGAGCGATCTAGGCTACAATGGTATGGACATGTGAGGAGGATGCAAGAGGAGAGGATACCGAAGAAGATGTTTGGAATGGAAATGACGGGAAGGAGGCCAAGGGGAAGACCAAGGGACAGATGGACGAAAGGAGTTAAGAAGAGTGTGGAGGAAAGAGGAGTGTGCTGGGACACAGTAAATGACGAGAGATGGTGGATGGACAGGAAACGATGGAGAGGCTTATGTTCCAAGCAGACCCGACCAGCGGTTGGAAACTGCTCAAGATGATGATGATGATGATGATGATGACTTGGCTAATAATAATAATAAAACTAATAATAATAATAACAGTTTAAAAAAATCAAGGGGATTGATATTTTTCATGGTGTAATTTCCGAAGTACTGTCAAGAATAATAATTACATGAACAGATTCCAAGAACTCTAGAGTGCTTTTAAGGTTAATGATTGGCTAGGAGTGAGATAGAGCTAGCTAACCTAAGTTAACCTCAGCTCACGTAACCTAACCTTGTCACATGACATGTTCTACAAGTTTAGACTTGCTTTGAGACTGGCTATAACGTCACAGATGAATGGCGGTGGGAGGCTGGACATGACTTTTTATTACACAAAAACATTTTCCTTTTTGCCAGCCTCCCACCCCCATTCATCTGTGACGTCATAGCCAGTCTCAAAGCAAGTCTAAACTTGTAGAACATGTCATGGGACAAGGTTGGGTTAAGTGAGCTGTGGTTAACTTAGGTTAGCTAGCTCTATCTCACTCCTAGCCAATCATTAACCTTAAAAGCACTCTAGAGTTCTTGGAATCTGTTCATGTAATTATTATTCTTGACAGTACTTTGGAAATTACACCTTGAAAAATATCAATCCCCTTGAATTTTTAGCCTACTTTCGATTTTTGCAAAAAATGAAAGTAGACTTATGAGATCAACACAGGGCGAAAAAAGTGTGTCTGTCTGTGTGTGTGTATGTGTGTGTGTGAGTCTGTGTGTGTGTGTGTGTGTATGTGTGTGTGTGTGTGTGTGTGTGAGTGTGTGTACTCTGAATGTCTGTCCCCCCCTATCAATTCGAACACGGTGAATGCGAATTGAACGAAATTTGGTACAAAGGTAGCACTAGCAAAGGACACCTCAGAGTCATGTTTTATATCACCGCCATCTTGACGGAAACGTAATGGCGGCCACACAAATGTTCAAAGCTTAAATCAAATTACGACTAACCTAATCATCGGATCTCTACCAAATTTTGCAACAACATACCTTTATGGGGGGAGCATCCTTTGACCAAACTAATAAGTCATCAGCGTAATAGTTTGCGGATGGCGGCCATCTTTGTGTGAAAATCGATTCCCCCTATTAATTCGAACACGGTGCAACCGAATGGAACGAAATTTGGTACAGAGGTTGTACTAACAAAAGGCACCTCAGTGTCATGTTTTATATCGCCGCCATCTTGACGGAAACGTAATGGCGGCCACACAAATGTTCAAAGCTTAAATCAAATTACGATTAACCTAATCATCCGATCTCTACCAAATTTTGCAACAACATACCTTTATAGAGGAAGCATCCTTTGACCAAATAACTAGGTCATTAGCCTAATAGTTTGCGGATGGCGGCCATCTTTGTGTGAAAATCAATTCCCCCTATTAATTCAAACACGGTGAAACCAAATGGAACGAAATTTGGTACAGAGGTAGCACTAGCAAAGGGCACCTCAGTGTCATGTTTTATATCGCCGCCATCTTGACAGAAACGTAATGGTGGCCACACGAATGTTCAAAGCTTAAATCAAATTACGATTAACCTAATCATCCGATCTCTACCAAATTTTGCAACGGCATACCTTTATGGAGGGAGCATCCTTTGACCAATCTAATAGGTTATTAGCCTAATAGTTTGCGGGTGGCGGCCATCTTTATGTCAAAATTGATTCCCCCTATTAATTCGAACACGGTGGAACCGAATGGAACGAAATTTGGTACAGAGGTAGCACTAGCAAAGGGCACCTCAGTGTCATGTTTTATATCGCCACCATCTTGACTGAAACGTAATGGCGGCCACACGAATGTTCAAAGCTTAAATCAAATTACGATTACCCTAATCATCCGATCTCTACCAAATTTTGCAACTACATACCTTTATGTAGGGAGCATCCTTTGACCAATCTAATAGGTCATTCGCCTAATAGTTTGCGGATGGCGGCCATCTTTGTGTCAAAATCGATTCTCCCTATTAATTCAAACACGGTGAAACCGAATGGAACGAAATTTGGTACAGAGATAGCACTAGCAAAGGGCATCTCAGTGTCATGATTTATATCGCCGCCATATTGACAGAAACGTAATGGCGGCCACACAAATGTTCAAAGCTTAAATCAAATTACGATTAGCCTAATCATCCGATCTCTAGCAAATTTAGCAACAACATACCTTTATGGAGGGAGCATCCTTTGACCAAACTAATAGGTCATCAGCCTAATATTTTGCGGATGGCGGCCATCTTTGTGTGAAAATCTATTCCCCTTATCAATTCGAACACGGTGAAACCGAATGGAACGAAATTTGGTACAGAGGTAGCACTAGCAAAGGGCACCTCAGTGTCATGTTTTATATCACCGCTATCTTGACGGAAACGTAATCGCGGCCACCCAAATGATAAAAGCTAAAATGTAATTACGACCAACCTAATAATCTAGTCTCTACCAAATTTTGCAACACCATATCTTTATGTGGGAAACATATTCAGACCAAACTGCAAGAACATCAGCCCAATAGTTTGCAGATGGTGGCCAAGTATGTGTGCAAATCGATTCCCCCTATCAATTCAAACACGGTGAAACCGAATTGAACGAAATTTGGTACAGAGGTAGCACTAGCAAAGGGCACCTCATATTCATGTTTAATATCCCTATAGCACGTTGTATTTCAACAAGCTACTACAACCAACATTTAATCATACTCCTTGAAAAGGACAAAGAGTTATAACAATACCCATGCATTTAGGTGAAAGTAGGCTATTTGTTCTTTACTGAACATCTTGTTTAAACTGTTATTATTATTAGTAGTATTAGCCTTGGAGGCTGGATTTAGACAGCTCCTTAACCCGGTCCATGACGCCATTATAATTGACTACATGGATAATTCTTGCCAGGCACGTCCACGTCGCGGGGGTGGGCAACGGTACTGTAATATACCAGGGAACTACAGTACCGGCTAAGTTCTGGTGAGGACCCAGTCCTATGGGGTATAACATAGGCCCCGTGCACAGGGTTACGTGCGAAGACCTCAACGGAATCTGCAGCGGAGAAGATGGACTTCGGAACGGTGGAGATTGCGGAAGAGGCAACCCAGTACTCAGGGAATAGTATGAGTATAGCATCAATCGGCAGCGTCTGTTTCCCAGGTTAGGGGCGGCTGCAAGGGCGTCTGTTTCCCATGTTAGGGGCGGCCTGTATAATAGCTGGCAGTAGCTTCATAAAATGCCTTTGGGAGTGGCGACCCCATCGTAATAATAGCCTAAAATGGAAATGGCATTTCAAATGATTCGGAGAAGGTTTGGGCGTACCCTGCCGGCGACGCGCAGTTCTTTTGGTACTGGGGGAACTGTGAGAAATGGGCGACCAGTAACCGAAATGAAAGTGGGAATCATGAATGTCATGACCCTGACAGGCAAGGTGGAGGAGGTGGTAGACTTCATGGAGAGGGAGAATGTTGGATTGATGGGGCTGAGTGAAGTGAAATGGAAAGGTAAAGGATGGAAGAAATTGAGGAAAGGATATACATTATACTGGAGTGGTGGCCAAGAGGCAAAAAAATGGCGTGGGGCTGATAACCTCGAAACAACTGGAGGAGTATGTTGAAGTGGTCGAGTGTGTGAGTGACAGAATAATGAAAATTAGAATGAAGATAAAAATTACGTGATGGACTTCATACAAGTGTATGCACCACAGACTAGAAACAGAGAAGAAGATATTGAAGTATTCCTGGAGGATGTAGAAAGAGTAATTTCAGATGTAGAAGTGGTGATCATGGGAGATATGAATGCACAAGTCGGAAACGAGAGACAAGGAAAGGAAGAAGTCATTGGACCATATGGATATGGGAAAAAGAACCGGGAAAGAGAGGAACTTGTAAACTTTTGTGAAAGGAATGGACTGATAGTGGGTAATTCATGGTTTCGGAAAAAAAAAACAGCAGGAAAATTACGAGATATGGTGGGGTTGATAGAAGAACAAAATCAGTAATTGACTACTTTCTGGTGGAAAGGACTAATCGCAGAAAGCTGATAGATGTGACAGCTTTACCAGGAGAAGCATTTGATGGGGACCATAGAGCTGTGGTGGCAAAATTTCGATGGGAAAAATTGGAAAACCTAAAGGAGATCAGAGAAAGTAAAATAGAAGTATGGAAATTGAAAGACAAAACTGTACAGGAAGATTTTCAGGAGAGATTGAAGCAACAAATCCCAGTTACTGAAGTGGAAAATATAGAAGAGGAATGGTCCCACTTTAAAAAGGCATGTGTTGGTGCAGCAGAGAGTGCTTGTGGCAGGACGTCAACAAGAGTGAAAGAGAAGGAGACACCGTGGTGGAATGAGGAAGTGAGGAAAGCAGTGAAAGAAAAGAAGTCTGCATGGAAAGAATGGAACCGAGATCAAACGGAAGAAAGCAAAAGGAAGTATCACGACAGCAAACGGAGGTGTAAGAAAGTGGTAGGAGAAGAAAAGAAGAAAAGTTGGGAAGAATTTACACGAAGAATGGAAACAGATGTAAGTGGCAGTAAAAGGATGCTGTATGGGCTTCTAAGAAGTAAGAGGAAAGAAAGAGTTACCACAAAGCTGGTGAAAAAGGAAGATGGAGAGTTGTTAACACACCCAGAAGAGATAAAGGGACGATGGAAGGAGTATTTCGATAAGCTATTGAATGTGAGCAATTGTACTGGTGAGATGGAAGTGACACAACCTGACGACTCTATAACAGAAGATGATATAACAATGCTGGAAGTGGAATTAGCAGTACAGAAAATGAAGATGGGAAAAGCAACAGGGGTGGATGAAATCAGTGTAGAAATGATAAAGGCTGCTGGACCTGTTGGTATGCAATGGTTGTATCGACTGCTAAAGTGTGTGTGGAAACGGAAATGTGTACCAGAAGACTGGGAGAAATGGCTGATAATACCAGTGTTTAAGAAGGGGGACAAGAAGGTGTGTGATAACTATAGAGGGATCACCCTCTTATCACAGATAGTAAAAATACTGGAAAGGATATTAGAAAGAAGAATGAGAAGAAAGGTGGAAGGAGAGTTGCAAGAGGAACAGTATGGCTTCAGGAGTGGAAGATCCACAGTGGACCCAATCTTTAGCTTGAGGCAGGTGATGGAAAAGAACTGGGAATATGGAGAGGATTTGATCATGACTTTCATAGATCTAGAAAAGGCATATGATTGTGTCCCCAGAGAGAAGGTATGGGAAACCATGGTTAAGAAGAGACTGGGAAGAGAAATGTTGGAAATGGTGCAAGCAATGTACAACAACTGTGTTAGCAGGGTACTGACCCCAGTTGGAAAGACAGATTGGTTTAGGAACAAGACTGGACTAAGACAGGGGAGTGTGCTGTCACCTCTCTTGTTCATAATGGTGATGGATGAAATTGTAAAGGAAACAAAGGAAGCATATGGACATAAAGAAATGAAGTTACTGTTGTTTGCAGATGATATTGTGGTCTGGGGAAGGAACACCGAAGAAGTGCAAAAACAACTAGATGCACTGAACGAAAATATTCAGAAGTTCGGCCTGAAAATCAGTATAGAGGAAAGCAAGACCATGGTGATGACAAGAGGGGAAAGACAAGGAAAGGGCACTGTGAAAATTGGAAGTCAGAGTTTGGAAATTGTGGACGCGTTCAAATACCTAGGAAGTGAATTGATGCAAACTGGTAGGTTGGACATGGAGATTGGCAGGAGGGTACAGCAGAGCAATTCATTCTATCAAAGTGTAAGAAAACTTTTTTGGGATAAGGAAGTACCAAGGAAAAGCAAGGAGGTAATATATAAAGTGTACTATGTTCCCATATTAACTTATGCAGCTGAAACTTGGACCCTGACAAGCAGGCAAGAGAGTAGAATCCAAGCCAGTGAAATGAAATTCCTAAGAAGTATGATAGGAAAGACAAGGAAAGACAGAGTGAGGAATGAAGATGTTAGGAAGGAAGTTGGGATGGGAAAACTAAATGAGAGAATTGAGAAGAATAAACTAAGAAGGTTTGGACATGTAAAGAGGATGGAGGAAAATAGAATACCAAGACAGATGCTGGAGGCGAAGTGCAAGGGTAAGAGAGCAAGAGGAAGACCTAGAACAAGGTGGATTGATTCAGTGAAGAACGCCGTAAGAAAGAGAAATCTGGACTGGGACAAGATCGTGGAAGGAGAATGGTGGAAGGAAAGAGGAAAGTGGAGAAGTGCCATAAATGCCCCGAACCGGCAGGAGCTGGATAAGGGGAAATGATGATGATGATAATTATTATTATTAGCCAAGTCACTTTAGTAAAATTTAATTTATGTGTATAAGTTGATATGAAAGTCTCAACAACCAGCCATGCTTGCAGCCACTTTTTGCTTTCACTTTTGCTCTCATATTAATGCCAACTCTTATAACTATGAGCAGTAGCAAAATGTAAATGGAATAATAGTTCTGAAAATGTTGAAAACAAAAGTCCTGAGGTCTTGGGTTTGATTTCCCACTGTTCATGTAATTATTATTTTTGACGGTACTTTGGAAATTCCACCTTCAAAGAAAAAAAGAATCCACTTTAATATATTTTTTACTGTTATTATTACCCAAGTCTCTTTACAAAATTTAATTCATGTGTATTAGTTGATTTGAAAGTCTCAACAACCAGCCATGGTTGCTCCAACCTTTTGCTATCACGATTTGCTTTCACATTTGCTCTTACTTTTTCTCACACTTTTTTTCTCTCACTTTTACTCCCATATTAATGCCAACTCTTATAACTATAAGCAGCAGCAAAATGTAAATGAATTATATTTCTGATAATGTTCAAAACTAAAGTCCTGAGTTGAATTCTCAACTATGGTTGCCAGCCAATGATTTACACTACAGAAAACTTTTATTTTTGTGTTGTGTTGCATGATAATTTGCCCATTTCGTGGTGTAGTGGATAGTATACTAGGATGTTATCCCAGAGGTTTTGGGTTCCAACTCGACTATGCCCAGAATTTAATTCTTGATCTGAGAGTTGGAAGGTTAGGTGAAGTTAGGTTAGGTGAAGTTAGGTCAAGTTAGGTTAGGTGAAGTTAGGTCAAGTTAGGTTAGGTTAGGTTAGGTGAAGTTAGGTTAGGTTAGATTGGATAAAGTTAGGTTAGGAAAAGTTAGGTTAGGTTAGGTTAGGTGAGATTGTTTTAGTAAAACACCACATTTGCCCCCACTTTTTACTCACACATTTTGCTCCCAATTTGTGCACCCACTTTTGCTCGCTCTTTCTTTGCTCTGACTTTTTGCTCCCACTTTTGCTTTCGCATTTGCTCCCACTTTCTGCTCTCATATTTGCTCACACTTGTTTGCTCCCACTTTTGTTCACACTTATTTGCTCCCACTTTTTTGCTCCCACTATTTTCTCCCACTTTTGCTCCCACTTTTTGCTCCCACTTTCTGCTCTCATATTTGCTCACACTTGTTTGCTCCCACTTTTGCTCCCACTTTTTGCTCCCATATTTGCTCCCACTTTTTTTGCTCTCATATTTGCTTCCACTTTTGCTTTCACATTTGCTCCCACTTTTTGCTCCCATACTTGCTCCTACTTTGTTTTGCTCTCATATTTGTTCCCACTTTGCTTTCTCATTTTCTCCCACTTTTTGCTCCCATACTTGCTCCTACATTTTTTAGCCTATTTTCAATTTTGAAAAAATAGGCTTATGAGATCACCTTTTGTCCGTGTGTGTGTGCGTGTGTGTGTGTGTGTGTGCGTGTGTGTGTGTGATTCGTGTGTGTGTCCCCCCTAATAAAATCTAAACGGCTGGAGCGATTTCAATGAAACTCGGAAAGTTCATAGCACTATTCCCGGCGACCTCGACCGTGCCCTTCAAATTTTGTTACGACTCACCAATCCAACATGGCGGCTGTGCGAAATATTTCACCAGCATTCAATATCTCCGAAACTATTACCGATATTACCCTGACATTTTCTATGGTGATAGACGGAACTACTATAAGTTCACTTATGTGACTTTTGAAAACCTGGTAACTAAAAAACCAACATGGCGGCCAAGCGAATTTGCGACTTTTAAATAGACGTTTCTCGCGATTTGACCAACCAAACGCAATGAAACTTGGTACAGTATATGTTTATATACATTGTAATGCACCGACATCTAACTTCGTTCAAATGTTTACATAATCACAAGATGGCGGATGTGCGAAATATTTCACCGGCATTCTATATCTCTGAAACTATTAGCGGTAAAACCCTGAAATTCTGTACGGAGATAAAGGGCACTACTGGAAGTCCATCTATAAGACTTTCAAAAACCGGTTAACTACAAAACGAACATGGCGGCCAAGCGAATTTGAAAAAATTAAATAGACCTTTCTCGCGATTTAATGTTCCAAGCGCACTGAAACCTGGCACAGGAAATATTTATACACATTTTAATCCACTGGTATCTAATTTAGTTCAATTGTTTACATAACCTCAAGATGGCGGCAGGGCGAATTTTAAAATTAAGATTTTATTTATTGTGATGTAGTCATGCGATTGAAGTGAAAGTTTGAATAATGAACCTACGCAATAATTTTCCTTCAATGGTACATGACTCTATGGCCTATACATTTAACAATCCAACATGGCGACCATCCGAAATATTTAGACGATACTGAATATCTACGAATCTATTTTAGCAATCAAACTGCATTTTTTAATGTTCATAGGGGCTATGAACTTAAGTTCACTTATAGGACTTTAAATAACCTGGTGATCACAAATCCAACATGGCGGTGACGCGAATTATAAATATTCACATGGACGTTGGTCGCAATTTAACCATCCGCGTGCAGTGAAACTTGGTACAGTAAATCCTTATACGAATGTTAATCCACTGGCATCTAATTTATTTCAATTGTTTAGATAACCTCAAGATGGCAGCTGTGAAAAATTTTAAAATCTCCTTGTTTTTTCTTGTGTCCTAACTATGCGATTGAAGTTTGAATACTACACGTTCACAATAATCTGCATGTAACAGTACATATCTCTAGGACCTACATATATAAAATCCAACATGGCGACCATCCGAAATATTTAGTCGGTTCTCAATATCTACGAATCTATTACAGCAATCAAACTGAAATTGTGTATGTTGATAGTGGCAATTAACATAAGTAGGATATATGAAAATAGGCTGTATAGTTCTTCACGGAACTACTTGTTTGCTCTCATATTTGCTCCCAGTTTTGCTTACACTTTTTGCTCCCACTGTTTGCTCCCACTTTTTTGCTCCCACATTTGCACCCATATATGCTCGCACATTAAACTATTGTTATTATTACCAAGTTGTCTTTACTAGAGCTTAGTCTATGCTTGACAGTTGATATGGAAGTATCAGTGACTAGGTATGGTAAGCCTCATGCATTCTATAAAAGATATTCATATATTGTGAAACGAACCAATAAAAATGGAACTGTTATTTGGCGTTGTTCAAAACAACGTTCAAAACAATGTCGCAGTGAGCTAAAAAGTAAAAATAGTGAGGTTTTAAGTGTCAGTGATCATCAATGTAGTGTACTACATGAAACATCGTTGCTGTCAACAGAAAATCATAAAAATGCTAAAAAGCGAGTGCAAGAAAACAATATTATTGCTCACAGTAGTTCAACGTTCAAAAAACCCTTAACATTATCAAAAGCCACGCAAACTCTACATGAGGACACTGTAGAGGAAAAGGAACAGGAAGATTTGACTGGTTTTAGTAATGTTGAGGATAAAGTTGAGGATAATTATAGTGATTATAATAATAGTGATATAGATTATGCTGCTTATGGTTATGATAATGATAATGATCCGAAACAAGACAATAACGTGTGCATGCCTATTGTTCACCGTGGAAGAAAAAATATCTACAACAAGCTTTGTTTTTAAAACTATAACACACTATCGTAAAGGCAAAGACTTGTATTAAGTGTGCATTTTATTGTCATAATCATGTATACTCTGCAATGTTAAATATTCTGACTTCTGTAGAAAATAAAACAACATTGTACCATTATTTTCATTTATTTACAAACTTTAGATACATTTTTTTTTGGTTTCTTCATAATATTTTTAAAGACAATACTAAAAACTAAAACATTATTATTCCATACACATATTTTTTTTCTTTCAGTCTATTGTCATCAATTATATTTTTCCATTATTATTTCACATTTGTTTTTTTATTTAATTAAAACGGACCATGCACCTATTGTTCTTAAAACCTTCATGAATTAAGTGGACAGGTTGCACAGCATTATTCACTTCATCAAAAACACTCTCCGACATATCATTAAACCGTGTAGGCAGAAATAGTTCAACACAAAGTACACGATCACCATATGCTGTATTCAATTTCCGAATCTCGATAATCCGGAATGCAATATGTGTTGGCAATTCGCTGAGCTTCTTTGTCTCTAAGCCACATGCTAGCCCAACAGCATTCAAAACATTCATTGTAGTAGTCTATAAACAAAAGAAAATCATATCTATTACACTCTAAAACAGCTTTAATAATATTGTGCAATTAGGCATTTTGCACTATGCAAGGCTAATAAATTAAAATAGTTATGCAAGAAATGCCCCAACTGTAGCAGATACTACTTTTCTGCATATAGCACAAGTGTTAAGTTCTAATGCACACTTGACACATGCTATCATGTGTCCACAAGGCAAAAATACAACACCTAGTTCAATCTTGATAACAAATTTTACATAATTGTTGGTCACACTTTTGTATCTGTTCGTGAGACAAGTCTTTTTTTTCAGCCTCATGTATTTGCTCCGCGTGTTCTAACACTAAAGGGACTTTTATGTATTGTGCTGCAATCACGTTTTCTTTACGAATAGTGTTCACAAATTCCCGACCTTTAAGCAACACCATGTATTTACAGTTAGGTAACCAACGAGCGTGATGCACAAAAGGGTCATCAGTCATTTGCCAATCCATTAAAGCAAATCCACAATAAAAACTTATTGTTTTATACCCTTCACCAGTATAAAAAATCCAGCTTCATTTAGCTGTTTGGTAAGGTGTTTTAATATTAATGGCCAAACATTCTTATAAGATTCTAAACGTTTTTCAACAGAGCTGTACTCCGGTTGTGCTAGTGCTTTAGTCTTGCAAACTCCCAATTTTTCAAAAGCACATGCCAATTCAACACTGTCTATGGCATATGGACCACATATATCGACACTACCGTTGTTGGCTGGTAATACATCATTATTATTATTATTTATTTGTCATTCAGCGACGTAAGTAGCGGCAAATGGCCTTGTGGTTCGGTAAAATAAATGCACGGGTAGGTTACCCACTTGTTTTCCAAGCAGGTAAGGACAACAAGGAGACCATCGCAAATGGTCTCTAAAGGGATCATCTCCTTCTTCCCAGTGTGAAAGTCCAATACGACAAAACACACAGCGCACCACATCTTCTCGGTTCAAGTAAAAAAAATCGGCTTTTGCAAGTTTATGTGTCGACAAAAAGCCTATAGGCCAGTATTCAAATGTTAACCAACGATCAATGTTCTGATTTTAAATTTAACCCACGTGGTAAACCAACTTGTTCACTTGTTGTATTTGGTACTAACGCCATTTGTTATAATAAAACTTTTTCTTATTGTAAGTTATTAATGTTGCACACAGTACTTTAAACCACAATGTATGCTTATTTCACTGTCTGTTCACTATGTTAATGGTGTATAGCCACGTCTAAAAAGAACAAACAAAATAACTCATCACTCAATCAATAAATCAATCAATACTTGTAATTAAACTTTAACGTTAATTGGCATTAAATAAAAAACATCATCAAAAAAAGAAATTAAAAAATCAACTGTATGTCTGCAGTAACAATAACCCATGTACTTTTTTTTATAAATCTGCAGTCATTTACAATTTCCTTTAACCAATATATAAACAAAAATAAATATCATATCATTTTGTTCAGATTATCTTGTTCAAACCTGTGGATATTTATTGAGTCCATAGGGAACCACCCATAAATTAATTTTTTTTGTTTTGTTTTTAGAAAATCCAACATAGCCTTGTACTTTTCCCAGTCAACAACCAATATAGTCTTGTACCGTTTGTCAATACATGGCCATTACTCAAGAAAGCAATCATCGTCTTAGTCATGTACAGGTAATGCATTTTTTGTCTGCGAGTTTTCAGTAATGGTAAAATGGAATAGTATTTTTAAGTTAGACTTACCTGAGTTTTCAATAGTTCACTGCCTGGAAATAATTGCTGCACTCTACTGCGTCTTGGGTTTTCAGCAACTGCTAAGGCGGTAAGGCTTTTATTTCCAAGTTCCTAATATAAATAAAATAAACCGCTATAAATACCTAAATTCAGGTTAATACATACATTTCATAAAATAAAATAAAATAATATAAAAAATGAAACAAGTTAGTTTAAAAAAATAATCTCACCTTCACTTGCACTGTTTTGTTTACTGTTTCCTTCTAGTAGGCCCAAATGCGCAATGGTTTCTTGTATCTCAGACATGTAAGGTATACCGGTTATCTGTAAACAAATAAATAAATAAAAATCATTAATTACCTGATCAATAACTACAAATTTAAGGTTCATTATCATTTCATTATTAAAATAATCATTCATAGGTACTTACCAAAAATAAAAAGGATATTTTTTCTTCCAAAGTTCAGTTCAGAGCTCTACTGTATACGTCCGTTTGCTAAAATGGCAAGTGCTTCACTAACGCAATCGTTATCAGTTAGCCTAGCAACAGAGAGAGTTGCATTTTCTCAGCGTTTTGACCTTGAAATGTTGTCTCTCTCACACGTGTTCCCACGCCTCTTCACATTCCTCAATCTGTATAAGATTCGTGTACCTTATACTAGTTTCATGTTTTTAATAAGGAACCAAAATGGCTGCCTCTTATTCATCGGTAGAACGGCTGTCTAGGAACCAAAATGGCGGTCTCTGCTTAAACAGCATTAAATCCATTTTACAATTGGTAGCGCACGAGTAGATTCAATTAATGACCGACTGCGCGTGAATCGTTTCAACCAAGTCCCGTATGCGTTCATATACCATTAATCCGATTATGATATAACTTTGGTGAGTTGACTACAGTCCTGCGAAGGTGTATGAATTAGTAAATCCGTTCTTCAATGGCTGATAGATTCAACAAATGAGTGACGGCGCTCGAATCGTTTAAACAAAATCCCGTATGCGTTCATATGCCATTCATCCGATTGCGATGAAAATTTGATGAGTTGTGTACACGCCAGGGAAGGTTTTCGACTCACTAAATCCATTTTTAATCGGTAACGTACGAGTATATTCAACAAATGGGTGACGGTACTCGAATCGTTTCAACAATGTTCAGTATGCGTTCGTATACCATTCATTTCATTGCGATGAAACTTTGGTTAGTTGTTGAGCACTCTCCCATGATTTTTCTTGAGATAGTAAAGCAATGTTACAATAATTAAGAGGTGGTTAACGGAAAGAGAAAAAAAAATATTGGGAATCCAAAAGCACTTCTACAAACAATGTTACAACGCCAACACTTTCTTTGATTGGCATTGCAACGCATGCCGGGTACAGCTAGTTATTTATAGAAATGTATTGATGGATTTGAACCACAGACACCATTTAAAGCAACAAGTTCACATGTGATATTTTCTCAAATAAAGCAAGGACTCTCTGTATAACGTGTTCAGTTAATTCTTGGGGTGGGGAGAAGCGGGGTAAGAGGGTAGCGGGTGTGTATTGCTGTTCCATTTTATTAAGAGCGGAAAATGAGGTAGCAAATCGTAGCACATGCTTCTTAAGCTCACTTATGAACACCAGCAGCATGTTGAGAAAGATATTTCAAGCAAAATAATAGAATTATTGTACAGGTTTCTTTTAGTGAGTGTTAACGCCAAAGAAAACAAAACTCCTGTTTCTGCCATGGCCCCTCATTTTATGAAGTACCTGTTCCCACTACATAAAAGGATAGTTGCGAGGTAAAGAATACCTTGCATTCGATCACAGCCTCCTCGAACACCCCACAATTATGACCTTAGTCACGTAGACATTTAAAATAGGAGGCCATGGAAGTCGGCGACAGTTGCTCTAGCTTGGCCAGTGGAAATGTCGCCTGTGGGAAAAACCCAAACCGAGTGACTCTGATGTGCTACAAAGTCGCAAGTTTGGCCTCAGCCTTAGCGAAGGGATGAAGGGAGGCTCTGTGTGGCAGTAATTGTTCACCCACATGACCTTTCGTCCAGCCCCTAAGAAGTGTTAATATCGATTGAAATGAATATAATAAGTAGTTGGAAGAGGTGACCATGGCTTCATACGAGTAACTGCCTGTAGATGAACACTAGAGTGGCCGAGGGTGGGGATCATACCCACTCATCCTCTGAGATTGCAGACTGACCAAGTGGCCTGAAACATTTAACTTGTGTAGTACTGGAAAAGTGTTGAGCTCTTAGTCTCTCCTAAGGAAGGAACTCCATACTGCTGATCTCAGGATATATCTTCTATTAAGTGTCGTGTGACTAAATTTATGAAAGCATTTGAAATAGACATCCCTTTTAGCTCCCCAATCTCTTCCTTGGCCGTATCTCCATTACAAACTACGAGCTCCCGTACAACAGACAACATAAACCTTGGAGCTAGTGGTGCAATATTGATGTTATATACTTTACATTACACTCCCCCTCCAGAAGACATATAATGCATGTAGTTAGTAGTATCAACTTGCTTCAACAGTGATGATATATACTCTATGTAACACTTCCCCTCCTGAAGACATATAATGCTTGTAGTTAGTGGTATCAAGTTGCTGCATTATTGATGACATATGCTCTACGTAACACTCCCCCTCCAGAAGCACTTAATTGGCTTACTATTACTACTTTTGAAATATTCTCAGCTTCAACTGCAGTGTTTTCTGAAAAAATCTGTTGTAAAAAATTGTATAGTTGATGTGTCTTAAATAATTGTATACCTTCATTTTCAGATGATTTGCCGCTACAAATCTTGCGGGCCTAGTCACTTTTTACTCTATGAAACATGTGTTAGATCACATGACCCTTTCTGATCTTACTGCTAAATATTTTTTAAAATAAATGTTCATTTTCCCGTTATGCTTATGCATACTCTCTCTATTAAGGCAGTGATCTCCGCATTTTCTCTCACACTAAGATTCACTTGGGTTCTAAAGGAGTGATGGCTTGGTGGTGTATGATAAGTTACAGAACTAGGGAGGACATAACGATCATTTCCATCAGTAAGATGTGATAGACAGTATGAAGCTAGTGTCTGGTAGTTGTGAAGCGAATATATCTTTACGACAATTAAGCTGTTTTGTACAGTTACATATTTTGTATTTGTTAAATGTGTAAATTGATAGAAAAGAAATAAATTATTCCATCTCATTTTCCCTAGGATTTGAAAGAAGACATCCATGTTGAAGAAAGTGATACAAGTGGAAACCATTTGAATGAGTAAGTGGACATCATAATGAGAAAAAGTGTTCTTCCTCTTTTGTGAGTGCATAACTGAAAATGTTTCATTGGAGCATATGATACATGTCTTATACTGTATTAACTTTCTATTCAGCAGCCCACAAAATATCCATTCTCTTACAGTTATTTCTGACTTCGTGAAATCCCTTTTCATATGGTTGGAGGAAATGTACATGCCACAGTGAAGAGTGTATGACTGAAATATGAGTTTTGTTGGGAACGTCCACTACTTTTTAACTCCCCTAGTGTGTTGCTCTGTCTTCAGCCCCAGATGACTCTTTTTTAACCCTAAGTATTGAGCGTAAGTAGCTTCCACCTCACCTGGTAATGGTAAAAGTAAATCCTATCAAATATCTTCTACATCTAACCTTTAACTTAGGAAGGATTTAAGTAAATTGACAGGTGTCAACATACCGGTATCCCACATAAGCTGCTGGTGTGATTGTAGGTTTACTGTTTGGAGCTTGGGAATTCAAGATAACATTATCTGGGGAGTATTCTGAGAAACCGAAATGGATGGATGGGGTTTGGTTTGCAACATAAAATTCTCCAGCTTTTCGGCCTATCTAAAAGCACCAGCTTCTCGGCCTATCTAATAGTTGTCCTATCCTTGTGTCTGCGGAGTGTTTTTGGCTACCTTGCTCCGGAAGAGAAATACATATTGGGTTGGCAGGCCTTGCCATAATGTTTACATAATAGCACAACAGGCATATCGGTCTGAATCAGCTAGATAAATTAACTCTTGCGAATAATATTTTAATTGGAATATTAGCCTTCACGTCTACACAATGAAGCTCCGGCAAGTAATCTAGGTTATTGCCGTGATTGTTGCGGGGATTCGCCTGGGTGCATAAAGTCAGACGCATCAGCGGACTTCCCGGACCACCGGTGGGGTAGTGGACTTCTGGGCCATGCTCTTTTGTAGCTTCTTGTTCGTTGTGCGTTAAGCCTGAGGCGTTGTTGTTGTCAATAACCCAGGATGATGAATGACCGTAACTCACCACATAATTCAAATATGATCTCTCGAAGGAAGCTTTGCATTTGGTGGCCACTAAAAGAGGTACATGGCCGCGTGGTAATTCTCCTTGG
The DNA here is from genome assembly GCA_946902985.2 of Meconema thalassinum. Classification (NCBI taxonomy): domain Eukaryota; kingdom Metazoa; phylum Arthropoda; class Insecta; order Orthoptera; family Tettigoniidae; genus Meconema; species Meconema thalassinum. Next base: position 43,272,465 of record OX336401.1, on the reverse strand, counting down.
ACCTAACTCTCTACAGTGGTTGTAAGGTGCAGGTTCAGGTATTTTCTGATAGTGATCTGATATTTTCTGTTTAGCTTACATCTTAACAGAGACATTGCCTATTCGCTTCTAGTTGAAGGATTCATTCTCATATCCAATGTTCACTTGAGAGTTGGTTCTATGCTAAAATTACTCACATTCCTTAGTTTCTCTTTGGCTGCTGATAATCTATTTAGCCAGGTTTCTAGGAATATAGTGAATTTCTTTTAAATTTCTGTAATGTATGACTGAAAATATCGGCACCGCTTATATTATTCCCAACCTCTGACTGTTGTACGCATATCCTTGTATGCATTGATGTTGTAACAAAGCGAAATTTAAAGGAATGACGCACAAGGTTGATCTAAATGAACGAAATGATTTTAACTATTGATTAGCACCTGCTCACAAGGAGGTTTCAGTAATGAGGTTCTTGAGAATAGAAGAGGTGGTGTAATTGCCTCGGGGCCAAACCAGGATATATTATACATACATTAGTTGAAAATGGTTGTGATATGAATTAACCTAAGCCCTGAAGGAAAGCAAACTAATCCAACACAAGTAAAAGTTATGCTAATATAGGTGGGGAAATCATCAACCTGGGAGAAACCCCCCTCCCTAGCTTGTTTATTTGCTGCAAGTTGAGCTTGGTTACCGCTAGTTGAATCACCGGGCCAGTTCACACTTGGAAGATTTAAATCCGACAATTATAATATTCTTTTCCGTAGATTTACCCGTACATGTGTTGTCATAAATAGTATCCAGCAGTGGCGGCTGGTAGATCTAAACGGTGGTGGTTCACAAAACTATCATAACTATGATCACTGATATAAGAGTAGCCAAAACACCCCTTAGATACCGAACAGATACAAATTAAGGTAAAGCAGAAATTTTAATTACCTTATACTATTTGTACTCCTTGACTTGAAGGTTATGCCAAATTACTCACCCATTTGTACAGAAAATCAACACGTCTCTCCTTCCTCCTTACAAACATCTCAATGACCCTGTCATTAAAGTCCCTTATTTGCATGATGAAATCTCGTTCAGTAGACACCATAGCAAGGCTGATAATCTCTCCTGAGACATTGTATTTCGTAAGAACGTCTTAATCTTTTTCAGGGTGGAGAAACATCGTTCCGCCTCACAAGATGTCATGGGGATAGTCAGAACTACACTCTGTAATTTAACACATTAACTGAAAGTTGAACTTAAATTATTGTCCCTAATGAATTCCATTAGAGGCAGAGCACCTGATATGTGTCTAAATTCTGCTGTACTGTAAATAATTGAAAGTTCTGTTTGAAATTTCCTGCACTCAATGAATGGGTAAGCTTGTTGAAGAAGTTTGACATTTTCATCCGGATAGTGCAGCTCGTATTCTGCAATTTTGTCTGGAAGTAAGAGTGCAGCTGCTCCCAAGTCAGTCAAAATGACATCACAAACTTCAATTGTCTGTCTGTTTCTTTCTGATTCTCTTTTTTGTTTCTTGACTATGCCAGACTGCTTTGATGTGGAATTGATGGTATTTCTTAGTTTCAGAATCTCTATTTCGAAAGATTTTAGTCTTGCCAGAACTGTTGTCGGAGTGCAGTCACGCCTCTGAAGCTGACTGTACGAAATGTCTACATGTAGCATGATTTTATGGAAGAAAGACAACCAATAAGTAAAATTATCATCATTCAAAATACCAATGTAGGCAGAAGCTTGAAGAATAGATGATGCATTATTAATTCTAACACATTCCTGAATTACTTTCATACATTCTATCAACTCACTTCTGTACTCAAAGACAGTATTCACTGATCGTGTTTGGAAGTTCCATCTAGTGGAGATTGATCTAGGCGAACGTTTTCCAACTATTTCATCTAAATCTGCAGTTCTTTGAGGAGAGTTTGAGAAGAAGGAACAGAGTCCTTGAAGGTCGACAAAGAAAATCCTTACACTAATTGTATTGATTGAGGCTGCATTCAACATGACTAAATTTAACAGGTGAGCTAGACAATGAACGTATTCAGCTGATGTATATTTCTGCTTAATTATCGCCTGAACACCATGTTTAGAACCACTCCTAACAGATGCACCATCATACGTTTGTGCGATAAGCTTATGTTCACAACCAATAAAGTGACGTTCGAGTTCATCAGATATGAATACAGCCAATGATTCTGCATTTTGCCCTTCAAGATTAATAAAACCCCAGTATCTCTCCACTGGCTTCAAGTTGACCAAGTATCTATATACAATGACCAACTGATACATTGATGCTACGTTACTTGTTTCATCTGCTATGACAGACACAAATTCTGACTCTTTAATTTCTTTTGCAATTTCCTTATGGCGAACTTCAAGCATGCAATGCAGAATTTCATTCTGTACTGTTTTTGAGACAACCTTGAATACAGTCGCTCTTTCCAAATGAGTTTCCATAGCACTATCTAATTCTGCACTAAAATTGATTAGTCCACGAACACCCCCCGGATTTCTTGATGTATCGGACTCGTCATGTCCGCGCAATTCCGACACAAATGAACCACAAAATCTAATACAGTTAATTATAATGTTCAAAACATACGGTACCTATTTTGTACTACCTTTTGATTACGAGTTTCTATTGTTCTTCGGTATCCCGTGTCCATCTGCTGTGCTATATTAACATTGGCCAACATGACCAAGTGCAAGGCATTCTTCATATGCAATTTCGATGAAGCTTGCTTCTTAGCTCGGTCATGAAGATGCTGCAGATCACTCACACCATTCTTTGTCCATGAATCTTCACCCCCAAACAAAATACATGGGAAGCAAAACAAGGTATTGGTCACCTCACAGCCACATATCCAGTCATATTTATAATACACCTTGGGATGGAAATTTCTGTTAAAACTTATCGTTTTTGTCTTAACAGTCTGAGTGATCTTAAGGTGAGGCCTTGGCCTACCTAGTCGCTTAACCTCGTGTTTCGCCTCTAAGGGAAGCAAGGAAAACGGTCGCCCTAAGATTGACTGGACTGAATTCATCATCTGAATTATTAGCTTGCCACGGTGGGTGAGTGGATATCTTGTCGGTCTACTAACCCCAAGATTGCAGGATCGCTCCTGGCCGTGGTAAGTGATTTTTTTTTTGAAAGGCGGCAAAAATACGATACGCATGTCATACGTTGTTGTCATGTTAAATAACCCATTTGAATTCAGTACGCCGAGTTAATAATGGTAAAATTAATCTCGGGAGTTTCTGCCAACACAAAGTTCCTCATTTCTCTACTAGAAAGCGCTATATTGTTCAAGGAGCTTAGATATCTAACATCTAACCTCCTTGACTGTCGTAGTCAAGGAACAGCGAAATTCGACATGCAAGCTACCCTCTGGGTGTCAAATAACAAAACTTGCACCCGGCATTCGAGGCCATACGATATTATTATTATTATTATGATCTGAATTATTACCGGTAGGCCTAATGCAGTGCTGTAGCCTACCTACAGTAATTATATAACCTTATAGTAAACTGCTTTAAGAAACATCACCATCCACCTAAACGTTGAGTCAGATTCACAAATATTATAATGCAAACCTGCTAAATTATACGAAACACGGTAAAGTATATGCACACTTCCAAACATGGACAGTAGAACGAAATGTATAGGCTACGTATCGCACACTTCAACAGAAAGTTACATTCATTTCGTTCTCACTACCGTACCAATAATGCTAAATGTCAAACTAAATACCCATTAAATGGTGCGGATATCGTAATATCGATTGATGACAACTGTGAAATACGATTAGTGTTGAACAACTCACATTCGACCCACCACGATGTAGATGCCAAAATTTTAATAGTACATTATGCAAAGAGCCTATAATGGCTATAATTAAGACACGAGTATTTTTTGTAAAACGAGCGTATGCGAGTTTTATAATTTCCGTACGAGTGTCTTAATTACCATTATAGGCGAGTTGCATACGACTGTTTATGTTCGACGATAATTATAACTTTATTATATGTTTTAACATAAATATTCATAAATATCTGTTGAGAGTCAGCCACTTGAATTTTGTGATTGGAGAGCGAGCGCTAAGTATGATATCTCTGTCTTTCAAGATCTCTGAACGACCGACGCATGCGCTCTGTGTGCTTGCAATGCCATATGCAGGTCATATGTTTACATCTGCCACCCCTCAGTAATATTGTCACCGGAGTCGTTTCAAGACAATGCGCTGTGTAGAAATTAGTGTTGGTGATATTAAGGTACACTGCTATTTCCTGTCTCATATTCGCCAGTTTATTTACGCGAACATATGGACGGTGCGTATTCCATGTCGGTAATTTATTATAAGCGGCTTCGGTGGTGTAGTCGGTAGCATGCTGAACTGCTATGCCCAAGATAGCGGGTTCAAACCTGGCCGAAGTCGTCGGATTTTTTAAGAGGGTTAAAAATCCTTCAGTATGCCTTCCTTTGGAGGGAAAGTAAAGCCGGCGGTCCCATGTCATAGATATATGGCATGCAAAAGATCCTTTCACAGACTAAACTTGTGTGAAGCAAAATTTGTTAGGTTAGATTTCGTCAGAACGCTCTATCAAAGTTCCAACGTTCACCACTAGGTATCATTGATATCTGGTGGCGAAAGTTGGAACTACTTGAAATTGAACGGAACTTGTAGCTCACTCTTTAGGGTGTCCGCTGGAAGCAGCTACAGACCCAGGCGAGCCGAACATGTCCTCGGACACTCCCGGCACTAAGAGCCATACGATAAATAAATAAATAAATAAATAAATAAATTTATTCTAGTTCGATGTTGTGTTTATGTCGGACATGTTGGATTTTGAGCGCATGCGCGAAGGTTTCGTTACCTAATTGGTCAATGAACGAGCTCTGATTGGCTGGAGAAACTGTATCATAATGAAAAAGAGTGTTATAATGACCATCATTATGATACAGTTTTCTGACACATAATAGTGAGGGTCGAACATTAAATAACAATCGTATCGATCCTGTATTATGGAACTCACGAGAAAGAAAAATTGCGGACACATAATTCCAGTGTCTTTCACCAGGTAGAATATTCCACGATCACCAATTTTCACAACGAAACAGATAACATGCCAAATCGATACAAAATTGAAACGTAGCAAACCGGTCAGTCACAAAACAAAAGATGAACTTTTTCAGAGAGTACCTACTCCCTTTAGTTAAACTGATCACACTGTATGTTTCAAATAACTGTTATCTATATCAGATAGAAATGAGCCTATCTGTAGAAGATGTATATTGTTTATATATTGTTTTTCAATCATTCAAATACTGCACATATCTTAAAAGAAGACGAAGTGTTGTGCTTGTTAACCTCTAGAGCGTGCTAATGTTGCTGCGCCATCTACTGCCTGTGAGCAGAATATGCCGTATATACTTATGAACTCTATAGAATGTTTACCAACCACACGTAGCTCCGACCCCACCAATCCCCCCATGCATCCGCTACACTCCCTAGGTTTGTCTTCGCATATGCTGGCCTATACAAACTGCCTGGGTTGCAGAGAGGAGTGCACTATACAGCTGGCCCTTGGTTGCGTGTGCAGCGTAAAGAACTGCGCTCTTCCCAACCCTCTATGAGTGATGAGATTCAATACATCACGCCTCCATTCAAGAATATATATATATATATATATTATTATTATTATTTGAATCAATAATGCCCAGAATTTTGGTTGTAGCGCAAACTTGCTACCATGGTAATGAGCCGCCTCTGATATCCAGTAACGAGAAGTTGTCCATCGGTGCTCGAGACTCCCCTATCACCTGAAGAGAGTTTAACTTTGCATCGTCCAAGATTTCTACACATGACAGCTCATGATCTATATCGGCTCATTTTAAGTAACTTACGATGTCCCTACGAACACAAATAAATAAACCTCCATCTCTCTTACCTCGGTCTCTTCTGTAGGCTACATTACTTAGGTACCCTGAATTAGTTCATTACTATTTACATCCTTATATAACCATGACTCAGTAGCTATGACAACGTCCGGTGAATATGTCTCTACTAAATTCCAAAATGCTATTATTTAATTCCCTTTACTCTGATAATTAACGTGCAGCAATCGTAGAGTCTTACCTCCATTTCGAAGATTCTGCATTCGCTTCTCCCGCTCGTGATGGCAGCCTTCCTCCGGTCCAACTCCTCCTCATGAATGCCGGCAGGATTCGATGACCCTCTCGTAAACTAGTCCCAGTTGTGCGCACACCCAGTCCACGCGATCATTAAGGGCCTTAGCTTGCCATAGTTGGACATCCCCCCGCCGCACAATGCCACTCAACACGATTTTCGCGTTCCTAAACTTGTTTCTGGCTATCGTGCCTAACTCGTAAAGCTGGCCCATAATATAATCAGTTGTAGCCGTCTTTTTTAAGTCATTAGTCCCAGCATGGAGAAGCAATCACAATCTTCAAAGTATTTCAGTTATTGAGTACATGGAAAGAGAAGGTTTCATATTGGAAAATGATCCACAGGACCGTACATACATATGTTACAATGGTGCGAATACGATTGTCCTAATTTTTACCATCACTTCTATCAAAACCTCAGAAATAAAGGTACTCACAAAATCAGAGGTGGCACCACTTAGTAAATATCTCCCAGTTATGGCCACGATATCAGTCTAAACATGCAATATGAAGCAAGAGCAATGGACAGATAACATTCAAAGATCATTATGTATCAGTGACATTGAAGAATTCAAAATAACTGAAGGATTAATTATACAACAAATGCAAGGAGGGAACATCGAAGCAACAGCGCATACACTAGAGGCCGTCCTTAGAAGAGCTCAGATGAGGACCACTTGAAGGAAGAGAATATCCCAACCTTGGTTCGACAAGGAGTGTTTTGAAAGGAGAACTATCGTTCTTGAGGTACTTCACAAAACAAAGAATTCGAATGTAGAAGAATTTCGAATAGCATACAATTGTCACAGATGTAGGTATCAGAAATTGCTAAAGGAAAAAAGTGCAAACTGGGTGGAAAAGGAGAGTAAGATATTAGTGTTGAAAGCCATAGAAAATCATTTCGCTCTATTCAAAGTAAAACCCCAATAGTTCGCTCAGTTGATCACGATGGAAATGTGAGACAATCACTTGAAGAAACTCTTTAACGACGGAAACGTTCCCTTAGTAAGAAACACAAGTCAAATACGCTATTTTCCAAGAATCACTGTGAAAGAAGTACGATATACAATCCAGAATTTGAAAAAACAACAAAGCTGCCGGGCCGAACGAAGTTTTCAACGAGCATTTAAAAGAAGCTTTACCCTACCTAGAAGAAATATGGACGGCACTTTTCGATAAATGCTTGGAGACATCCACGATACCATCCAACTGGAGGACGTCCATGTTGAAGGTTCTATATAAGGGCAAAGGTTCCCCTGGCTCACCTGATTCCTACAGGGGAATTGTGCTGGAAAATACAACATTCAAAGTATTCAGCAAAATAGTAGCCAACAGATTATCAGAAGAAACAATAATTAGTATGATTCCCGATAACCAATTTGGATTTAGGAAAGGCAGATCCACCCTACATGCAATCAGCAATATCCTGGAAGACATTAACGAAACTCTCAGACATAAGGGAAGGAAATTCCATACCATCTTTATTGACTACCAAAGGGCCTTCGACCTTTTAGACCCTCAGCTTATTGCAGATAAACTTCGTCGACTACTTGGGAACGGTCACTAACTAGCAGAGATCTTATCTGAAATGTTACAGCATAACATAATTATCATCAAAGACAGCCTACAGTCATCAGCACCCATTGTTCATGCAAAAGGAGTCTTGCAGGGAGATCCTGTTAGTCCGCTGTTGTTTATCTTGACTATCTCAGACGTCATAGAAGTTCTTGAAGGCCACGGAGAAGTAGTTTCCTTCTACGATTACGCAGACGATATGGTGATAGGGTCTGGAACAGATTAACACTTTGGGCAAATAGGAATAACCTACAGCTGAATAGAGACAAAACGGGCCATATGGTTTTTAGAAAGGATGGAAAAATAGCAGCCTGTGAAGAACTGTTTCATGAAGGAGATCCACTGAAATTAGCAAACTATTTAGGAATCACGCTACAGACTTCTGGTAATACGTTCACGAAACATCTCGATAATCGAATAACAGCAGCAACAATAGCGATGAATGACATCAAGCCCATTAGAGGGATGTCCATTTATAAAGCCATGAAGATTTTCTCCAGTAAAATAATTCCCATTGTGAACAATGATATTGAGTTGTTTTGGGGTTACCTTAATAACACCAACGTCAGGAAAATTGAGACAGTTAAATCGTTTCTCAAGAAGATTCTCTGTTTACAAAAATGCACCATCCAGACTAACTTACGAGCTTACAAGTGAGCGATTCTTCTTAGAAGAACTCCGTGTAAAGCCGTTCTTGCAAGCTACAGCGCTACCAGGAACTACTGGAAGAGATTCAAATCAACTGTGAGGTGATTTGGCTAGATTTCTACTCCACAGAATCTATGTTGAACCCAGAATGGAAAAGACCAGGCTATGAGCTGCGTCACACATGGACAAGATTTGCAGTCATTGGCTTTCAATCTCGAGTCTGTAAGACGGATGTTTACCGTTCGCCTGCTGCAGAGTGTATTTGTAAATTTTGTGGGAAACGTTGTGAACGGTATCACGCACTGGAATGTGAACGGAAGCTGTCGCTCAAGGAACTGTGTAGCGACAATGATCTTTCATGTTACATTCGAAATATAGTATTGTAATTAAATTTTCTTTGGCCATTGGCTGTAATAAATATTTAATTAATCTTGTATTGGCCGTTCCTCAACTTGATGGGCGAGCTGGTCAATTTTTATTACCGGATAGCACATCTCTTTCTTGCCCGTTTTCCTCGATATATCCCCGCTCCACTTAATTATGGAATCACCCATTATGAGTACGTCATTGCTACCAGTTTGCTCCTGCTCGCCCTCTTCCACACTGATCCCAGTAGAAAGCCGTTCAGTCACACCCTTCACCGTTTCTTCTGATTCACGAAGCTTTGTTTTAAGTTCCTGAATTATTTGATCCCTTGCTTTGACTAGCCCCCTCAAACAGTCCGGCGTATCACATATTTTACAAAACCAATTGCCGACATCACAATCCTCCTTCTTGACGTTAACATAGCCGAAGATAATCCATTTCTCACATAGTGCACACTCAATACCGTTCTTCAATGTTTTACTACACGTAGAACACTTTAAAGCTGCCACTGTATCATCTACCTGATTCACATTTGGAGTAACAGTGCCCGGATTCTCCCCCACTCCACCAATAACAAACAACGCAGCTATAACTAGGGCTATAAACCACAAGTTGCTAGGCCCCGTACGCACACACAAACACCGGAGATGGTGGCCACTTGGTTACCATGGCTTCAAATTCATTTTACATTTTGTATTGACAACCCCAATAGCCAATTTTCATACAAACTGTATTTGAAGTCAGGATGAAGCAGATGTATAGAACTAAACACCCTTTTTATAGAATGAGAAAACTTCTAACCATGCTAGCGAAACCAATTGTGTCCCTGTGCTAACAAGTGTCAATAAGAAAACTCTACAACATCTAGGTTCTATTATGCGGGACGAATTCGACTAGGGAGAAATCGAGTCCCATCGAGGCTACAGTCCTTGTCCTCGGCCCTTCCTTGCATAACTAACATTGCTATTCCTGGGTGTTTTAGTATGTGTCCTACCGACCTATCTGTTTCTTAGCAGTAGCCACAAACATCTCCTCTCTCTGAATTGTCTTAGTGCCTTTTACCCTATCTTCCCATCTGATCTTCATCATTCTCCTGTAACACCAAATTTCAAACGCTTCAATTCAATTCACCTCTTTTCTGCTGCTCCAACAGTCCAGGTTTCACTTCTATAGAGTGCCACGGTCCAGTCAAAGGCTTTCAAAAATGACTTCCTAATACATAAATCTATATTTGATGTCAACATATTCCTTTTCTGTAGAAATGCCCTCTTAGCCTTTGCTGAACTACCTTGTGTATCCCCTTTGCTTCATCCATCACTGGTTATTTTGCTTCCTAATTAAGAGAATTCTCTTACTTCCTTTAGCTTTTAACCCTCCAATTGGACGTCTATATGGGTTTTTGATTTATTTCTGCTGTATTCCAGTATTTCTGTTTTACACTTATTAATTTTCATCATGAATTCTTTCCTCAAGACAGGATCCGTACCTTTTAAAAACTCATTCAAATCTTCTGGAGTGTCGGCTAAATTGACGATGTAATCTGCAAATCTCAGAGTTGAAATTATTTATCTTTGAATCTTTACTCCTACATTAGTAGGATATAAAGGCCGGTTCTAGCGCAGGGGCTAATGGGCAAGATGGCCGCCGCGCGCAACCAGCCCTATGTTATTCTTATGGAGGGGTCATTCAGAGCTGACGCAGTGGCTAATGGGCAAGATGGCTGCCAAGCCCTGAGACCGTGTATGACGTCACAGGGAGAGGTCGGCCGTGTAGTTATTAAATAGAATATTTATTATTATTATTATTATTAGGTAATTATTGATTGATCGTGCACAATCAAGACCAGACTTACATTGTCCACTTTTTGGTGTAGTGACTAGCATTCTTGTTGGTCATTCCTGAGGTTCGAATCCCGGCTCAGCCAAGAAATTTAATTTTCTGGTCTCAGGAGTGGAACGGGGTACACTCAGCCTTGTGTGGCAAAACTGACAGGAGCTGGCTTTTGATTCATACCTCAGCCATTCTGCCTAACTCAACTTTACCTAACCTAACCTAACCTAACCTAACTTAAAAGTGCGAGCAAAAAAAAGTGAGAGCAAAAAGTGTGAGCAAATGTGAGAGCACAAATAATAAACTTAGTTATAACCAAACCTAGCCTAACCTAACCCACAGAATCCTCATTTAAAGATTTTAGATTTTACATTTTAATATTCTAGATTTTTCGATTTTACCATTTCCATTTTTTTTTTTTTTTAGGTTTTACATTTTACATTTTAAATTTAAGATTTTTTTTATTTTAGATTTTACATTTTTACATTTTACGAAAAGAGTAAACTACAAGGTCACATACCTAACCTCACCAAACCTAACTTTACCAAACCTAACTTAAGCTAATCCAAAGGCTAATGCACATACACAAAGTATATAAGGGCACATGTAACTATCTTGTAGGCTAATGTACAACATGATCACTACCCCAACCTGTTTTTTTTTTCATTCTATTGTTTACACATTTGTCAATTTTTAAATTTCCCATTTTCAGTTTTTTTTGGTTTTAAGTTTTTCAATTTCATAATATGGAAACATGGATTTTGCATTTTGTTGTTTACACATTTATCAATTTCACAATTTCCCAATTACAGTTTTTAAAATGTCAGTTTAAAGTTTTTCAATTTCATGATATAGAAACATAGATTTTCCATTTGTTGTTTACACATTTGTCAATTTACCAAATTCCCATTTACACTTTTAAAATTTCAGTTTAATGTTCTTTCTATTTTGTCAATATGGAAACATGGATTTTCCAATTTGTGTTTTACATGTTCATTTTGCATTAGGAGTGGAGGGGGGGGGGGTAGTAATTAAAAATGTACAAGCAGTGTCCATACAATATTTTTATTTTAAATACATGTACACTATTTACACATAATACATTTTTATATATATATTCTTTTTTGTTATAAATTGTACAATTGTTTTTATTCTGTTTTCTATTATTTTTTTTGATTATGAATACCATTTTTTCCTTTTTTTGTGTTTTTCTATTTTTGTAGTGCTATTGTTTTAATTTATTAAATTGTTTTTGTTTTATGTATTTGCTAGGCTCATGCAGAGGATTTTGATATTCAAAACTTAACTCTTTAAGCATGGTCAATGATTGAGTAATGACCATAGGCATGTGTACCTATACCATCAGCATCAATCACTCTTTTATCATCACCAGGACACAAAGCAATTTTGTTTAGTCTTATAGATGATATGTCATGTTGTTTAGAAGCGATAACGTTCATTGGTATTCTTTTTACATTGTTTTTCATGACACAATCCTTATAATCTTGAAAGCTTATACAATTTTTGACAACACCTCTGTTAATAACTTTAATCTTTTTGATTTCTTTACCATTTATGTTTAAAGTGTACATTTTAGCTCTAAGTCCAACAAATGCTTTTATAATTTGTCCACAAGCCTCGTCTTTAAATTTCCCCAACGTTTTCTTGTTTGATGTAGAGTAACATATGTGACTAGTAGGATAATCTGATGTGTCCAGGTGTTCTAGGAAATCCAACTTGTCTTGATATACATTTGGGGTGTTAACCAAATAAATGAACGAGTCGGTATCCATATACATGAGTTTAAGATTGTTCATTCCATAATAAGGTAGCAGGACATCATAGTGGTGGGAATACATTAGAGTTTTTGAAATATCCAGTATACACATTCCAATATATATAGGCTTATTGAATACAATGTTACGTTTAGCCATGTGGAAAGCAGCTAGGTTAGGACCATAAATTGTTCTGTCAATAAATGTCGGCTTCGCTATTAGCTTTTCTGCCTTTTTGCTGTCAGTCACAAGACGTATGTCTATTCTTTTACGGATATTTTCCATTGTTTTTCCAAAAATGGCATTGCTGAATAATTTGTACAGATTTTTCTCAAAATCATTTTTGGCTTGTTTTCGAAGGTTGTTATTAAAATCAACGTATGCCTTTAACCAAGGTCTTTGCTTAAACTTTAACACACGATGAATTTTTATCAATTTTATGCCATGATCTAAAGCCTGTTTTAATGCCATGTAGTGAACAACATATCGCCTTCGATTTCCAAGATGAGGAATTAGTTTTTTCAGAGACGAATCCTTGGGTTGTGTACACTCTGGTAAGAAAGGTAAATCGTTGTGTAGATCATGAAGGTCAGATGGGTAATCAACATCAACGTCTAGAATGTATCCCACAGGATCGTCTTCCTTTAGTTTTTCTAGATCAACAGTATCTGGAGAAACCCACTGAAATCCACCATAAGGAAGGGAGTGGCACATAGCCCACCCGTATTGGTTGTTGGCATCATCATAGGTTATAAACTGCGATGGTTTCTCAGAATCATAGGTTTCCATGTATTTATTGTTAGCTTCAGCATACCGATGAGACACCTGGCATATGCCTCCACGTATTCCAGACTCGATTAGAAGAATCTGATCGTAATCCTGTAGCAATTCCAGTTCAATTCCTGTGTAAAGGATCATTGCCTCGAAACTTAAACCAGGCGAAGTAAAAAAGTGTGCAGCATCCACTCGGTGTGTTTCTAGTGTTTTGTTTCTAAACGTTTCAAAGCTGTCTGCAAGAAGGAGTACATCTGAAGTTAGGTAGAGGTCACTATATTCCCCTAGAGTTTTAATGTTGAACTGGTTCCACACATTTTTGGCATGTTCATAGTCTTCATGACTAACATCTTCTTGACTTAATTTGTTAAAGAATAGCTCTTTTGGAGGTAAACACGTTTCACTTAACTTTTCCCATGAATCAATGTAATCATAACAAAATACCCCTTTACGAGTCATGAGCATTGCATTTTCTTTTCCAAAGTACTTGCCTGTTTCAGGGTGTGATGTTAAGTTGGAAACTAAGTTTTCCAAACTACTCGGCATTAACCGAAACGTGTCCACAAATCGAAGCTTAACATTTCCTACATATTTAGTGAAGGAAATGTACTTTTCTTTGGAGTTAGCGATAACATCCACTCTCTCAGTAGTACATCCCAATTGCTTTACAATGAAATTTGCGTCGTAGCCACTCATATTATGTAGAAACACAGGAACGGGGTTACGTGTTTTACACCTCAAATTACAGTTATTGTGAGCACTTCCACGGTATTCCCCTGTAATATGGCAGTGGTCTCGAACTTTCCAGTCCTCTTTGGTGAATGGTTTCTGACACAAATAACAGGTTTCAGAACATTGGAACTCTGCTTCTTGATCCTGAGTTAAGGCCTTTGGAACATTTAAGCTGTAAAGGCGATCAATTTCATTAGCTATTGAGATCAAACAGTCCATAAACTTTTCTGCAGCGTCAGGTCCACGATAAATAACAGGTTGGCTTGGAAGATTTGTCTTTATGTGTTCCACAGCGGGTGATGGTTTAACGTATATACCAAAGCTCATAGGAACATGACTCTGGTATGGCACTGTATAACTTGCTTCAGGATTGGGTAAACATGTTTGATATGGTAAGAGTATACTTTCGAAAATAGATAACGTAAGGTATTCTCAGCATTTTTTCAACATTTAAGAATTTGACAATGGGGTTTTTAATAGGCATTTCAACACTAGCAATGTCATGCTGGACACACAAAGCTCTATGTTCTTTTAATTTTTCCATTCCTTGTTGTCCATATCGATTATCAAAGTGAGTAAAACACCGTTTACACGTATATATCTTATGTTCACGGTGAGTAATCTGATGTGCTACTAGTTTATCAATATCTTTGATAAAGACGTAGTGGTTCTGTCCGGATGATGAACATAGCAGAAGGAGGTCGCGATGGTCTTGCAGCTCTTGATCCACAACCTTTAGAGGGAACAGTTTATTGTCTTTTTCCAATCCAAATACATTAATGGATATGTCGTTGGCGTTTTCAAATTTGGCAATGTCAGCTAGTGATGTAGGAAACGATATTACTGAAAAATCAGACTTGTTTTCCATGTCCTTGTATTTACTAATGCGTTGAGCATCCTTTTTAACCTGTTTTGCTAAAATGGCATACATAAAACACTTTTCATCCTTTAAGTTTTGAGGATTAATGCAGGCATTTCTTGCTTTTACAGCTGCTGGTAATGGAATATATGTGCTACCACGCAAGGGATTATACTTATTTATTTTCAATCGTACTCCTTCCACTGCTTACAACGCCCAATTACTGCCTTTTAGCTCAGATTCTTCCATTTCAGTAGTTAACTTTTTAAATTGTGTTTCCAAGAAACTACTTAAGTCAGTTTCCAAAAATAGGGCTTGATTTCGTGTTTTAAAAGCCCGATCTGTGATTTCGTTGGTGGACGTATGAATGAATCTACATTCAGCCACAAGATTAACTTTTATTGACTTGTGCATTGCTAGTTCTTTCTGCATAGCTTGTATTATTTGCTGTTTGGACTCTTGAAGGTATGAATTTAAATCCTTACACGTATCACAACGTATGAAAAAGGATTTAAGACGACCTTGAAAAGACGTTTCATATTCAGTAAGTCCATTTTTGTCAGGAACCATTGAAAGCAGGTAATGTTTTGTAGGCTCAGTTTTTTTGTCTTTTAGCTGCTGACACAACATTACAACATTCTTCATGACGACGTCCGTTGTAGACATTGTTGAATTTACTACCACAAGTTTTGCACTCATAAAACTCACCACACGATACTTCATGACGCTTTCTATGATAGTCTCGAAGAAAAGTCTTTCCACACTTTTTACACATATAGCTAGGCATGGTTTCTTCCATCATGGATGTTGATTTCTGCAAACAGCTGCTTACTGCGTATCACAAGGCTGTAGGCTGGTCAGTGAGACGGTCTTTCACGATGTGAACACTGCAAAAGGTAGTAATCAACTGATTGTATTCCTGCTAAGAGACCTCTTATATAACCTAATCAAGACCAACAGCTACTTACCACGTAGTACACGGCTAGAGCCTAGTGGGTGAGACGATCTTTCACAATGTGATCACTGTTAAATGTAGTAGTCAACTGAAAATATTCTTACACCCTACTAAAGGTTATCAGGTACTTACTGCATATCAAAAGGCTGTACACTCATATGTTAGACACTCTCTCTTGCTAAGGACCCCTATATTCCCTATAAATGGCTATACATGTTAGTTCTAAACACTTAATGGATATTTGTATATTAAATTTATATACACAGCTTATACGAGCACGTTTTCACGCAAGAAAACTTTGTCAAATAGCCACATGCGACACGCAAAGTATGTTTCCGCTATCTAGCGTCGACTATGAGAACTACCTGAACGACTGCATGGCACCTAGCGCTCTGTAACATTACTGAACGATCAGCATGCTATATAGCGGTCGATATCAAAAATTAGTCAACTACCAGCATGCTACCTGCCGGTCGATATGACAACCCACTCAACTACTGGTATACATTCCAATAATGAACACATTTGCTCATATCCACTAACAATACACACAGCGGGTTTGCTTTATCGTCTAATACAAATATATCTTGTTTAAATAATGTAACAAAAAGTTACATGGCACAATTGTATGGGAATGTTGCATTACCTGAAATGTAATAGTATGTAAGTGTTTAACATTTACAATAGGCTTATAATGAAGGATTATGGTGGTGGCTTATCGTGGTGGCTTAAGATGGTGGCTTATGGTGGCTTATGGTGGATTATGGTGGTGGCTTATGGTGGATTATGGTGGTGGCTTATGGTGGCTTATGGTGGTGGCTTATAGTGGTGGTATATGTTGGTGGCTTATTTTTGGTGGTTTACGTTAATACCTTATTTGTAATGGCTTATTTGACAAGTTATTTTTGTCAATGTATTTAGAGGATTTTTCTCTTGGTCTTGGAAAGTATTTCAACCCTTTTTTATGGTAGCATAATGCTTACCGCCATGTTTGTAAGCAACAACAACACACTAAAATTCCAAGAATCCAAAGTACTCTAAGGTTAATGATTGTCTCCCAACTCCATTCAACGCCTAGTCAAAAACATTATATATTTTAAAATTTTTCAAAAAAAAGGTAAATTGGGGAAGTAGGCTATATGTTTAAACTAAAAATCATATCAACTCATATGCTAACTCCAACACCTACGACTATCCCACTCTCAGTCAAAAAATATAATATTCTTCAAATATTTTTTCCAAAACAATATTTGGAAAGTAGGCCATATTTTGAAAACTATTCTTCCTATAAAGTCATATATAGACTCAAACCAATGGCTTTTATATCCTTAATCGTAAGAACAAACTATGGAATCGTTGACATTTTTTCCAAAAAATGTTCTTTTTAAAACGGGGGGGGGGGGGCTATATTTTGGAAACTAGGAATTTTACAAAAAAGTTTGTTTAACGTAAATGACAGGTATTTACCCCCCCCCCCCACTACCCACAAACCAAGTCCCAGGTCTCTGGGACAAAATCCAAAAAAGTTCAATTTGGAAAGTAGGCGATATTTTGAAAACTAATCATTCTAAAAAGTCATATAGACTCAAACCAAATGGCTTTTATGTCCTTAATTGGTAGAACAAAACTTAACATTATTTCAGTTTTTCCAAAAAAGTCAAATTTTCAAAATTGTTTATATTTTGGGAACTAAGAATTTTACAAAAAAGTTTGTTTAACGTAAATGAAAGGTCTTTACCCCCTCTACCCCAAAAAATACATATCAGGTCCCTAGGACAAAAACTGTGCAGTAGTGTGTTTTGATCGGTTCTATACCATCCTCCTCCTCCCCTCCTCCAAGATGGCGGCCGTAGCTTAACTTAACCTAGCCTAACCTAACAAGATGGCGGCCGTAGCTTAACTTAACCTAGCCTAACCTAACAAGATGGCGGCCGTAGCTTAACTTAACCTAGCCTAACCTAACCTGACCTACGAGGTGTGATCAAAAAGTTCCAAAAATGGGGCTGCAACTTAACCAAACCTAGCCTAGCCTAACCTAACCTAACCTACAAAGTGTGATCAAAAAGTTCCAAAATGGTGGCCGTAGCTTTACTTAACCTAACCTAACCTAACTTAACCTAAACCTACGAAGTGTAATCAAAAGGTTCTAAAATGGCGGCTGTAGGTTAACTTAATCTAACCTAACCTAAACCTACGAGGTGTTATCATAAAGTTCCAAAATGGCGGCAGTAGCTTAACTCAACCTAACCTAACCCTACGAGGAGTGATCAAAAAGTTCCAAAAATGGCTGCCGTAGCTTAACTTAACCTTTGAGTCATTTTTTTTAACGGGTCCCGGAGGACGGGTCGTTGTTGACGGGTCCCTGTGGGTCCCTTTGACATGATTTGGAAAAAATGCATGGGCCAGTCCATAGGGATCAGTCCAAAGGACCCGCCCACAGGGACCCGTCAACAACGACCCGTCCTCCGGGACCCGTTAAAAAAAAATGACTCAAAGGTTAAGTTAAGCTACGGCAGCCATTTTTGGAACTTTTTGATCACTCCTCGTAGGGTTAGGTTAGGTTGAGTTAAGCTACTGCCGCCATTTTGGAACTTTATGATAACACCTCGTAGGTTTAGGTTAGGTTAGATTAAGTTAACCTACAGCCGCCATTTTAGAACCTTTTGATTACACTTCGTAGGTTTAGGTTAAGTTAGGTTAGGTTAGGTTAAGTAAAGCTACGGCCACCATTTTGGAACTTTTTGATCACACTTTGTAGGTTAGGTTAGGTTAGGCTAGGCTAGGTTTGGTTAAGTTGCAGCCCCATTTTTGGAACTTTTTGATCACACCTCGTAGGTCAGGTTAGGTTAGGCTAGGTTAAGTTAAGCTACGGCCGCCATCTTGTTAGGTTAGGCTAGGTTAAGTTAAGCTACGGCCGCCATCTTGTTAGGTTAGGCTAGGTTAAGTTAAGCTACGGCCGCCATCTTGGAGGAGGGGAGGAGGAGGATGGTATAGAACCGATCAAAACACACTACTGCACAGTTTTTGTCCTAGGGACCTGATATGTATTTTTTGGGGTAGAGGGGGTAAAGACCTTTCATTTACGTTAAACAAACTTTTTTGTAAAATTCTTAGTTCCCAAAATATAAACAATTTTGAAAATTTGACTTTTTTGGAAAAACTGAAATAATGTTAAGTTTTGTTCTACCAATTAAGGACATAAAAGCCATTTGGTTTGAGTCTATATATGACTTTTTAGAATGATTAGTTTTCAAAATATCGCCTACTTTCCAAATTGAACTTTTTTGGATTTTGTCCCAGAGACCTGGGACTTGGTTTGTGGGTAGTGGGGGGGGGGGGGGTAAATACCTGTCATTTACGTTAAACAAACTTTTTTGTAAAATTCCTAGTTTCCAAAATATAGCCACCCCCCCCCCCCCCCCCGTTTTAAAAAGAACATTTTTTGGAAAAAATGTCAACGATTCCATAGTTTGTTCTTACGATTAAGGATATAAAAGCCATTGGTTTGAGTCTATATATGACTTTATAGGAAGAATAGTTTTCAAAATATGGCCTACTTTCCAAATATTGTTTTGGAAAAAATATTTGAAGAATATTATATTTTTTGACTGAGAGTGGGATAGTCGTAGGTGTTGGAGTTAGCATATGATTTGATATGATTTTTAGTTTAAACATATAGCCTACTTCCCAAATTTACCTTTTTTTTGAAAAATTTTAAAATATATAATGTTTTTGACTAGGCGTTGAATGGAGTTGGGAGACAATCATTAACCTTAGAGTACTTTGGATTCTTGGAATTTTAGTGTGTTGTTGTTGCTTACAAACATGGCGGTAAGCATTATGCTACCATAAAAAAGGGTTGAAATACTTTCCAAGACCAAGAGAAAAATCCTCTAAATACATTGACAAAAATAACTTGTCAAATAAGCCATTACAAATAAGGTATTAACGTAAACCACCAAAAATAAGCCACCAACATATACCACCACTATAAGCCACCACCATAAGCCACCACCATAATCCACCATAAGCCACCACCATAATCCACCATAAGCCACCATAAGCCACCACGATAAGCCACCACCATAATCCTTCATTATAAGCCTATTGTAAATGTTAAACACTTACATACGATTACATTTCAGGTAATGCAACATTCCCATACAATTGTGCCATGTAACTTTTTGTTACATTATTTAAACAAGATATATTTGTATTAAACGATAAAGCAAACCCGCTGTGTGTATTGTTAGTGGATATGAGCAAATGTGTTCATTATTGGAATGTATACTAGTAGTTGAGTGGGTTGTCATATCGACCGGTAGGTAGCATGCTGGTAGTTGACTAATTTTTGATATCGACCGCTAGATAGCATGCTGATCGTTCAATAATGTTACAGAGCGCTAGGTGCCATGCAGTCGTTCAGGTAGTTCTCATAGTCGACGCTAGATAGCGGAAACATACTTTGCGTGTCGCATGTGGCTATTTGACAAAGCTTTATTGCGTGAAAACGTGCTCGTATAAGCTGTGTATATAAATTTAATATACAAATATCCATTAAGTGTTTAGAACTAACATGTATAGCCATTTATAGGGAATATAGGGGTCCTTAGCAAGAGAGAGTGTCTAACATATGAGTGTACAGCCTTTTGATATGCAGTAAGTACCTGATAACCTTTAGTAGGGTGTAAGAATATTTTCAGTTGACTACTACATTTAACAGTGATCACATTGTGAAAGATCGTCTCACCCACTAGGCTCTAGCCGTGTACTACGTGGTAAGTAGCTGTTGGTCTTGATTAGGTTATATAAGAGGTCTCTTAGCAGGAATACAATCAGTTGATTACTCCTTTTTGCAGTGTTCACATCGTGAAAGACCGTCTCACTGACCAGCCTACAGCCTTGTGATACGCAGTAAGCAGCTGTTTGCAGAAATCAACATCCATGATGGAAGAAACCATGCCTAGCTATATGTGTAAAGAGTGTGGAAAGACTTTTCTTCGAGACTATCATAGAAAGCGTCATGAAGTATCGTGTGGTGAGTTTTATGAGTGCAACACTTGTGGTAGTAAATTCAACAATGTCTACAACGGACCTCGTCATGAAGAATGTTGTAATGTTGTGTCAGCAGCTAAAAGACAAAAAACTGAGCCTACAAAACATTACCTGCTTTCAATGGTTCCTGACAAAAATGGACTTACTGAATATGAAACGTCTTTTCAAGGTCGTCTTAAATCCTTTTTCATACGTTGTGATACGTGTAAGGATTTAAATTCATACCTTCAAGAGTCCAAACAGCAAATAATACAAGCTATGCAGAAAGAACTAGCAATGCACAAGTCAATAAAAGTTAATCTTGTGGCTGAATGTAGATTCATTCATACGTCCACCAACGAAATCACAGATCGGGCTTTTAAAACACGAAATCAAGCCCAATTTTTGGAAACTGACTTAAGTAGTTTCTTGGAAACACAATTTAAAAAGTTAACTACTGAAATGGAAGAATCTGAGCTAAAAGGCAGTAATTGGGCTTTGTTAGCAGTGGATGGAGTACGATTGAAAATAAATAAGTATAATCCCTTGCGTGGTAGCACATATATTCCATTACCAGCAGCTGTAAAAGCAAGAAATGCCTGCATTAATCCTCAAAACTTAAAGGATGAAAAGTGTTTTATGTATGCCATTTTAGCAAAACAGGTTAAAAAGGATGCTCAACGCATTAGTAAATACAAGGACATGGAAAACAAGTATGATTTTTCAGTAATATCGTTTCCTACATCACTAGCTGACATTGCCAAATTTGAAAACGCCAACGACATATCCATTAATGTATTTGGATTGGAAAAAGACAATAAACTGTTCCCTCTAAAGGTTGTGGATCAAGAGCTGCAAGACCATCGCGACCTCCTTCTGCTAAGTTCATCATCCGGACAGAACCACTACGTCTTTATCAAAGATATTGATAAACTAGTAGCACATCAGATTACTCACCGTGAACATAAGATATATACGTGTAAACGGTGTTTTACTCACTTTGATAATCGATATGGACAACAAGGAATGGAAAAATTAAAAGAACATAGAGCTTTGTGTGTCCAGCATGACATTGCTAGTGTTGAAATGCCTATTAAAAACCCCATTGTCAAATTCTTAAATGTTGAAAAAATGCTGAGAATACCTTACGTTATCTATTTTCGAAAGTATACTCTTACCATATCAAACATGTTTACCCAATCCTGAAGCAAGTTATACAGTGCCATACCAGAGTCATGTTCCTATGAGCTTTGGTATATACGTTAAACCATCACCCGCTGTGGAACACATAAAGACAAATCTTCCAAGCCAACCTGTTATTTATCGTGGACCTGACGCTGCAGAAAAGTTTATGGACTACTTGATCTCAATAGTTAATGAAATTGATCGCCTTTACAGCTTAAATGTTCCAAAGGCCTTAACTCAGGATCAAGAAGCAGAGTTCCAATGTTCTGAAACCTGTTATTTGTGTCAGAAACCATTCACCAAAGAGGACTGGAAAGTTCGAGACCACTGCCATATTACAGGGGAATACCGTGGAAGTGCTCACAATAACTGTAATTTGAGGTGTAAAACACGTAACCCCGTTCCTGTGTTTCTACATAATATGAGTGGCTACGACGCAAATTTCATTGTAAAGCAATTGGGATGTACTACTGAGAGAGTGGATGTTATCGCTAACTCCAAAGAAAAGTACATTTCCTTCACTAAATATGTAGGAAATGTTAAGCTTCGATTTGTGGACACGTTTCGGTTAATGCCGAGTAGTTTGGAAAACTTAGTTTCCAACTTAACATCACACCCTGAAACAGGCAAGTACTTTGGAAAAGAAAATGCAATGCTCATGACTCGTAAAGGGGTATTTTGTTATGATTACATTGATTCATGGGAAAAGTTAAGTGAAACGTGTTTACCTCCAAAAGAGCTATTCTTTAACAAATTAAGTCAAGAAGATGTTAGTCATGAAGACTATGAACATGCCAAAAATGTGTGGAATCAGTTCAACATTAAAACTCTAGGGGAATATAGTGACCTCTACCTAACTTCAGATGTACTCCTTCTTGCAGACAGCTTTGAAACGTTTAGAAACAAAACACTAGAAACACACCGAGTGGATGCTGCACACTTTTTTACTTCGCCTGGTTTAAGTTTCGAGGCAATGATCCTTTACACAGGAATTGAACTGGAATTGCTACAGGATTACGATCAGATTCTTCTAATCGAGTCTGGAATACGTGGAGGCATATGCCAGGTGTCTCATCGGTATGCTGAAGCTAACAATAAATACATGGAAACCTATGATTCTGAGAAACCATCGCAGTTTATAACCTATGATGATGCCAACAACCAATACGGGTGGGCTATGTGCCACTCCTTTCCTTATGGTGGATTTCAGTGGGTTTCTCCAGATACTGTTGATCTAGAAAAACTAAAGGAAGACGATCCTGTGGGATACATTCTAGACGTTGATGTTGATTACCCATCTGACCTTCATGATCTACACAACGATTTACCTTTCCTACCAGAGTGTACACAACCCAAGGATTCGTCTCTGAAAAAACTAATTCCTCATCTTGGAAATCGAAGGCGATATGTTGTTCACTACATGGCATTAAAACAGGCTTTAGATCATGGAATAAAATTGATAAAAATTCATCGTGTGTTAAAGTTTAAGCAAAGACCTTGGTTAAAGGCATACGTTGATTTTAATAACAACCTTCGAAAACAAGCCAAAAATGATTTTGAGAAAAATCTGTACAAATTATTCAACAATGCCATTTTTGGAAAAACAATGGAAAATATCCGTAAAAGAATAGACATACGTCTTGTGACTGACAGCAAAAAGGCAGAAAAGCTAATAGCGAAGCCGACATTTATTGACAGAACAATTTATGGTCCTAACCTAGCTGCTTTCCACATGGCTAAACGTAACATTGTATTCAATAAGCCTATATATATTGGAATGTGTATACTGGATATTTCAAAAACTCTAATGTATTCCCACCACTATGATGTCCTGCTACCTTATTATGGAATGAACAATCTTAAACTCATGTATATGGATACCGACTCGTTCATTTATTTGGTTAACACCCCAAATGTATATCAAGACAAGTTGGATTTCCTAGAACACCTGGACACATCAGATTATCCTACTAGTCACATATGTTACTCTACATCAAACAAGAAAACGTTGGGGAAATTTAAAGACGAGGCTTGTGGACAAATTATAAAAGCATTTGTTGGACTTAGAGCTAAAATGTACGCTTTAAACATAAATGGTAAAAAAATCAAAAAGATTAAAGGTATTAACAGAGGTGTTGTCAAAAATTGTATAAGCTTTCAAGATTATAAGGATTGTGTCATGAAAAACAATGTAAAAAGAATACCAATGAACGTTATCGCTTCTAAACAACATGACATATCATCTATAAGACTAAACAAAATTGCTTTGTGTCCTGGTGATGATAAAAGAGTGATTGATGCTGATGGTATAGGTACACATGCCTATGGTCATTACTCAATCATTGACCATGCTTAAAGAGTTAAGTTTTGAATATCAAAATCCTCTGCATGAGCCTAGCAAATACATAAAACAAAAACAATTTAATAAATTAAAACAATAGCACTACAAAAATAGAAAAACACAAAAAAAAGGAAAAAATGGTATTCATAATCAAAAAAAATAATAGAAAACAGAATAAAAACAATTGTACAATTTATAACAAAAAAAGAATATATATATAAAAATGTATTATGTGTAAATAGTGTACATGTATTTAAAATAAAAATATTGTATGGACACTGCTTGTACATTTTTAATTACTACCCCCCCCCCCCTCCACTCCTAATGCAAAATGAACATGTAAAACACCAATTGGAAAATCCATGTTTCCATATTGACAAAATAGAAAGAACATTAAACTGAAATTTTAAAAGTGTAAATGGGAATTTGGTAAATTGACAAATGTGTAAACAACAAATGGAAAATCTATGTTTCTATATCATGAAATTGAAAAACTTTAAACTGACATTTTAAAAACTGTAATTGGGAAATTGTGAAATTGATAAATGTGTAAACAACAAAATGCAAAATCCATGTTTCCATATTAAGAAATTGAAAAACTTAAAACTAACCAAAAAAAAACTGAAAATGGGAAATTTAAAAATTGACAAATGTGTAAACAATAGAATGAAAAAAAACAGGTTGGGGTAGTGATCATGTTGTACATTAGCCTACAAGATAGTTACATGTGCCCTTATATACTTTGTGTATGTGCATTAGCCTTTGGATTAGCTTAAGTTAGGTTTGGTAAAGTTAGGTTTGGTGAGGTTAGGTATGTGACCTTGTAGTTTACTCTTTTCGTAAAATGTAAAAATGTAAAATCTAAAATTAAAAAAATCTTAAATTTAAAATGTAAAATGTAAAACCTAAAAAAAAAAAAAAATGGAAATGGTAAAATCGAAAAATCTAGAATATTAAAATGTAAAATCTAAAATCTTTAAATGAGGATTCTGTGGGTTAGGTTAGGCTAGGTTCGGTTATAACTAAGTTTATTATTTGTGCTCTCACATTTGCTCACACTTTTTGCTCTCACTTTTTTTTGCTCGCACTTTTAAGTTAGGTTAGGTTAGGTTAGGTTAGGTAAAGTTGAGTTAGGCAGAATGGCTGAGGTATGAATCAAAAGCCAGCTCCTGTCAGTTTTGCCACACAAGGCTGAGTGTACCCCGTTCCACTCCTGAGACCAGAAAATTAAATTTCTTGGCTGAGCCGGGATTCGAACCTCAGGAATGACCAACAAGAATGCTAGTCACTACACCAAAAAGTGGACAATGTAAGTCTGGTCTTGATTGTGCACGATCAATCAATAATTACCTAATAATAATAATAATAATAAATATTCTATTTAATAACTACACGGCCGACCTCTCCCTGTGACGTCATACACGGTCTCAGGGCTTGGCAGCCATCTTGCCCATTAGCCACTGCGTCAGCTCTGAATGACCCCTCCATAAGAATAACATAGGGCTGGTTGCGCGCGGCGGCCATCTTGCCCATTAGCCCCTGCGCTAGAACCGGCCTTTATATCCTACTTACATTGATTTTTTCTCAAATGTCCTTCATTATTTATCCAATGTATATATTGAAAAGTGTGGCCGATAAGTTGCAGCCTTGACTTACACCTTTCTGAATACCAGCTTCTCTCTCATATCCTTCGGCTCGAATAACTGGTGTCTGGTTTCTGTATAGATTGTGGACCACCATCCTATACCTGTACTTAATTCCAATCATCATACAACTAACTCCAATCAACGTTATCAAAACCCTTTTCTAAGTATACAAATGGCATGATCAATATCTTATCCTTCCTTATTCCAAAATCAGCCTAAGGCGTAGGACAGCTTCCCTTGCTCCAACGATTCTCCTGAAGCTAAACTAGTCTTCACCCAACTATGTTTGTATCTGTCTTTCCATCCTCATGTAAATTATTCTAGTAAGTATTTCTCAGTGTTGCATTACTAACAATATATATTTTAGCTTTAAAAACCAGTTCGAAAGACCTTTATATCAAGTAGCCTTTTTTCACGAAATTAGTGAAAACTAAACTAACATACATGAATCCTCAGTTACCATCACTATCTATGATTCTTAAGGACACCTGCCCAATTACACCCATTGTACATAGTAGGGGCGCTCAAAGTTGAAAATTAAGTAAAGAATTACAAAAAATTATGAGAAATTTGCTAATTATCAAAAATGATGTTTCAGGAGGAAATACAACCGAACTAGTCAATAAACTTTGATTTATGAAAATTATACCAACCATGATAATGGTTTCGTTCGTCATTATGAATATATATACAAACATACCGATAAAAAAGCAATAAAGGTAATAGAAAATCACTTAAAGGACAATAATTCAAAAAAGGAACCAGAAAAAATTGTTGAATTGCTCAAAATCACGCACAACCAGAATGTGTTCCAATTTCAAAGTTAAATATACGAACAAGCAACAGGTCTAGTAATGGGATCAGCGGTTTAGTAGCCAACTTATAACCATCATAGGCTTTAACTCGAATCCAAGTATAAAACTTCCTTCAATCCAGTGTGTGGATCCTCGTCCGAAGTCAGGTGTGTAATTGGTACAGGCCAATTATATTGGACAAAGTGGACGACAATTTGCAACACGATAAAAAGCATAGAAATGCAACAAAACCTAACAAACACTGAGCTATTGGTGGACATGTGTACGACAACAACCAACGTTTAACAAACATTGGAACAGACCTTCATCACGAAAAAAGGGTCGAGTTCTTAACCCTCTTAGTGCCAGGCGAAAAGGTAAAGGTGAAGTCTAAAAGTGCCAGGCTGTTTTAATGGAAAATGAAGGCTTTCAGAAAAAAATATGTACATCCTCTGTTTTGAAAGATACGAAAGCGAAATTTAGTCAGGGATTGCAAAACATAGCTATCTAAATTCAGGGAAATTTTCAGATCACTATGAACCTTATTTATTTCTTTATTAATTAATTAATTAAAATAATTTCTTCTGTAAAATAAAATTAGAAAGTTTGATTATTCCTATTACCACACGCATATAAATGGAGTAAAAATGAACACTGGAGAGCACACATACATAACAAAAGAACCAGGAAATGCAGTTTTTTTGTTTAAAAAAAATCAGCAGGGCTGTCAAAAATCCGAAATTCTAAAATCTAGCATATTCATAAAATACCGTACACCAACAATGGCATTGTTGATATAAATCAAATAAAAATAATTACAGTGAAAATAAATAAACAGAAGGGCACCCTGTAGTTTTATCGTTCACATTTGTGGTTGTGTAGCCTGTGGAGGATTGTCCTGGTCAACAATCCTTTCTTCTCAGTCACTATTACTATCAACATCATTACCATCACTATCATTTGTCTGGTTATGGACGATCGCATTATTCTGAAGCGAAATCGGCACTTGATTCGTCACACACAAGATCGCAATCACTGTCCACGAAGTCCAAGAGTTCACTCATCAATCATTAATTCTTCAAATTCTTTCTCTCTCAAACAATGCTTCCTTCCCTTGGACGCCATGCTTTTACGAGTCACGCGTAAACAAGTCAAGGAACTTCAAATATCGCTCGAGTATATCGATAGACAGAAAACAAAAGATGTTTGCCAGAAAATGGTAGCTAGAACTCTCTTTAATGGTCACGTCAAGTTTAGACGCCATTTTCGATCTATAAGCCCTTCTAAGAATACAAAAACGAAGCGTCTCTCAGAGCGACGCTGGCAAGTTTCGTTCATTTTATGAGGATGGCTCACAGCGACTCAGGCACTAAAAGGGTTAATATTTGAAAGTCCATAGAAATACATCCAACAAAAAAGGTAATCTGGAGATCCTAATTAACATATGTTTCTAGAAGTATCCCCGCTATTCGTACTGCTAAATAAAGTGGGTTCTCAATCACAATGATTATATGAGGCGATGCATGCATATGGCAAGGAATGATTAGGGATCAATGTGATTAAAGGAGGATGTGCCTATTCTCAACAAACCGAGGCCTCAGGCACGCAGTTCTCTAGGGTCCTATCTCAACCTTAAGACTCTTAGGGCAGCTTATATGGATTTAATAGTTTCTATTTTGTGGCAGGTGAATTAAGAGGGAGACAATGACATACACCGCTTCGTAAAGTTATTCCAGCCTCAGATATTTACTACATTTTATGAAGTAAATATAACCAAAAAGATGGTATATTGGCTTTCACGGTCAGTGAATTAAAACTCGGCAATTCTTCTAGGTTTTTGCCGTGTCTTGTGTGGGGTTTCGCCTAGGACGCCAAGCTGGCTCATCAGTGAACTCTTGGTGTCCCCGCCCGGACCCCCGCTGGAGTAGCGAACTGCGCGCTACCTCACTTTATATAAATTTCAACTGCACCTGTTTACTGTGAGAACTAAAAGCTCAAGCAGCCTTGACCCCCTTATGAAGGCTTCCAAAAAGATGGTATATTGGCTTTCACGGTCAGTGAATTAAATCTCGGCAATTCTTCTAGGTTTGTGCCGTGTCTTGTGTGGGGTATCGCCTAGGACACCAAGCTGGCTCATCAATGGGTGCTTGGTGTTCCCACCCGGACCCCCACAGGAGTAGAGAACTGCGCGCTACATCCCTTTATGTAAAGTGAAACTGCACCTGTTTACTGCGAGAACTAAAAGCTCAAGCAGCCTTAACCTCCCTATGAAGGCTTCCAAAAAAGGTGGTATATTGGCTTTCATGCCCAGTGAATTAAAACTCAGCAATTCTTCTAGGTTTGTGCCGTACAAGAAAAGATCGGCACATTGGTAAAATGAGAGACCGAATACGTGGAAGTTAAATACCTGGAATCACTCAGGAAATATTACAATTAATGAATGAATCCTGGAAGAACAAGAGCGAACGACATGAAATATAGAAAGCCGAAAACCGACGTC
The DNA here is from genome assembly GCA_946902985.2 of Meconema thalassinum. Lineage (NCBI taxonomy): Eukaryota > Metazoa > Arthropoda > Insecta > Orthoptera > Tettigoniidae > Meconema > Meconema thalassinum. The sequence goes on along the minus strand of OX336401.1, from coordinate 43,243,273 downwards.
TGAAAATTGAGAGAGAGATGAGGTGCGAGAAATACTGGTCAAGGCGTACGCTCAGCCTATTGAAGTCAAATTAAGGTGTTAGGGGCGTGGTGGCACAGCGGTCAAGCTGTATGCCTCTCACCAAGGCGGACCGGGTTCGATTCTTGGTCAATGCATGTGAGATTTTCGATGTGAAAAGCCAGGTCCCGTGGCTTATGATCGCGAGATAAACGGTCACGTTAAACTACAAGCTTCCTTTTTTTTAAATTAAGGTTGGTTCCATTTCCTCACCAGTTATTCTCGAACTGGTTAGCGGGGTTTCCTACTTTTACTCCAGCCAATCACAGAGACGGTTTCAAATGTAGGGCCACGTACAGCTCCTTCTAATCCTATACCTAATTGCAAATACACAAACTAATACAGTCTTCACAATGCATAGGTTATCAGGAAAAACGAAACACACGGGGGTAAATGACCACGATGTACAAGCTCCTAAGATTAAATGACAGAAATGTCCATGTGTAGAAAATTGTTTTATGTAGAAATAGTTTATACAGCTTATCGAAAGGTTAAGAATACTTTCGGGTAACGATGGTTTAAGTGCTCTAATATTAGTGACTGGGGTGAAAACCCGTAATTGATATACAGTAGGAGAGAAAGTGTGCAGATGGATGTACTACTTTGAGCGTTTGTGTAGTGAACCCTTGTAAAAGAAGCGTATCGAGACTCAATTTCGGGTAATGTTTCTGTCCATGATAGCCGTGCAGTTAAATTTTTCTTCTCATAGATTACAAGGATACATAGGGCAAATACGATAATTAAAGAAAGGAGGTAACCCAGTATACAAAATAACAAGTTTAATAACCAAAGCAAATAGCAATCAACAAAAACAACATCTCGAATTTACTCCCACACTTCTAAATAGATCACAACTGCAAATCCTAAGTTGTGTCTGCATCAATCAAGTGGCATTCAAATATCCACAGTTTACCATTTAAAATAAATATCTCAGGAGAGATTATTAATAAAAAGACGTTTGAAACATTACGTCAACTTTAAATCTGTACTTGTGTACGCGCGACGATGTTTTGACTATATGAAGGAAATAAGTACGGTTACGTGATCCGCTACCATCTGGTTTCCCGTCAAGCAACGAATCCGTAATTCTGCGTAAATTAGATTAGCTTAGGGAACACACAACAAGGCACTTAAGAATATCCGACACCCGCTACCCTTATATAATACAAAATGGATCTCCAAACGAGATCTCGACAACGTGCCAAAACACGTCTAATTGCCCAACCGGGTCTTGGTAAAATCGACACACGCGTACGTGACTACAACAAAATACACGAGGACATGACCGAACGTCATTCTAATAATACAATGACCACAACAATCCAAATGGATTATATAAAAAAAACAAGAACAATACTATGCCCAAATGGCATTTAATTATAACACACAACAAATATCAATTCAACTTAATGCATGAAAATTATGGTCTGAGTATGGCGAGCTACCCTTTAAATCAAGATATAGAATACAGGCTCATCTCACTTTAAGAGAAAAGGACATGCTACCCCGGCCTCAAACCTAATTAGTGTTATCTTAAATCTGTCCGTCCCTTATGAAGCCATTATGTCATTCACCCAGTGCGTCGCATAATAATATTGGAAGCTTGCTCACAGCAGCTCTCGATCCTAGAAGTACCTTGTATTTCCTGAAAACATGTGTGTATAAAATACCTATATTGTCCCAATAATTCTCTTAGGAATTATAAGACACGAAGACTCAGCCGGTAGCCCCCTTGGAGCTCATACCGCCGTTAATTATATTTTGCTGCAGACAGGAATCGTTGGCTAATTACCACGATGTTCCCCGCGCATATAGACACACATCATCACACACAACCAAATAACGCACACCTGGGTAATGACTTCACCTCACACCTCTCCACCTGAAATACGTCCAGAATTAGGATTCCCAAAGATCAAATAAAATCATTACTTCATTAGTTTTACATTTTACTAAGAGAACTATGGTTCCCTGCAAATAAAATTGTTCTAGGCAAGTCACAATAAAAGCGCCTCTTTATCAAACACAAGGTTAAAATGTTACCCCCCAAATTCTAAGTTTATCGTTAAGTTTATTCTTACAAAGCACCATTTATCGCTCAGACCATAAATTCCGCTCAAGAGATGTGAACAAAACACTGCACACGCATTGTACATTTATAAGTTACATTACAATCAATTAAATCAGAACAATAGAATAGTCACGCACGACATTACAATCAAGTGTCGGTACACCGAATAAAATCAAACTACAATAAAAATATACAAAAAAATGATTTACATTTCCCCAGCTAATCTAACTACGACTAAAATTGAATAATCAATTTGTTGTACTTATCCCTTCGCCAAAACACCTCAGCTCACGTCGCCACACATAACCCAGCAGTTATTTAGCCGGACTTGGCCATAGTCGCTGGTGTGTCCATGGTCATCCTTCCAACTGTTGGCCTCGTTCCAGACATCTTGGTTTCCTTAGGATAGAAATGTTCAGTTATTTCACAGTACTACAATTACTACTAAAATTGCTAAATGAGCTGATAATATCCACTCAAAGTCCTGAGCAATTTATTCGAAGGAAAACCTTCCCTATATATTTATAAGGCTGAAGCTTCTACCATTCACACGCAAATTATACACATTTAAATACTTGAAGAACTCGTCAGAGTTTAGAAGTTGATATTTCGTCTACACAAGTGTCCCTCACGACACCTCAAAATAAAGTCAAGTGTCCTTCACGACACCTCAAATAAAGTCAACACAAGTGTCCCTCACGACACATCGAAATAAAGTCAGTTCAACCACCAGCTTGGCTACATTTATACAGAACACAGCAAATTGACATTAGTGGGGACGAATTTTAAAAATAATTCGGAGTTTTTAAGTTACGGACTTGCGACTAATTTCATTGAGCTACTCTTATTGCACAGGTTAAGAATCTGATCGGCGGAGACACAAATGATCATGGGTTTTATTAATATTCATTTTTGCGCCAAATCAAAGGTACGCCAGTTTTTTGCGGGCCTGAAGCGTGCCTTGCTTCATTCGTTGATTCAAATTCATCTCGAAGAGTTCGACCTTGAGACCCCTCCCCCAATTTATGACGTACAAGCATCTTCTTCCTGTCAGATCCTGGTCCCCCTACTCCTGATTGCGTAAATCGGTAGCAACCGTCTCATGGCCTGCTAACTGAAGCCACGCGTATTGGACGTTGACCTCTTCAGTTCTCGGAATTATGACACACTTTTCCTTGTGTCAAAAGCTTGGTATATATGTACCTACCTCATCGTCCAACTCCCAATAGTTGCAACATATTTCCTCAACTCGAATTCACTGCTGCTTGTATGAATACCCTCTTTCAAACATAATAAAATAAAAATATGAATCATTATTTTATCAGCTCTTTCCAAGGAAAATTCGAGCTACAATGCAATTGGAGTCGAATTTGCAAATTCCACTTCTCAAGTTTTTCAAAACATACATTTTTCAAGTTCATTTCCAAAACAATAATTGTGTCTCATCTTCTGTGCTGTCTGTAGTAAACATCTCCGTTCGCTAATTGCTTCTTCACGTAGACCTCAGACTTTGGACTCGGCTCGCCACCTGCTAATCACTTAGCCATCTCCCCTCTCTCTCGTATAAGGTTGACCTATATCGGCTCCCTCTTGTATGTAAACAACTTCAGCTGGTGACTCCTCACTACCCTCCCAATAGCCACGTATCTTTGAGTGTGATTTCTCAAAATACGTCAAAATTACATTTTACAACAATCTTTACAGTTCCCAGGGTTCCCTTCTTCTTCTTCAGCGCCTGTCTTCTTCTCCGGTTCCCGTACGATAACTTCACCATATTTCGAGACCATTATTGACTCCGGTCTGCGAATCTCTCCTGCTGTTTTTCTGTTTCTGCTTGTCGGCTAATCTCTTCTCTTCTCCATGCAGATCCGCCAGATACCTTTGTGTTTCTATGTGCATGGCCTGCAAGGTTGGATTTGTTCCACTTCCGTGTTGTAGGTGTCGGGATTTTTGTGGTTCTTCATCGCTCTTCCCCATTTTTCGCGTTCTGCCTCATCGCCAGCGTTATGCTCCTGTATGTATTTTTGAGGTTCCTCGTATCGTTCTTCCCAGGTTCTCCTGTAATCCCTAGGATCGCCTTCTCCGTTATTCCTCCTGTCCTTCCAGTTTTGATTTCCCCGCGTGTTATTATTATTATTCCACTGGTATGGTGCATCTTGCCTTCGGTTTCTCCTCCAATTAGAATATCCGCACTGGTCTCCCCTCTGGTGTGAGTAATTATTCCTGTAGTTACTATTATTATTGTTGTACTGGTTATTACGATCATCGTAGCGTTCCCTGTTATCGTAAAATTCTTGCCTTCTCGTGGTTACGTGTGTGTTCGTGGCTTGTGACCTAGTATTTGATGGACTAGTCTTTACGATTTCAGCCGTGTTCACATGTTCTACTTGCCTCTGTCTGTATTGTTCGGTTACCATAGACGTTTCGTCTAAGTGCCTTAAGATTTCTTCTGCCTGTATCGCGGTTTTAATGTTTGCTGCTACGAGAAACTGTTGAACATTCATCGGAAGCAGTTTCCCGATAGTGAGAACTAGATTTTCCTCACTAGGCGGTTCATCTAAATCTTTCAGCCTTAACATTTGTTGGACAAAGAATTCTGAATATTTCGTGGGGTTGGTACTATGGTATTTACGTGAATATAATTCCATTCTAAAGCTTTGTTGGTACGAGGGACTCCAGAACTTCCTTGAAAACGCTTCCTTGAATTTGTCCATTGTTTCAAACGTGTATTTAAAACTTTGAAACCAGACAAGGCTTCCACCTTGTAAAAATCTCTCGACCATCCTGAGCTGTTTTACAGGACTAATCTGCTGATCCTGAAAATAGTCCTCCAATTCCCGCAGGAAGGCTTTGGGAGTAAACCCCACCCCGTCATTGTATTTTCCAGGACGAAAATCATTGCCCCTGATGACCTGAATGATATGAGCTTGACTTACATTCGGCTGTGGAGTTGAAGCCTCGCCCCTATGTTTATTGAAAGCTTCCGTGTTACAGTCAGCCCTTGGACTCTGGACCTGACTCTTTCCCCCCAGTCTCGTGAGTTAATCCTAGACTGTGAATACTTTCCGGTTTTTCCGCTTGCCTCTCGGTTGTAAATAGTGTCATATTTTCGAATGACCTAAGTTCATTCTTTTCGATTTTCACTTCATGCTCTTGGGATCTCGCTTTAATATTTTCTTCGAGAGCCTGAATCCTCAGATTGTTATCCCCCAGTCTCTTAATTATCGACTCATTTTCCCCTTTACTTTGTTCTGTCATCTGTTTCCAATCCTTCCTTATTCTGTCCTTAATGGCTTGATATTTTTCTTCTGTTTGTTCATTGTTATCAATTTGTCCTAATTCAATTCGATCTAGGCGTTCTTCTATCTTTTTCTTCGTATCCCGCATGTTTTGCTTGATATGATTTTGGACTGCCTCTAAAGTCTCCCACCTATCGGTCGACTGAAATCCATTTTCTCCATATCTTTAACTAAACCCATGACGTTGCTATCTATGGATTCGATCTGTCCTTGCATACTGTTGTTCTTCTTCTCTATCCCCTCTAACCTGCTTTGCAATTTCTCCTGTGCGACTTTAATCTCAGCTGTATTAGTGACGCAAGCCCGTTGTATTTGTTCAAGTTTCGCCGCCACCATCTCATCCAACTTAATGAATTTTGTGTCAAATTTTCCCTCAATGTTCTGTATCTGAGTTTTGATTTGATCATTTTGAATAACTGCCTGTTCCGCTATTTGTGTGTTTATATCGGATTTTAAGTGTATGATCTGTTCTGACATCTTATTATTAATTTCGGCTTTTACTTCGGCTAGCTGTGCGCTATTACTGTCTTTCATTTCCGTCTTCATTTCATTCAATTGTACACTACTACTGTCTTTTATTTCCGCCTTCATTTCATTTAATTGTATACTACTGTCATTCATCTCCGCTAATTGTGCGCTCAATTTCTCCTGTTTTTTTTGCCATCGTAAGTTCAATCAAAGCACTTAATTCTTCCACCGTCGCCATTGCAAATAAACAATACACTATTAGAGAACTAGGGTCATTTATATGGCGACATCAGCTGCACACGCTCACACGTATAGTTTGACATTTAAATGGTTTTTACAAAACTCAAGTCATTTATCTTTACGTTAATAAAAAAACAACAAACATGCATCATTGAGTATTACCTATCTTTACTTTAAATTTAAAACCCCTTAATTGTGGTTATTAACTTTCCTGACCTTACTGATTTTACATGAAATATATTTTAATTAACCAACTGTTAATTAAATTTTTTTAGGTATCACCTTACTGACTTTCAATTATACTCAGTTCATTGTTTAAACAATCATAATTTAATCTAACAGGGCGCCAGAAACACATCTCAACTCAATAGCAACTATAAAATATTACTGTGTTTCAAATTTCTTTAATTTTAAATGAACTCATTGATTTTAATATTTTAGCACTTGGCGGTACAACATCGCCACACTTTACTGAATCTACTCATTAATTAGCCACCGTTGGCGTACGTCCCACATTCAAAGCTTTGCTTATCTCTAAATTGGTATCGAATGTACACCCTAGGACTCCGTTTACCATAAAACAACTGCAAACCCCACGTTGGGCGCCATGTTTACTCTATGATCCCTTGTAAAAGAAGCGTATCGAGACTCAATTTCGGGTAATGTTTCGGTCCATGATAGCCGTGCAGTTAAATTTTGCTTCTCATAGATTACAAGGATACATAGGGCAAATACAATAATTAAAGAAAGGAGGTAACCAGTATACTAAATAACAAGTTTAATAAACAAAGCAAATAACAAACTACAAAAACAACATCTCGAATTTACTCCCACACTTCTAAATAGATCACAACTGCAAATCCTAAGTTGTGTCTGCATCAATCAATTGGCATTCAAATATCCACAGTTTACCATTTAAAATAAATATCTCAGGAGAGATTATTAATAAAAAGACGTTTGAAACATTACGTCTGCTTCAAATCTGTACTTGTGTACGCGTGACGATGTTTTGACTAAATGAAGGAAATAAGTACGGTTACGTGATCCGTTACCATCTGGTTTCCCGTCAAGCAACGAATCCGTAATTCTGTGTAAATTAGATTAGCTTAGGGAACACACAACAAGGCACTTAAGAATATTCGACACCCGCTACCATTATATAATACAAAATAGATCTCCGAACGAGATCATGAAAAGGTGCCAAAACACGTCTAATTGCCCAACCGGGTCAAGATATAGAATACATGCTCATCTCCCTTTAAGAGAAGAGGACATGGTACCCCGGCCTCAAGCCTAATTAGTGTTATCTTAAATCTGTCCGTCCCTTATGAAGCCATTATGTAATTCACCCAGTGCGTCGCATAATAATATCGGAAGCTTGCTCACAGCAGCTCTCGATCCTAGAAGTACCTTGTATTTCCTGAAATCATGTGTGTATAAGATACCTAAATTGTCCCAATAATTCTCTCGGGAATTGTAAGACACGACGAGTCAGCCGGTAGCCTCCTTGGAGTTCATACCGCCGTTAATTATATTTTGCTGCAGGCAGGAATCGTGGGCTAATTATCACTATGTTCCCCGCGCATGTAGATACACATCATCACACATAACCAAATAACGCACACCTGGGTAATGACTTCACCTCACACCTCTCCACCTGAAATACGTCCAGATTTAGGATTCCACGGAAAGACTTAAATTGCTTTCCCAAAGATCATATAAACTCATTACTCCATTAGTTTTACATTTTACTAAGAGAACTATGGTTCCCTGAAAATAAAATTTCTCTAGGCAAGTCACAATAAAAACGTCTGTTTATCAACCACAAGGTTAAAATTTTACCCCCCAAATTGTAAGTTTATCGTTGAGTTTATTCATACAAAGCACCATTTATCGCTCAGACCATAAATTCCGCTCAAGCGATGTGAACAAAACACTGCACACGCATTGTACATTTACAAGTTACATTACAATCAATTAAATCAGAACAATAAAATTGTCACGCACGACATTACAATCGAGTGTCGGTACACCGAATAAAATCAAACTACAATTAAAAAATATACAAGAAAATTATTTACATTTCCCCAGCTAATCTATTTACGACTAAAATTGAATAATCAATATTTTGTACTTATCCCTTCGCCAAAACACCTCAGTTCACGTCGCCACACATAACCCAGCAGTTATTTAGCCGGACTTGGACATAGTCGCTGGTGTGTCCATGGTCATCATTCCAACTGTTGGCCTCGTTCCAGACATCTTGGTTTTCTTAGGATAGAAATGTTCAGTTATTTCACAGTACTACAATTACTACTAAAATTGCTAAATGAGCTGATAATATCCACTCAAAGTCCTGAGCAATTTATTCTAAGAAAAACCTTCCCTATATATTTATAAGGCTGAAGCTTCTACCATTCACACGCAAATTATACACATTTAAATACTTGAAGAACTCGTTAGAGTTTAGAAGTTGATATTTCGTTTACACAAGTGTCCCTCACGGCACCTCAAAATAAAGTCATGTGTCCCTCACGACACCTCAAATAAAGTCTAGTGTTCCTCACGACACCTTAAATAAAGTCAAGTGTCCCTCACGACACCTCAAATAAAGTCAAGTGTCCCTCAAGACACCTCAAAATAAATTCAACACAAGTGTCCCTCACGACACATCGAAACAAAGTCAGTTCAACCACCAGCTTGGCTACATTTATACCGAACACAGCAAATTCACAGTAGTGGGGACGAATTTTAAAAATAATTCGGAGTTTTTAAGTTACGGACTTGCGACTAATTTCATTGAGCTACTCTTATTGCACAGGTTAAGAATCTGATCGGCGGAGACACAAATGATCATGGGTTTTATTAATATTCATTTTTGCGCCAAATCAAAGGTACGCCAGTTTTTCGCGGGCCTGAAGCGTGCCTTGCTTCATTCGTTGATTCAAATTCATCTCGGAGAGTTCGACCTAGAGACTCCTCCCCAATTTATGACGTACAAGCATCTTCTTCCTGTCAGATCCTGGTCCTCCTACTCCTGCTTGCGTAAATCGGTAGCAACCGTCTCATGGCCTGCTAACTGAAGCCACGCGTATTGGACGTTGACCTCTTCAGTTCCCGGAATTATGGCACACTTTTCCTTGTCTCAAAAGCTTGGTTTAAATATACCTGCCTCATCGTCCAACTCCCAATAGTTGCAACATATTTTCTCAACTCGAATCCACTGCTGCTTGTATGAATACCCTCTTTGAAACATAATAAAACAAAAATATGAATCATTATTATATCAGATGATATCAGAAGGGTTCAGTAGTCTTAGGAGATTATGGGTATTGTAGTGAAATATACGAGAAAATTGCTGGTCATAAGTGAGGAGATATAATTTTGGGAACAGAATTGGTTGATCACTAGAAGGCTTATATGGAAAGGAACTTGGGTGAGGTACCGACTGATTTGCTGCGATGCATAGGGGTTGAAGATCGGGTCAGTTCTTTTCGCTTATTATTACGTACGAATTTTTTTATTTTTTTGCTGTATGTCAAGCAGCTAACAGCTGGGTTTGATGACTCACGCTTCAAAGTTTCTAAATATAATAATTACTCTGTGGATGGGATGACGGCTGAGTTAGGTGAAGCCTAATCTGTTTCAACAAAATCTTAGGGATAAGCGGAACTATATTAAGTGTTGGGCTGATTTTACAAGGTAGAATAGGAAGAAGGCATATTTGATCTTAAAAGAGCTTGTGATAATGTTGATTGTTTTATTTATTCCGCCATGCCAATACTAAGAATATGATGATTAATAATATTTAAACGTACATTTTTCGATATCCAATGATATCTTCTTCAGCGTTAATAGAGTGAAACAGTATTAAAATCAGATTGCTGTCCTTACAGTTATTTGATTAAGATAGAATAGGAATTCGGCATATAAATAAAAGAAAACTTCAACCTCCTTAATATGCTGTTACTAAACGTGATTTACGATGGATTCTGGTGAAGATGTAAAACAATAACATAGGGAATTTGGCATTCTATCCTTGACTTCTGTCAAAGTCATTCCCTTTATTATCTGGCTTATTTTCTTAGTAGATTCTTGACTTGGAAGATGTTGTTTCTAAACTGGACTTGCGATGGGATGTGATGAAACTGATGTAGTAATTAAGATTTCTTCCTTCGTATTTTCCAAAGTCATAATTTTATTTGGTGGCTTATACTTGGCGCAGCTAGAGAATCAGCTGTTTTTGGATGCAATAAAATGCATGGCGTAGTTTTGACACCCTACATCAACTGTATATTTAGAAATGCACATTTCGTCGAATTTTTTAAATGTAACTGGTAAAATATTGAATGCCTCAATTATTGAGATACTCCCGATTTTATACCTTTGCTTTCCGACAATCTGAGAAGAATTGGAATAAAATCCAGTAAAGGGAGTGTATCTACAAACAGGTGGTAGTTATAAGATTCGATGGACATGAAAGAGAGACTGATATTTAGAAACATGTAAGGTAAGGCTGCATTTTATAACTAGTACGTTTCAATCTATACCTTTAGCAAGTAACGAAATATACGAGATTGAAATATTACGTAAATTTAGAGGATTAAGGTAATGTAATTTTGATTCAGAGATTTACTGACAACATTGCCATCTTTCCCTATTCACCAGAGGATTTAAATGAGGTACTAAACGGTGCGAACGAGGTGTTTAGGAAAGAATTCATAATAAAATCAAGGTATTTAGAAAGAATAAATGGAATGGAGCAGGAAGATATAAAAACTATTGACATAGATTGACAGTTGAAACGCTTAGGATGTTGGCGGCTCCTACATCAGCACAAAATGGACAAGGAAAATAAGATATTACGTTTGGGTTGATATATGTTGACATGAAATATAGATCTAGGTAATAAGAAGTTATTCTTGAAGTCTTTGTCTGCAGAGTAGCGCTAAATGGATCTGAAACTTGGACTCTTCGTTTTTCAACACTGAGGAATATATAAAAATGTCAATGTGGGGTATGAGAATAGTGAAGAATCAAAGGGTAGATAGAATAACAAATGAAGTGTATTAGGACAAGTGGGGGTAGATAGATGAATCTAGCGAGTGATAATGGATATAATAGTTCGCTTCGTATGGTACATTCTAAGGCAACATGATTAGCAAACATACAGTTGTACTGGAAGTACGGGCCAAGGAATACAACTCTGAGCATTAACCAATGTTAATAAGGTAAAAGAATTGCTTCGGATATAGGGTGTGGTAGTTATGTGTTGATAGAATGGCTAGCTTAAGAATGGCTGATATAGAAGGCAGCATTAAACTGGTATTGATGCTGATGATTAAAATAAATACATCAATGTGTTCCAGTCACTCAGCATATACGCTGCCTGTGGGAAAACTTTCCTCAGTTTTGTGCGAGCGTATACGCATTTACTAAAGAAAAATCATCGGTCAGTGCATGCAATGAAAACTCTTAAACCATTTCATCACTTTAAAAATGTGGTGCTAGCTTGGACAAACATCTGAATTACTCATTTAATGTTGAATAACAGTGACAAATGTGAATTTATTGAAGTTTAAGTATAGGTCGAGATATTATAAAACTTAATCGAATGGGAGGCTTTAAGTTAAATGAATGTTTCCAAATGTAGCTCGAGGTATGACGGGAGTCGAGCAGTGTTGTGCCAAGTGTTGGCTAAATGTCTTGTGGCTAATCTAAAGGTTTACCCTTTCTGTACATTAATACAGGAAACTGTTATATAAAATATCTGATTTTTTCTCGGAAAATAAAGATAATCAGTGATCTCCACACAACTTATGGTGCCCAAAATAGTGCTTACCTTCCACGACGTATTCAGCGGTGAAGCATGATAAACCATCTAGTTCCGAATTCACACGGACCCCATTTCCAAAATATACTCCATTATCCATAAAACAGAATAACTATTCGGTAGGGAGTATGATATCAATCATTCTGTGTCCTGTAAGACAGCGTACATTGTAAGTCAGCTGCTGTTCAGTTACCATGATTCCATTAAACAATCGTTATATCCTCGCACAGCCATGCTGTTAAAGCGACACAATATGAAAGAGGAAAAAGTGATCACTCGTGAATATCTGCAACCATTCAGTAATTTCAATTATTGAACTGACAAGAATGTGGTTGACTTTTGGCAAATTACATCCATGAAAGGTATGATTCCAAATACTCCGACATGACACACTTCTTTGTCTGCATAATATATGAGTAATTTTAAAGTAGTCCAATAAAAAATACATTTTGAGTATAGAAAGCAGATCAGTAACTAGTACTGCCCCCGAAAATTGAATTATTTTGGGACAAAATGAGAGTATTTTCCGTTCCCATGGTAAAATTTAACCAACAAATTTAAATCCTAGAAGTGTGACACAAGGGAGTCGTGTTATAAGCTTGAGGCAGTAGGAAAGTCCGATCACGTGATATGTTACGCAACGGAAGTTTCTATAACGTTGAAGTCGGCATAACAACAGTGAATTAGACATAAAATATAATAATTATTGCTATAAATTATGCTATTGGATCCCAGCCTAGAGCCAATGAGAAGAGGTTTTATTGAAGACGGGATTAACTTCAACTACATAATTTGATGAAATTATGCATTTAGGCCCTTAGAGGGAGATTTTCCTAATTAGTAATGAAGGGAAAATTAAATGAAAATATATCTGATAATTTAAAAACCGCAGAACGGTTAATCTACTCAATAATAAGCGTTATTAATCTACGCGCTAAAAATGTGGTGGGAGATTGATGTGGCCACCAAAATTTCGACTTGGAGAGGGAGGTGCAAGGATCGAGGTTCTTATTCCAGCAGTCTTTGAAGAGAGAGGAAGTGTTATCTTGGGTTAACGGAGATCCCCAAGCTTTAGTCCGAGTGCGTTGATTGACGACTCGTGGAGAAGGTACGTTAGCAGGGTGGAACAGTGGAGATTCCCGCGCTAGCATTATAAGCAAAGTTTAGAGGAGTATTGAAACTAGGATATCTCATTTATATTTGAGTATAGACTTCAGCGAAGTGAATAAATAGAATATACAGGTCGAGTACTATATTCTATTGAAAGTCGAACGTTCTAAGTCAAACCATTTCGACTAAATAAGCCTGTAGACACAATTTTTCAATTGTGTTGGAAATAGAAGCTGAATATCACTTTTGTTGCAACGTGAAGTTAGCGAACATAGTTCTAGTGAACAGTAGTGGAGAACTTTAACATCGGCGCAGAAAACAAACATTATTGGAATGACTTAATATTCTTCGATTAGTTTCATTCAACTGTATTAACATTGTTGAGATGATGGACTAAGTAGTCATACGCCAGAGACGTATTTAATGCAGAGTTAAGATACAACAATGGAGCTTCGATAGACAACGTATTGCAGAATACAGACGTAGTGTACGTTAATTCTTGTTCATTTTCGCCAGTCTACGAACACTAGTGTAACAACAATTAGCAATAGAAATAATTCATTCACCATCTACATGAATATTTCTATATATATTATTACTCAACGATGATGATGATATATTTGTGATGGAGAATGAAGATTCTACAGAAGATGATTGTCAAGATGCTAGGGTATCCCAGCAATAACAGAAGAATATGCCAGAAGGATGTCGTTCGATCCCAGACGGAGGTAGGTGAATACTGGAGAGGGAACGTTTTCTCATCTCTGAGGTCGCAGGTCCGAGGTTCGAGTGGAAGTCCATCTCAGTATATTGGACTGAGGAAACACCTAAAGTATTGTAAATACTTACCCTGATCTTCAAGATATCGTCCAAATAAGGTAGCAGTGTCATTTAATTGTAGCTTGATTAGTGACATTCTGAGCAGACGTTCTTACTCCATATTTTATGTATTTCTGTGTTATCATGTAATTTACACTTCAGATGTGTGTTAAGATTTTTATGCATCAAGATTATTAGAGATATTTCATCTATTTTTAAATTTTATTCTACGGATCAGTTGTTGAACTGACATTAAAATTTTATTTGAGGAATCAGATTTCCTTTTGACTATCGAATTTCAATTTTTATTTTTGAATCAAGGATTTAGACATTGTGTCATAGTTACAAATTTAATTCGGTTAAATTTAATTTGGGTACTTGAATGTATCATTATCAACTTCCTGAGCAGAAGAAACATCGAATGATATTGTCATATCATTATTGTATATAAATTTTTCGGCGATCTAGCAAATACTAGTCGTTTGATAAGACTGAAGTCTTAAACCCATAGACATTCTTCGTGTAGAGTGGAAAGACATTACGAAATTGACAAACATGACATTATTTGTAAAGCTGAAAACTTTATTCATTTGAATGTGAGAGGAAATATCTCTTGATAAAAGATAATTTATATCTCTGGCTAGGAATTCAAAGGTAGTTTATCCCGGTCAAGATTGAATTCTATTTGACACTATAAATAACATGTGGTTATTGATACACTATTTGTGTAATATCATGTCATAATGTTGACCTGATATTGCAACGACGTGCAATTTAAGCTTCATAAGTGAGGTGAAACAGTATAAATATTTTTATTACATGTATTTGTGACAGACAAGTTAACAATTAATTATCTCTTGTGTAGTAAATTCTAAGGAGGTAAATCACAGCAGTCTAGAGTCGTTCGTTATTGTTGGAAGTTTCAGTTGAAGAACTAAAGGATGTATAATAGTAGATCAGTAGTCGAGTGTGACGACACTGAGGGTCATGCCGTTAATTGATGGAATTTCCTACAGAAGAACTGTTAATAACAATTAATCTGTTTTGGTTATTGTTTATCATAGTGGATGATAATTGTTTATGCCATATATAGTGTTATATGAGGAGTTGTAGAGCTATGGTGAGCTCGTGCGAAGGAGTTTCCGCATTTTAAGGGAAGTGATCGAAATGTTGTTCTTTGATAAGAACGAGGCATAGATCATGATAGGAGTCGTTGTATACAAGAATTCCAGTTCATGTGAAGTAACGTTTTAGCTGTGATAACAGGAGGGTTTAAGCGGAAAGCAATTAGAGAACGATTGTCTACTTATGTCATTTATACTATTATTAAACCTTACTAACCCGGAGTTGTATAAATACGTATAGTTGACCTTTGCTACTTGTTTGCATTTGATCGATAATGTAAAGAAACCTATCTAAGACGATGTGTGTGCAGTATATGAAC
Source organism: Meconema thalassinum (assembly GCA_946902985.2). NCBI lineage: Eukaryota > Metazoa > Arthropoda > Insecta > Orthoptera > Tettigoniidae > Meconema > Meconema thalassinum. Next base: position 43,227,932 of record OX336401.1, on the reverse strand, counting down.
GCTAATGAGTGTTAGCAAACTTTTATGTGGAGAAACATTGTATATAATTGAATTTCAAGTGATATAGTAAGAGAGAACTAAGATTCTCTCGGATAACGTGTAGATAACGTTAAATATAGTTTATAATAACGACCAGAATACGTGTAAATATTTTTCCTTAATAATTTAGTTACTTAAATAATTTTTATTAGATTTAATTAGTGGAATGTTTTTGAAATAGTGTTTTTGAGCGAATGTTTTTAGAAGGGATGTTTGCCAGCTGTTATGTTATGATTGAACAACCTCATCGGACTAGAACGATTATGGAGTGTGAATGAAAGATTGTATTAAAATTTCACTATGATTGATAGAGAATTGCTTGAGTTTTGAGTATTTTCATAATGTCAAAATGTAACTTTTATACGAGGATTTTAGACGCACGCCAGACCGCGTTTTTACAAGCAAATGTGAACAGTAAGATGAACCGTTAGGAATCGAGGCTACTTTATTACATAATGTGTAACCAGATGGCAAGCCACGGGCTGGTAAATGAAAACAGTTTCATAGCGCAACACTTTGTTGGCATTTTTTAAACGCACGACAGAGCAGTGAGTAAATGCAAGCCATTACAGTTAGGAATCGAGTCTGTTATGTAACAAGCGGCTTGGTGACAGCTCACAGCCTTGTGAAGGGGAAGAGTTTCCCTAGCGCGACACGTGATTGTCAGTAGGTAAGTGGAACAGAGTAAACCAGCTGAAATACAAGACGCGTGGCATTTGAGTCATCTGTCAAAATGAATGCTATTAAGGCAAGAATGTTTGTTAAACGTTTTCATCGCCTACAGCAGGCCTAGGCAGTTCAAACTTTTTGTGCTTGTAATTTATATCCCAGTAAATGCAGTAAGATGTGTAGTGGAGGAGAAGCGAGTATGAGTGTATGGATTTTTTTTTTATTAGTGCAGTATATTGTTATTTATTGTTTATATTCAATTTAGTTTACTTATGTTAAATAAATTTACACAGTTCGTTGTTCTTGGTCGTTGACGAGTGATACATTATAAATATAAGGGAAAAATAAGTTTTGGGTCCATTTTAGGCGAAGCTGAAGTCCCATACCCCGAGACAAGTAAGTAAAGGTAAGTGAGCCCCAAGTTGTTTTTTGTTATCAACAATATTCTTGTAACTGCTGTATGTAAATCCCTAAAGAACTTGTTGGAGCCATTTCTAATATTGTAATTTAGCCGGTGCAGTTAGAAATAGGCAATCCAGCTGGGGCTATGGATATTCCGACAGACTACTTTCCGGATTGACGGATACAGTACATGATGAAGAAAACATTCCTGGTTGTATATTATTAATGTTGCTCCAATACTTCGTACTGTTAGTTTCATCTCTGGATCGCGAACGACTAATTCATCTGAGATAATTCAACACTTATGAGCACACTGCAATGTATTTATACCACTGATTTCAGGTTATTAAATCCTCATACATCGAATCCTGTTGTAAGGAATACTTACGAATCGCGACATTCCACTAGCACCGTATCTGGAAGAAAATTTACGACCCAACAAAATTTGAAGGCTGATCTGCTAATCCATAGCGGAGAGGAACATTTCTCATGTACCACATGCAAAGCCGAATTTTCAAGCAAGGGGAATTTAAAGATTCACATGCTAACCCATAGCGGTGAGAGGCCACACCCTTGCAGTATTTGCGAAGCCACATTTACTCAGAAAAGTAATTTAAAGACACATATGTTAACGCATAGAGGTGACAAGCCATATTCATGCAGTATTTGCGAAACCACATTTTCTCAGAAAAGTAATTTAAAGACACATATGTTAACGCATAGCGGCGAAAAGCCATATTCATGCAGTATTTGCGAAGCCAGATTTACTCAGAAAAGTGAATTAAAGACACACATGCTAACGCATAGCGGTGACGAGCCGTTTTCATGCAGTATATGTGAAACCAATTTTTCTCGGAAAAGTAATTTGAAGACACACATGTTAACGCATAGCGGTGACAAGCCATACTCTTGTAGATTATGCGAAAGCAAATTTACTAGCAAGCGTGCTTTGATGGGACACTTGTTTACACATGGCGGTAATAAACCATACTCCTGCAGTATTTGCGAAGCCACATTTACTCAGAAAAATAATTTAATGACAGATATGTTAACGCATAGCGGTGACAAGCCATATTCATGCAGTATATGCAAAGCCAAATTTGCTCGGAAAAGGGTACTTGGAAGAGACACATTTTAATGCATAGCGGTGACCAACCATACTCATGCAGTAAATGCGAAGCAACATTTGCCCAGAAACACTTTTTGAAGACACACATGCTAATGCATAGCCGTAACAAGCCTATAGTCATGCACGCGAAGGATGTTTGAAGTTACACATGTTAACGCATAGCGGTGACAAACCATACTCATGCAGTATATGCGAAGCAACATTTGCCCGGAAACACTTTTTGAAGACACACATGCTAATGCGTAGCCCTAACATGCCTATAGTCATACAGTATATACGAAGAGAAATTTGCACTCAAAAGTTCTTTGAAGAGACACTTGTTAACGCATAGCGAAGACACACCATATTCGTGCAGTATATGCGAAGGCAAATTTTCTCGGAAACCGGTTGTAAAGAGGCATATTTGTACCCATAGCGTTGAAGAACCATACTCGTGCACTATATGCGAAGGTAAATTTGCCCGGACTGATTATTTGAAGATGTACACTTTTACGCATAACGGTGGAAGACCATTCTCATGTAGTATATGCGATGGGAAGTTTACACAGGCTAGTAATTTGAAGACACAACCCTTAACGTATTATGGTGAGAATCAGTACTCATGTTGCATATCCGAAGCGAAATTTTGAAGGCCTGGCATTTGAACAAACACATATTTAAGACATAGCGGTGATAAATTTTACTTATGAAGTATATTCGAAGCCACATTTGCTCGAGCTGGGCATTTAATTACAGTGACTTGTCTTAACACATAGCTGTGAGTAAAGATAATGCTATATATGCGAAGCCAAAATTGCCCAGGAAGGTAATTTACCGACACATGTAAACGCCTAGCGGTGAGAATCGTTACTCCTGTAGCATATACGAAGCCAAATTTGCACGGACTGGGTATATGTAGGCACACCTCTTAACGTATAGCAGTGATAAACCATACACATACAGTATATGTTTAGCAAATTTGCCATGGCTGGAAATTTGAAAACACACGTTTTAACGCATAGTGGTAAGAATCCATACTCGTGCAGTATATGCGAGAACAAATTGCTCTGAATGGACAGACACCTGTTAACGCATAGCGGTTACTAACCATACTCATGTAGCATTTGCGTAGGTAATTTAAAGAAATTCATATTGGCCTATAGCGTCGAAAAATCACATTCCTTTATCATTTTCAAATTCCAACCGTGTCGCTAAAAAGGGATTTAAAGAAACACATCGAAGAGCGGTCTTTCTCTTGTCACATATGAGGAGCCTATTTCCAAAAGTCGACATCTGACTTTTTGAAGTTATTGAGAAAAACGCTTAAACGGTAAAATTCAGGAAATTTTATGTTATTCTTGGTACTAACTCTAACATAATCATACCATAAACATAAAAAATAGGTCCAGAGGTATATTGAGCAATGCGTTTAGGAGATATTTAGCATTAAAATTCGCAGATGTCTGATTTAGGAAGTTCGTTAATGGAAAATCGTATTTTGGAACGAACTTCTAGCATATGACGAGTTTTGGAACAAAACATGGATTTTGCTTAACAAGGATTTTAGGCCACATAACGTTGTTATGCACTCCTAATTTAATTAACACACAACATTTACAGTGAACTCAAGTTTCTACCAAATTTGATTTAAAAAATAGTATACACTAACATAATAATTCACAAGGAGCAATACGTCACATAGATTAGATTCTCAAGTCGTCATCCTCCTCCTGGGGTTCACAAACAAGATCGTCTTCCACATCAATTGTCACGTTTTCTGGTTCCATGACTTTCTTATAATATTGAAGTTCTTCATTATTTTTCCAGTCTTCCCCGTAGTGAAGTGTTTAGTTTTCTCACATCATTCATCTTCTCTTCTTTGATGGCTACTCCAAGAGGCAACTGAACTTTCTCATAAGTTACCGTTTCTCCCTTTTTAGTTATCCCTTTGAAATCAGTTAAGTTACTCCTATAATTTTGCTTTCCACGAAGAAGAGTAGAGGATTTTACTTTCCTAAACACGAATCTTTTGCAGGATTGAATTTTGAAATGCCATGACCATGGTGCTTTAAAAGAAGATTGGACGCTACCTTTCCAGTCATACACCGGACAATCAACACCTAACGTGTTCACTGTGCCAAACTGCTTGAAAATTTTAGTGTAGGTTTCTGGTTTTACAATAGTGTCTCGCACTTAAAACTCCTTTTCAATTCTCCCGAAGACTCGGTCTGGGGGTATGAAGGAGTGGCCTACAGTGGTAAATACCATCTCCACTTCTTTAACTTGTGCGGGGGAATCATTATACAGCCAATAGGAAACCATTCCAATCATAATACTATTTTTATTTTGCCCCCCTCAGCCGTCAGAAACCAAATTAACTTTTGTGATACCTGTAAGATCAAGATGATTAAGTCCGTCATAAACACAGAAAGCTATTTCGTTATATAAAAGTGTTCCGTGTAGATTGACGATCACGCGATGTTCCTACACAGATTGTAAAATTGTACGTATACAGTTGTCTGGAGTAATACGTGGCTTGATCTGGTAATTTTGGAAGGGGTAAATTTTTCTGATAATCGAAACTTAATATCAGTTCATTATCTTCCCGATTACGTAGAACATCATAAAACGCGCGTGCTCATAACTTATGTACTCTTAACTCAGTTATTATATTATTCTTTTCTTGAGGAAACTTGCAGTGCTTCAGTTTAGCTTTCAGCAACAAACATTTTGAGCAAGCATCAGTCGCTGGAGTGCCAAATCCAATATTATAAGTCCGAAAAAAATAATGCCTAAAGTAAGCTGCCTTAACCCGTAGCTAAGTTGATACTGACTGGTTGTAACTTCTCCACAATTTACTAATGTTCAGCTTGCTTGATAAATACTGGCGACCTTTCACTTGTCCTCTACAATAGTGTAATTCACTAACAATATTTTATTTATCTATGAAAATGCTCATAGCTAGTCTTTTATTTTCACTGTACTTGTTACGAGTATCTCCTCCTCGTTTATCTATAGGCAGAAGACCAGTCTCAAAGTGACGCTTACAAGCCATACCTACACTGTCTTTCGATATCTGCAAGATACCTAGAAAAGTTGCCCTGCAGACGGGTACAACAGGTTCTTTACCGGGTCACTTTGTTGCCTTTTTCACAAAATACTTTATTGATATGTTCTTATTCTTGTTACTGCCATTACTCACTGTTCTCCTCGGAAGTGCTGCCGCTGTATACTTGATTATAAGTGCGTCCTTGTTAAGCTTCTTTGGCGTGCTGTAGAATATGTTTTGAAAATGTTTGATGTATCTGAAAATATAATATTTATCTAGCTTCTGCTTCAAGAACGCATTATTTGGAACGATTATATGATAATTATTGCTAAACGAATTAGTAACGAAATGCTCACCTTTATCTTTTCTTATTATTCTTAGCCCAGTTTTCGGGGTCACGGGAATGTTTCCTCCCACGTCCAGGTACAAAAGGAGATACTTTTAATGAATTATCCATTGCTTTGTAGAACAGCACCAAACTAATCAGATGTCAACTGGTGACTGAAGTATACAGCCAACAAATACCGCGTTGAAACAGTGCATTGTCACATTAGAACAAACTTGGCGGGAACACTTAGAAAGAAGTTAATTGGCGCCGGACATTGCTAACTACTACAATCAAAAGTTCGCGGGAAACACTACCTCGAAGTAATGCAACAGGAATGTTGAGTATTGGAACACACTTTGAAAGTTGCATCAACTTTCTTATGCAAAATGTCAGATTTAGGAACGAAGTGCAGATGTCGGATTATGGAAATAACTTAACAAAGCAGATGTCGAGATTTGGAATAAAGTCAAACCTTAATATTGATTTTTTAACCACAGATAACGTGTTTTGGAACATTTTCCACCAACCATTTGATGCGTTTCTCCAAGAGTTATATAAAATTTAAAAAAATCTACTTTTTGTAAAAAATGTCAGATATCGACTTTTGGAAATAGGCTCCTCATATATGAAGACAACTTGGCCGTCAAAGGTTTTTAAATGCCACAATTGTTAACTGTTAGCGGAGAGAGTTGTTACTCATACAGCACCTGTAAAGGCAAGTTTATTTTGAAACGGCATTTGAAGAGCCTCTTGCCAATCCTTACAGGCGAGTATCTTTCTTGGGCCAAACAAGAATTTGATGACCTACAAGCCAAACAATATGATGAGATGCTATTCTCGTTGATAAAATGCGAAGTGAAATCTCAGAAAGTACATTAACCCACAGTGGCAAAAATGTATATGCTCACCGAGGGTATTTGAAAAATGAATCATCGCCCATAGCAGGAAGAAGCCATATTCGTGTATTATGCAAATTTAAAGTTTCTCAGAGTGGGAGTGTACGGATACATGTTAAACTCTAGAGGAGATGTTCGTGGAGAATCAATTTTATATTTCGATTAACACATATTAGCCAATAACGGCCCGAAGCCATGTTCATGTAGCATATGCATATGCTCGGAAAGGACATTTGAAGCCACCTATGTTTACCCACACCAAAACTAGCCATATTCATCTTTTTTATGAGAATACGAGTGTGCTTCAAGAGTATATTTGAACAGACACTCGTATATTCACAGCGGTGAGATGTCAAATTTTCCGAGAGATGACAATTAATGTCGTGGTACATGTTTACCCGTAGCGGGGACAACCTTTAATCAAGTTATCTATAAGAAACCCACTTTCTTCGAGAGTAAGTTCAAAAATATGTTTCTTAGGCCATTGTATGAAAAGTGATATTGGTAAATCGGAGAACAATCACGTGTCAAAAATACCATGCACACATGCAAGACGCCATATTCCCCTGCCATATGCAAAGCTTATTACAGTGTACTTGTAAAGGTAATGTAAACGCTCATGGTAATGCACATTGGCAAGAAGATATATTTATTGTGCACACTGGAAACAAAATTACTATTAAGATTCTTTGAATGTTTGCATCAAGTACAAAACAAATTTGAGACACTGTAACTTTGTGATATCTGAGTTGAGCTTAGGTTAGGTTAGGTCAAGTTAGGTGAGGTTAGGTTAGGTTAGGTGAGGTTAGGTAAAGTTAGGTTAGCCATCAAAATATACCACCAAAAATTAAAAATGTATATGGAATAATATTTCCCATCATGTTCAAAACAAAAGTCCTGAGGTCTTGGGTTTGAATCCCAACTATGGTTCTCAGCCAATCAGTTACACTACAGGAAACTTGTATTTTTTGTTGTGTTGCATGATAATTTGCCCATCTCACGGTGTAGTGGCTACTATACTTGGTTGTTACGCCTGAGGTCTTGGGCTCCAACTTGACTATGCCTAGATTTTATTTTGAACTGAGGGTTGGAAGGTTACGATAGGTGAAGTTCAGTTAGGTTGGGTTTGGTTAGGTGAAGTTAGGTTAGGTAAAGTTAGTTTAAATTAGGTTACGTTAGGTTATTTAAAGTTAGGTTGGGTTCAGTCAAGTGAGATGAGGTGAGGTTAGGTTAGGTGAAGTTAGGTTAGGTGAGGTTAGCTACCATTAGCACACTCTTAGTCAATCATGAACCATAAAGTACTTTAGAATTTGTTGGAATCTTAATGGGTTGTAAGCCATCATAATATATATATATATATATATATATATAATATAAATATATGTCAATATATCCCTCACAGTATGTCACGCCTACTAGGAATCGCGCCTACTACCAATCGCACCTACTAGCAATCGCGCCTACTAGCAATCGCGCTTACTACCAATTGCACCTACTACCAATCGCATTGAGTATAAATGGCGTCTTTTATCAATAACGCTCTGTAAAATCGCATTCAGTAAAAATAGCGCTGAGTATAAATCATTATCAGTATAAAACACACCCCAGTATCCAACGTGTCTATTAATCGTACCTACTATAAATTGAACATGCTATAAAACGCACCCTGTACAAATTGCTCCTACTAACCCTGGCTACTATGAATCAAAGTCAATAAAAATGACAATCACTATACATTTGTGTTCAGTATAAATCTTGACATTGACGAGTGTGTGTAAATCGCTTGTAGTCTAAAAAATTATTCTTCACAGTACCGGTACTTTAAAAAAATCCATCTTTCAAAAATATCAATCCACATTATTTATTTTTACTGTTATTATTACTAAAGTGACTTTAATAAAATGTAATTCATGTGTATTAGTTAATATGGAAGTCTCAACAACCAGCGATGGTAAGCCATGTCTCTACTATAAAGGAAATGCATATATTGCAAAAACAACCATCAAAAATTGAACTGTTATTTGGCGATGTTCAAAAAAACGATCTAAAAATGTCCAGAAATGATTAAGACAAAAGACTCCAACGTACTTACTTCAAACGAGCATCATTGTGAATCTCAAATTAATACACATTTAAATGGGCAAAATACTCTAACCAAGGTAAAAAAGCAAGTGCAAGAAAAAGATACTGTTGCTCAAAATAGTGCAGTGTTTGTTCAAAATCACGTATCATGTCCTGAAAAAGTCATGTTAGGACAGTTGTCAACGTCCAAGAAACCTTCAACACTATCAAAGTCAACACAGACTATAAATAAAGTTGTATTGCAAGAGGATGAAAAAGGCCTATATAGTAATAGTGATCATAATGATGATAATAATTGACACGTGGACGGCCAGCGTGGTTGGGCCTACTTACCTTTTATTTAGAGGGCCGCATCGCTTCAGCAACAAAATCACCTCCAGATGATATGTCCCAACAGTAGAGCTCCAAAGGGGTAGAAGGAAGGTGGAGAAGGGGTCAACGCACAGGCTATTCTACAGACACCCCCCAATAACCAACAGAACTGCTGCCGACGAAATAATGCCACAACCGTTGCTTAAAAATTTAAAATAAAAATTTAATGTTAAAAGTTAAAAGAGCACCTCCACCAGAAAACATAACATGCATCAGCCAGCATTAAATTACAAAAATAGGCAAGAGACGGCTTAACATGCTTGCTTGCAAAGCAAAAAAGGAAAAGAATTAAATTAAAATTAAAATGTTAAAGCCCAAAGATTAAAAAAAGAAAATACAGGCATAATTAAATGAGAACGGGCTTGATAATTTAGTAGGACGCAATACCGACCGGACATGCAGAGACCAAGGCCATGATGCAAAACAAGAAATTTAAAATTAAATTAATAAAATAAAATTGGATCAGAAAATAAATCCATAATTTGCATGACGGAGAAAAAACACAGGAACATTTACCAAAAACACAAAGTTAAACCAACAAAGTTAATAAAAAACATATTAAGCTAACACCACAACACGTTTGAGTTTCGCGGTCGGCGCCAACAGACTGCACTTTAAGACCAGGATGCATTTCGGCAAAACAAAAACAAACATGGCCACAAAAACAGATGACCGCACGTCAAATCGAAATTACGGCAAACAATTAGCATTATTAAATTTTAAAATCAGCAGAAAGAAAGGAAGAAAACAATGACGTCTTAATACTATTAACATGAGGCTGGAGCATCGGATCGTAAAACAGATTAATAATATGCCAATCCCAAGATTGCCAAAAGAAAATAATAATTTAAAACGTAAAATAAACTTAGAAATGTGTCTCCAGAAGGTACGAAGAAAAAAATAACAAAATTAATATATATATGGAAACATTATTAAAACATAAAAAAATTTAGGCCTACCAGGCGAAACAAAACACAAGATCAAACATTCATACAAGGCCAATATTAGAGCTCCCAAAATAAAATATAAATAAAATAACAACGTACCTTAACTTTTCTGTGGAGACACAATGAAAATAAAATAATTAACACACAATTTAAATAAAATATTATACGGCACTAAATTGACTGAAAATGGCCCACCCAGCCATGCGCCGTTTTGGTATCACAAGCACTGGTCTGCATCGAGATGTGTTTTTCATTTCGTACTTCTTCACTGCGAAACGATGAAATAATAGCCTGAAGAGCACAGGCAATTCCCTTCCATCGTATATCCATATTTTGTAAAAGCTAGGGGCCAATGCCCCCTAGCCCACGAAGAGATACTCTATCACACCAACTGGCTAGTTGCTTCTTAGACGACAGTCATTGAAGATCCCAAGATGGCGGAGAATCACACGTCAGATACCGAACTGCATTCATGTAAATTGTTATTGTCCAATCAAGGCTTGACACATCAATCAACAATGTGATTATTAAGTAATTAATTTGGCGGTATCAAGTATACACAGTCCTTTGTTTCATGACGTAGAATTAAAATAGCCTTCAAATATGACACGAATAGGATTAGTTTATAAGGCACAACCAACACACTCTAGTGGTGAAGAAGGAACCACGTCAAGAAACCCCGAAGTCTGACAGCAGCTGCCATCTCGTGTTCACAAACGGAACCAAGCGACCAGGCGGTCGTTTCAAAATGTCATGAAGTCACATCCAAGGAAGATACATATTTTAAAACGTCGGTACGGGCAATGCACGTAACAATAATGATAATGGTAATGCTTTGTTTACACCTAAAGAATTCATTTGTTAAATTTGTATACTGGAACAAACCCAGTAAGCTAATTCAACGGCTTCGGCACTTGCATGCTTTACAACAAGCTGGGAATACCGGTCACGATTGGGAAATCAATGATATTGAACAAGAGCTTCATCGTGTTCAAATTATTGTGTAATGGGTCTCCGTAACCGCTTACCATATTTGCTCACACATTAAACTATTATTCTTATTACCAAGTTGACTTTACTAGAGCTTAGTCTATGCTTGACAGTTCACATACAAGTATCAGTGACTAGGGTATGGCAAGCCTTATGCATACTATAAAGGATATTCATAAATTGTGAAACTAATCAATAAAAATGGAACTGTTATTTAGCGTTGTTCAAAACAACGTTCCAAACATTGTCGTGGTGACATAAAAAGTAAAAAATGTGAGGATTTAAGTGTCAGTGATCATCAACGTAGTGTACTGTGTGAATCACAGTTGCTGTCGACAAAAAAAAACCAAGAAAACCATATTGCTCTTCAAAATAGTGGATTGTTTAATGAGCAACGTTTAACCCCGGTTCTAAAAGTTATGTTTAATCAATCTTCCATGTCTCAAGAGCCATCAACATCACAAGCGATGCAAGAGGTAGTGTTGTTGCTGTTGTTGTTGTTTTAAGAAGTGGAACAGCTACGTCATATGCTCTCGATATGCAAAAGGTAGTATTGCAAGAGGATCAAAATGACTAAATAGTAATAACAATAAGGTTTTATGGCTATAAAACCATGCAGCATCCCCAGTATTTGAAAACATCAGTGAATGGGCATTGCTATAAAAGGATCTACAACAAGCCTTGTGTTTAAAAACTATAATGGACTATCGTAAAGAGAGAAAGGGTTGAATTCAGTGTGCATCTATTGTCATAATAATGTATACTCTGCAATGTTAAATTTTCTAACTCAGTATAAAATAAAACAACATTGTACCTTCATTTACATTTATTTACAAACTTAATATACATTTTTTGGTTTCATGATAATATTTTTAAAGACAATACTAAAAACTAAAACATTATTATTATATACACATATGTTTTTCTTTCTTATTTTTACAGTCTATTGTTATTTATATTTTCCATTATTATTTCACATTTGTTTTTTATATAAATTAAAACGGACCTTACACCTATTGTTTTTAAAATATTCATAAATTACGTGTACAGGTTGTATAGCATTATTCACTTCATCAAAAACACTCTCCGACATATCATTAAACCGTGTATGCAGAAATGTCTCAACGTTTTCACATACACAAAGTACTCGATTACCATATGCTGTTTTCAATTTCCGAATCTTGTAAATGCGGAATGAAATATGCGTTGGCAATCCGCTGAGCTTCTTTGTCTCTAAGCCACATGCTTGTCCCACAGCATCCAAAACATTCATTGCAGTAGTAGTCTATAAACAAAAGAATAGCATATCTATTACACTCTACAACAGCTTGTAATAATATTGTGCATATAGGTATTTTTCACTATGCATTGCTAATAAATTATACTAATCATGCAACAAATGCCCTAACTGTAGCAGATACTACTTTTCTGCATATTGCACAAGTGTTAAGTTCTAATGCACACTTGACACAGGCTATCAAGTGTCCAAAAGGCAAAAATACAACACCTAGTTCTTCTTGATAACAAATTTTACATAATTGTTGTTCACACTTTTGTATCTGTTAATGAGACTTTTTTCACCCTCATGTATTTGAACGGCGTGTCCTAACTCTAAAGGCACTTTTATCTCCTGTTCTGCAATCACGTTTTGTTCACGAATAGTGTTGACAAATTCCTGACCTTTAGGCAACACCATGTATCTACAGTTGAAAACATATTGTTCTATCCCCTTCACCAGTATAAAAAATCCAGCTTCGCTTAGCTCTTTTGTAAGGTGTTTTAATATAAATGGCCAAACATTTTTATAAGATTCTAAACGTTTTTCAACAGACCTGTACTCTGGGTTTGCTAGTGCTTTAGCCTTGCAAACTCCCAATTTTTCAAAAGCATATGGCAATTGAACACTGTCTATGGCATATGGACCACATATATCGACACTACCGTTGGCTGGTAATACATCATTATTATTAATCATTTGTGATTCAGCAACGTAATTAGTAGCGAATGGCCTTGTGGTTCGTTAAAATGTATACGCTGGTATGTTACCCACTTGTTTTCCAAGTATGTAAGGGCAATGAGGAGACCATCGCAAATGGTCTCTTCCCAGTGTGAAAGTTCAACATGACAAAAAGTACAACGCACAACAATCTTCCCGGTTCAAGTAATAAAAATCAGATCCAGCATGTTTATGTGCTGACAAAAAACCTACAGGCCAGGATTCTAATGTTAACCAACGATCGTTTTCTGATTTTGAATTTAACCCACATGGTAAACTGACTTGCTCACTTGTTGTATTTGGTACTAAAGCCATGTGTTATAATAAGACTTTTTTTATTGTAGGTTATTAATGTTGCACAAGAGCACTGAGTACTTTTAAAGCATAATGCATGATTGTTCACTGTCTGTTCACTACGTTAATGGGGCATGACCACACCTAAAAACAGACAAAAAACATCAATCAATCAATACTTGTAAATAAAACGTTAACGTTAATTGGCATTAAATGAAAACACCATAAAATATATAAAAATAAATTCTATGTCAGCACCAACAGTAACCCATCTACTTATTTTTTTTTATAAAGCTGTAGTCATTTACATGCCCCATTAACCAATACATGTCTTGTAATTTTGTCCATATTATCTAGTTAAAACCTGAGGATATTCGTTGAGTCCATAGGGAACGACACGCCAGTTGAATTTAAATTTTGGTTTTTAAAAAATCATGGACTTTTACATTTCCCAGTCAACAACCAATATGGTCTTGTACCGGTTGCCAATACATAGTCATTAATCAAGAAAGCAATCATCGTCCCAGTCATGTACAGGTAATGATTTTTTGTCTAGGGGTTTCAATAGCGGTAAAATGTAATAGCATTTTAAGTTAGGCTTACCTGAGTTTTCAATAGTTCATTGCCTGGAAACTATGGTTGCACTCTAGTGCGTCTCGGGTTTTCAGTGAATGCTACGACCGTAAAGCTTTTCTTTCCAAGTTTCTAAAAATAAATAAAATAAACCGATATATACACCTAAATTCAGGTTAAAACATGCATTTCATTAAATAAAATATCAAACAAAAATGAAACAATTAGTTTAAAAAAATCTCACCTAACTTTTACTGGCTTGTTGCTGTTTTCTTCTAGTGGGATCAAAAGTGCAAAGGTCTCTCTCTCAGACATGACAGCTATACCGGTTATCTGCAAACAAATAAATTTAAAAAAAATCATTAATTACCTTATCAATAACAACAAATATAAGGTTAATTAGCATTACATCATTAAAATAATCAAAAGGACGTTTTCTTCCAAAGTTCTGTTCAGAGCTCTACTGTATACGCCTGTTTGCTAAAACGGTAAGTGCACGACTAACGCAATCCTTATCAGTCTGCTTAGCAACAGAGAATAACATTTTCTCAGCTAACTGCCCTTGAACTGTTGTCTGTCTCGCACATGTTCCCTCGCCTCCCCGCATTCCTCAAGAGCGATAAAATTCGCGTACCTTATACTAGTTGCATGTTTTTCATAAAGAACCAAAATGGCTGCCTCTTATACATCGGTAGTACTACTGCATGAGAACCAACATGGCTGCTGTTTAAACGCCAGATCTGCTAGCCACCACTAGGTATGTAAACGGATACTGCACTTCCTGCCCACGTAGACATTTCTGTCTTATCAGCAGTCGCTCTCACCAAACCGCCAAGCCGCTGTATACAGTGTCCAGCAAGCAGGACTATGTGTGTTAGCATTGAAAACATGTGTGTCTTATTATTATTACTCTTAAACATTTTACTGTAATAAACATTATTAGCAAGCGGCCATCCTCAATATATGATCATGTCAACTACATACTTTCACCTCGTTCAATGATCACTTGGTCATTTCCTACAACCGTCTACTGTGTCAGAGAGCGGTCCCGCTCATCACCATTTACTAACACGTTAATGATCTCCTTCAGGGTTTAAACAATCTTAGCACACTTCACACATTTTCAAATATTAGCCTCCATCCGTCATAGGAAATATCACAAAACCAACCGTCATAAGCCGCCCCGCCGTTCCGTCAAAATAGCAATTCATTTCTTCCGGGCACGGTCTCCCTGGTTGGCAACAGGTTCGTTAAAACACATAACAGCGGTACCTTCTCTCTTAACGACCACTCTTAGTTAAAATTTAAACAGTTTTTTTTTCAACATACAGGACTAGTATAGCGTTAAACCCTTTGTAATTTTTTTTTTCAAAAATACATTCAAAACGGGGCGTCATTCCAAGTCCACCAACCCCTTATACAAGTCCATAGCCTTATTGGTTCAAAAATTATTAACAAAAGTGCACTTAGGTCCTTTTGACAAAAATTGAATATACATTCAAAAAACGGGGCGTCGTCCCAAATCCAACGATCCCTCATACAAGTCCATAGCCTTCTTAGTTCTCGAAATATTAACAAAAGTGCAGTTAGGCCGTTTTGACCAAAATGAATCATACATTCAAAAACGGTGCGTCACCCCATGTCCAACAACCCCTTATACAAGTCCATAGCCTTATTGGTTCGCAAAATAATAACAAAAGTGCACTTAGGGCCTTTTGACAAAAATCAAAAATAAATTCAATAACGGGGCGTTATTCAAAATCCAACGACCGCTCATACAAGTCCATAGCCTTATTGATTCGCAATATATTAAGAAGCACATGGCCTATTAGTTTTCAATCTTTTGGTCAAATTTAAAAATATATGTCATCCATAAATAATTATTTAAAAAGTCCGTTCTCTTCCAAAATCCCCAAGTACGCATGCGTAAAAAACAAAAACAAAAATGTTAATTCATAGCGGCATCCAGCAGTATGGATGCGCTTTATGTGGAACAACGTTTTATTTCTAATTAGCAGCGCACCTCATACATGTTGCATTTGGAAAGTGACTTTCACTAAGTAATTACAATTTCACCCCCTAGTAAGTGTAGGTTTTATTTTGTGGTGGAAATATGTTGTCCATTGGAAAGGAGATGTCAGCCCGAGTCCAACGAAACCTCATTTGTCAACATCTAACCATGGGTTCGCGACCTATCGCAAATATTACATGGCTGACGATTAGTAGTAGGGGTATGGAGGTTCCTAGAGTGAGTTAGAACCTTCAACATCCCCCTACTCACCAAATGCTAAAAAGCAAGTTCCAAAAAAAGATATTGCTGTTTAAGATAGCGAGATGTTTCTTGATAAACATGTAACACCATTCCTAAACGCAATGTTTAAACAATCCTCACCATTTGGAAAGCGTACAACACTATCAAAGAGAATGCAGGCTATGAAAGCAGTCCCTGTGAATAGGAACAAAAGGAACTATACAGTTCTAGTGATGATAATGATAAGTGCTTGCGTTTGCGAAGGCTACAAAAGCCTATAACTTATCAATTTCATTTTACGAAATTGTCGAGAGAAAAACAGAATGTGAAACGTCATTTTTTTTCTTAGACTATAAATGTGACATGTGCTTACATGTGTTTTACGTAACCTGTTTAAATATTTATAAACTGCTTTCTTAAATAATTTATTATTTATTTATTTATTTCATTTATTTATTATATTCTACACTTGCTTGTTTTGTATTCGGAAATACAAAGTTGTAGGACACTCCTTTAGGACTGTTACAGTGAAACTCACAACTCCGATTCTAACAAATATTTGATTCATAGTGACAGCCATTTTTTCTACTGTCGTCACTTCTCATTGGTCGCCTGTTATACCGACCAATCGCAGTTCTCTGTTCATTATGTTCCAAGATGCATCCGTCGGCTGCTATTTAAACAGCTGCAATTTCCTCCCTCATCATGACACACCTCGTTGCCACGATTATGACTACAGTCAACTCGTCACCTCGCTGTCGCCGCCTCTCAGTTCATCGGACTTCGAGACTACGTCGAAACCTTCGACATGCAAACACTCTACGGCTAACCAAAGTACTTGGAAAGTACTTAGTGCAATGTAGGTCTTGCACCTATTCTTCAAATTAAGTTTCCTGTCATGGAACACTAATTTTCTTCAAGCTTCATTGAAAAGCATGTCGACTGCTCATGAAGGTTTTTACTCCTACAAGTGATTACTTATGTGCTAATGTACTTCACATGGCGACGTTCAAAGCTAGTTGCTTTTTCTACAACTGTCAATCTTCCTGGCGAGGTATTAGGCTTAACGACCACTTGGTCTTTAATATTTTCAACTGCTTCTCTACTCACAGTTAAATTAACCCATGGAAACATCACCTCAGGAAACAACCAAAGGATAAGTAACAAGAAGTTCCGTGACGAAATAAAGAGCCTACTTTTCTTAAAATTTAAGATTCATGCCAATGATTAATTTATATGGACCTATCCAGAATAATGACGGAATTACGTTGGTGATATCGAAATTTCCAATTAGTTCGAAATATACCTGGCATAATGAAGCCTAATAGAGCACTACAGTTGTACTCCTTGGTGACTGAATATATTCACAGTTTCATCTCTTAATGTACAGAATAAAAAATTTGGTTGAAGTCCAATGGATAGCATGGACGTTACATACAGCTCGACATTGGATCTAACAGTGCGCGTAAAACATGTTGGCAACAATGTCATGCATGTGTTGGTCAGACATAATCTGAAATATAAAATGATCCATTGTTGAGCCAATTTTGGATGAAGTCCATTTGTTAGTATAGAAGTTACGTGTATTTCAAAATTTGACCTATCCGCAGGCTTAGAATCATGTTGGCAGAACTGACGTAAATTAGACACTCCAAATTAATCTAGAATGTTCGGTATTATACGTGTGCATAGTTTAAAGCTGTCGGCTTGCATTCATTCTGATATATTGGTGTTTGGATTAAAAGGAATAAAGAGAGCATTTATTATTAGTTGGCAGCCTTGGTGGCTATAACGAAAATGTTCAGTCATATCTGTTTAAGTACTCATTGTACACACGAAATTTGGTTGAAATCCAATTGATAGTGTAGAAGTCATATGCATTTAAAAATTGGACTTGTCATCAGGCGTAGAATCATTCTGACAACACTGTCATGCACGGACTCCTGGAAATTAAACTGAAGTATTATTATCTATATGTGTGCCAAATTTGGAATAGCTCCCATGCATACCTTTTAAGATATGCAAAATGGAGCTCAAATTTCAATTGCCATATTTCAGCAGTTGGTAGTACTGACATTATTTTCAAATAAGAAATTGAGCTCTTCAGGTACAGATCTTTACTCATACCAAGTTTGGGTTCGATTGCTGTAGCCGTTTAGGAGTTGATAGGGGGGGGGGGGGAAACACACAGACAGGCAGACACACATTTTCCCGGATCGATCTCATAAGTCTACTTTTTCCTCATTTTTTTGTCAAGTATGAATAATCAGTTGTTCACTTTGCATGTTTGCATTTAAGTTTTCTTGTAATGCACACAAATTTGGTGCTAAACCTTACATTGCAACTTCACTGTCAGAAACCAGTTTATATGCTAACTGCTAATTGATTGTTAAAAGTTAATATTGTTGAACTATACGAATAGTTATGGGCTTGTCCCTTCTTTTTAAATACTTATTTATACTGTTAATAAAATTGCAATATTTAAGCAACTTGTTCTCTCTTTAAAATTACTTTGTTTTCTCTTGATGTTGATTTTTTTTTGTAATACCCAACTTAGCCTTAACTCAAAGTATCCTTTTGAGTTCTCTCCGATACGGGAGGTCTTAAATCGGCCTATCCTTACCAATAAGGTTCTTACACCTATAAAACCATCACCGCTTTCCCAGTTTTTGAAAACATTAGTCATTGAGCGCCATGGAAAACCACTCATTGATGGTAGCTACTGGACTGACCCTCATACATTAATCAAACGTCCACAGCTCGTACATACCTTAAAACACGCAGGTTATACTAATCAGGATTGGGGAATCTAGGAAATAGAAAATGTACTTCGAAATGCCAAAATTATTGTGTAACGAGTCCATGTAACTGGTTGGATCGAGTCTTAACATACATTCTAGGGGTTTGTGTAAATACTGTTTAAATACCTAAATTAAACTGTACAATAAGAAGTCCATCTCTAGGAATGCAAAGCTCAGACCCTATCAAACTGTGATAACACCAGAAGCACTGTATGCAGTGGAATGCCTACCAAACCGCGCAGCTGGCCCGGTCGAGAGACTTTAAGTTAAGGAAAGAAAGATCATTAGGAAAATTCTTAGTCCTAAGTTCAGAGATGGAGGTTACAAGCTCTGCAGTAATTCAGAAGTATACTCCCACACTGAATAGATCTCAAGTGTAATCCGAAAACGAAGAACAACATTCCATGCCCACCTCCTCAGAATGCCAGTCAGTGGATTCTCCAGCCGTCTATTATCATTCTTCAGAGGTTTAATGGTGATGCCTCCTTGGCTGGTCGAAGTGGATAAAGACTTGTTAAAGTTTGACGTTTCTGAATCAGATATTTCGCTCAGAACCCCATTGGAACAAAACATCTATCAGGTTACAATGCAAACAATTTAATGCTTCTACTAGTTTTAACACTGGAGCTAGGATTGCGTGTTTTCATTCACGTGCGACAGTTTACATTCAGCCAGAGTCCCGTTCAACCAGAACACCTGTGACTTGGTTACATAATATCTCGCTATTATGCGAGCCCCTCGCCACAGCCTGCGTATACACACGCAGCTGGACTGCTCATTCAACACGTAAATCTACTAACTTGCTCTCTCATTTACAATAGTGTTTCCACTCCGTTACATTCTTAAAACTTCTTCCTAAATGTGAAGTATTACAATCCTACACACAAAATAAAATATTCAAATACACTCATACTTACAATTGTTCACGTCATTTGCAACTAACGGAACCCTTGCACTCTCTCATTCTATTCCACACAAACTGTACACACGACTAGCATAGCATTCTCGAATGCTGTAAAAAATTAAATACACTCGAAAAATGTATAATAATATCAAAGTTAAGTAACTATTAATGAAATGTTTTAATATAATCAAATGTTCTCGAAAGAGAATAAAGTGAATATTTTCCGTTGAGCCATTATAATTAACACACAAAGTGATAAAAATGTCCAGCATAACAAATTGCTAGCGTTTCGCCCAAGTGTGCCAATTGGGCTCTTCAGTTGGTAAAGGCACACCTATTAAGACGCGTAGCAGGTACACACTGAGAAGGCTATACAAGACGCTTTGCTACATATGCAGCCACGTCACGAGTATACCAGTGCACCACGGGTATAATGGCTCAACGGAAAATATTCATTTTATTCTCTTTCGAGATCATTTGAATATATTCAATGCAAAAGTAAGGTTATTGTTTTTGGAGTGGAGTTTTTGAATCCCGTGGTGCACTGGTATACGTGTGACGTGGCTGCATATGTAGCAAAGCGTCTTGTGTAGCCTTCTCAGTGTGTACCTGCTACGCGTCTTGGTAGGTGTGCCTTATCAACTGAAGAGCCCAATTGGCACACTGGGGCGAAACGCTAGCAATTTTTTGAGTTATGCTGGACATTTTTATCACTTTGTGTGTTAATTATATTGGCTCAACGGAAAATATTCATTTTATTCTCTTTCGAAAACATTTGATTATATTCAATGCCAACGCAAGGTTATTGTTTTTGGAGTGGAGTTTTTGACTCCCATGGTGCACTGGTATACTCGTGACGTGGCTGCATATGTAGCAAAGCGTCTTGTATAGCCTTCTCAGTGTGTACCAGCTACGCGTCTTGGTAGGTGTGCCTTTACCAACTGAAGAGCCCAATTGGCACACTGGGGCGAAACGCTAGCAATTTGTTGAGTTATGCTGGTCATTTTTATCACTTTGTGTGTTAAATGTTTTAATAGTTACACCAATCTATCACGACTGTTTAATGGTTTAAAACAATTACTAAACTTGTGATTATTAATATTATCAAATAATAATGTTTAAATTTACTATTTACAATAGTATTAGCTCCTACTACAATCTCAGTTTAATAAACTATCTGAGTTTAGAATACAATCTCTGTTTAGAATTCTCTCTTTATTTAGAATACTATGCCTTTGCCTATCTGAGGTTTAAATGTCTATATCAAATCTACAATGACCAATCAATAAAGATAAGGCATCTGATTCTTATAGTTCCGGCTAATAAAAATTAATAAAGGTTCGTAATCACAGGTTATTCTTCATTTCGCAAATACCGTTCCAGCCCATGTCCATACTGTCTATCCCCTCAATGTCGGAGTCTTACTCACTCATCTGAGTAATAATTAACTTCATTGCACACATATATAACAATGTTTCATTTCTCTTCACAATATTATTTTAATGCCTTAAAAGCCAATACGGAATCCACCCTCGTATTGCTTTATTATAAATTATCCACGCAGAATCCTGTACTTATTACGTTTACACAACGTCATATACGGCATTGCCTATCCTCGTACATTTTTCACAAACTCAAACAACTGAGTTACAATGGTCTATTTCAACCTCAATATAGTATTGCATTTACTCAACCTTACTGTTTCACAAACTTGTTATCTATACAACTGCATTACATTGTTAACAAAAATATTGGTACGTGCCATCCCCCTAGCGGCACTTTTTTTTAACTGGATTACGGTGGGTTGAAGCACAACACAGATTGTTCCTTTAATGAAATAATTAACTTTATTGCGGCCAGAAAGATACACCACTCAACAGCAAATACAAGCAATTAGAACCTTACTCCAGTTTCCTCAAGTCTCTTCCTCATGTGCTCTTGCCCCTTTCACTTGTCAACAAACCACAGAAGTTAAACCGTCCTAATGAGTCCGGTGGCCTTGACCGAAGCTACCTGCACCTCTTCCTCATGTACACCAACTACAGTTACTTACGATATTCCGCTACACGCTATTTCGCTGTCCACAAGCTGGGGGAAACAATGTCACTGGATTTCGTAACTCGCACAGCACTTCGTCACCACACTTCTGTCGCTCAGGAAAGACGCTCGCACTAGCTCGTAAAACACACACCCACAGAAAACTCGGTCCCCTCACTGTTGAAGCCGCTTATATAGCAGGCTGGTGACTCCATGAATTCTAGAATTGTCCAGGACACACGGCTTCTGGACATTTCCTTCACTGGCTGGGTCACGAATATTCGGGACCATCCCTTTCACTTCGCAGTCCGTTGCGTAACGCGCACGTAATACACTGAGGCAGAGCACACACAGCCCGGGGGAGCTGTGACTCATGCGGCGAGCGACAAAACAAACTCACAGCCGTAACACCACCCCCTTCCTAAAAGGCTGATCATCCCGATCAATCACTGGTCCGTCTGTGTCCCTCCGTAGGCTGCCAGGCGATCTCGATGCACGATCTCCATCTTCGCCCTCGGGCTCCGCTGGATCCTGTAGACGACATCGTTTATCCGTTTCACGGCTCGGTACGGGCCCTCCCAGGACTTCTGCAGTTTGGGTGTCAGGCCTTTCTTCCGTCATGGGTTGAAGCGCCAGACCAGGTCGCGCTCGTGGAATCTGCCGGCATCCGTCTGTTGGTCGTATCGGGTCTCCATTCGGTCGGTCTCGATCCGCAGTTTCCTCCTCGCGAACGCGTGCACGTCCTCCAGTTGGTCGACCAGTTCTTGACAATACTGGCTTACCGGGACCGGATCATTCCCAGGTCGGCCGAAGGCAAGATCGACAGGTAGACGGAGCTCCCTCCCAAACATAGCCCGGGCTGGTGTGCTCCCGGTGGCTTCATGCACGGCGGCGCGGTAGGCCAGGAGAAATAGTGGAAGATGTTTGTCCCAATCCCTCTGGTGCTCGCTGACGACTATTCGGAGATGAATCGCTCTACCATCCCGTCGGACTGAGGGTGTAGCGGCGTTGTCCTTGTCTTCCGGATTCCCAGCAGCTGGCATAGGTTCTGGAACACCTACGACTCGAAGTTCCTCCCTTGGTCGGAGTGCAGCTCCAGGGGTACTCCGTACCGGCTGACGAATTCATTCACCAGGGTCTCTGCAATCGTCGCGGCTTCTTGGTTAGGGAGCGCATACGCTTCTGGCCATTTGGTAAAGTAGTCACTGACGACCAATATGTTGCGGTTCCCTGCCTCGCTTAACGGGAATGGCCCAGCAACATCGATGGCCACTCTCTCCATGGGGCCGCCCACGTTGTAGGTCTTCATTGGACCCCGTCGTCTTCGTCCTGGGCCCTTGCTGGCTGCGCAATCGTGGCACCTCGCGCAGTGGTTCTCTACGTCAGTTCGGCATCCGATCCAGTAGAACCGCTCTCTCAGCTTCTCCAGGGTCTTCTCTATCCCTAGGTGTCCACCAGATGATCCTCCATGGACTTCCTTCAGGACTTCCTCCGTCATAGCCTTTGGAACGACGACTTGTTCCCGAGATGTCTTTCCGTCGGTGCTCTCCCAGGTACGGCATATGAGGCCATCCCTCACAACCAGCGAGTCCCACAGCGCCCAGTAGGACTTAAACTTTGGGCTGCAGTCACTCACAATGTTCCACCCGGGTCTGGGGACACAGGCCCTCTTCCATTCGGCTATCAGTCCCAGGTCATCATCTTCTGCTTGTGCCCGCGTGAAAGATTCGCGGCTCCAGTTCCATTGAAGTTCTACAGTAGTCCGTCGGCACTGTATCCCGATGTTCTCCTCCCTCATAGTACAGAAGGTGCAGTCTTCGGGGCACGGTCTTCGTGACAGGGCGTCGGCATTAGAATGCAGTTGGCCTTTTCTGTGCTGGATCTCGAAGTTGTACTATTGAAGCCTCTCTAACCACCGCGCGAGTTGACCCTCGGGCTGTTTGAAGTTCAGGAGCCACCGCAGGGATGCATGGTCGGTCCTGACGAGAAATTCTTGCCCGTACAGGTACTTGTGGAAGTGTTCGATGGTCTTCACGATGGCGAGCAGTTCCTTGCTGATGACGCAGTAGATCCTCTCTGGCTTTGACAAGGCTTTGCTGAAGTAGGCCACTACTCTCTCCTCGCCACCCACTATTTGCGACAGGATTCCCCCTATACCAAAGTCGCTGGTATCGGTATCGATGATGAACCTTCTTCCAGGTCTGGGGTAGGCCAGAATAGGCGCGGTGCACAGAGCCTGCTTGAGTTGTTCGAAGGCACTGTGGCATTCTGCTGTCCATGTGAAGAGTTGGTCCTTCTCAGTCAATCGATGCAGTGGTTTGGCGATGTCGGCGAATCCTCTCACGAAGCGACGGTAATAAGTGCAGATTCCCAGGAAGCTTCGTAGTTGGGAATTGTCCTTCGGAACTGGCCACTCCCTCACAACTGCGGTCTTTTCTGGGTCGGTGCGCACCCCTTCTTCCGAGACAATATACCCAAGGCACTGGACCTGCTTCTGGAAGAGCTGACACTTCTTGGGGCTCAACTTCAGTTGGGCAGCCCGTAGCTTCACCAAGATCTCATTCAGGTTGCTGCAGTGCTCCTCGAAGCTTTTTCCCAGAACGATGACGTCGTCTAGGTAGACCAGGCAGGTCGTCCAGTGTAGTCCCCTCAGAATGGACTCCATTAGCCTTTCGAAGGTCGCAGGGGCGTTGCACAGACCGAATGGCATGACGGTGAACTGCCAGAGCCCGCTGCCCACAGAGAACGCCGTTTTCTCGCGGTCCATAGGGTGGACCTCCACCTGCCGGTAGCCACTCTTCAAATCCAAGGTGGAGAACTATCTTGATCCTGATATGGTGTCCAGCGTGTCGTCGATCCAGGGTAGAGGGTAGCTGTCCTTCTTCGTGACGTCGTTCACCCCGCCTGTAGTCCACGCAGAACCTGGTGGAACCGTCCTTCTTCTTCACTAGCACGACCGGAGAACTCCAAGGACTATGTAATGGCTCGATCACCCCTTGCTCCTTCATCTCTTCTACCATCCGGTCGACTTCGGCTTGCTTGGCGAGCGGGACACGTCGGAATGGGGCCCTAATCGGTGCACTGTCCCCAACGTCGATTCTGTGCTGGACCAAGCTTGTCCTACCGAAGTCTTTGCTCCCCACGGAGAAGACATCCTGGAATTCGCGTAGCAGGTCCTGAAGTTGGCGTGATTGCTCCTCGTCTAAATGGTCCTGGGATCCTTGGTACAGCTTCTGTAGTTCTTCTGGCAGGGCACGCCTTCTTCGGTTGTCTGGCTGCTGGTGTCCGTCCGTCGTGTCTGTGATGCGGGCAATCCAGGTAACGGGCTCGCAGACTCCTAGGTTGGTGTCCCGGTGAACCGTAATATCGTAGTCGTTCAGGTTGGACAGGCGGACGTACGGCCGAGGCGTCGTGTTGATGAGGGTTTTGGCAACTAGCAATCCTTTTGTCTGGATGTCCTCATATTTTGGCTCGATGACAGCCGCCACTCCCTCAGCAGTTCCGTCGACAATTACGGCGGCGCTGACCTCCGTCCTGGCATGAACGATGACGTCCTCTCTCAGCCTTACTCGTCGTGCGGTGACGGCCTCGTGTGCTGGTTGCAAAGCAAGTTTCTCACCTCCGAAGTGCAGAGTGTTGGTACTCAAGTCCAAGATGATGTTGTTCTGGTCCAGGAAGTCCAGTCCGATAATCACTTCGTTTGATACGTCAGCCACAAGCACTGGATGCTTCACCACCCGTCGACCAATTACGAGCTCCAGTGATGCTTCGCCATGTACCGGTGCGGTCTCTCCGGTCGCGGTTATTAGCTGGAGGTTCCTTTGTGTGGGTTGCACTCTCCACTTCGGGATCACGGTGGGATTGACGATGGTCCTCGACGCTCCCGTGTCGATCAGCATGGGCCAGCTCACTCCGTTGACGACTCCGTCGACCATCAGGCTGCTATTGTCCCTCCGTAACTTCGTCACACGCACTTGGACTGCTGGGTCTTGATGACTGTCACAAGCCAACCTTTGCCCCCCAAGGCTGGCTAATACTCGTTTCCCTGGGCCGCGCGGTTTTCAGACGACTGAATTCCCGTCGGATACTCTCGGCGGCGGCGATCACCGCAGTCCTTGCTCAGGTGGCCTTTCTAACCGCAGACCCAGCAGGTCGGTAGTCCTCTTCCGGGCCGCCTCTCCGGTTGTCTTCCGGCTGTGTCGTTGCTGGTGGTACCACGACTATCGAAGAATCGGCTTAGCGCCTCCATCAATTCGTCGGCCAGAGGCTTGGTCTCGTTGGTTTTTGCTGGTTCGTCGACGTCCACTTGACGCACCCGCGCGTGCATTCTAGATGCCTGTTTTGCCATCTCGAACTCAAGTGCGTGGCTCAGTGCATCTGCCAGGGTCTTATTGCGCGCAAGTGGCAGCGCCTGTTGAGTGTCCGAGTCCCGTAGCCCGTCGGTGAAGGTCTGCGTCGCAATCTGTTCCAGAAAGTCGGCCGGTGCTGTTGGATAGGCGAGCCTTACGAGGCGTGCGATGTCCATCTCGAACTGCTGCAGGGTTTCCACGTTCTTCTGTACCCGGGTCCGGAGCTGGTAGGCCTGCTGAAGATGGCCATCTCCATATCGGGACTCCATATGGGCGATCAGTGAAGCGTAGTCCTGGGATCCAGTCGGGATGGCCTGAAGGACGTTAAGGGCGTCACCTCTCAGCGCTACAATGAGAGCTGTAGCCTTTTCTGTGTTGTTCCAGTTATTTATGGAACAGGCCGCCTCGAACTGACGTAAGTAGGTGCTCCACGGGACCTTTCCGTCGAAGGTTGGGGGCGTCACTCTGCTATGTCCCGTTCCTGATATTCCCGGTGTAACGGTTGGCGCATCTCGGCAACGTCCTCTTGTAGAGCGTTGAATCTCGCTTCCATCCCCGTCGGCGGGCGTTGGCTCAGCTCAGCAATTTCCTTTTGTAAAGCGTTGAATTTCTCTTCCACCCCCGTCAGTGGGCGTTGGCGCAGCTCGGCAACTTCCTTTGTAAGGCGTTGAATTTCTCCTCCACCCCCATCAGCGGGCGTTGGCGCAGCTCGGCAACTTCCACTTGTAAGGCGTCGAACTTCTTTTCCACTGCCGTGACTTCCTCACGCAGACCCAGTTCTAATTTCTTCAGGTCCTGTGTAAACTTATTCTGACCGTCTTCCATCTTCTTCTGGCCGTCCTCTATCCTCTTCAGGTCCTCCGCTAGCTTATTTTGACCGTCTTCCATCTTCTTCTGGCCGTCTTCTAGTTTGGCAGTTAGGTCCTCGGCTAACTTCTTCTGGCCGTCTTCTAGTTTGGCAGTTAGGTACTCGGCTAGCTTCTTATGGCCGTCCTCCATCTTCTTCTGGCCGTCCTCTATCTTCTTCAGGTCCTCCGCTAACTTATTTTGACCGTCTTCCATCTTCTTCTGGCCGGCCTCCATTTTGGTTTCCATGCCATTTAACTTTTCTAGCAATGCTGCCAATTGCGCCTCCATTTTAGTTGTTTGTCTTGTAAAGGGCATGCACTCACAGGAAAATTAGAGAAAATGACCTGCTCGGGTTTTGAAACCAGGACCGTCAGGTGTTGTGCTTGAGTTCGTAATCCGGCTTCTGACACCAGTTGTTACGTGCCACCCCCTAGTGGCAATTCCGTTAACTAGATTACGGAGGGTAGAAAGCACAACACCAATTACTGCTTTAAAGAGAAGTTAGCTTTATTGCTTGCAGGAAAGATACACCACTCAGCAGCAAATACAAGCAATTAGAACCTTACTCCAGTTTCCTCAAGTCTCTGCCTTGAGCGCTCTTGCTCTTTCACTTCTCAAAGAACCACAGAAGTAAAACCGTCTTAATGAGTCCGGTGGCCTTGACAGAAGCTACCTGCACCTCTTCCTCATGTACACCAACTACAGTTACTTACGATATTCCGCTACACGCTATTTCGCTGTCCACAAGCTGGGGGAAACAATGTCACTGGATTTCGTAACTCGCACGGCACTTCGTCACCACACTTCTGTCGCTCAGGAAAGACGCTCGCACTAGCTCGTAAAACACACACCCTCAGAAAACTCGGTCCCCTCACTGTTGAAGCCGCTTATATAGCAGGCTGGTGACTCGATGAATTCTAGAATCGTCCAGGACACACGGCTTCTCGACATTTCATTCACTGGCTGGGTCACGAATATTCTGGACCATCCCTTTCACTTCGCAGTCCGTTGCACAACGCGCACGTAATACACTGAGGCAGAACACACACAGCCCGGGGGAGCTGTGACTCCTGCGGCGAGCGACAAAACAATCTCACAGCCGTAACAATATATACTGATATTCTGTTGCACTCATTCTCACGACAACTGAAGTTGCTGATGGAAAGACCTACCGAAGGTTTACTAAGTAAAGATACTCTGTCATAAAAAAACCGCTGTTACTAAGCATGAAATAAAAAAATATTATATTGTCTCTCCATACTGATATTCCTCAGACTACAATTTTTTTAAATTACGTTCACAAAATACGTAACGTTACAAACTGTGTTTTAAGAACAACCAATGTTATTGAAGTGTCGAATTAAGTTCAAGTGCGACTGGAATAAGGATGTCCCTATAATTTCATAAGTCGAATGAAATCAGATCTTCTAAGAAGATCTCTCTCTGAATAAAGATACATTTTAGAAAGTTCAAAGCTTCCTTTCAAGTAAAATGGTTAGTCATATCATGAAATAAATTCCTCGCGGGAATATAATTGCATGCATAAATGTTCGTTGCCTGTTCATGACGAATATTTCTTGCCAGATCGTCGAATCTAATATTTAAGGAAAATATCACACGGATATTTCTTCTCCTACTAATATAACATTTAACAATAAAGATGCCCAATTCATTTATTCCAAAAATGAATTTAAATGGGCATTCAAGACACAAAAACTGTCTGAAATTCAATTAAATCAAAGTCGTTGACGTCGTAAATTAATTTAAGAAACCCTTAAACTACTATTAAAAATAATTAAATAAATTACAAAAAATAAATCATGTCAGTTCAGAAACTGCATCGTTGAAAATTCATGTACAGATGAATAAAGACCATCATCTCACATGATACTGAAGTTTAAATTCAATAATGTCGAATGAAAATACATCGACAACATGGAGAAATATTGCTCATAAAATGCTATCAAAATACTATACTATAATGAAAACAGGTCGATGTCTACCTTGTGAAGATTTCTCGAAGGTCATGTAAGGCATTTAGAAAATACCCTTGGGTTAGATGTTCCACTGAAGAAAGGCTCGGCTGCAGGTCTACCCTCAACGATGAATCAGTAACCTCGGGTAGGATTGGATTCCTCCCCGGAACGATTCCACACGTCCTCTGCGCTTCGAACTGCGGCCTTCCTCTCATTCTGGCAACTTTGATCATGCGCCTGCTGGGATTCCCTAGCATCTTCTTTCTTCACATGATGATTCTTCCGTCGTCGACTCATTTCAAAAGACCATGTCATGTTCTGGCAATATAGTCGATCGATCTCCATTGTTGGAAATAAAGTTCGAAAACTGTAGATCTGATCGTAATTGTAGATGAAATATTCACAGAGTTGTTCTATGAATTCAATATGATGCTCGTTGTTTTAGTATAAGTACATGAATATACATTAATGTACAAGGTGGTTAAGTACATAATGTTTGCAATGTATTCGACATGGTAGACATACATGATGTCGTACATGGTTTGACGTTGGCGTTGCTCTATGTTGTGAACGCATATCTCTGTCATGGTATATCCCAATCGCATCTAAGTTTACTCCAAAATAGAAGTCATCTCTAAATCGTTAAATGTTTTCTCTTCAATCTTCATAATGGTAGTGATAATATATCTTCTCAAAGAACAATTGAATTTACTGTTTATATAACACTTAATAATGTTCATCAACTCTCGTTCCCTTGAAGTAATAATGTATACCAGCATTCACTGCTATTTTGTTATGCGAAAGTGATCTTCTGCTCGGAAAGAAACACTTTTCCACTGAAGGAATATAACTGTCTGTAACTCGCTTTATCTCGAAAACTGTGACGTAATTCTTCTATAAAATGTTAGTAGATACTCGTAAGTATATATTGTGACAGTTTATACTGTAATAATGTTGAAGAATAACTTCCTAAGCCTTAAATTGTGAATCGGCTTGAATTCGTGTAACTTGCACTAGATTCACGTTACCGGGAGATACATAAATCTAACCCGCAACTTCACTGTATTCGGCGGTCAAATTTCATCGTACTCAATATCGGGCTCCCAGGTCTCAAGCTTACCCTGGACCCTCGTCCGTACTCGATGAATTCTGGAGACGAAAGACCTCCCTTCCTAGCTCGGAACCTCCAAGCATGATTGTGGCTATCGCCATTTTTAACTTCGCGGCAAACTCCACTCGTACTTGTTTAAAAGCTTATTACAGTCTACTGTGGACCTCCAGTGACTTTTAAAATACTGTTAATTTCATCGTATTATTTTCTACAGTATTCCATTGCATAACAAGTAGTTCCGTGAAGAACTATACAGCCTATTTTCATACATCCTGCTCATGTTAATTGCCTGTATCAACATAAAAAATTTCAGTTTAATTGCTGTAACAGATACGTCGATATTGAGAACCGTCTAAATATTGCAGATGGTCACCAGGTTGGATTTTTATTTTTGTACTATTACATTAAGATTATTGTGTACGTGTGGTATTCAAACTGCAATCGCATGATTAGAACACAAGAAGTAAAAACGAGATTTTAAAATTACGCACAGCAGCCATCTTGTGATTATGCAAACAATTGAAATAAATTAGGTGCCAGTGGATCAACATTTGTATAAGCATTTAACGTGCAACGTTTCACGAGTCTCAGACAGTTAATTCGCGAGAAACGTTCATTAAAATATTTATACTTCGCGTCGCCGCCATGTTGGATTTGTGCTCACCAGGTTACTTAAAGTCCTATAGGTGAACATATGTTCATAGTCTCTATGAACATGAAAAATTTCAGTTTGGTTGCTGTAAAAGATTCATAGATATTAAGAACCGTCTAAATATTTCGGAAGCTCGTCATTTATGATTGTTATATGTATAGGCCATAGAGTTATGTACCATTCAAGGACAATTATTGCCTAGGTTCATTATTCAAACTTTCACTTCGATCGCATGATTACGACACAAGAAATAAAAACTTAATTTTAAAATTTCGCACAGCCGCCATCTTGAGGTTATGTAAATAATTGAATTAAATTTAATGGCAGTGCATTACAATCTGTAAAATCATTAACTGTACCACAATTCACTGCGCTCAGAGAGTTAAATCACGAGAAAAGTATATTCAAATATTTCAAATTCGCTTGGTCGCCATGTTCGTTTTGTACTTTACAGGTTTATGAAATATACATAGGTAAACTTGTATCAGTACCCTTTATCACCGTACAAAATTGCAGGGTGATATATGAAATAGTTTCGGAGATATAGAATGTCAGTGAAATATTTCGCACAGCCGCCATTTTGAGGTTATGCGAACAATTGGACTAAATTAGACTCCAGAGCATTAAAATGTGTATAAACAATTGCTGTACCAAGTTTCATTACGTTTGGATAGTTAAATCGCGAGAAAAGTCTATTTAAAAGTCTCAACTTCGCTTGGCCGCCATGTTGGTTTTGTAGTCACCAGGTTTTTAAAAGTCTCATAGGTGAACTTCTAGTAGTGCCCTATATCACCGTACATAATTTCAGGGCGATATCGGTAATAGTTTCGGAGATATTGAATGCTAGTGAAATATTTCGCACAGCTGCCATGTTGGATTGGTGATACGTAACAAAATTTGAAGGGCACGGTCAAGGTCGCCGGGAATAGCGCTATGAACTTACCGAGTTTCATTGAAATCGCGCCAGCCGTTTAGATTTTATTAGGGGGACACACACACACACCTCACACACACACACACACACAC
Source organism: Meconema thalassinum (assembly GCA_946902985.2). Lineage (NCBI taxonomy): Eukaryota > Metazoa > Arthropoda > Insecta > Orthoptera > Tettigoniidae > Meconema > Meconema thalassinum. Next base: position 43,196,231 of record OX336401.1, on the reverse strand, counting down.
ACACACACGCACACACACACGGACAAAAGGTGATCTCATAAGCCTATTTTTTTTTCAAAATTGAAAATAGGCTAAAACCACTTTCTTAGGGCCTAAAATTAATTATTTAATGATGTGAACGAGGCTTTTAGTAATTTTCACTCCCATTAGACCTCTCCTCATTGGCTGTCTGCTTATATCCAATGGAATAATTTATAACAATTAATGTTTCATGTTCAGGGAAAATCGTCGTTGCTACGCGACTTTTGACCTTGCCATGCGCCGTCTTAGCATCACTAATCACGTGATTTCGCCGTGGCTTGACTGTAACTTGCTAACCTAATCAGTTTCTGACTCAAGTCCAGCTTCATATTCCCAATGCTAAATTTTACTATGGGCTTGTAAAAATATTATCATTTTGGTCAGGAATAATTCAAAATCAGGGCTCAGTACGGTATAACTGAGCGATTACATCAGTTTGTTATTGTAATTGTTTATTAAAGTGGAACATAAGATCCACAACATTGGGTAGCTTGGAACATATTCACATACTCTACACTTATGGCCGTATGGCTGCAATAAATTCTTATTTAAAAAATCCGTGATAGACCTCTAATACACCTTTACGGCCGGGTCGAAAGTAAACAAGAGTTGACCTAGAGAGGTCAACAGAAAAGAGCTTAGCACGAGTAAGTAAAGCAATGTCAGACTTGTGGTCTAGGGTTCGCCAACTATCCAAGATGTAAATCCCTATAAGTATTAAGAGATCTCTAGTTATATGTGGAATCCGAACCACTGACTGTAAAATTTTAATTTCAGATTCTATCATACATTAACCAAGAATAAAACAAACTGTTTAAGCATAGTTAATAGGTAATGGACCTGACCACTGCCCCACCAAGCCCTTAGGTATAGTGAAATCCACGAAAATATAGTTCTAAGACTGCTAACGTTGGAAGTCTACCGAGTCCGTAAATCGCCAGGTGTCCAAGGCCTAGCGCTATGCATTAGCAAGCTGTCTTCCGAGTTCATAAATAGTTTGGTCTCCAAGGCGTTATGCATTAGAAAGCTTTGCAATCTCTGTTGGTTCTGTAATTTACATGAGTATTGGGAAATAGGGGGCCGTGACCATAAGTTAGGAGCCATCCAGGCTTTTGCCTGGAGTGAAAGTGTAAAGCCACTTTACAGAGTGGCTGGCAATGAAAGTCCAAACCCGCCTCTTCTCGGTTTTGACCATCACTGGTTAGACCAGAAATAATTTCCTCCGGGGCTACTGCCAAAAATGCTAGCCATTTCACCATTAGATAAATGTCGGTAGGTTTATTGGAAATGTTAAATAGCTCCTTTGTGGTAACAAGAAACATATATCCCCCTTGTTATTCCTGTTGTCAGCTAGGTAAAAAGTAGTATATAATCAGAGTCTACGTGTTGTGTGTTTATACGGCCTAATGCCCTTCCTAACACCAACCTCAACCCAAGAGCTTTTGTTGTGTGGCCTCTTAAAAGGTCAAGAAAATGTATCTCTAGTCAAGTCCGTGGACGAGCTGTGTGTCTGGATGGGAGATAAAATTAATGTAATTAAGCAAAAATATGTAAAGAGGCGTCCGGGGTCTAAATTATTAGCAATCCCGGCATTTATCTGGAGTTATAAATGGGGAAACCACATAACTCTGGCCGGTCTTAAACCCGCGTCTACCGAGTGAGCAGAGAGCTTGGTGGTGAATTCCTTGGAATACACGGTAAGACAGAGTGAGCTTTTGCTGCTCTTTGCTGGTTTTTCTTTGTTTGTGCACTTTGCTTATATTACCTGTAAGTCTGTTCTAGATATATATCTTCCATGATCAACCTAGCGTCATCTAGCAGCGAATCTCTGATGTTCCTCAATTTTTCCATGTACAAGAGGACTCCCTTATCAATCTAGCCATCAGATCTCGTCGCTATCGCCAGCTATCATCTCCGTGATCAAGAGGACTTCGTCTACAATCCCATCCTCCAGGCTCCGCTAGTGACGCCTGCTATCAACTCTTTGAAGACAATTTCATCAAGATACTTAATTTTAGTAATGTTTGTAATTCTTATGTGTATTCCCTTGTCTCCTACCCCCACTTTTTACCTTCCTTGGTCCTTCCGCGCTTCGTTGAGCTGGTCTCACTTGTGCTTCAGTCATCAAGACCTCCAGTTCGAGCCTATCTAGGGCTCGTCTCCTCTCCTCGAGAGACAAACTTTTGAATCGGACGCCATGTCCAGATCTTAACAAACGGTCGCCTGGATTGCCTACTACAGAAATGAGCTAAGAACCATTTTCTTCAACATATTTTAATTGCTTTTAATTAGCTATACGCTTTTAATACCGTTTTATAGACAGTGACAAGTTGCTAAATATTGTGCAATTGCAATCTTCGCGGGATTCTCGATGTCAGGCTTTGTCTATCTAAGACAGCTAATCTTGTAAAACGAAGCGGCATTTCTTGTGCATGTTAACTGAGAATGAGCTCTCACACCGTGGGATTCTTATTAAACTAAATACTGTCTATAGAAAACTTAGCTCGTTCCACCGCTGGACTTTATTTACACAATTCAACAGTTATGATTGTTCTGGAATGTTCCACGCCAAACAATTCATCTACAAGCTAAACCTTCGAGTATTTTCCACTCACACATGGGAATACTTTTTCTAACCAAGGAATTTTCTTTATGAACAGATAATCAACACCTAATTTGTCTTCCTCCGTGGGAAATTGTCCACTGCATTCAACTATAACCTACAAATTTTTCAATGCAATAGACTCTCTCAAACCAAAATTCAACTAGTTATTCACATAGCTGTAACCACTTTCCTTTCTATAAACTTTCTGTGCTACAATAGTGAACTTTTCAATCACGTCATTAGACTATAGTGAAACCAGTGCTCGTTCAACTTTTCATCCGCGCCGCGCTCGTCCGAGAAAAATAAATAAGGCCAAGAACTTTCTCCACAAAGTTCCTATTTCCTCTTCCACAACCACTCTTTACTAACAAATTAGGTTAATCATTAAATTTATGTCTATTTCAATGAGGCTTCACCAAACCATAGGCGCCCTCCCAACTTTTCTACATTTGTAACTTATTCATTCTGTTTAAATATCAGCAGTTAGAAACTGCCTATTAATCTATTTTCTTTTCTTGCTACTACAGGAATTTTTTATGTTCTAAGTACTTAACATTTCATTAATCTCGTTGATCCAGGTTTCACGAAAGGTAACTTGCCCTATTTTCCCTCGTGATCCTGTTTAAACATAGAAGTTCTAGAAACTTCTTCTTAATTTTTCTCTTCAGGTTTCACAATAAGTGACCTGCCCTATTTGTATAAATTATATTCATAATTACTGTAAAAATATAAGAAGTTATAGAAATTTCTACTTAATTTCTCTCTCTTTTTTGTTTTAATTTCATCTTTGTTATTTGTTCATACTTTTAAGATTCTTACACAGAATTTTTTTAAGCACTCACATTGTATCTCACCAATTCGGCAAAGCTAGAATTACTTTATAATTGTTGTTGCAAACGTTAAAACTGTCTAATTTAAGCACAACTTTTAAAATCTTATTCAGATTTTTAGTGCTTACCACAAGTCTTAAACTTGTACCCAATTTAACGTTGTTTATTAATTATAAACCTGTTATCGTTAGGTTTCAGAGTTTCACATGTTGTAAACTTTTATAAATCACAATCGGGATCTAAATGTTGTTCATTCTTCAAAGTTTAATTCATTGTTAATAAATCTTTATTAGTTTTTTCGTTATTCTTTTCCCTAGATTCACGATTAGGTAGGACCCTGTCTTCCCTGACTCTTCCTATAGGCTAATGCCCTCCTTAAAAAACTCTCAAATCAAATTAACAATAGTTCCACTATTTGTTGCATTTGAGCAAGAACTTTTAGTCACAAACTTATTAAAGCCTCTGTTAGCTTTATTAGCTAATTCTATTGAACCAGCAAGGCAAGTAAAGCTAGCTCTGAACGCTTCCTGCTTGTTGAGATTGTCTCTAAACTTGTGGTTCGTTTTCAAAATTTAAGTTTTTCTCATTGTCTAAACTTTTAGTCGGCGCTTGCTGGGTAAAAGCTTAGCCATTCTTAAATGCAACTATTGGTGCTCTTACCAAAATTATTCCCAAGGGTATAATTGCCTCATTGCTACTCTTCCTGGAGACATCGGGTTTCTCGTTGGAGATCCTACAGTTTCAAGAAATAAAACATCACGGCTAATTCAAATTATTTGCATTCTTCAAAATATTTGTTTAAAACAAACTTCTTTGAAGGGATACATAGTAAACTAATCATTTCTTTCCTTGCCAGACCACCACCCTTCCACATAGTAGCCGAATCTTGGCTTGGAAGGGAAGGTACTATCAACTCTCGCCGGCAAATAGCCCAATCTCCAGCCGCATTTCCCGTTAGCTACGGCCAGGTCCATACCTACTTTAGGTGTTTCACGGGCTTTGCAGTGACTCTCGTCACTAACTCATTAAAATTTATTTGGTTTACTTAGTGTTGGACTCTCGTCCTACTCATCCACACTTGTTCTTCGTTACGAAACCCACTTCCCTTTCCTTTTCTCTTCATCTTCCCTTTGGGGTAAGGTTAACTTCTAGCAAAAACCTACCCACTTGGCCCCATGACCTACCGCTCCGCATTAGTGAATATAGCCACCGCGGTCGGTTCTATTATTTACATAACAATTAGTATGGGTGGCTGTTGCTATAAAATTAAAGATATCCTGGATTTATATATTCTAACCTGTGTAACTGTAGTGTCTATAGTAGCATGTGAATTTTTTATGCAAGTAAGGATTTGGAAAAGAGACAGGTGTGACCTTACTAAATCATTGTCCCTGTTTCTTTTTGTATGTTTATCTCACGTTTTAAAGTGTACCCCGTTTTCTTAGCATAGCTGAGAATCAAACCCCGTCCTTCGCAGTGAGAGGTAGGATATAGCGCCTTTTCATTCTATAGCATGGTCTGTTCTGGTCCCAGAGCCATGAATCGAGTTAAGACCTCCAGTAAGAAAGCCGAAATTAGTTGCCACTGGACCATTGAAATTGTTAATCTCGGTTGGATAAATAATAAAGTTATTCCATGTCTGCATATGAAAAATATTTAATCAGGTTCGCTAGCTCATAGTACATCACGGGCGGTAACAGATTATATTTCTGCAAGCGCTGTTTTCTGTCACCTGGCTACTGCCTGAGAGACAGTTCAATCTCGTTTGGTTCCTGGCTTGTAAAGGAATATTTCGGTCATCAGTCCCGTGCACTTGAGTGTGTATAAAAAGATAGGGTCAGATCGGCCATCAGACCCATGTAGTTGAATATTAACCACCGTGTAGTTGAGTGTTCAATATTGTGGTCATCAGCTCCATACATTGTCAAGTGTTTAATTCATAATATAGAGTTAAGTGTGTTGGATATCATGGTCACGTAGCCTAATATATTTGCCCGTGTGTTGTAAAAATAAAATATATGAGTAATCACTGAATAACTCCGTATAGCTAAAACGTAGGAATATATATATATATATATTACAGCTCGTGTACTCGGATCGTTAGTCTTAAAAAGATATAAAAACTTCGGGTCATATCGGTCATCCTGGCTAGAGAATTTTGGTTAATGTAATTTATATTTTAAATTTTAATAGAAATATATTGTCGGTGCCGTGGTACGGTACAGATTTACACAACACTGGGTCGAAAAGTTCCGGATGCTCTCATAGCAATGACACCCTACCCCTCTGATATCCTAATACCGTCAATTTCGCAATAGACCAAAATGGATAACAGACAAAAACAAAAATTAAGGCCTGTTAAGGTAGGTAAAACAATTCATTACTCACCTAGAGACCCCTAGGTCCAACTAGTCGCAAGTGCACGTTACCACCGTAAATGGCTTTGCTAAGTTGAGATTTACCGGTCAGCTATCCTGTTGGGGTTGTGCTTCCGCTAAATGCTATGTTACACTATTTTTTTAATTATTGGCATATGACCCGTTAGGCTGCATTAGAAAATTATTAAATTATGCTATATTTATGGTACGTAACGTTAGACCTCCATATAAGCTTGCCATGTAACTAAACATTGTTTATATCTGAAGCAAATTAAATCACTCTACCGTATTTCAAATCATCAAACATGGCTACGTCAATCAATCTATTAGGTTAGCGGGTCTTAACTTTGGGGTCGGTATATCATAGCACTTCGAAAACCATAGGTAGGTCAGTCATTCCAATAAGTGTTCGGGTCATTATGTCCTGTCAGCAAAACACGGACTCGCATGTTTGTAGCTTGAGATATGTCCTTCTTTGCAGGCCAGCAGTTTCAAGATCCAGTTAATACAGACCATTATCCGTAATTTGTATTCAAATCTTGCGAGATATAAATGAGGTGCCTAGAATCAAAACCCGCCAAATCCATTCCTTCACTTTTTCGGCAAAGTGGCAAAAACTATCACAAACGAACCAATCAATACCCAAAACGAAATACTTTTTTCACTAAAAAATGAATGAATTCTTTTTAAAAACAGTGACGTAGTACGAAGCTGATCCCCGATATAGTTAAAAATGTATGTAGAAAAATATAAAGCAATAATTCGGATTTGTCGGGGTTTGTTGCTAAGATTTGGATTTGGCAGGTTTTGATACCAAAGAGCCCTAATACATTTGATGTTGCGAAGAGATTGTAGAAACTGCGTAAGCTTTATTCAGAAATTAATATATGAATGAACATTAACTAAATATAGGTTATAAAATTTAAAAAAATCGTATAATTTTTGTGTTTTGTTGTTGTTGTTATTGCTGTTTTAAGGGGCGGTTCTGTTTTATTAGAATAAACAGAAAAAGATTAAAACTCATATTGCCCATTCAAGATTTGAGTTTGGCTGAGCCAGCGTTTATGTTTATTGTAGCATGAGCTCTGCGGGGCGAAGCGGAGGACACAGCGATGACAGAGTGCAATCTGCACATCGGTCACGCTGCATTGCGTCAGATAAGCGTCACTGGAGCTCATGTCACCATGGACAGTTACATCCAAAACTGGAGCTGAGTCATATCCTACACGCGCAACTGTACCTGTCAACGAAGCAAGCTGACGTGTGACACAATTAGATAAAGAGTAGTTCCCATCTCCACCGCCGGCAATCAATTCCTGAAAGGGTAATAATACTGTACCGTAAATAACCCCTGGCACTACAGCCCGTGAAAGGCCTAATCCCCAGCCATTTGGCCTGCAGATACTGGGGTGCCGCATGACCAGCGCATCGGGTCCCCTCGGCCGTTAATCTTGGTTTTCGTGATCGGGGCGCTACCTCACTGTCAGTTACTCAATTGTCCTCACGAGGCTGAGTGCACTCCGTTCCAGCCCTCACGTCAGTTTCCAAAATCCCTGACGGAGCTGGGAATCGAACCCGGGGCCTCCGGGTGAGAGGCAGGCGCGCTACCCCAACACCACGGGGCCGGCAATACTGTAGCCTACAGTACTGAACAATAATAATAATAAGGAAAAGCGTCAAATTAAATTAATATTCAATTACTATGGTCCAGGCCCTTAGAGACAAAACTATCGTCATTCAACTATTAAATCACATTCTTTACTGGAAGTTATAGCTACACAATTTCTATTTCTACCTCATCCTCAACAGTAGTTTCTCAATCATCATCATTCTCTTCGTGTTCGCCACGACTTTGCAGATTGCAATAAACCTGCAGCTCTACATTTTCACTCCATCTTTCTCCAGAATGCTTCGAAAGCAGTCTCGAAACATCTTTCACTTCTTGTGCCTGAAGGACCATCCCTCTGTTTATGGCTTCTGGTTTTACGTGAGTCATATCAAAATCAGGTTTCGTGACACGTTTGTGTTCGCAAATGTCAGTTCTGTGGAAAACATCACCCAGACCAGAATGTTATTGTTCTTCCCGTTCTTTGTCAAAATTATCCAAAACAAATTATTATCAGAAAGTACAACAACATAAACCATTCTAATCACGTCAGGCAGGGGTACATTCTCCGACTAATGCACGTAGGTAAAGAGTACACACTTCGCAAAGCATCATGGAAGGTAAGATGGCGGATCTGGGTGCTCCTATTGGCTGATGTTGATGCGGCGGCTTTTGTGACCAAAAATGGCGAAAATGTCATTGGACTTGGCGGATATTGCAACTAAGCCTCAACTTTGACTTTGTTTTACAGTAGGATGTAGCGGGTTTTGTAACAAAATAATAGTTTTAATGAATTCAGCGCAGCAAAAGCTATATGAAACAATGCTTATCTCAATTTTCATAAAATATGGATTTGGCGGGTTTTGATTCTAGGCGCCTCAAATATAACTAATAACGGCAAATGAAACTCAGATACTTAAAATGAAGTAACTATTGTGGTCTATATTCCCTGTATTTCCAAGTCTAATTAGGATTAACAATTATCAGCCTAACGTAAATAAATAACTATAAAATTTAATCGTAAATAAATAAATACTGTAATAAATTAAATAATTAAATTTAAATTCTTTGGGTTACATTCTGTAGGTTATTTTAATCAATGCCAGGAACCAAAATGGTCAACCAGTTTCCATATACAGTATGCACTGTACATGAACCAAAATGGCCAACCAGATTCCATATACAGTATGTACTGTACATGAACCAAAATGGTCAACCAGTTTCCATATACAGTATGCACTGTACATGAACCAAAATGGTCAACCAGTTTCCATATACAGTATGCACTGTACATGAACCAAAATGGCGACCCGCTCTCTACAACCTTACCTCATGAGACAATAACAAACGTCGTCTAGTCTGTAATCTAACTCCTGTCTGGTCAGCAAATTTGTATCTCGCGGCCTTCAACGAGGCCTGGAGAGATATAGTCTTAACCTACAGTGTAATCATCTTTGTACATGCATTGCCGTGCGTAAAAAAGACCCCCAGTGAGTTAAATAATAATATTGATAATAATTGGCAGGTGATCATCTTGAATCTAGCCAGTAACAATATTCCCCCTCTCCCACTCAGGTACCTTCTTAGGCTAGCTAGCTATACAAGGCAATCAAATAATAATAATTATTATTATAGTAATAGCCTAATTTTTACTACAGTAAATTTAACACTATATAGGAAAGGGGGCTGTGACATCATTTAATAGGACCCCTTACATGAATTCCTACAATAATGGGTTTGGGAAATATCGGCTTAAGTCTAGCGGTAACAAGCAGTTGCGGTGCATGCTTTAACGCTCACGGCTACAAGTAATATAAAATTCTCTCTAGCCATTCACCCTTCCTCTCCCTTCCCCTTCTTGCTTGAGAGCTATCCTCTCTTGGTATAGTTACCACTACAGATAAATTAAATAAATAAATAGCTAAACATTTTACAGTTACGTCCTTTTGGCAAAAATCAAAAATAGAAATAAATAGTAAATAAAAATTATATAAATAATAAGTTGAATATTAAATTAAAAAGTCAAAATACCAAAATTTTCAAAATGTGTAGTTAGGCCCTTTCGGCAAAATCAAAAATAGTTATAAATGGTAAATACAAAATTATATGAATAATAAATGAATACATTAAATAAAATTAAAGAAATAAAAAATCATAATTCTCAAAATTTGTAGTTATGCCCCTTGGGAAAATAAGCAGTCAACCCGAATAATGCGACACCTCATATATGTCTCTACGGTTAGGGGTGCGGAAAATATCATGGGTGGATAACCTGGCAGTTTTGTGTCTTCTGGTTAAATAAAGAGTAGCTAATTCATCAATAATTAAAAAAAAAGCCTCCAAAGTAATACCCCTAGTCACGTGTCCCAAAGCAACGTATAAGTAAAATGGGTCCCTTAAATACAGTTAAACCCTTTGGCATAAAAGTTTGGCTAAGTCAGTGGTCTTCTCCAAAGGGGACAATACAAGCTTTCGTTTGACCCGTCGCACAACTATCTCCGATTATTGGTTTACGAAATATAATGGGCATATGAACTTGATGTTTTTTTGTAAATTTATAAAATAAGTGGGCCGTAGCAAAGAGGGCGTCACCCCGAGTTATAGTACACCTCACACGTCCAAGTCCGATCAGTGGTTCGGGAAATATCGACAAAAATCCGAATGTCAGGTACAGACGGGTACAAGAAAATGGGTGGGGCAGGATTCTTGTTGCCTATCTACTGACAGTGGTTTCAGCCTAATGCGCCTGGATCAAAACTTTTGTGTCAACCTTGCCCCGTTAGCTGCGCGCGGCCAAGGCCGCACCTACATCCGAGCGTTCTAACTTTCGTTTCGTCCAATCCAATGGATTTTGACAATGGTTAAAGCCTAACGCGCCCAGATCTATAATTTTGTTTCAACCGTGCCCCACTAGCTGCACGCGGCCAAGGCCGGTCATACACTTGTCCATTCTAACCTTCCCTTTGTCCAATCCAATGGCTTTTGACAGTTGTTACAAACTAATGCGCCCAGATCAATAGTTTTGTGTCAACCGTGTCCTACTATCTGTGCGCAGCCAAGGCCGCGCCTACACTCTATCATTGGTTCTTGATTGCGGTAAAGCGAACTTGCGCCATTGCCTCATGGAAGCATTATTTACAAACACAAATAATTCACAAAGGCCAATTATTTCTTTTTTCACATAATTACAACTTTATGTGGCATCTTGTATATTTTGTATCGGATATGTTGGCAACTAATGACATCAATGTGTGCGCCTCCTTGTGAGCGCTCGCTGCGGCTGTTTCACATACTAAAGCACACATATTTACGTGATTTAGCACATATTATATCGTGTGCAGTCGGAGCATATAATAACGGAGTAGGGACTCTCTGGTATATCTTCGATCCGTTAATTTCAGGGTGATTGCGTCATTGTTGGGGCTCCAACTCAAACGCACATGCTGCGCAAAGCTACTAAAAACCGTGCATGGTGCGCACCACATAGTGAATTCCAACGCCACTGAGATGCAATAGCTGGCCGTATATTGTGGCGATAAATATAAGTGACCGAAGGATGTAGGTTGCTTTCGCCGAGTGTGTTAGCCAACTTACGAAATGAGAGGAAATCGAATCGAGTTTGGTTAATCTGGATATGCATCGTTATTGTTGCCTCAAAGCAACTACGTTTTCTTATTGAACGACAATATTGAATAAGAGGCAACGGACACTCCAAAATTAAATTTTGCATGTACATTTAGCTCTATAACGTTGGTATGGTTTTTAGAAAACAAATTGGACTGTCGATTATTTATTTCCTACTTTTTAGTTGTTTAGCCCTTTTATTACGTATAAGTACAAGCGATTGGTCTTTTTTGAAGATCCAACGTAAAAAAGAAATAAATTATGAAGTTTCATGCAAGTTTGCAATATTATGGTACTGTCCCCGTTTACCCGGATAGTAGGCTGTCAGATATCCGCCCCCTCAATCGGATTGCCAACAATCAATCGCACCGGCTCAGCTACATCAATGAAAATGGCACTGACAGATACTATCGAGATATGAGCACAGAAGTTCACAGGAAATCATTGTGGAACACACCAAAATAGACGGGGGTTCATACTTACCGTTACTTACCTCTTAAAAATTATCTCGGGGATTGAGTTGACAACAGGATCACTAAAGTCTGTTCACACAATAACCTCCACCATGACATTTAAAAATGAACCAGAACGAAGACGAGAACTCTGAACTGTACAAAAGCTTTATTTCAAATAAAGGGTATGATTTTAATAACACAACAAAATACACGTGGCTATCAGTAGCCCAAGTCAATCTGACTACGTCCTCCTATAGGACTTGCAAAAATTATCATACAACATGATATAAAACATATTAGCTCCCACGAGCTCCAAATAACGTAATATTCATAACACAATTGGATTGGAAAGGAAGTGAGGACGAGACATATATAGAGCATTTGGTTTCCTTTTAATAAACATGACAATTGTATTTATAGTCGCAAGGCCAGAGTGTGGACGACCTCACCCGCTGATAACCTGTTGTTGGGACAGCTGCGAGCTACCCTCCAACCTGTTGCATACTTTGTCAAATGGGCTCCCTTCTCACATGCTACGTTACGTAAGAATACAGCTCTCTCTCTCAAGCTTTTAAATGTCTGCAAGACAACTCATATTTATATTTACGCAAATCTTTCAAATACTTTACTCACATCCTACTGGATTATTATGATACTTCCTTAAACTTGTTAAGTTCTCATCCAAATGTTTAATAAGCTCATAAATGTTTATAACAAAATCACATAAATTATTTATAACAATTAGAAATTGTTTATAATATTTGTCCAAGACAATAAAAATAATTTTAAACACGCCTTTAACATCACTTTCGTTCCACATTATTTTCAAAAATATTTACAGCATTTATTTACAATATTTACATTTAAATTATTTAAATTATTAATTTAAGAAATACATTAACCACATGTTCATCCGGTTGGTAATTTTCATAATCGTGTCCATATAATCGACCAATGAAGGTTAGTTATACATGTTAATGTCACAATCTGTTTTAATAAAGGTTTTAATAATGATTTGTGACGGTAATCTTCATTCAAAATCTTATCTCAAATTCTTTCAAAACTCGTGTTAATTATAACAGTTAATTCACTTGATTAATTTTCAACGAACTATGACAATCTTACTCCAGCGGAAAATACTTCGCTAACACAATAATGCACAAACTGCATTATAATTAGGCCCAAAATTCATCATATATTAATCTATATGGCATCAAAACTTCCACCGAACTTACAAAAACTTCCACAAATAATTCTTTAACATTAATTCCTGTGGGAACCTCCTTCATATTCAAGGGCATTATACATCAGCGACTTTCAACACATGCGCTGCACTAGCGATTATACATCCATAGTTCCACTTAAAAATTCTTATAATCATTAATTGTTTCAAAACTGTTTTCATTTAACCTTCGTGGATTTCATTCATGAATCGAAATGAAGTCAAAATTTGCCAATCACAAACAAATTTAATAGTGAATACGCTTATATACGCCTGTCTGGTCTATCAAAATTTAAGATTAACATCTTCAAAGAATTGTAGTATAAAAATACTATCATCAAATAAAGTGCGACTAAAACTGCAAAGTAGTCGAATAGAATCCAAATAGACTGGGGAATGCAAACATCGTTATATAACTCTCTAATTGAGAAAAACTCCTAACAAAAGTTCTTGACTTTAATGCATTCAATAATTCATTATTAAAGTTAATCTTTCACAAAAGTGTCTATGATGCAATGTTCATTCATAACTGACGATAAATGTCTGTATTGCAATCAATTCAAATAACGACTAGTATTTCCAAGATCGTCGACAACGTACTGGATTTTAACGCTCTAAAATCATTTAAATGTTCTTCCTTCTTGATGATGACAGAAAATTGGTCAAAGTAATTAAACTGGGGTAGAATTACTTTGATAAAATGACACGCTGTCTGAATTTAAATCTGCCATAAAAATCATTAACTTACAGTCAAATCGTGACCACAAAAATATTAATTACTGAAAAATCTAAATATCAGTTTCAACTGATCCAAAATCATTTAACTATGCCCATGACATAACAATGTCTTAATAAATCGTCGAAAAAGAAATAACTCATCAAGGTGTACTGAGAATAAGAATCTCAAACAAGAATATGGGGCAAAATACATGAGGACAAAAATATGGGAAAAATGGTTGCTCAAACATCATTAAGAAACTCAAATACAATAAACGTTCACTACTACCTTATCTGCCGATTGACGTTCCAGAGGAAAATTCCCCAAAGAAGACTGCTGATGGATCCATTTCACCAAGTTAAAGCTGAGCTCCATCCTCGAAATAGGAAATAGCACCCTCGGAGAATCGAACTGCTTCCTTCTCCGGAAATCGCACTGCTCCTCGAAGACGAATAGACATCCTTCCGGCAATAATCTTCTTTGTGAGTCGGGATAACCCTGACCTCTCTTGAAAAAATTCCCTGAAGTTCCAGTAGACAATCGCCATGAAGTTTTTGTAAAAATTTCCGAAGAAATATTCATATTCAATGAGTATGAAATCATTTCCATTGCTGTTCGATAGTATTCAGCCTTTAATCACGAAACATGGGTGTAGATGGTTATTCGCCACATGTTCGCTTGTGTGGAATAGCAATTAGCGAAGTTCCATGCTGCTATCTTACTCCGTTGAAATATGTCCCAATTGCATTAAGTCCTTTAGCCTTCCATCTGCTCTTCGGTTGTAGTAATAGAAGAACAAACTGCCGTATTAAATTGCTCCATTATACTGTAGTGTTGTGTAACAAAAGCAATCTGAAGTCTCCCTATTTCACTAGCAGCGTCAGCCGTGGCGTTGATTCTGGCGATACAATAGTGCTTCTCAGGTGGCGAGATAATCACTTTTGTCAGTCGTGTAAAACTGCTAATATCTTTCAAACTAATTACTCGAAATTGTTCAGCTTTTCTATATTACTTCATGTAGCACTGCACAATAGAATTAGCTTGTCGGCGACCGCTAACTGTTCGAAGCTAAACTTGTAGAAGCGTTCTAAGGTCCGTTTTAACTTCACCTAGTTTGACTTGAATCTCGATAATGCAGTGGCTTCACCACGCGTTATAAAGACGACTCTTTTCACTACTTTTCACTTCGACGTCTCACCAAAATGACTGTATAAGAAAAGAACTTTCACAATTAGACTTCGATGATCGGAGAATGAGACTCCTCTCTTCTGCGCAAGGCCTTTTATTAACTTCATGAGGGGCGTTTCCATCCCTTCCAGAGCGTGATACTGCGTCATCGCTAAAAGTTCCAACTTCGTTAATACATGACGGATTTTCAAAATTCAAAAACTGAAAATAAATTTCACCAAAATTCCAAATCAATGCCTCTACTGCAAATGGATTTCCACAATTCTGCATTCCAAAAGCAATAAAAATACCATAGTTTCAGCAATCTCCGTCTTCCTTTAAACTATCGTTCATTGGTTCAAGCCTCCCCTCCAATGGCATAGTTTCTTCCTCAGCAGAATTCCTCGTTTCCTGCGACTGCGTCGTAAATCTTGGAACATTCTCGACTAAATGCTGACGTCACTGAGAATCTCAGCTCAAGTAGCCTGCTGGAATAACGTTTGCGTCATCCGTGCTTACGTCATGACTACCCACGTCATAACTATGACAGCCATAACTTTCATTATAATTTCAATATAGCCACCGTGGTCTCTATATAATTCAATTACGGGGGCATTCTCCTCTCACCACGTTTTAAAAACAGTTGCAAATTGTTTTTAAACTCAGTGTTACAAGTACCTCAACTCTCTTGAACACGAAATTGAATTATTACTGGCTTACTCTAGGATAGTATCTTTTCAAATTTCCAGCATTGAACTTGCCGTAAACGACATTATTCTCATCATCGTAGAGTTCGTAACAGTTGTTTCCATAAGCGTTCGTAATCCTAAACGGCCCCAGGAACACTAATCCAAATTTGGGGTATATTTTCTTGGTCATATCAGCCTGGACAGGTCTGCGTAATAATACAAGATTTCCAACTTGTAAGGGTGTACCAAAACGTTTTCCAGCTACTCTTTTCAATCGTTTCTCTGCTGCTTTCTGGAGTTGTTCCTTCGCCTTGTCAATCCTCTGCTGCCTTCCTATGTCGGGATCTCTAGGTATGTGATTGAAAAGATTATCCCACGGCCTTTCTGGGTTTCTTCCTAGATGAAGTCGCATTGGCACTTCTCCTGTGCTCTCCTGCACTGTAGAGTTCAGACATTCCTCAATAAGGGGTACAAATCTCACCCAACCAGAATGATCATTTGGACAGAAAATTCGACAGAATTTCGAAAATTCAGCCATATTTCTTTCTGAGGAATTCGATTCTGGGTAACGCACGCTTGAAAATAAGTGCTTAATGCCAAGCCTTTCCATATCCGCTGCAAATTCCACGGATGTAAACTGCGTTCCATGATCTGACAGTAGATATTCTGGTTTACCAGCTTTAGGAAATACAGCATTTTCCAGTCTGCTTACTACGTTCCTCGTGTTAGCTTTCTGCATGGGACTCATTGTAACAAATTTTGAGAAAACATCCACGGTCACCAACAAGTACTGGTTACCCTGATATCCCTTCGGACAGGGGCCAAATATATCCGTCGCCATAAGTTCGTTTGGCTTAGAAGGAATCATAGCCTTCGGTTTTCCCTTTAATAAAGCAGAAGCATACTTTGCTCTTTGGCATTTGTCACATGATCGAATGACCTTGGCAATGCTGGAACGCATGTTAGTCCATATAAATCTCTCTTTAAGAGTATTAAGAGTCTTATCTAAACCGGCATGTCCAGTTGCGTGATGAGCTACCCACACTAAATTGACAACAAGTTTAGGTGGCACGACTATTCGGAGTTTTGTATGCGCAGAGTCAGCATACTTGCATACGATGTCTCCACTCAAGACAAAGTGTCGTGAATTTCTCCGTGTAGCTTCATAGTCAACATCCGTATTGTCCATGTAACCCTTGAGGAACCTGTACATTTTCCTTATTGGAGCGTGTCTCTTCTGTGACACACCGATTCGGGCTAACCTCCTAACGGTTTCTTCATCTTCTTGCTCCAATTGTACATGGTGTATCTGCACATTTTTAATAGGGTTACGTGATAGAGCATCAGCCAGTAAGTTATCTTTCCCAGGCTGGTGGACGATAGTGGCGTTAAACTGTTGGGTGAACAAAGCCCAACGTGTCAATCTATCACTTGACATGTCAGTTTGCAACATAAACTGTAGTGCTTTATGGTCAGTAATAATGATGACCTTATGTCCCAGCAGGATTTTCTTCCAGGCTTGCAAAGCTGTCACAAAAGCTAACGCTTCAAGCTCTGTCGTGAAGTAGTTTTCCTCGTGCTTTTTCAACTTCCGACTAGTGAACGCAATGTAGTGCTTGTTGCCTACCTCGTCTTTCTGGTATAAGACTGCACTAATGCCTATTCTCGATGCATCAGACTCAATATAGAACACCTTCTCAAAGTCTGGGTACTCCAGTTTCACATTATTTCTGAGCATCTCTTTTGCTTTCTCAAAAGCCTCGTCTGCAGCGGTACTCCATTTCCATCTGTTGTTCTTCTTGAGTAAGTCATACAGAGGAGCCATAATTTCAGAGTATCTTGGACAGTGGCTGCTAATAAATTGGCATGCACCTACAAATTCTCTGACTTGTTTCACCTTAGTTGGCTTTGGAAATCTCGTGATCGCATCTACTTTTTTCATGTTTGGATGATATCCATCTTTATCAATAGTATGCCCCAAGTAATTTATCTCTTTTTCAAGAATTGACATTTTCCAAAATTCACCTTAATATTGGCCTCCCTTAAATTCTCGAACAACTTTCTCAAGTGCATTAAATGTTCTTCGGCGCTGGGTGAAGATACGATTAAATCGTCAATGTAGCAGATTACATTTTCTTTCACTTCGTCAGTGAGCTTACTATCAAGTGCTCGAATAAGTGCTGGTCCACTGTTAACCATACCAAAAGGCATTCTGACAAAGACCCATGACGTCTGGTCAAATAGGAATCCAGTGTACTGCATACTATCTTCTTCTAGTTGAACTTGATAAAATGAAGACGTCAAGTCAAGAACGCTGAAACATGCTCTTCCTTTGAATTTTCGAAGCAGATCTCTAATCTTGGGTGGTCGGTCATTTTCTGGAAGAATCTTCAAGTTGATGGTCCTGGCATCGAGACAAAGACGTATCTGACCATTACTTTTCTTCACTACTGTGATGGGGTTTATATAAGACGACGCCTGTTTTCTAATAATCCCGTCTACCTCCATTTTTCTGATTAACCCTCGTACTTCTTGATAGTATTTCTCAGGAATGGGGTATATTCTCTTCTGGTAAGGGGTTTCATCTGTCAGCCTTATCTTGTATTTATAATCCTTAATCAATCCAGGCTTTTCATCGAAAATATCTTGGAATTCCTTTATCATATCCTCAAATTCCCCTTGAATTTCTTCAAATCCTTCAGTTATTCTACTGGGTATTTCTGCTAAATTTTCCACTTCATTAATTATGGTATTCAAAATTTCTTCCCTAAGGTCTATTTCCAGACTGTTTTTCACGTCCTGTTTTTCTATCTCTTCTGTGATCATGTACCCATCATTAAAGCTAATACTTCTGTTCTTCATGTCAATAATAGCTCCGACCTTCGATATAAAATCGATTCCAAGCACCATATCAAAATTGATCTTGCTCACCACAATGAAGATCTGTTCATAATTCCTTCCATTGATCTCAAAGTTCAATAACACTTGAATCTTGCATTTCACTGCCTTATCTTGGAATATCCCTCTCACTTTGACGGTAGAAACAGGTAGAACTGTCATGTTCTCTCCTCTTAGCAGACTTTGATAACATTCCTCTGAAATGATGGAAATAATTGCACCAGTATCCATCAGGGCTTTGTACTGCTGGCCATCTATCCGTAAAGAAATAATAGGTAAGGCACATGGTCTTTCCTCTTTAACAATACCCCTCTCTTCTAGTAAATCTTCATCGGTAACTTCGTATATCTCATTAATCGTAATCAGGTGTGGTGTGGCAATGTATTTACAGGTTCTCACTGACGTTGAGAAATCGGCGGTTTTTTTTTTGTGTTACCGACCTCAAAATTCTGCTGGCTCGTAGAAGCCCAGGATCGATTACAACATCCTGCCTTTTCTTTTGATTTTCGGTTTCTTTATCCCGTAATTCTTTTAGGTATTGCTGGCTTTCCTTCTCTCTTTGCTGATACTGATCGGGTGTCATAACCTGACCTTGAGTATTCTGGTTTCTATTTTGGTTTTGGTTATTCCTATTATAATTTCGGTTATAACCATTATTGTTGTAATATCTGCCTCTTCCATTGTAGTTTCCTCGATTGTAGTTCCAACCTCTTCTCTGTTGATACGGTCGGTAACCTTGTGATCTGTTATTTCTAAACTGATTATTCCTGTGAGGACCTACATTGTCAGTTTTCTCCTCCTCTGGCTTGTCAGTTTGTTGGACTTGGTCCATATATACCGTATTTATTTCTTTAAACTCCTGCCTTTGACCTTTCTGTACCACGTTAGGCATTGGACTTGTGTAGTCTAACCTTCTCAGTAATTCATCCATGCTGGTTAAATCCCTGATGTTGGACGAAATTATTAGTCTTCTCACCTCAACTGGCAGCATACGAGAAATCGCATCAATTAGTTGCTCCGTGGACAATGGGGGTTGCAAAAATCTCAAGCGGGACAATTGACTCGTAAAGAAATCAGCGTACCGTGTTGGAAGAGTACCTGAGTATTTTCTTGAATACACCTCCGCTCTTAACGAATTCTGCGCTTCTATGGACCAAAATCGTTTGATTAACGCCTCTGCAAACTCGTCAAAGTTACTGAATGTGTATCTAAATGCGCGAAACCATTCGAGGGGTCCTCCAATCAGATATCTCTCTACTATCTTCATCTCTCTCTCTCTGGGAATGTGAGCTTCGATGAAATAATCTTTGAGGTTCCTTACATACTCTATAGGTGTCAAACTATCAGTGTTACTGAATTTTTGCGGTTTGTCTTCGAAATTCCTGATGACCGTTACGTTCCTCGGATATGAATCCGGATAGTTTTTCCCACTATCTCGATAGTTCCACTCAGGTTCCATATTCCTCTCGTCATCATCCTCTCTGAATCTGGATATACGTTCTTCAGGAGTCACGTCTCTTTCTTCTGGATCTAGGTTATATCTTCTGGTATAATTCCTATTCATTTCGCAAGCTAAGCCTTCTGTATCCTTGTCAGTGATTTCCGTTAAGACTTTCTTGATTATCTCTTCTTTGTAGTTCTCCATCAAACTAGCCTCTCCTAACTTCAAATTTTGCAGTTTACTCGTCGTTTCATTTACATCAGAGACAACTTTATGAATCTGATCCTTTAATGTTTGCACATCCTGATCTAGTTGTGTTCTATCGTCAACTTGTTTTTCGGATAGCGAATTTATCCTGACGCTTAAATCTTTCCTAATCTGTAATACTTCATTGTTAATTTCTATTTGAGTACTGGCAAGTTTTCTTTCAATCCTTTCCTGAATTTGGGTTACATGTTCCCCACTTGACTTATTCCACTCGTCTTTCCATACCGCTACGTTTGCTGTTAACATTTCTGCTATGTCTACTTCGATATCCTCTTTTAATAATCTATTATGGTCTAATACCTGGGTTCTCATGACCTCTACATCATACTTCAAACCTGCTAAAGACGTTGTCGTTCTAACTGACTCATCAACTAATCTAGTCGCTAATGCAGTTATATTACGCGTACAAAGAGTTTTCGAATTTTCTATCTCTTCCCTGACTTTATTTACATCAGTTTGGACTCTAGTGATATCTACGAAAACTGTGTTGACTTCTACCTGAATCTTAGTTATGTCACTTTGCACCTCAGTTATATCCGAATGAATGTTATTAATGTCTACCTGAACATTGGACACATCAGTTCTAGCATTTTGAATTTCTTTTTGGACTTCCTCAACCTTGTCTTGGACAGTCGCAACATCATTTTTGACAACAACTTCTTCGGCTCTAGCACAAGAAATATCCCCTCGGACATTAGCTACATCTAAATTCACCATTGTAAGATCTTTCTGTACCTTAGACACATCAAATTTAACATCATCAACATTTTTATGCACATTAGATACATCTGTGCGGATGTCAGTTACAGTATTCTCAATTCCTAGGGTATTAATCTGTAAACGCGACATATTATCCTCTAAATTAGCAGCACTAGTATGAAGAACCTTCATATTCTCCTCCATTCTTGCATTCAAATTAGCAGACAAATTACTAACATTCTCCTCCATTCGACTATTATTCTCCTTCATACTTTCATTCAGCATCTGCTTCATACTGTGATTCATGTTAGCAGACATCTCCTCTAACATCATCTTCAAACTTTCATCTGCCATTACAATATTATTCAAAAATAGACTGCTGTAGGGACATACATCAATAGAGCAAAATAACAACATTTGAGCAACACTTTTCACCATATATAAATTTGATCAATTTTCTGTCTTAAATCAAACTTATAACTACCTTATAATTAACTTTCGAAGATACTTCATGTTGAAACAAACTCAAGTACATGTTCAAATTTCCCTGGCTCATTTTAAAATATCCTAACACAAATAATTTACATTTACAATCCAAATAATTTAATTTTATCTTTAATATGACTAAAATGTCATAAGCCGGTCAAATAAAATAAGATTCCAGATCATAGGCGATTTTCCTAAGTTTCCAGCCTATTTAACCTTTCTCAAGTTGTATAAGATCTAATCTTTTCTGAGTGTAATTTTCCTAATACAATACAACATTTAATTCCTATATAATCACACTCTTAAATACTACACTTGGCCTAGACATCTAACAAAGAATCAACCTCTTTATTTGAGTCTAATCGAACCTCACGTTTTAGGTTTGCCACTCTTATTAGCGTTCAACCTGGTAATCCAGTTTTGTTGAATTCGAGCCCCAACGTTATAGGTGCGCCAATCTTACTGTCCCCGTTTACCCGGATAGTAGGCTGTCAGATATCCGCCCCCTCAATCGGATTGCCAACAATCAATCGCACCGGCTCAGCTACATCAATGAAAATGGCACTGACAGATACTATCGAGATATGAGCACAGAAGTTCACAGGAAATCATTGTGGAACACACCAAAATATACGGGGTTTCATACTTACCGTTACTTACCTCTTAAAAATTATCTCGGGGATTGAGTTGACAACAGGATCACTAAAGTCTGTTCACACAATAACCTCCACCATGACATTTAAAAATGAACCAGAACGAAGACGAGAACTCTGAACTGTACAAAAGCTTTATTTCAAATAAAGGGTATGATTTTAATAACACAACAAAATACACGTGGCTATCAGTAGCCCAAGTCAATCTGACTACGTCCTCCTATAGGACTTGCAAAAATTATCATACAACATGATATAAAACATATTAGCTCCCACGAGCTCCAAATAACGTAATATTCATAACACAATTGGATTGGAAAGGAAGTGAGGACGAGACATATATAGAGCATTTGGTTTCCTTTTAATAAACATGACAATTGTATTTATAGTCGCAAGGCCAGAGTGTGGACGACCTCACCCGCTGATAACCTGTTGTTGGGACTGCTGCGAGCTACCCTCCAACCTGTTGCATACTTTGTCAAATGGGCTCCCTTCTCACATGCTACGTTACGTGAGAATACAGCTCTCTCTCTCAAGCTTTTAAATGTCTGCAAGACAACTCATATTTATATTTACGCAAATCTTTCAAATACTTTACTCACATCCTACTGGATTATTATGATACTTCCTTAAACTTGTTAAGTTCTCATCCAAATGTTTAATAAGCTCTTAAATGTTTATAACAAAATCACATAAATTATTTATAACAATTAGAAATTGTTTATAATATTTGTCCAAGACAATAAAAATAATTTTAAACACGCCTTTAACATCACTTTCGTTCCACATTATTTTCAAAAATATTTACAGCATTTATTTACAATATTAACATTTAAATTATTTAAATTATTAATTTAAGAAATACATTAACCACATGTTCATCCGGTTGGTAATTTTCATAATCGTGTCCATATAATCGACCAATGAAGGTTAGTTATACATGTTAATGTCACAATCTGTTTTAATAAAGGTTTTAATAATGATTTGTGACGGTAATCGTCATTCAAAATCTTATCTCAAATTCTTTCAAAACTCGTGTTAATTATAACAGTTAATTCACTTGATTAATTTTCAACGAACTATGACAATCTTACTCCAGCGGAAAATACTTCGCTAACACAATAATGCACAAACTGCATTATAATTAGGCCCAAAATTCATCATATATTAATCTATATGCATCAAAACTTCCACCGAACTTACAAAAACTTCCACAAATAATTCTTTAACATTAATTCCTGTGGGAACCTCCTTCATATTCAAGGGCATTATACATCAGCGACTTTCAACACATGCGCTGCACTAGCGATTATACATCCATAGTTCCACTTAAAAATTCTTATAATCATTAATTGTTTCAAAACTGTTTTCATTTAACCTTCGTGGATTTCATTCATGAATCGAAATGAAGTCAAAATTTGCCAATCACAAACAAATTTAATAGTGAATACGCTTATATACGCCTGTCTGGTCTATCAAAATTTAAGATTAACATCTTCAAAGAATTGTAGTATAAAAATACTATCATCAAATAAAGTGCGACTAAAACTGCAAAGTAGTCGAATAGAATCCAAATAGACTGGGGAATGCAAACATCGTTATATAACTCTCTAATTGAGAAAAACTCCTAACAAAAGTTCTTGACTTTAATGCATTCAATAATTCATTATTAAAGTTAATCTTTCACAAAAGTGTCTATGATGCAATGTTCATTCATAACTGACGATAAATGTCTGTATTGCAATCAATTCAAATAACGACTAGTATTTCCAAGATCGTCGACAACGTACTGGATTTTAACGCTCTAAAATCATTTAAATGTTCTTCCTTCTTGATGATGACAGAAAATTGGTCAAAGTAATTAAACTGGGGTAGAATTACTTTAATAAAATGACACGCTGTCTAAATTTAAATCTGCCATAAAAATCATTAACTTACAGTCAAATCGTGACTACAAAAATATTAATTACTGAAAAATCTAAATATCAGTTTCAACTGATCCAAAATCATTTAACTATGCCCATGACATAACAATGTCTTAATAAATCGTCGAAAAAGAAATAACTCATCAAGGTGTACTGAGAATAAGAATCTCAAACAAGAATATGGGGCAAAATACATGAGGACAAAAATATGGGAAAAATGGTTGCTCAAACATCATTAAGAAACTCAAATACAATAAACGTTCACTGCTACCTTATCTGCCGATTGACGTTCCAGAGGAAAATTCCCCAAAGAAGACTGCTGATGGATCCATTTCACCAAGTTAAAGCTGAGCTCCATCCTCGAAATAGGAAATAGCACCCTCGGAGAATCGAACTGCTTCCTTCTCCGGAAATCGCACTGCTCCTCGAAGACGAATAGACATCCTTCCGGCAATAATCTTCTTTGTGAGTCGGGATAACCCTGACCTCTCTTAAAAAAATTCCCTGAAGTTCCAGTAGACAATCGCCATGAAGTTTTTGTAAAAATTTCCGAAGAAATATTCATATTCAATGAGTATGAAATCATTTCCATTGCTGTTCGATAGTATTCAGCCTTTAATCACGAAACATGGGTGTAGATGGTTATTCGCCACATGTTCGCTTGTGTGGAATAGCAATTAGCGAAGTTCCATGTTGCTATCTTACTCCGTTGAAATATGTCCCAATTGCATTAAGTCCTTTAGCCTTCCATCTGCTCTTTGGTTGTAGTAATAGAAGAACAAACTGCCGTATTAAATTGCTCCATTATACTGTAGTGTTGTGTAACAAAAGCAATCTGAAGTCTCCCTATTTCACTAGCAGCGTCAGCCGTGGCGTTGATTCTGGCGATACAATAGTGCTTCTCAGGTGGCGAGATAATCACTTTTGTCAGTCGTGTAAAACTGCTAATATCTTTCAAACTAATTACTCGAAATTGTTCAGCTTTTCTATATTACTTCATGTAGCACTGCACAATAGAATTAGCTTGTCGGCGACCGCTAACTGTTCGAAGCTAAACTTGTAGAAGCGTTCTAAGGTCCGTTTTAACTTCACCTAGTTTGACTTGAATCTCGATAATGCAGTGGCTTCACCACGCGTTATAAAGAAGACTCTTTTCACTACTTTTCACTTCGACGTCTCACCAAAATGACTGTATAAGAAAAGAACTTTCACAATTAGACTTCGATGATCGGAGAATGAGACTCCTCTCTTCTGCGCAAGGCCTTTTATTAACTTCATGAGGGGCGTTTCCATCCCTTCCAGAGCGTGATACTGCGTCATCGCTAAAAGTTCCAACTTCGTTAATACATGACGGATTTTCAAAATTCAAAAACTGAAAATAAATTTCACCAAAATTCCAAATCAATGCCTCTACTGCAAATGGATTTCCACAATTCTGCATTCCAAAAGCAATAAAAATACCATAGTTTCAGCAATCTCCGTCTTCCTTTAAACTATCGTTCATTGGTTCAAGCCTCCCCTCCAATGGCATAGTTTCTTCCTCAGCAGAATTCCTCGTTTCCTGCGACTGCGTCGTAAATCTTGGAACATTCTCGACTAAATGCTGACGTCACTGAGAATCTCAGCTCAAGTAGCCTGCTGGCATAACGTTTGCGTCATCCGTGCTTACGTCATGACTACCCACGTCATAACTATGACAGCCATAACTTTCATTATAATTTCAATATAGCCACCTTGGTCTCTATATAATTCAATTACGGGGGCAGTACCATAAACTCAAAATGACCGTACCCCTATTCCGACCCAGTACGCCAATTTGCTGATTTCTTGTCTGATATACCTCCTTCTCTAAATAAATTGTATATGCCAAAGAAATGTCATTTCATTGCAATGTACTTGCCCTCAATGGTTAAATGATTTTCAACTGTATCTACAGAAAAACTATAGGCAAGGGAAATTAGAAAGGTGATTTTCCATGCAGTTTCAATTGATTTATTAATGTATGTTCTGTCATGGTACTCATTGCACATTCTTTCACATGTGAGTCAAAACTTCTGATGTGTGAACGTCAATGGCTTAGCCGACTAGAGACAGGATTGAAGTCCATGCCGGGCTGCACTCAGATGATCGGCTACGCTGCAGGACGCTGCGAAACAACTGATCACCCTCAGCCAAATACACTCCAACTCAGGAAAACCTCTTGGCTAGCTCCGATCAATCCTCAGGC
This sequence comes from Meconema thalassinum, assembly GCA_946902985.2. NCBI lineage: Eukaryota > Metazoa > Arthropoda > Insecta > Orthoptera > Tettigoniidae > Meconema > Meconema thalassinum. The sequence continues at coordinate 43,170,320 of OX336401.1, read as the reverse complement.
TGAAGAAGCTGTAAACTCAAACAGGATCATTTTTGGTAAACATGAATTTTCAGTCTATAAAGCAACACAATTCCAGTTAACACAGTATTCCTTTCAAGATATAATAGGGAGGGGACATTTGGAAGATGTGGTTGAACGAAATAGTGCAACACATTTTCAATTACATTCAATTGCACCACCTCAGTTTAATGGCAATTAAAACCTCCTGTTTCGGGCATGTTAAAAGGACCCCTGCAGGCCAAATGTACTGAACCACATCATATTATTGTTAAATACACAGAAAACAAGAAGTTCCGTGACGAACTTAGGAGCCTACTTTTCATGTCAATGATTATTCTACAGCATATGATCCTATCTAGAATAATGACGAAATTAAGTTGGTAATATCGAAATGTCTAATTAGCTCGAAATATTCCTGGTATAATGTAGCCTAATAGAGCACTACAGTTGGCAGCCCTGGTGACTGAATATATTCGATGTTCCATTTCTTAAAGTACAGAATACAAAATTTGGTTGAAGTCCAATGGACGTTAGATGCAGTTAGACATTGGATCTATCAGCACCCGTAAAAGCATGTTGGCAACAATGTCATGCGTGTGCTGGTTAGAAATAATCGGAAATATTATATCTTGTTGTGCCAATTTTGCATGAAATCCATTTGTTAGTATAGGAGTTACATGTATTTTAAAATTGGACCTATCAGCAAGCATAGAATCATGTTGGCAGCACTGACTTATATTAATTACTCCAAATTAATGTAGAGTGTCAGGTGCTATACGTGTGCAAAGTATAGAGCTGTTGGCTTGCATACTTTCTGATATATTGATATTAGGGTAAAAAATATAGACAGCATTTATTAACAGTTGGCAGCCCTGATTGCTCTTAAGAAAACGTATAGTTATATCTGTTATGTTACACATAGCACATACGAAATTTGGTTGAAATCCAACTGATAGTATAGAAGTTACATGTATTTAAAAATTGGTCCTATCAGCAGGTTTAGAATCATGTTGGTAGAACTGACTTATATTAATTACTCCAAATTAATCTAAAATGTCAGGTACTATACGTGTGCATAGTTTAAAGCTGTCGGCTTGCATACTTTCAGATATATTGGTATTTGGATGAAGAAAATAGAGAGAGCAATTATTAACAGTTGGCAGCCCTGGTGGCCCTTAAGAATACACTCAGTCATATCCGTTTATGTACACATATTACATACAAAATGTGGTTGAAATCCAATTAATAGTGTAGATGTTATATGCATTTAAGGATTGGACCTATCAGAATGCTTAAAATTATTTCGGCAACACTGTCATGTATGGCATCCTGGAAATTAAACTAAAGTAGTATTATCTACATGTGTGCCAATTTTGGAATAGCTCCCTTGCATACCTTCCATGATATCCAACATGGAACTCAAATTTCTAGTGCGTTTTTTCAGCAGTTGGTAGCACTGACATCATTTTCAAATATGGGCTGGAGATATTCCGGTATACATCTTTATTCATATTAAATTTGGTTTGGGTTGCTGCAGCCGTTTAGGATTTAATAGAGGGGGGGGGGGCACACACACAGCCAGACAGACAGACAGAAGGACAGACAGACAGAAGGACAGACAGACAGACACACATTTTCCCAGATCGATCTCGTAAGTCTACTTTTTCCTAATTTTTGCAAAAAGTGAAAAGTAGGCTAAAAAACTGCATCACAGGAATTGTGCCCATAGTATTAAGCAAGATAGGGGAAAGAGTGTGTCCTACAGAAAAGTTGTCAATATTCTTGAAAATATTGTATGCCCTTTAAATATAAATTAACATTGGTCTTTAACCTCACGCATTATCTCACAACATGCATGTTTTGAAATGTGCCAATTAAATGCAAAAATCTATCGTATTAAAGTTAGGCAATGATGACATTGTTGCTTTGTTGAAGAAGGACTGGTGAAGTTCAAAACATGTGCACGTATACCTACCCTCTTTTATCTTTTTTATCGTATGGCCTCCTGAGAGGCCGAGTGCAGTTCTTTCTAGTCAACGCCCGTGGGCAACCTGCGCACCGGAATGAGAGATGAATTAATGAAACGGCATGGATGTGGAAGGAAGCAGCCGTGGCCTGTCAGAAGGTACCGTCCCAGCATTTGCCTAGAGTTGAAAATGGGGAAACCACGGAAAACCATTTCAAGGATGGCCGATGGTGGGGCTCGAACCCACGTCCACTGAGTCAGCAGAGAGCTTGGTCCCAAGGCCGAAAGCTGCGCTTTTGCTGTCGGCATATCTACACCTAATTATTATTATTTCAGAGGGATCGGAGTTGAGATACAATGAATTGCTATAAAATTTGAAACGATATTTCAATGATCCGCCATCCAATACACTACCACCATTAAAATATTGCATTAATTTAAGTCGATGCGGTTCCAACTAGCCAATGTTCACAGCCGGATGTCGGAACAGATGGCAACATCACAAGGAGCTGATAAAAAGATTATTTATTTATTTATTTATTTATTTATTTATTTAAACCAAATCTACTTGTTAATTGTCACTTTAACTCAGGGAGTCATATCGTGACATACAGACAATAAACACATAGATAACATAAATTTACAGTATGGCGTTAGATAATTAAAGCAAATGTTCATTCGGCATTTCATAGCTTCCTCGTTATTTCGAAACTTAATAATGCTTTGCAGTAGTTATCTTCATTCACAATATCACTGGGAAACTTTTCTGATGGAGACTGCACAAAGTTCTATCTTAATCATAAATGTGGGCACAGTGTTCTTCATTTTTTGACAGTTCTCCATGGGAGACACATCACAGAGAGAATTACTTCTATTTCCCTATCGAGCCCTTACTGACTGTAAGAGTCTGATAAGTTTTGTAGTAAGGAAAAAAAAACATCAAACTCACAGGAAAAATCTACAGACAGCAATATGTGGCTGTACTGTAGTAATCGTATATGCTAACTAGTTAATACAGATAGGCTCTCCTAGGCTTTAACAAGATTTATAGCTTAGGAAGCCATCTCCTCTACTTGAATGCTTAATTTACATGCATCTTTGTTCTGAATCTCATCCGACGCTTTATTATTCCACACTGCCCTGATGGTATTAAAATATTTTGCTAATTGACCTGCTTTCTCCCATTCCCTTTTTAGTAATTTAATTAAAGTGTGATACTCATTTTCATTTTCTATTCTGTTTAGATCTGCTTTGTCTACAAACTTTGCTCTTATCATTTTAATTTCCTTGCATTCCCTGATCAGGTGCGCTGCACCCATAACCTTCCCACAAAACAGGCAAATGTCCTCTTTTCCTACTTCTCTCAACGCTTTGTTCTTATACACCCCCATTAACCACCAAATTATCCCTCTCATTTCTCTTTTCATTAGGCATTGAGGTTTTATGCTCATAAAGTTCCTTATTTCGCAGAACTCCGTTAAGGTTCTCCTACTGGTGCACTCTTCTCTTAGCACCTGCAACTCTACGTCATTAACCCTTCTACACAGTTTTTTACACACCCTACCTTCCTCTCTTTGTAAGTCCCTGTCCCATGGATAACCCATTCCTAATCTTTCCAGTACACTTTTTACCCCGTCCACCCAGTAGCCCTCTTGCTGATGCTTCATTTGGTGCAGGTAGGCTACCTTAAGCATTTCCCCCCCTCCACCTGCTTTTAAACGAATCCAAGACTTAATGACCTTTTTTATGATATGCTGTCTAATGCTTACATCCTCACACAAGATTCTCGCTCCACAATTCGCCGTGCAAGTAGGTAGCCCCAAAATTATCTTGGCAAAGCTACTTACAATACTGTCCAGGGTTTTCGTTCCTTCCTCTAAACCCCATACTTCCACTCCATAGAGTGCTCTTGAAACGATGAGTGCGTTGAACACATTCTTATACACTTTGTAGTCAAGATTCGGTAACCTACGCTCTAACACTTTAACATTCGCCAATGCCGCTAGCCCTTTCGATTTTGCCCTTTTAATTTCGGTCCATTTACCATTACTCGCCATTATCGTCCCTAGATACTCAAGTTTTTCACCGTCTCTAACTGTGGCCCATACATGACCCACTTTTCATTCTTAGCCATTTTAACTCCCTTTTTGCAGACCATAACTTTGGTCATACTCGGGTTAATTTTTAAGTTCCAGTCCTCACAGTATCTCACAATCTCGTCAATACTATATTGCATATTATAGGGTGTTAGAGCAAGCAGATGGATGTCATCAGCAAAAGCTAGGCCCGGGATATCATAATTGTCCAAGCAAGGGTTGGACCGTTGCTCAAAGCTCTTTGAATCGAAAATATCGTTGATAAATAGCAAAAAAAAAGCACCGGGGAAAATTTGCATCCCTGTTTTAATCCTATATTAGACGTTATCTCTCCTACAATCACATCATCTTTAGTTATAATTGCACATTTCACTTCGGAATACACATTCTCAATTGCTCGTATCATTTTATGTGACACCCCGATTTTTCCCAGTTTAGCCATGACAGCTCCCCTGCTCACTGAATCAAACGCCTTCTCCAAATCAATAGCTGTGATATACAGCTTACCTCTTTTCCTCCTTATGTATTTGTCCATCACCGTTTTAACCACCATTATATTGTCACTGGACCTCATCCCTTTTCTGAACCCTGTCTCGAGTCTCGAGAACACCGAACAGCCCTCTGCCCATGCTATTAAACGCTTGGATAAGACCCCGGTGTACATTTTGCTCAAATTATCAAGCAAAGTTATGCCTCTATAATTGCCTGGGTCTAGTTTGTCCCCACGCTTCTTATATATTGGACAAATTATCCCCTCCTGCCACGCCCTCGGAAATCTACCTCCTTCAAAGATTTTGTTAAAGATTTTTACCAAGCTGTCCATCATAAACCTATTGTTACTCAACTCTTGCCAAAATTCATTTGTTATCCCCGAAATAGCACATGACTTCCCTCCTTTACTTTTTGCTATTACTTCCTTAATTTCCTCTATCGATATGACTTGGTCCAGCATAGGCAGAGCGGCCTCCAGCCCCCTCGGGACGCCAAACTCATCCCTCTTCCTCCAATTATCCTCAGCATTTAACAGATTCTCAAAATATGCAATCCATACTTCATCACTTATATAGCTCCCCCCACCACTTCTGCTCCCCCTACAGTAAGAATTTATCCTGCTACACACTTTGCTACAGTCGTTAGCTTTAGAATCCTTATTTGGTGATGTTACTTCCTTACCCTGCCATTCATCTTTCATTTTGCTGAGCAGTTCCCTATATTCTTTCCTTAGACGACAAAATTCTACTCTCATCGTATCATCCCCTCCTCTCTTGTATAACTTCAGAGCCCTAATAACTTCGGTTTTCTTCCTTCTACAAGATTCATCGTACCATCCTTTAATTCTCCCTAATTTTCCCCTAGCCTTCACGCGCATTTTCCGCCCGGCCATCATAATTGCATTCTCAATCATACGTATTTCCCCTTCAATTTCATCATTACTGATCATTTAACTTATCCCTACCTTTATCAGCTCAAAAGTTTCTCCCTGGAAGTAGTTCTGGGACTCTCTGCAGTTTTCCTCCCTCCATCTGAATCTATTTACTTTTCTCTCTATAGCTTTAACTTGTGGGTTCCCTTTTGATTTTGATTTTGTCACCGCTCCCTGCATGTTGACGACAATTGGTAGGTGGTGTGATTCCCCCCATTCTTCAACAGTGAACCTCTTAATTAGGGCTAGTGCTCCTCTGGAACATATTGCTAAATCTATTACACTTCCTCCAATCCCTGTTATATACGTCAGGTTACCTTCTTCATCCCCCACACAGACACCATGTAATATATATAGCTCTTCTGCACCGACCAAGCAAGCAAGGTGAATAGACGTGCAGTGAAGTGTAAGGAAGAATGGGAATCGCTATTCAGCAGTACCGGGCGGTCATCGGCCGCTGGCAGGCTAGAGTGAAGTGCGATTTCGGTGTCGGGAAGGTGATAGCGGGCAACGTCACTGAACAGATGAGGGTTTTGGCGATGGGGATGGTAGCGCTGGTTGTGGCGACGCTACTATTAATTGGAAGAGTAGAGTCAAACCCAGGGCCTGGTCAGCTGGGATGGCAAGAAATGGAAAAAATAAGGGAAATTGTAAAGGAAGTGTCACAAAATGACCAGATCTGGGACATTCTTCGTGAGCAATGTAAAGAATTCAAGGAGATGAAGACATGTATAAGAGAAGAGATGGTAATAGTGACAGAAAGGCTGACCGAGAATAGTAGAGATATAAAAGACCTAAGAGAAAAGGTGAAGATATTAGAGGTGGAGGTAAATGAATTAAGGAAGACCAAGCTGGATGAGAGGAAGAAAAACGTCTTCATTTACGGAATAAAGGAAGATGCCAAGGAAAGCACCGAGGATCTAACATCCAAGGTGCTCCGAGTGATTAGTGAAGGCATGTGGATAATCATTGGAGTCTCAGAGATTGACAATGTGACCAGGATAGGGCGGGGAAGGGGCACGAGGCCCGTGAAATTGTCATTAGTTTCTTCGCTGATGGCTCACAGAATTCTGGCGAACACAAAGAACCTGAAAGGGGAGAGGATATGGGTAAGGAGAGAAATGAGTAAAGAAGAGGCAAGCGAGCAACGGACCTTGCAGTTTCATTTAAGGAAGGCAAGGAGCTCTGGTCTCAAGGATTATGTAAAAGGCAATAGACTGGCGGTTAGCGGCAACAACTGGGATCGGATTTGGACAGTGGCACAACTCCAGGATATGGAGAAGCAACACCAACAGGAGACAGTCAGACCTAGCAACCAGGTAGAAGCAGTTGTCGGTTCATAGGGAAATGCGGTGATGGTTCAACAGAGAGCATCGACCTCCAAGTCCAACACGGAAGTGGCGCGAGCGGGAACGACTAACGTCAAATCCAGGAACACCGGACAAGTGCGTGGTTTGCAGAAAGGTGAGACTGGCAAACAACGAGTTACTAGTCTAAAAGAACTTTGGGGCAAGAAAACCTTGACAGAGCAGTTTAATGTGGAGAAGGAGGTCATTTCTTCTCCAGGTGGCAGTATACTAGAGCTAGAGAAAGCTAGAGTTACTAGAAGTAAAGCTACCGCCAGCGAAGAGGGTAGGGGTAAAAAAATAAATAAACTGGAATATTGCTAGCGTAAATATAGAGGGTTTTTTAAATAAGAGAGGGAACGATGTAGTTTTGACCCTAATAGAAGATATGCAGATTGTAGGATTTGTTGAGAGTTGGCTCCCTGTAGGTTGCGAGGTTAAAATAGATGGCTTCAATATATATACATAATCTAAGATTAGGAATGCTCATACCGGTAAGTTCCCGGGGGGAATTGTTGTTTTAATTAAAGAAGAGGTGAGGGAATTATCAGAATTTATTAGTTCAGAACTGGAAGAAGTAGTGTGGGTAAAAGCAGATATTAGGGGGAGGGGGAAAGGAACGGTATGTTTCGACTTTGTCTACAACCCTCCGGAGAATTCCCCGTATGCAAGAGAAAGCTTTTTCGATGAATTAGCTATTGAAATAAACAGAATTCAAAATATATATGAAGAGGCAGAGATTGTGCTTTTAGGGGACTTCAATGCGAGGGTCGCAGACAGAAAGCCCCTTTACAGCAAGGGGGTTGCCGAGGCCGTATGTGAGGATAGGCACAGCAAAGACAAGGAATGTAACAAGAACGGAGAAAAGATTTTGGATAAAAAGATTAAATAAATGAATGTGACAAACCAGTTGGAATGAAGCGAGGTTATTGGGAGACGTTGAAAATGGTAACCCTGACAAAAAAAAAACAAAACCAGTCGACAGAAAGATTGGCCCCATGGCCTAGCACTGCCCTTACATGAATGCAGCTACTAAATATGTAAAAACTTTACATTAAACTATATACAGTATACACACATGTACTGACAAAGTGCAATGTAAAGACATTCTATCTCTTTTAGAAATAACTACAACATTAGCATACTATTACACCCGATTATATATATTTCCAGAATACTGTCACGGCATTTTGCCAACTGTCCAACTCTGCCTGTGGGTGTATTCCATCCCTCCCACCCATAGGGAGGGGTGGAGAGGGGTGGGTTGGGGAGGGGGAGAGGGGTGGGTAGGGGAGGGGTGACGGAGGAGGGGGGAAGGCGCAATTCATAAGACAAGTAGGAAGCCTCAAAGAATAGCCAAGGTCTCTCCTTTTAGTCGCCTCGTACGATAGGCAGAGGATACTATGGGTGTAGTCTGAACCCCACAAACTGGGGGCTACAGTGTTGAAGCCACCCAAAGAAATTATATTGTGTTGTTGATTCATTTCGGGACTGTGCGACATTGTGGTCAAGTGGCCCTGTGTACTTAGGTGTGTGTGAAATTTGTCTGATAACCTGTGTTATTGTGAAGGCTGTATTAGTGTGTGTAGTTGTAACTCATATGAGGATTAGGAAGGAGTCGGCTGTGGTCTTAATTAAGCATTCGCCTGGAATAGAAGTGGGGAAACCACAGAAAGCCACTTCCAGGATGGCTGAGGTGGGATTGGAACTCACCACTTCTCAGTTTTTGCTTCATGAGGCTGAGTGTACTCTGTTCCAGCCCAACCCTCAGGCCAGAATTAAACTTCTTGGCAGAGCAGGTAATCGAACCCGGGACTCCGTGGTGACAGCCAAGAGTACTAGCCAATACACAATAAGGCAGAGAAGAAGTTATGTATAAGGTCAGTCACTGTGCATAGTTGATGTGCGACAAGTGGCAGTATACCTGATTTGGCAATTGGTATCCGGATTAGAATAGTAGTGGCATCCAAATTCACAGTTGTTCCAATTAAGAATTTCCTACCTCTGAAGGGACAAAGCTCCAGAGGCTTTTCGTAATAATAGGAAGTCTATGAATTCCTCGCTACAAGTCCAGATATTACAAGGCATTTGGGAGGAGGGAGTCAAGTACACAATTATTATAACTTATCACTAGGGCTCGGATTTTTAGGTGAATAAATATTTTAAATGTAAATACATATTTTAAGCATTTTTTCTATTAATACATAAATTCCTGCTTTTCACTTATTAGCACATAAAAATACATCATATTGAATTTTTTAAATCAGTATGCTAGATCTTTCAATTAGATTTTTATTCTGTGTTACTTCAACGGAAAGAAGAGCCTGTGGTCTATTTAATTTTCATTCAGAGCGTATGTCAGCTTGCAACTTTGTTTTTCTTAACTTGTCACCTCGCGCCACTCACTGTGGAAGTCGGGGATTTCCTTGTCCAAAGCCATATGGCACCATGGGCTAGATCTCCCCCTACCCCCAGCTACCTGGAACCAGTGTCACTCACATGCAGTTCATTTCTGGCACTGCGAAGTGTAAGGCAGTTCTACGATGCCTAAAGTAAAAACAACTACAAGTTATCGTCTGTTGCAGAATTTAAAGATAATTTTACTTCTGATGGGGGCGTTCTGTTCTGCCAACCATGTGGGAAAACTATCAAGGCTGAACAGCGATCTCAAGTTACACAACACCTCAAGGGCAAGAAACATATTGCCACAGTTTCGAGGCTTCAGAATAAGTGTTTCGCGATAATCGTCGGCCATTTGTGATGGGCAACTTGAAGATGTATCTCGTTGTGTATTGCAATGCTTCAGCAGTCAGTGAGACATAGCATAAATTGCATTCGTGAGAACTGCAAATTGTTTATATTCACATTAATAAACTAAATTCTAATAACATATTTTTATTTATTTGTCACATATTTCAGGTAGCCTATTTTTAATACATAACAAAATAAGTGTTTTCCCCATCTTTTGCACCTAAAAGTCCGAGCCCTACTTATCACACTCCGAACAGTCACAAGCCTAATTTTTGGGCTCTGTTAACCGTGAAAACTTGCAATTACATATATAATTCTTTCAAGGTGTCAACATAGGCATAATGGTCATGATTTGTCAAAACGGAAACACAACTTCCTCATGGAAAACAGCTGGGTGAAGCTTACGCTATCTACTGATAGGGGTAGATGACCTCGTTGTTCTGCTCCTTAAAACCTCAAGAACTTACTATCTACCTGACTGATAATAGCTTAACTACAGGGATGAACAGACACAAATCTACATCACAGATATAGGTGACTAAAATGGACAATACTGAACCTGGTTTACACAAAGGATTTGTATACAAATACTACCATACGGTAATCCAAGGGAAATCTACACAGTTACCTATGCTGGTTTGTCGCCATCACATTCCACAGCAGTAAGTTACAGGACCTTCTTGCCAGCATGGTAATTCTGAAATAAAGTGACTGACTATTCATCATGAACAACTAGTGAAACAAAAGTTTGAGAAATGATGAGAATGTAGGCTACGTGTAGAGAATAAAGAGGATGTTCATCCTTCCCCTAAATATAATGCAAATCCCAATAGTAAAAAAAAATATTCTAGGCCTACTGGTATGTGTAAACACATTTTCAACATATATAACAATTTCATATTCATACTCGGGCAGATTTTCTAAACTTCTAGCCGATGGCTGAGCAGGCGTTGTCAAATTTATATTTATTTTGTGTCCAGGATAGACACGACGTTTCAACTAACTGTAACTGTACATAGGAATGTGATAAGCATCTCTGAGAGATATCAAAGAAGTTAAGAGAGTAGGAATCTCTTCATTTGAGGACTATTTGCTGTACACAACTTTGTATATTTGCATGCAGCGCAGGACATTATAAAAACAGTGTGTTAGATTTAGTGGATTTTATTGGCCACATTTAAGGATCAAATCTTAGGACTTTATACGATGCGAATCCGTTATGAATTACATAATGTATTTGGACTTGCTACAAGCGAACAATGTTGATTGCGCTCGGCACAACCGCCGCCCGACAAATTATAGTGAGTGTTATCGCTCAAGGTCAATGCCAACCTAACCGCATAACGGAACTTTACCCGTGATGCATAGTAATTCTTATAGTGAGACATAGTATTGATTATTTATCAGACGACCATTGACGTAACTTTTTTTCTGCAAACGGAATGCAAAGAACTTAGTAAGGATTGTACAGTTATCATCTGTGATGCTACTATAGGAATTACGAGTAACACCACATGTTGAGTCAGCCATTTCGAGCAGACTTCTGACAGAGGGCGGATTCGTATTTTCAGAATACGATGAAAGGTGATCCTTTATAATTAATGACCAATTGCAACAATGCATAAGGCTAGAAACGAATGTTATTATAGTGTCTAGAGGACAGGTCGCAGGGAGATATGAGTCCCGCATTTATAATTGTGTATTCCGGCAGTATTTCTGAGCTAGTGGATGCCAGACTGACCGATGAATGTTCACGCGAGCCTGAATTGCCGCGTAGTGTTCTTGTGAATGGAGCATTCTAAACTCCACGAACGTGGAGTCACGTTGTCGTTAAGTACTGCGAGTGATGCTTACAATTGTATTCAGCCTGCATCTAATGGTCTTATATACAAGCGACATAAAATCTAGTAGGGAACATAAATATACTGCTAATATCTGAAATAAATCATATGAACTAACTACCTTAAACCAACGTGATAAATTGATGGGGTAACCTAATGCATTTAATCAAGTACCTGTTTTTAGCCTACTTTCGATTTTTGCAAAATATGAAAGTAGACATATGAGATCAACACAGGGCGAAAAATTGTGTGTCTGTCTGTGTGTGTCTGTGAGTCTGTGTGTCTGTGAGTGTGTGTACTCTGAATGTTTGTCGTCCCCCCCCCCCCCTATCAATTCGAACACGGTGAAACCGAATTGAATGATATTTGGTACAGAGGTTGCACTAGCAAAGGACACCTCAGTGTCATGTTTTATATCGCCGCCATCTTTACGGAAATGTAATGGCGGCCACCCAAATGTACAAAGCTTTAATCAAATTACGACTAACCTAATCATCTGACCTCTACCAAATTTTGCAACATTATACCTTTATCTGGTAAGCATCTTTTGACCTGACTACAAGGTCATCAGCCCAATACTTTGCGGATGGCGGCCATGTATGTGTGCAAATCGATTCCTCCTATCAATTCAAACACGGTGAATTCGAATTGAACGAAATTTGGTACAGAGATAGCATTAGCAAAGGACACCTCAGTTACGTGTTCTATATCGCCGCCGTCTTGACGAAAACGTAATGGCGGCGAACCAAGTGATAAAAGCTTAAATAAAATTACGACCAACCTAATCATCTGATCTGTACCAAATTTTGCAACATTATACAGTACCGTTATGTATGAAGAATCGTTTGGCCAAGCTACAAGGTCATTATCCCAATACTGTGTGGATGGCGGCCATGTATGTGTGCAAATCGATTCCCTTATCTATTCAAACACGGTGAAACTGAATTGAACGACATTTGCTACAGAGGTCGCACTAGCAAGGAGCACCTCAGTGTCATGTTTTATATCGCCGCCGTCTTGAGAGAAACGTAATGGCGGCCACCATATAGTTAAAAGCTTAAATCAAATTAGGACTAAACTAATCATCCGATCTCTACCAAATTTTGCAACAACATATATTCATGTGTCGAGCGGCTTTTGACTAAACTACAAGGTCATCATCCCAATATTTTGCGGATGTCGGCCATGTATGTGTGCAAATCGATTCCCCGATCTATTCAAACACGGTGAAACTGAATTGAACGAAATTTGGTACAGAGGTAGCACTAGCAGCGGGAACCTAAGTGTCATATTCTATATCGCCGTCGTCTTGACGAAAACGTAATGGCGGCGAACCAAGTGTTAAAAGCTTAAATAAAATTACGACCAACCTAATCATCTGATCTGCACCAAATTTTGCAACATTATACAGTACCGTTATGTATGAAGAATCGTTTGGCCAAACTACAAGGTCATTATCCCAATACTTTGCGGATGGCGGCCATGTATGTGTGCAAATCGGTTTCCCTTATCTACTCAAACACAGTTAAACCGAATTGAACGAAATTTGGTTCAGAGGTAGCACTAGCAGCGGGAACCTAAGTGTCATATTCTATATCGCCGCCATCTTGACGAAAACGTAATGGCGGCCACCCAAATGTTGAAAGCTTGAATCAAATCACGACCAACCTAATCATTTGATCTCTACCAAATTTTGCAACATTTTACCTTTATGTATGAAGAATCTATTGACTGAACTGCAAGGTCTTCAACCCAATAATTTGCGGATGGCGGCCATGTATGTGTGCAAATGGATTCCCCCTACGTATTCAAACACGGTGAAACCGAATTGAACAAAACTTGGTACAGAGGTAGGACTCGCAAAAGCAACTCAGTGTTATGTTTTATATCGCCGCCATCTTGACGAAAACGTAATGGCGGCCACCCTAATGTTAAAAGCTTAAATCAAATTACCACCAACCTAATCATCTGATCTCTACTAAATTTTGCAACAACATACCCTTATGTGATAAGCAACTTTTGACCAAACAACAAGGTCATCAGCCCAAAAGATTACAGATAGCGGCCATGTATGTGTGCAAATTGATTCTCCCTATGAATTCAAACACGGTGAAACTGAATTGAACGAAATTCGGTACAGAGGAAGCAGTCGTAATAGGCAACTCAGTGTCATGTTTTATATCACGGCCATCTTGTCGGAAACGTAATGGCGGCCACCCAAATGTTAAAAGCTTAAATCAAATTACGACCAACCTAATCATCTGATATCTACTAAATTTTGCAACATCATACCCTTATGTAAGAAGCGTTCTTTGACCAAGCTATAAGCTCATCAGTCTAATAGTTTGCATATGGCGGCCATGCATGTGTGCAAATCGATTCCCCCTATCAATTCAAACACTGTCAACCGAATTGAACGAAATTTGGTACAGAGGTAGCACTAACAAAGGGCACCTCAGTGCCATGTTTATATCGCCGCCATCTTGACGGAAGAGGAATGGCGGCCACCCAAATGTTAAAAGCTTAAATCAAATTACGACCTACATAATCATTTGATCTCTACCAAATTTTGCAACGACATATCCGTTTGTGCGAAGCATCTTTTGATTGAACTAAAAGGTCATCTGCCCAATAGTTTGCAGATAGTGCCCATGTATGTGTGCAAATCGATTCACTATATCAATTCAAACTCGGTGAAACCGAATTGAATGAAATTTTGTACAGAGGTAGCACTAGCAAATGGCACCTCATATTCATGTTTAATATCCATATAACAGGTTGTATTTCAACAAGCTACTACAAAACAACATTCAATTATACTCCTCGAAAAGGACAAAGAGTTATAACAATACCCATGCATTTAGGAGAAAGTAGGCTATATGTTCTTTACTGAACATCTTGTTTCTGATTCGCTTTCCGATACATTGAGCTGACCCATTTCTATGTGAAAATGACTTCGAACCTAGCTGACACTATTTCGAATCGACGAAGAATTACTGGCACAATAAGTTCGTAACATGTGGGCCACATTAATTCAAAGTGAAGTCAGTCGTGGTGATGACCACGCATTCACCAACCTAATTTGCATTCACTAGATGACAATTAAGAGCAAATGGCTTCTTAATTTGTGCAAGAAGGTTTTAATAATAACAATACTGAGTGTTGTGAATATTTCTTCATGTGATTGCACCTGATATGTCCCGGTGTTATTTAATACATTAGTGTTGTAATCAGATGATGTCGAAATGTAAACACTATATGTCCAAACTGTATCATAATGAGGCTCATCATAACACTATTTTTCATTATGAAACAGTTTTTTCCACCAATAAGAGCTCAAGAAACTGTTGTGTGACCAATTACGTAACGATAACTTCGCGCATGCACTCAAAATCCAACATGTCTACATAATTTATCGACGTGGAAAGTGCACCGTCCAAGTGCTTGCGTAAATAAACTGACAAATATGATACAATAAATAGCACTGCCACTTAATATTCCCCAAATGCAATTTCTACACAGCGCATTGCTTACAAACGACTTCGGTGACAATATTAATGAATGCTATAGTGCTGGACGGCAAGCTGTTGTAAATAATAGGTGTTCAGTGTTGGCAAGCAAAGTGAATGGTCTCTGCATTCGGAGAGCCTTGACCCACGAATGCGCTCTGTTCAGTCAGCAAAGCCGGCACGCCCTGTTCACTAACTGAATTGACAGAATCCCACAGATAATTATGAATATTTATGTTAAAACATATAATAAAGTTATAATTATCGTCGAACCTAAACAGTCATATGCAACTCGCCTATAATGGTAATTAAGACACTCGTATGGAAATTATAAAACACGCTTACGCTCGTTTTATAAATATACTCGTGTCTTAATTATTGCCATTATAAGCTCATTGCATATAAGCTCCACCTAGACGACTGCTCGCGACAGCCCGACTCCGCTCCTTATATACAAAACCCAGCCGGGCGTGTACAAAGGAGGCGAAGCCGAGCAGTACGGGCGCAGCCGCCTGGCGAGGAGCGGCGGGCTGAGGGCCCATTGCTTTATTACAAAATAAAAGTGCAGCCATACAAAAAAATTTACATTCCCCATATGGGGTATAAACAAGAAAACAAATAAACAAATATATTCACTATAATGCCCTGCAACAGGGTATATTGAACAGAGTTCACTGAGTTCAAAAACACTAGTTTTCACACTTAACCATCGGCACTATTCTTCTTCTCTCAGGTCAGGACCGCAGAGCTCGGTGGCGATATGGGATCCGTGGATAGCCAGGGCTGCTTGGTAATCGTCCAACGAACGCCACGATCGAGTCCTAGGAAGTCGGATGGTCGGAAAACTGGTAGTCGATTCAGGATGATCCGATCTGCTGGCCCGCCGGGAAGACCGCAGAATGGATCCTATTTGGCTGCCGCCCCTCGTCCGCCCCCGCGTGGTCCGCGTCCTCGGCCGGATCCCCTGGGGAGTCCTCCGCGGGAGACCGCGGGCTGACGGACTGGCTGGTACTGGAATTTCGGCGGGAGCTCCAGGATCTCGTCCCCGCCGGCGCTGTCCATTTGTATGGCGAAACCCCAACCTTTGGTGAGAGCCGCGTATAAGAGGTTGGCTCGATTGAATGCATATTTCCTTTGGCATTGGTCGAGGCTCCGCCAGTTGGATAGAAGAAATAGAATGGTTTGCGCGTCGTGGTGGTCGCGTCCAGATGGAATGTACACTAGCTGTTGTTTGAGGGCGACCGCCAAATTGTAGACGCGCTGATCCGTTGGAACTGGAAGACCCTTGGGATACTCTGCAGGTGCCAAGGCCCTCCAAGGTAAGATAGGACGTTGAGGATGCCGTGGAGATCGCTCGTCGATGTCGTATTCCTCCTCTGCCGTGTCGTCGGGTGGGTTGTCGTCTTGCTGGCGCTCCTCTAAAAAAGTTAATCTCTGTCGTATGTCATGCATCAACTCGAGGAGTTCAGGGTTGATAGGTGGTGCTGCCATTGTTGCTGATGTAACTGAGACTGTGTCGTCTGAATGTTCAACCTCCTGATGCTGTGGAGACGGAGGTGGTCGCTTGGCTGGCGACGGCGTTCTGGTTCTTGGTTGGTGCTGCGTCTTGGTTCTCAATGCATTCTTAGGTGTGGAAGTTCCTGCCTTTGTTTCTTTGAAGTGAGCTGAAACACTAGGCTGATCTTTTGCAGTTCGTCTCGTCAGGCCTCGGTCCCCTGAAGTCATTGGTGTCTTCTGGACCTTTGGAGGCATGCTCCGATGCACGTATGGTGGGCCGCTGCGGGCGGCGATAGGAAGATGCTCAAGACTGCTGCTGCCTGCTCCTCCACCTAGACGACTATTTTATATAGCAAGGTTGCTATAATAGCTTTCGAAGTAAATTTTGAATACGGACGCTTTTCGCCGAATTGTTGCTTTGAGAAAGGATTTAGCTAGTCAATGTAAACGTCAAATGTAAATTCGGAAGTGGTACCATCATAGCTTAGGCCCTTGTTTGCACTTGATATTGATATATTTCTGTTTACCTAATTCTGATTGTAATTTCTTACGGACGATCTTAGGAGCCACATTCCAAGCTTTGTTCTAGTTGTTTCGATTTCTTGTATTAAATGACTGTCGAGAGGGCTAACTTAGACTTCAGTAAGGGCCTCATCACTTTTTGTTTTTGTTTATTAACTTTGCGGACTAGCCGTTTTCAAACCCTCCGACTTAGGCTGGGGGTGTTAATTCTCTGAATAAATGACTCATCAATTTTGCCTAAGTCTGATTGTTTTTATTCCCTAGCTTTATGTTTGAGGGTGCGCCTCTTCGGGTGTCTTTGGCATATTTCCGTACGAAAGACCTGATCCCTAGGGACCACGGAGTCTTGTGCTGGTGCTAGCCCTAAAGAAGTGCATCCGATCCTCTCAGGTCATGGGTTCGAAGAATGTGGTTGTCCGGACTACCATCTGTCTGTTGGCGGTACCCTGGCAATCTCCTCTGACGGGCACAATAGAGATTACAGCAAAAATTGTTATAAGATTGTTGGGATTGACAAGAACAAAGTTCTGAGAACGAATACTAGTGGAACGATAAGGTTAATGAGAATAGGCTATTTGTTATACTTCATTAATTGAGTCAATGAGGTAATGAACCCGTATTTTGTGAACTTGAATGATTGTCACAGGCGAGATTCGAAATGCAATTTTCGTGGTATTTTACGAATCAATCTAAGGGGAAATATAGGCTACCAGCTATACAGTATTTTGGTAACCCAGTCAACATGAAAGACGGAGGAATTAATATTTGAAAAGAGAGGCAGATTAAATATTACAGGGTTATAATGAATTGTATAAACACGGCTAACATTGGAAACGACAGAAATGAAGTCGCGATCTGAGAGGGCTAGAAAAAACTGGTTTATAAGTGAGTTTCGCACGGCAAAGAAAATGCCACCGATATAAAATAGATAGATATATCTTATATACAGAGCTGTTCACCAGCCCCTTGCAATTTAGTTTTATGAAACCCAACTGACATTACAATTCTCCCGATGGTCAATATTGCTGTGCGCTCTGCCTGTGTGACACCAATGTAATTGAGCCATGGATCGAGCAAAGGAAAAACGGGCATTAAAATTTTTGCACTAAATACTAGTGACCATTTTACTAGCATATGATTTATTGCTCCTTGAAAGAACGCACATACACGTAATACCTTCGAATTAATAGATACGCTTCGTTATAAGTAATAGTAGAAAGATATATCAACATCATAAACCATGATTGAAAACGTTGACATGGATAATAACGTTTGAGGCGGGATGTCCACTGTATCTAGTGCACGTGCAGCACGTGGTTTACACTTTGCAGTTGTGGCTGAATCGGCAAGGTTCCTGCGGGACACGGTGGGTGAGAACAGGTAGAATGGAACTTCGAATCCAGACGTAGGCATATTTTTTGAACGACTGCCTGTGCTCTATTTTAGTGGGGATGTAATATTGAGTCACACTTACTAAGACACATTGCCACATTCATGAATTTACGATGTATTCCTGTTAAGAGTACGTTGAATTTTGCTGTTTTATAAAGAGAATGCGATCGAATCTGATGATTATGCCACGTGACCTGTATTAGCAGGAAGTAAAAAAACTGGCATGGATATTAACATAACATATAGAAATGTCGCTCCAGAGATCCGAGAAATGTAATGCTGCTCTGAGGGGTGGAATGGGGTACACTTAACCTCGTAGGGCAAATCTAAGACGAGGTGGGTTCGATTCCCAAATTTGCCACCCAGGAAGTGGTTTTCTGTGGTTTCCCACTTCTACTCCAGGGTAATGCTGCGATGGTTTCCAACTTGCCTCCTTCCCAATCCTCACCTTAATTGCTACATTAATACAGACACCGCTATAACATAGGTTTTCAGATAACTTCTACACTCACACACACACACACCCAAGTACACTGGGTATAATGTTGTTCTAGACCCTAAAATGAAACTGCAACACCAACTGCCAGTATAAGTGTTGCTGAGAATTTCCTTTGGTATTATTTTGTTATTAAGTTCTCACAAAAAGAAGACAACTCAATTTGAGTTGTTCATGTTAAGACGATTCGTGTGATACCGGATTTGAACACTAGGCAACGGTCACGGAATCCAACCTTAAAATTCATCTAGTCGCTATATTGCTAGTGCCCCATACTCAATAATTACCGTAACTGTGACCTCTTGTGTCATTTCTGTCGTAAAACATTGGTAAAGCGACACAGACGATAAAACGTAACGAAACTAATTAATAATAATTATAAACCTCTCCCCTCTTACCTTTTCAGCCACGGATACTTACACACTACGCAACGATAGAAAGTGACAACTCTTTGCGCTGGACACTTGACTTTCATTATATAAAACGTTCTTATCGGTTCGAATACTTTTCTATAGTCGACAGGCATACAAAAAGAAATGTTTTTGTTCTTTTCTTTTTGTGAAGGCTTTTAAAATGTGCAGCCACCACCAGCTCGATCGCATGCGCTAGACACCTGAATATCATAGGTAGCGTAAACAACATTTTGCCATGGATTAATGAGAATTACGAATAATGTGATATTCTCGCGGCATATTATCTGCTGTAGAAGAGGGATGCCATGGAAAACCTCTTCCAGGATGATTTAGTTGATGGTGATAAAGATTTAAAAATGAGTTCCACGAGCATGCCAAAACACTTAATTTTGTTTGTATAAAAATAATCCTACCTGAAAATTAATTCAACAGGTTCATTGAGTTGTTAGGTTTCTCTTCCAATAACGTCAGTTTCTCGCTGCATATCTTTAGTAAGATAAGTCATGTTAACAGTTCAATGAACTCAATACACTACGATATTTCTCATAAATGGATCAATTAATACTATTTTATATTTGTCAAGCGTAAGAATAAGGAAGGTTTACATCCCGGTGTTACAGGGGACTTTTGACGTGATACAGCGTAAGAATGAGGAATGGTTTACAACCCGGTGATACAGAGGGCTTTGACAAGGTGGTCAAAATTTCGAACATTTTCTACCCTTAATGTCCAATGTAACTTGCATTCGTACTTTCTTTATTCCTGTCAGAGGTATCAATATGAATATTGAATACAGAATATATACATGGGTTGGTTTTTTAGTTTTGGCACCTTAGTTATAACTGGATTAATAACTCACTTAGATGGTTCCAAGTTTCACAGGCCCTCAATGTAGACCCCACCGTTGTGTACAATGTGTTCCCAGCGATGTGGAAGTCGTTGGATCTCGTTGGCACTGCCCAATCTATTGATGGTACGAAGAGAGCGCTCGGCAGCCTGCTTAACGTCTTCAATGGTACGGAAGCGCTGCCATACTGTTCCCCGAGGGCAAACCGTTAATGCGGCTTACTATTGTTCGTTTCTGCAAGACCATCTCCGAGGAGCTCTGAGAAGGAAACGGCGCCTCCACATGGTTACACCGCCCATCGTTCTGCATGACAATGCTAGGGTACACACAGCAGGCGTTGTGTCGGCATTGTTGGATCGCTGGGGCTGGGAGGTCCTCTATCACCCCCCATATTCTCCCGACATCAGTCCCTGCGACTATGATCTCATCCCGAAGATGACAATGACGTTAAGCAGGCTGCCGAGCGCTCTCTTCGTAATATCAATAGATTGGCCAGTGCCAACGGGATCCAACGACTTCCGCATCGCTGGGAACACGTTGTACGCAACGGTGGGGACTACATCGAGGGCCTGTGAAACTTGGAACCATCTAAGTGAGTTATTAATCCAGTTTTAACTAAGTTTCCAAAACTAAAAATCCAACCCATGTACATTTCTACCATATATATACAGGTCTATTATACAAAACAAATCAAATATTGAAGCAACAAATTTGAGCTAGATGATTTTTGCCCAGAATTGGGCGAGGTCAATAGCGCTGGAAGAGGCTGCAATCAAATCTTTCATAGTGCACTTTGACGGACATAAGTCACACTGACATAAGTGTTGGATTGTCTGCAGCTCTCCACAGTCACTGAGTGATGAGTCGCTTGAGAAACCCCACTTCCGCAGATTTATTCTTGTTCTGCCTACTACTGTACGGAGTCTGTTAAGGGCTTTCCAAGTTGTCCACTTCTCCTGGTGTCCACATGGAAAACTTTTCTTCAGCTCCATCAAATTGGAAGGGTGGTTGGTTCTTTCTTTCCACATCTTGATCCTAGCATTCTCTGCTTTCCCTTGAACCTCAACTGTTGTGCGGAGAAACACTTTCTAGATTTCAGCCTCCGTGTGGCAGGATGGTATCCATAAAGGGGATGTGCTTCTGAAGTAGATGATTGGAGCCTCTCTGTGATAGCTGCTACCTCCCTACGAATCTCACCAGGAGCAAGACCAGCTAGAAGTTGGATATTCTCAATATGTGTTGGTTTTAAGCATCCTGTAATGATCCTGCAACTTTCGTTGAGAGCGATATCGATATGCTTTGCATGGGCTGGTCTGTACTGCCCCCGTAATTGAATTATGTAGAGACCACGGTGGCTATATTTGAAATTATAAGGAGAGTTATGGCTGTCATAGTTATGACGTGGGTAGTCACGACGTAAGCACGGATGACGTAAATGTTATGCCAGCAAGCTACTTGAGCTGAGATTCTCAGTGACATCAGCATTTAGTCGAGAATGTTCCAAGATTTACGACGCAGTCGCAGGAAACGAGGAATTCTGCTGAGGAAGAAACTATGCTATTGGAGGAGAGGCATGGACCAATGAACGATAGTTTAAAGGAAGACGGAGATTGCTGAAACTATGGTATTTTTATTACTTTTGGAATGCAGAATTGTGGAAATCCATTTGCAGTAAAGGCATTGATTTGGAATTTTGGTGAAATTTATTTTCAGTTTTTGAATTTTGAAAATCCGTCATGTATTAACGAAGTTGGAACTTTTAGCGATGACGCAGTATCACGCTTTGGAAGGGATGGTAACGCCCCTCGTGAAGTTAATAAAAGGGCTTGCGCAGAAGAGAGGAGCTCTTTCGTTCTCTGATCATTCTGAGATCTCATTCTCAGATCATCGAAGTATATTTGTGAAAGTTCTTTTCTTATACATTCATTATAGTGAGACGTCGAAGTGAACAGCAGTGAAAAGAATCGTCTTTATAACGCGTGGCGAGGCCACTATATTAACGAGATCCAAGTCAAACTAGGTGAAGTTGAAACGGACCTTAGAAAGCTTCTACAAGTTTAGCTTCGAACAGTTAGCGGTCACCGATAAGCTAATTGTATTGTGCAGTGCTACATGCAGTTATAGTGAAAAGCTGAACAATTTCGACCGATTAGTTTGAAAGATATTAGCAGTTTTATACGACTGACAAAAGTGATTATCTCGCCACAAGAGAAGCACTTTTGTATAGCCAGAATCAACGCAACGGCTGACGCTGCGGGTGGAATAGAAAGACTTCAGATTGCTTGGTTACACAACGATACAGTATAATGGAGCAATTGAATACGGCAGTTTGTTCTTCTAACACTACAACCGAAGAGCAGATGGAGGGCTAAAGGGCTTATTGCAATTGGGACATACTTCAACGGAGTAAGATAGCGACATGGAACTTCGCTAATTGCTATTCCACACAAGCGAACATGCGGTGAATACCATCTACACCCATGTTTCGTAATTAAAGGCTGAATACCACCGAACAGCCATAGAAACAATTTCATACTCTGAATATGAATAATTTCTTCGGAAATTTTTACAAAACTTCATGGCGATTGTCTACTGGAACTTCAGGGAATTTTTCAAGAGAGGTCAGGGGTGTCCCGACTCACAAAGAAGATTATTGCCGGAAGGATGTCTATTCGTCTTCGAGGAGCAGAGCGATTCACGGAGAAGGAAGCAGTTCGATTCTCCGAGGGTGCTATTTCCTATTTCGAGGATGGAGCTCAGCTTAACGTGGTGAAATGGATCCATCAGCAGTCTTCTTTGGGGAATTTTCCTCTGGAACGTCAATCGGCAGATAAGGTAGTCGTGAACGTTTATTGTATTTGAGTTTACTAATGATGTTTGAGCAACCATTTTTCCCATATTTTTATCCTCATGTTTTTGCCCTATTTTCTTGTTGAGATTCATATTCTCAGTACACCTTGATGAGTTATGCCTTTTTCGACGATTTATTTAGACATTGTTATGTCATGGGCATAGTTAACGATTTTGAATCAGTTGAGACTGATATTTAGAATTTTCAGTAATTAATATTTTTGTAGTCACGATTTGACTGTAAGTTAATGATTTTTAATGGCAGATTTAAATTCAGACAGCGTGTCACTTTATTAAAGTAATTCTACCCCAGTTTAATTACTTTGACCAATTTTCTGTCATCATCAAGAAGGAAGAACATTTAAATGATTTTAGAGCGTTAAAATCTCTTACGTTGTCGACGATCTTGGAAATACTAGTCGTTATTTGAATTGATTGCAACACAGACATTTATCGTCAGTTATGAATGAACATTGCATCATAGACACTTTTGTGAAAGATTAACTTTAATAATGAATTATTGAATGCATTAAAGTCAAGAACTTTTGTTTGGAGGTTTTTCTCAATTAGATATTTATATAATGATGTTTGCATTTCCCAGTCTAATTGGATTCTATTCGACTACTTTGCATTTTTGTCGCACTTTATTTGAAGATAGTATTTTTATACTACACATTTCTTTTAGGATGTTAATCTTAAATTTGATAGACCAGACAGGCGTATATAAGCGTATTCACTATTAAATTTGTTTGTGATTGGCAAGTTTTGACTTCATTTCGGTTCATGAATGAAATCCACGAAGGTTAAATAGAAAAACAGTTTTGAAACAATTAATGATTATTAGAATTTTTAAGTGGAACTATGAATGTATAATCGCTAGTGCAGCGCGTGTTGAAAGTCGCTGAAATATAATGCCCTTGAATATGAAGGAAGTTCCCACAGGAATAAATGTTAAAGAATTATTTGTGGAAGTTTTGTAAGTTATGTGGAAGTTTAATACCATATAGATTAATATATGATGATTTTGGGCATATTTTTAATGCAGTTTGTGCATTAACTTGTTAGCGAAGGATTTTCCGCTGGAGTAAGATTGTCATAGTTCGTTGAAAATTAATCAAGTGATTTACTGTTATAATTAACACGAGTTTTGAAAGAATTTGAGATAAGATTTTGAATGAAGGTTGCCGTCACAAATCATTATTAAAACCTTTATTAAACCAGATTGTGACATTAACATGTATAACTAACCTTCATTGGTCGATTATATTAAACACGATTATGAAAATTACCAACCGAATGAACATGTGGCTAATGTATTTCTTAAATTAATAATTTAAACAATTTAAATGTTAATATTGTAAATAAATGCTGTAAATATTTTTGAAAATAATGTGAAACGAGAGTGATGTTAAAGGCGTGCTTATAATATTTTTATTGTCTTTGACAAATATTATAAACAATTTCTAATTGTTATAAATAATTTATGTGATTTTGTTATAAACATTTAAGAGCTAATTAAACATTTGGATTGAACTTAACAAGTTTAAGAAATTAACATAATGATCCAATAGGATGTGAGCAAAGTACTTGAAAGATTTGCGTAAATATTAATGTGAGTTGTCTTGTAGACAGATAAAAGTTTGAGAGAGCAAGCTGTACTCTTACGTAACTTAGCACGTGAGAAGGGAATGCATTTGACCAGTATGCAACAGGTTCGAGGGTAGCTCGCAGCTGGGCCAACATCTGGTTATCAGAGTGAGGTCGTCCACACTCCGGCCTTGCGACTATAAATACCATTCTCATGTTTATTAAAAGGAAACCAAATGCTCTATATATGTCACACCCTGACGTCCTTTTCCAATCCAATAGTGTTATGAATATTACGTTATTTGGAGCTCTTGGGAGCTAATATGTTTTATATCATGTTGTATGATAATTTTTGCAAGTCCTACTGGAGGACGTAGTCAGATTGACGTGGGCTCCTGTTAGCCACGTTTATTTTGTTGTGATACCCTTTATTAGAAATAAAGCTTTTGTACAGTTCAAAGTTCTGGTTCTTTTTTAAATGTCATGGTGGAGGTTATTGTGTGAACAGACTTTTAGTGATCCTGTTGTCAACTCAAACCCCGAGATAATTAAGAGGTAAGTAACGGTAAGTATGAACCCCCGTCTATTTTGGTGTGTTCCACAATGATTTCCTGTGAACTTCTGTGCTCTTATCTCGATAGTGTCTGTCAGTGCCATTTTCATTGATGTAGCTGTGCCGGTGCGATTGATAATTGGCAATCCGATTGAGGGGGCGGATATCTGACAGCCTACTATCCAGGTAAACGGGGACAGAAAGATTGGCGCCCAACGTGGGGCATGTTCAACAACAATGGATTACCAGGTTGAACAATAGAAAGATTGGCGACCCAAGAACGTGGGGCTGAGTCAATAGAAAGATTGGCGCACCTAAAACGTTGGGGCTCGATTCAACATAACTGGATTACCAGGTTGAACGCCAGAAAGAGTGGCAAACCTAAAACGTGAGGTTCGATTAGACTCAAATAAAGAGGTTGATTCTTTGTTAGATGTCTAGGCCAATTGTAGAATTTGAGAGTGTGGTTATATAGGAATTAAATGTTGTATTGTGTTAGGAAAATTACACTCAGAAAGGATCAGATCTTATACAACTTGAGAAAGGTTAAATAGGCTGGAAACTTAGAAAAATCGCCTATAATCTGGAATCTTATTTTATTTGACCGGCTTATGACATTTTAGTCATATTAAAGATAAAATTAAATTATTTGGATTGTAAATGTAAATTATTTGTGTTAGGATATTTTAAAATGAGCCAAAGAGATTTGAACATGTGCTTGAGTTTGTTTCAACATGAAGTATCTTCGAAGGTTAATTATAAGGTAGTTATAAGTTAGATTTAAGACAGAAAATTGATCAAAATTATATATGGTGAAAAATGTTGCTCAAATGTTGTTATTTTGCTCTATTGATGTATGTCCCTACAGCAATCCATTTTTGAATAATATTGTAATGGCAGATGAAAGTTTGAAGATGATGTTAGAAGAGTTGAAAGCTAGCATGAATGAAAGTGCGAGGGAGATGTCTGCTAATTTGAAAGCAAGCATGACTAGTAGTATGAAGCAGATGCTGAATGAAAGCATGAAGGAGAATGTTAGTAATTTGTCTGCTAATTTAAATGCAAGAATGGAGGAGAATGCTAGTAATTTGAATGCAAGAATGGAGGAGAATGCTAGTAATTTGAAAGCTAGCATGGGTGAAAGTTTGAAGGGTATTCAGACTAGTGCTGCTAATTTGGAGGATAATATGTCGCGTTTACAGATTAATACCCTAGGAATTGAGAATACTGTAAGTGACATCCGCACAAATGTGTCTGATGTTAAAAATGATGTGTCTAAGGTACAGAGAGACCTTACAATGTTAAATCTAGATGTAGCTAATGTCCGAGGGGATATTTCTTGTGCTAGAGCCGAAGTTGTTGTTGTCAAAAATGATGTAGCGACTGTCCAAGACAAGGTCGAGGAAGTCCAGAAAGAAATTCAAAAAGCTAGAACTGATGTATCCAATGTTCAGGTAGACATTAATAACATTCGTGCGGATATAACTGAGGTGCAAAGTGACATAACTAAGATTCAGGTAGAGGTCAACACAGTTTTCGTAGATATGACTAAAGTCCAAACTGATGTAAATAAAGTCAGGGAAGAAATCGAAAACTCAAAAACTCTTTGTACGCGTAATATAACTGCATTAGCGACTAGACTAGTTGATGAATCAGTTAGAACAACAACGTCTTTAGCAGAGTTGAAGTATGATGTAGAGGTCATGAGAACCCAGGTATTAGACCACAATAGAGTATTAAAAGAGGATATCGAAGTAGACATAGCCGAAATGTTAACAGCAAACGTAGCGGTATGGAAAGACGAGTGGAATAAGTCAAGTGGGGAACATGTAACCCAAATTCAGGAAAGGATTGAAAGAAAACTTGCCAGTACGCAGATAGAAATTAACAATGAAGTAGTACAGATTAGGAAAGATTTAAGCGTCAGGATAAATTCGCTATCCGAAAAACAAGTTGACGATAGAACACAACTAGATCAGGATATGCAAACTTTAAAATCTACATTAGAGGATCAAATTCATAAAGTTGTCTCTGACGTAAATGAAACGACGAGTAAACTGAAAAATTTGAAGTTAGGAGAGGCTAGTTTAATTGAGAACTACAAAGAAGAGATTATCA
Source organism: Meconema thalassinum (assembly GCA_946902985.2). Lineage (NCBI taxonomy): Eukaryota > Metazoa > Arthropoda > Insecta > Orthoptera > Tettigoniidae > Meconema > Meconema thalassinum. The sequence goes on along the minus strand of OX336401.1, from coordinate 43,143,113 downwards.
AGAAAGTCTTAACAGAAATCACCGACAAGGATACAGAAGGCTTAGCTTGCGAATTGAATAGGAATTATGCTAGAAGACATAACCTAGAGCCAGAAGAAAGAGACGTGACTCCTGAAGAACGTGTATCCAAATTCAGAGAGGAGGATGACGAGAGGAATATGGAACCTGAGTGGAATTATCGAGATAGTGGGAAAAACTATCCGGATTCATATCCGAGGAACGTGACGGTCATTAGGAATTTCGAAGACAAACCACAAAAATTCAGTAACACTGATAGTTTGACACCTATAGAGTATGTAAGGAATCTCAAAGATTATTTCATCGAAGCTCACATTCCCAGAGGGAGAGAGATGAAGATAGTAGAGAGATATCTGATTGGAGGACCCCTTGAATGGTTTTTGCGCATTTAGATACACATTCAGTAACTTTGACGAGTTTGCAGAGGCATTAATCAAATGATTTTGGTCCATAGAAGCGCAGAATTCGTTAAGAGCGGAGGTGTATTCAAGAAAATACTCAGGTACTCTTCCAACGAGGTACGCTGATTTCTTTACGAGTCAGTTGTCCCGCTTGAGATTTTTGCAACCCCCATTGTCCACGGAACAACTAATAGATGCGATTTCTCGTATGCTGCCAGTTGAGGTGAGAAGACTTATAATTTCGTCCAACATCAGGGATTTATCCAGCATGGATGAATTACTGAGAAAATTGGACTACACAAGCCCAATGCCTAACGTAGTCCAGAAAGGTCAAAGGCAGGAGTTTAAGGAAATCAATACGGTATACATGGACCAAGTCCAACAAACTGACAAGCCAGAGCAGGAGAAAACTGACAATGTAGGTCCTCACAGGAATAATCAGTTTAGAAATTACAGATCACAAGGTTACCGACCGTATCAACAGAGAAGAGGTTGGAACTACAACCGAGGAAACTACAATGGAAGAGGCAGATATTACAACAATTATGGGTATAACCGTAACTATAATAGGAATAACCAAAACCAAAATAGAAACCAGAATACTCAAAGTCAGGTTATGACACCTGATCAGTATCAGCAAAGAGAGAAGGAAAGCCAGCAATACTTAAAAGAATTAAGGGATAAAGAAGCTGACAATCAAAAGAAAAGGCAGGATGTTGTAATCGATCCTGGACCTTCTACGAGCCAGCAGAACTTTGAAAATAGAAATACTGGTCAGAAGAGAAAGTAGAGAGGAAGGAATACATTAACCACATACAACCCAGAGTAGAAGAAATATATGATTAAGGAACATAGAGGAAATATCATACTAGAGTAAGCCAGTAATAATTCAATTTCGTGTTCAAGAGAGTTGAGATACTTGTAACACTGAGTTTAAAAACAATTTGCAACTGTTTTTAAAACGTGGTGAGAGGAGAATGCCCCCGTAATTGAATTATGTAGAGACCACGGTGGCTATATTTGAAATTATAAGGAGAGTTATGGCTGTCATAGTTATGATGTGGGTAGTCATGACGTAAGCACGGATGACGTAAATGTTATGCCAGCAAGCTACTTGAGCTGAGATTCTCAGTGACGTCAGCATTTAGTCGAGAATGTTCCAAGATTTACGACGCAGTCGCAGGAAACGAGGAATTCTGCTGAGGAAGAAACTATGCTATTGGAGGAGAGGCATGAACCAATGAACGATAGTTTAAAGGAAGACGGAGATTGCTGAAACTATGGTATTTTTATTACTTTTGGAATACAGAATTGTGGAAATCCATTTGCAGTAAAGGCATTGATTTGGAATTTTGGTGAAATTTATTTTCAGTTTTTGAATTTTGAAAATCCGTCATGTATTAACGAAGTTGGAACTTTTAGCGATGACGCAGTATCACGCTTTGGAAGGGATGGTAACGCCCCTCGTGAAGTTAATAAAAGGGCTTGCGCAGAAGAGAGGAGCTCTTTCGTTCTCTGATCATTCTGAGATCTCATTCTCAGATCATCGAAGTATATTTGTGAAAGTTCTTTTCTTATACATTCATTATAGTGAGACGTCGAAGTGAACAGCAGTGAAAAGAATCGTCTTTATAACGCGTGGCGAGGCCACTATATTAACGAGATCCAAGTCAAACTAGGTGAAGTTGAAACGGACCTTAGAAAGCTTCTACAAGTTTAGCTTCGAACAGTTAGCGGTCACCGATAAGCTAATTGTATTGTGCAGTGCTACATGCAGTTATAGTGAAAAGCTGAACAATTTCGACCGATTAGTTTGAAAGATATTAGCAGTTTTATACGACTGACAAAAGTGATTATCTCGCCACAAGAGAAGCACTTTTGTATAGCCAGAATCAACGCAACGGCTGACGCTGCGGGTGGAATAGAAAGACTTCAGATTGCTTGGTTACACAACGATACAGTATAATGGAGCAATTGAATACGGCAGTTTGTTCTTCTAACACTACAACCGAAGAGCAGATGGAGGGCTAAAGGGCTTATTGCAATTGGGACATACTTCAACGGAGTAAGATAGCGACATGGAACTTCGCTAATTGCTATTCCACACAAGCGAACATGCGGTGAATACCATCTACACCCATGTTTCGTAATTAAAGGCTGAATACCACCGAACAGCCATAGAAACAATTTCATACTCTGAATATGAATAATTTCTTCGGAAATTTTTACAAAACTTCATGGCGATTGTCTACTGGAACTTCAGGGAATTTTTCAAGAGAGGTCAGGGGTGTCCCGACTCACAAAGAAGATTATTGCCGGAAGGATGTCTATTCGTCTTCGAGGAGCAGAGCGATTCACGGAGAAGGAAGCAGTTCGATTCTCCGAGGGTGCTATTTCCTATTTCGAGGATGGAGCTCAGCTTAACGTGGTGAAATGGATCCATCAGCAGTCTTCTTTGGGGAATTTTCCTCTGGAACGTCAATCGGCAGATAAGGTAGTCGTGAACGTTTATTGTATTTGAGTTTACTAATGATGTTTGAGCAACCATTTTTCCCATATTTTTATCCTCATGTTTTTGCCCTATTTTCTTGTTGAGATTCATATTCTCAGTACACCTTGATGAGTTATGCCTTTTTCGACGATTTATTTAGACATTGTTATGTCATGGGCATAGTTAACGATTTTGAATCAGTTGAGACTGATATTTAGAATTTTCAGTAATTAATATTTTTGTAGTCACGATTTGACTGTAAGTTAATGATTTTTAATGGCAGATTTAAATTCAGACAGCGTGTCACTTTATTAAAGTAATTCTACCCCAGTTTAATTACTTTGACCAATTTTCTGTCATCATCAAGAAGGAAGAACATTTAAATGATTTTAGAGCGTTAAAATCTCTTACGTTGTCGACGATCTTGGAAATACTAGTCGTTATTTGAATTGATTGCAACACAGACATTTATCGTCAGTTATGAATGAACATTGCATCATAGACACTTTTGTGAAAGATTAACTTTAATAATGAATTATTGAATGCATTAAAGTCAAGAACTTTTGTTTGGAGGTTTTTCTCAATTAGATATTTATATAATGATGTTTGCATTTCCCAGTCTAATTGGATTCTATTCGACTACTTTGCATTTTTGTCGCACTTTATTTGAAGATAGTATTTTTATACTACACATTTCTTTTAGGATGTTAATCTTAAATTTGATAGACCAGACAGGCGTATATAAGCGTATTCACTATTAAATTTGTTTGTGATTGGCAAGTTTTGACTTCATTTCGGTTCATGAATGAAATCCACGAAGGTTAAATAGAAAAACAGTTTTGAAACAATTAATGATTATTAGAATTTTTAAGTGGAACTATGAATGTATAATCGCTAGTGCAGCGCGTGTTGAAAGTCGCTGAAATATAATGCCCTTGAATATGAAGGAAGTTCCCACAGGAATAAATGTTAAAGAATTATTTGTGGAAGTTTTGTAAGTTATGTGGAAGTTTAATACCATATAGATTAATATATGATGATTTTGGGCATATTTTTAATGCAGTTTGTGCATTAACTTGTTAGCGAAGGATTTTCCGCTGGAGTAAGATTGTCATAGTTCGTTGAAAATTAATCAAGTGATTTACTGTTATAATTAACACGAGTTTTGAAAGAATTTGAGATAAGATTTTGAATGAAGGTTGCCGTCACAAATCATTATTAAAACCTTTATTAAACCAGATTGTGACATTAACATGTATAACTAACCTTCATTGGTCGATTATATTAAACACGATTATGAAAATTACCAACCGAATGAACATGTGGCTAATGTATTTCTTAAATTAATAATTTAAACAATTTAAATGTTAATATTGTAAATAAATGCTGTAAATATTTTTGAAAATAATGTGAAACGAGAGTGATGTTAAAGGCGTGCTTATAATATTTTTATTGTCTTTGACAAATATTATAAACAATTTCTAATTGTTATAAATAATTTATGTGATTTTGTTATAAACATTTAAGAGCTAATTAAACATTTGGATTGAACTTAACAAGTTTAAGAAATTAACATAATGATCCAATAGGATGTGAGCAAAGTACTTGAAAGATTTGCGTAAATATTAATGTGAGTTGTCTTGTAGACAGATAAAAGTTTGAGAGAGCAAGCTGTACTCTTACGTAACTTAGCACGTGAGAAGGGAATGCATTTGACCAGTATGCAACAGGTTCGAGGGTAGCTCGCAGCTGGGCCAACATCTGGTTATCAGAGTGAGGTCGTCCACACTCCGGCCTTGCGACTATAAATACCATTCTCATGTTTATTAAAAGGAAACCAAATGCTCTATATATGTCACACCCTGACGTCCTTTTCCAATCCAATAGTGTTATGAATATTACGTTATTTGGAGCTCTTGGGAGCTAATATGTTTTATATCATGTTGTATGATAATTTTTGCAAGTCCTACTGGAGGACGTAGTCAGATTGACGTGGGCTCCTGTTAGCCACGTTTATTTTGTTGTGATACCCTTTATTAGAAATAAAGCTTTTGTACAGTTCAAAGTTCTGGTTCTTTTTTAAATGTCATGGTGGAGGTTATTGTGTGAACAGACTTTTAGTGATCCTGTTGTCAACTCAAACCCCGAGATAATTAAGAGGTAAGTAACGGTAAGTATGAACCCCCGTCTATTTTGGTGTGTTCCACAATGATTTCCTGTGAACTTCTGTGCTCTTATCTCGATAGTGTCTGTCAGTGCCATTTTCATTGATGTAGCTGTGCCGGTGCGATTGATAATTGGCAATCCGATTGAGGGGGCGGATATCTGACAGCCTACTATCCAGGTAAACGGGGACAGAAAGATTGGCGCCCAACGTGGGGCATGTTCAACAACAATGGATTACCAGGTTGAACAATAGAAAGATTGGCGACCCAAGAACGTGGGGCTGAGTCAATAGAAAGATTGGCGCACCTAAAACGTTGGGGCTCGATTCAACATAACTGGATTACCAGGTTGAACGCCAGAAAGAGTGGCAAACCTAAAACGTGAGGTTCGATTAGACTCAAATAAAGAGGTTGATTCTTTGTTAGATGTCTAGGCCAATTGTAGAATTTGAGAGTGTGGTTATATAGGAATTAAATGTTGTATTGTGTTAGGAAAATTACACTCAGAAAGGATCAGATCTTATACAACTTGAGAAAGGTTAAATAGGCTGGAAACTTAGAAAAATCGCCTATAATCTGGAATCTTATTTTATTTGACCGGCTTATGACATTTTAGTCATATTAAAGATAAAATTAAATTATTTGGATTGTAAATGTAAATTATTTGTGTTAGGATATTTTAAAATGAGCCAAAGAGATTTGAACATGTGCTTGAGTTTGTTTCAACATGAAGTATCTTCGAAGGTTAATTATAAGGTAGTTATAAGTTAGATTTAAGACAGAAAATTGATCAAAATTATATATGGTGAAAAATGTTGCTCAAATGTTGTTATTTTGCTCTATTGATGTATGTCCCTACAGCAATCCATTTTTGAATAATATTGTAATGGCAGATGAAAGTTTGAAGATGATGTTAGAAGAGTTGAAAGCTAGCATGAATGAAAGTGCGAGGGAGATGTCTGCTAATTTGAAAGCAAGCATGACTAGTAGTATGAAGCAGATGCTGAATGAAAGCATGAAGGAGAATGTTAGTAATTTGTCTGCTAATTTAAATGCAAGAATGGAGGAGAATGCTAGTAATTTGAATGCAAGAATGGAGGAGAATGCTAGTAATTTGAAAGCTAGCATGGGTGAAAGTTTGAAGGGTATTCAGACTAGTGCTGCTAATTTGGAGGATAATATGTCGCGTTTACAGATTAATACCCTAGGAATTGAGAATACTGTAAGTGACATCCGCACAAATGTGTCTGATGTTAAAAATGATGTGTCTAAGGTACAGAGAGACCTTACAATGTTAAATCTAGATGTAGCTAATGTCCGAGGGGATATTTCTTGTGCTAGAGCCGAAGTTGTTGTTGTCAAAAATGATGTAGCGACTGTCCAAGACAAGGTCGAGGAAGTCCAGAAAGAAATTCAAAAAGCTAGAACTGATGTATCCAATGTTCAGGTAGACATTAATAACATTCGTGCGGATATAACTGAGGTGCAAAGTGACATAACTAAGATTCAGGTAGAGGTCAACACAGTTTTCGTAGATATGACTAAAGTCCAAACTGATGTAAATAAAGTCAGGGAAGAAATCGAAAACTCAAAAACTCTTTGTACGCGTAATATAACTGCATTAGCGACTAGACTAGTTGATGAATCAGTTAGAACAACAACGTCTTTAGCAGAGTTGAAGTATGATGTAGAGGTCATGAGAACCCAGGTATTAGACCACAATAGAGTATTAAAAGAGGATATCGAAGTAGACATAGCCGAAATGTTAACAGCAAACGTAGCGGTATGGAAAGACGAGTGGAATAAGTCAAGTGGGGAACATGTAACCCAAATTCAGGAAAGGATTGAAAGAAAACTTGCCAGTACGCAGATAGAAATTAACAATGAAGTAGTACAGATTAGGAAAGATTTAAGCGTCAGGATAAATTCGCTATCCGAAAAACAAGTTGACGATAGAACACAACTAGATCAGGATATGCAAACTTTAAAATCTACATTAGAGGATCAAATTCATAAAGTTGTCTCTGACGTAAATGAAACGACGAGTAAACTGAAAAATTTGAAGTTAGGAGAGGCTAGTTTAATTGAGAACTACAAAGAAGAGATTATCAAGAAAGTCTTAACAGAAATCACCGACAAGGATACAGAAGGCTTAGCTTGCGAATTGAATAGGAATTATGCTAGAAGACATAACCTAGAGCCAGAAGAAAGAGACGTGACTCCTGAAGAACGTGTATCCAAATTCAGAGAGGAGGATGACGAGAGGAATATGGAACCTGAGTGGAATTATCGAGATAGTGGGAAAAACTATCCGGATTCATATCCGAGGAACGTGACGGTCATTAGGAATTTCGAAGACAAACCACAAAAATTCAGTAACACTGATAGTTTGACACCTATAGAGTATGTAAGGAATCTCAAAGATTATTTCATCGAAGCTCACATTCCCAGAGGGAGAGAGATGAAGATAGTAGAGAGATATCTGATTGGAGGACCCCTTGAATGGTTTTTGCGCATTTAGATACACATTCAGTAACTTTGACGAGTTTGCAGAGGCATTAATCAAATGATTTTGGTCCATAGAAGCGCAGAATTCGTTAAGAGCGGAGGTGTATTCAAGAAAATACTCAGGTACTCTTCCAACGAGGTACGCTGATTTCTTTACGAGTCAGTTGTCCCGCTTGAGATTTTTGCAACCCCCATTGTCCACGGAACAACTAATAGATGCGATTTCTCGTATGCTGCCAGTTGAGGTGAGAAGACTTATAATTTCGTCCAACATCAGGGATTTATCCAGCATGGATGAATTACTGAGAAAATTGGACTACACAAGCCCAATGCCTAACGTAGTCCAGAAAGGTCAAAGGCAGGAGTTTAAGGAAATCAATACGGTATACATGGACCAAGTCCAACAAACTGACAAGCCAGAGCAGGAGAAAACTGACAATGTAGGTCCTCACAGGAATAATCAGTTTAGAAATTACAGATCACAAGGTTACCGACCGTATCAACAGAGAAGAGGTTGGAACTACAACCGAGGAAACTACAATGGAAGAGGCAGATATTACAACAATTATGGGTATAACCGTAACTATAATAGGAATAACCAAAACCAAAATAGAAACCAGAATACTCAAAGTCAGGTTATGACACCTGATCAGTATCAGCAAAGAGAGAAGGAAAGCCAGCAATACTTAAAAGAATTAAGGGATAAAGAAGCTGACAATCAAAAGAAAAGGCAGGATGTTGTAATCGATCCTGGACCTTCTACGAGCCAGCAGAACTTTGAAAATAGAAATACTGGTCAGAAGAGAAAGTAGAGAGGAAGGAATACATTAACCACATACAACCCAGAGTAGAAGAAATATATGATTAAGGAACATAGAGGAAATATCATACTAGAGTAAGCCAGTAATAATTCAATTTCGTGTTCAAGAGAGTTGAGATACTTGTAACACTGAGTTTAAAAACAATTTGCAACTGTTTTTAAAACGTGGTGAGAGGAGAATGCCCCCGTAATTGAATTATGTAGAGACCACGGTGGCTATATTTGAAATTATAAGGAGAGTTATGGCTGTCATAGTTATGATGTGGGTAGTCATGACGTAAGCACGGATGACGTAAATGTTATGCCAGCAAGCTACTTGAGCTGAGATTCTCAGTGACGTCAGCATTTAGTCGAGAATGTTCCAAGATTTACGACGCAGTCGCAGGAAACGAGGAATTCTGCTGAGGAAGAAACTATGCTATTGGAGGAGAGGCATGAACCAATGAACGATAGTTTAAAGGAAGACGGAGATTGCTGAAACTATGGTATTTTTATTACTTTTGGAATACAGAATTGTGGAAATCCATTTGCAGTAAAGGCATTGATTTGGAATTTTGGTGAAATTTATTTTCAGTTTTTGAATTTTGAAAATCCGTCATGTATTAACGAAGTTGGAACTTTTAGCGATGACGCAGTATCACGCTTTGGAAGGGATGGTAACGCCCCTCGTGAAGTTAATAAAAGGGCTTGCGCAGAAGAGAGGAGCTCTTTCGTTCTCTGATCATTCTGAGATCTCATTCTCAGATCATCGAAGTATATTTGTGAAAGTTCTTTTCTTATACATTCATTATAGTGAGACGTCGAAGTGAACAGCAGTGAAAAGAATCGTCTTTATAACGCGTGGCGAGGCCACTATATTAACGAGATCCAAGTCAAACTAGGTGAAGTTGAAACGGACCTTAGAAAGCTTCTACAAGTTTAGCTTCGAACAGTTAGCGGTCACCGATAAGCTAATTGTATTGTGCAGTGCTACATGCAGTTATAGTGAAAAGCTGAACAATTTCGACCGATTAGTTTGAAAGATATTAGCAGTTTTATACGACTGACAAAAGTGATTATCTCGCCACAAGAGAAGCACTTTTGTATAGCCAGAATCAACGCAACGGCTGACGCTGCGGGTGGAATAGAAAGACTTCAGATTGCTTGGTTACACAACGATACAGTATAATGGAGCAATTGAATACGGCAGTTTGTTCTTCTAACACTACAACCGAAGAGCAGATGGAGGGCTAAAGGGCTTATTGCAATTGGGACATACTTCAACGGAGTAAGATAGCGACATGGAACTTCGCTAATTGCTATTCCACACAAGCGAACATGCGGTGAATACCATCTACACCCATGTTTCGTAATTAAAGGCTGAATACCATCGAACAGCCATAGAAACAATTTCATACTCTGAATATGAATAATTTCTTCGGAAATTTTTACAAAACTTCATGGCGATTGTCTACTGGAACTTCAGGGAATTTTTCAAGAGAGGTCAGGGGTGTCCCGACTCACAAAGAAGATTATTGCCGGAAGGATGTCTATTCGTCTTCGAGGAGCAGAGCGATTCACGGAGAAGGAAGCAGTTCGATTCTCCGAGGGTGCTATTTCCTATTTCGAGGATGGAGCTCAGCTTAACGTGGTGAAATGGATCCATCAGCAGTCTTCTTTGGGGAATTTTCCTCTGGAACGTCAATCGGCAGATAAGGTAGTCGTGAACGTTTATTGTATTTGAGTTTACTAATGATGTTTGAGCAACCATTTTTCCCATATTTTTATCCTCATGTTTTTGCCCTATTTTCTTGTTGAGATTCATATTCTCAGTACACCTTGATGAGTTATGCCTTTTTCGACGATTTATTTAGACATTGTTATGTCATGGGCATAGTTAACGATTTTGAATCAGTTGAGACTGATATTTAGAATTTTCAGTAATTAATATTTTTGTAGTCACGATTTGACTGTAAGTTAATGATTTTTAATGGCAGATTTAAATTCAGACAGCGTGTCACTTTATTAAAGTAATTCTACCCCAGTTTAATTACTTTGACCAATTTTCTGTCATCATCAAGAAGGAAGAACATTTAAATGATTTTAGAGCGTTAAAATCTCTTACGTTGTCGACGATCTTGGAAATACTAGTCGTTATTTGAATTGATTGCAACACAGACATTTATCGTCAGTTATGAATGAACATTGCATCATAGACACTTTTGTGAAAGATTAACTTTAATAATGAATTATTGAATGCATTAAAGTCAAGAACTTTTGTTTGGAGGTTTTTCTCAATTAGATATTTATATAATGATGTTTGCATTTCCCAGTCTAATTGGATTCTATTCGACTACTTTGCATTTTTGTCGCACTTTATTTGAAGATAGTATTTTTATACTACACATTTCTTTTAGGATGTTAATCTTAAATTTGATAGACCAGACAGGCGTATATAAGCGTATTCACTATTAAATTTGTTTGTGATTGGCAAGTTTTGACTTCATTTCGGTTCATGAATGAAATCCACGAAGGTTAAATAGAAAAACAGTTTTGAAACAATTAATGATTATTAGAATTTTTAAGTGGAACTATGAATGTATAATCGCTAGTGCAGCGCGTGTTGAAAGTCGCTGAAATATAATGCCCTTGAATATGAAGGAAGTTCCCACAGGAATAAATGTTAAAGAATTATTTGTGGAAGTTTTGTAAGTTATGTGGAAGTTTAATACCATATAGATTAATATATGATGATTTTGGGCATATTTTTAATGCAGTTTGTGCATTAACTTGTTAGCGAAGGATTTTCCGCTGGAGTAAGATTGTCATAGTTCGTTGAAAATTAATCAAGTGATTTACTGTTATAATTAACACGAGTTTTGAAAGAATTTGAGATAAGATTTTGAATGAAGGTTGCCGTCACAAATCATTATTAAAACCTTTATTAAACCAGATTGTGACATTAACATGTATAACTAACCTTCATTGGTCGATTATATTAAACACGATTATGAAAATTACCAACCGAATGAACATGTGGCTAATGTATTTCTTAAATTAATAATTTAAACAATTTAAATGTTAATATTGTAAATAAATGCTGTAAATATTTTTGAAAATAATGTGAAACGAGAGTGATGTTAAAGGCAAGCTTATAATATTTTTATTGTCTTTGACAAATATTATAAACAATTTCTAATTGTTATAAATAATTTATGTGATTTTGTTATAAACATTTAAGAGCTAATTAAACATTTGGATTGAACTTAACAAGTTTAAGAAATTAACATAATGATCCAATAGGATGTGAGCAATGTACTTGAATGATTTGCGTAAATATTAATGTGAGTTGTCTTGTAGACAGATAAAAGTTTGAGAGAGCAAGCTGTACTCTTACGTAACTTAGCACGTGAGAAGGGAATGCATTTGACCAGTATGCAACAGGTTCGAGGGTAGCTCGCAGCTGGGCCAACATCTGGTTATCAGAGTGAGGTCGTCCACACTCCGGCCTTGCGACTATAAATACCATTCTCATGTTTATTAAAAGGAAACCAAATGCTCTATATATGTCACACCCTGACGTCCTTTTCCAATCCAATAGTGTTATGAATATTACGTTATTTGGAGCTCTTGGGAGCTAATAAGTTTTATATCATGTTGTATGATAATTTTTGCAAGTCCTACTGGAGGACGTAGTCAGATTGACGTGGGCTCCTGTTAGCCACGTTTATTTTGTTGTGATACCCTTTATTAGAAATAAAGCTTTTGTACAGTTCAAAGTTCTGGTTCTTTTTTAAATGTCATGGTGGAGGTTATTGTGTGAACAGACTTTTAGTGATCCTGTTGTCAACTCAAACCCCGAGATAATTAAGAGGTAAGTAACGGTAAGTATGAACCCCCGTCTATTTTGGTGTGTTCCACAATGATTTCCTGTGAACTTCTGTGCTCTTATCTCGATAGTGTCTTTCAGTGCCATTTTCATTGATGTAGCTGTGCCGGTGCGATTGATAATTGGCAATCCGATTGAGGGGGCGGATATCTGACAGCCTACTATCCAGGTAAACGGGGACAGTACCAAACCGGGGAGGCATATTCGCCTGCAGAGTAGCATAGAGCTAGAGCTGATGTTCTGATTGTTTGTGGTTGTGTTCCCCAACTGATTCCTGAAAATTTGCGTAGGATGTTGTACTACAGGTCATTATGTCGTCGTCCAAGCTGGCTACGTACCATCGGATCAAGACGGTCCGCTTCAGGACCAAATAAAAATCACTCGTTGGAAAAGGGAGATAAGCACACATTACATTTAAACTATAAACTATAAACAATATTAAGCAAAAAGAAAATGCAATAGCTTGGGGTTTGAAGTTCTGCCTAACAGCTTGCCTGACGTTACTTCAGCAATGCTTGATTTAGCCACCTTAGCTACTGAGAGCCATGGCGTATCGCTGGCACGTGTAGAACCTATTCGTAGACAATTCCTGTCCATGCGTGATGTGATGTAATTTGGATTTGTGATCAATTTCATCATGCATCATATTTGAGGTCATTGAAATAACACTGGTGCTAATGATATATATTATAGTCGCGAGCTTGAACTCACGGTAAAGTTGTACCAAGGCAGAAAAGATACAGGTACTCACGTTTTTAAGGATGACTATGATATAAGCGTTAGTTGGGTTGCAACTGTTTATTAGAAAAATGTATCAAAGGCTAGAAAACAAGAAATGTGAGAGATAAAATTGGGAAAGCAGAATACAGACGTCTGCAAATTGTATGAAGGTAGTAAAAGTAGTTACAGTTTATCAAAAGACTCACAATGAGATGGAAATATGATAGAGAATAATTGGTAAAGAGACGGGAAGCTTACATAGAGATTTTGCAAAGAAAAGAGATTGAGAATCATGTTCTGGAAGGGGATCAGGAAGTTGATGATACGAAAGGAGATTATTTCCTTTGGATGTAGGATTTATGAGACACGTGAGGTACTCCTTGATTTTAAGGAGATTGCTACCAACACTATACCGAAGAAAACAGAACCTGATAAATAGCAAATTCATAGTAGAATCAGCGTGATCGCTCACCCTTTAAAAAACCAAACTAGAACAATTTACAAGAAGGAAATACAAAGAGAAAGCGAGACGATTTATCAGATTATTTGACTGAATTTAAAAAGCTATGGACTCCCTTTTAAAAAAGAAAATCAATCAATAAATACAAAAAAATTGCACAAGAAGAAAATCTCAAAGACCTATTGACGTCAAATAGGCAGGTGAAAAGCTTATGTAGGAGACTTTTGCTACTTAGTAAACAGTGATGGACGAAGCAAAGAGGACATAAAAATAGGTTCCCTTGGGCAAGGAAAACATTTATACGTACAATAATTGCGTTGATATTAAATATAGATTTAAGGATTAATAGAATTACTATTGAAATATCTTGTTAGTGGCAGACTAAGGAATTGAAACTTACACTGTTGCCGGAGCAGAAAATAAGAGAAAAGAAGCTTTAGAAGTGTGGTGTTACAAGAGAAATATGAATATAATATGCGCAGATAGAGTAACAAATGAAGAGACAGTAAGGAGAGATGTTTCTGGAAAACGCTAATGTACAGAGGAATTTGATACGTACAAAAAACAACATCATGAGTAAAATATGTTAATTCAAATATAATTTGCTACATAGGCCTATTATTGGAAAATGTATTTTCCAATGTCCCATGAGCTTGGTTCTCTTCGCATTTACTACAGGAGAATGAGTTTTGTCCTTTAGGGTTTAGGATGTTTGATTTTAAATAATGTTTGAGAGTAACTTCTACTTCACAGATGGTACTTTTCTCAAGCTTCTCGCGGCTGAGGATTAGGATGTGTTTCTTCAAATGTCGTCCTTGGGTAAATTTGGCATCGCACACCTTACAGGAATATGTCTTCTTTCCAGTATGGATTCACAGGTGTGACTTCGAACTTCCTCTTTGGGTAAATTTGGCTTCTTGCCAATATGGATTGGCATGTGTCCCTTCAACTGTCCTTCCCGGTTAAATTTGGCTTCGCATACACTACATGAATATGGCCTCTCTCCGCTACGGATCAACACGTGTGTCTTCAAAGTTTCTTTCCGGTTAAATTTGACTTCGCATACACTACATGAATATGGCTTTTCTCCGCTATGATGTAACATTTGTCCTGGTTAAATTTGGCTTCGCACACGCTACATGTGTTTAATCAAACATCCTGTCTGGGTAAAGTTGGCTTCATATACGCTACATGAATACGACTTTTCTCCTGTATGGATTTGGATGTGCGACTTCACACTCACTCTGCGTTATAATTTTGGCTTTGCATACGCTTCATGACTGTGGCTGCTTCCCCCTATGGATTAACATGTGTGTCTTCGAGATTCCTTTCTGATTAAATTTCGTTTCGCATACACTGCAAGAAAATGGCTTCTCACCACTATGAATGAGCATGTGCCTCTTCAATTTACCTCTGAGGGAAAAATTGGTTGCGCACACGTTGCATGAATAAGCTTTCAGGCCACTGTGGATTAGCATGTGTGTATTCAAACTACTTCCCCTAATAAATTTCGCTTCGCATACGCTACATGTATATGGCTTTTCTCCGGTATGTATCAACATGTGTGTCTTCAAAGTTCCTTTAAGGAGAAACTTGGCATCGCACACAGTACATGAATGCGGCTTCTTGGCGCTATGGACCAACATGTGGGTGTTCAGTGTTCCTCTTTGGTTGAATTTGACTTCGCACACGCTACAGGAATACGGCTTCTCGCCACTATGGACGAGCATGTGGGTCTTCAAGGCTCCTTTCCGGTTAAATTTCGCTTCGCACAAGATGCATTTATGTGGCATCTCGCCACTATGAATCATCATGTGTTTCTTCAAATTTCCTTTAATGGAAAATTTGGTTTCGCACACGGCACATGAATATGCTTTCTCGTTTCTATGGATATTCATGTGTTTCTCAAATGGTTGGTTACGTGTGAATGTTCTTTTGCATAATTTACATGTGTATCGATATTCACCACCATGGCTTAAAATATTTGCCTCCAAATTTTGTTTGAAATCACATGTTTCTCCAGAGGCAGTGTTAGTATATTGGCGTCCACTATCGCCAACATCACACATCTTCAGTACAGCCGGATTCAGCGTATCAGGACATATCAGCCTGAAATAGTACTAATAGTGAAGTATGGTACATTATAATAGGCAATGTATAGAGATTAAGTAGTGAAATTATAATTGGAGCAATTTGCATTAATATTACTACCAGGAAATAAGTCATTAAGAAATATCGGGATCTGATTCCATTTTCATTGCTCAATAATATGCTTTTCATACAGTCTGAATGTTTTGCTATTAAATTCATATTTAAACGAAAATGTAGTGTGTCTTGTGGGAAACTTTGGAGTCATAGCTCTAGGAGCACGAGAGTGTTGGGATTGTTTCTTAGCCACCACACTCTTCCACTACAAAGGCGTTAGATTCCTTGATGCCGGATGCAATAAAGGACAAGGTGTTTGCGTATGCACCCCTCGCATTCATGCTGACCTTCGCCTATGGATCACCCATGAGCATAATTATGTAATAGCGGCTCTTCTTGCGCATTATTCTACTGAGCTTTCTCGAAGTGGCAAACATGCTAAATGAAAAGCATACATTTGTTGTGTTTGTGTTTGTTATTGTTGTCGTTTGGTTTCAATGCGGCATTCCATTTCTCCCATTGTTAAGATAAATAATTCGTCTTTTCATAGTCACTCAACCCTACACCCAAAAGCATTCTATTTTACATATTCTAACCTTGCATAACGCCAATTGTTTATGTCCTTTACTCTTGCTTTGCTATTCCTGATGCCTAAATATGTGCCATACCAATATCTTCCTTTCGATACCACTCGCCAGAAGCATCTAACCCCCATTTAACTCATTAATCTTTGTTTGTTACTCTATCTAGCCACCCAAAATCCAACATTCTACAATGACACCACATTCAAACCCTTCCATTTTCCCTTTCCTGCAGAAGGAACTACTAAGTTTAACATACATATAGCACCACGCTCAAGACCATGGCTTCAAAAATGACTTCCCACTAGCTGCATCTACATATGTTGTTAGCATATTGTCCCCGATATCCGGATAGTAGGCTGTCAGATATCCGCCCCCTCAATCGGATTGCCAATAATCAAACGCACCGGCACAGCTACATCAATGAAAATGGCACTGACAGATACTATCGAGATTAGAACACAGTAGTTAACAAGAAATTATTGTGGAACACACCAAAATATACGGGGGTTCATACTTACCTTTTACTTACCTCTTCAAATTTATCTCGGGGACTGGGTTGTCAACTGGATCACTTAAGGGGACCAAGTACTCCCTATACGAACAATGTTAATTTAGTAAAACTTGGGGGAGCTCATCTTCCAAAGTATTGCAGATAGAGCAGTGAAATTTGATATTGTTGTAACAGTTGCCTTTATCTCTGTGTTAAACGCATTTTAAACAAAATTAGTTCATCCATTTTATTTTATATTTTACTTTTTTCATGTAAGTAAAAAAACCAAATTTTTTTCTTGCACATGAATTTTTTATGAGCAAAGTATGAATTAGTTTATAATGAATTTGTGTTTAACATGGAGATCAGTGTTAGTTTCAAAAGTGGTATTAGTTTTACCCTTGTATCTTTCGTAGTTTCCAAGATGAGCACCCCACACCAAAAAAAATAATGTTTCCAGATATTTAACTTCAAAGTTAAGTTAGAAAAGAACATGTGCTTTTCGTGGTTTAGAACTTTCCAGCTCCATACTCTGGATCATCCATATCTTCCTTCCTCCGTTTGGCTCCTCTCCTTTTCTTTCTTGCTAATTTGGTCATCTGTTGTGCCTGTCGATCAGCATTTTTCACACGCACGTCATCCATTTTCTGAAGCTGATGTATGGTGTTAAGGCCTGGTTCAATCCCTAGGTGGGCAAGCACTTGTGCTTTTCCAATGTTTCCCATGTTGAAGCACAGAACACTTTCCAGCACCCCAATTTTAAGGGTATCATACCCAACAAACACATTCTTGGGTATTATAGTCCATATAATGTTGTTAAACGACTCATTCGGGTTCTGGGTTTTGCCATGTAACCATTATCTTAGCAGGTCTGGTTGAGCCAAATCCCGATATATGGGTTTTATGGCATGTAAAATAGGCTCAGGAAGGCCATGGTGCTTGTAGTTTGCCCTTTCAGAAGAATTATACTTACACCATGAATCTGTTGGGCAGAGTCCATGTTGAGGTTGATTGTCTGTCGAGAGCTTATGAAAATATGTGCACCACACTGCTTTTCTCATCTTTTCCAAGTCATGCACATTTTCTCTTATTGATACTCCCTTTCACAATAATCACATTTTATACATATGACACTAGCAAGGCCCATTCGATTGTCAGTGTTTTCATGCACAGATATGCAATCCACATGATTACAATACTTACACTCTACAAATTGTCTCAAAGCTTCAGACAGCAGTTCAATATCTACAAACTGAAAACCTGTGGTCACTTTATTTACATCTGTATTAATGTTGCCAAATTTATTAAACATAGATCTTGAAGAAGAAATTTTCCTCCTTGATGCACTTGTAGGACTATCTGTACAGTCAGAGTGGACCCACTGTTGCATGTAGGCCTAACCTCACTTTCAATATTATTTCCTTCACTGTTTCTTACACTTCCACTACCTGCACCACTACATTTATTACTCCTTAAAGATGTATTCTTGTTCTTATACTGATTTCCATGAGTTTTTCTTCGGCCAAATTTCTTAACATTACCCATTTTTCTCCGGCAAACAAGATAATATGGTTTGTATCAAAACAAATAACTCCCTGTGTTATGGATCAAAATATACCAACTCCCTGTGTAAAAACAAAAGAAGGTGACATAAAGACAGTAGGACCAACTTCAGCTACGTTAATTCCTCTTTAAAACGAGGGTACGCACATCAATCTGACACAAAAAGTAACGGAATAGAAGTTGATAAAGTGAACTTCATATGAAAAGGGGCGTCACCAAGGTTACAAGCATGCACTAATTGTTAAAAATGAGACATTTCCAGATGGATTTAGGATATGAAACTCTAGAATTACATTTATTAGACATCCCTCAGCATGAAAGTGAAAAAAAAATAAAAAAAAAAAAATTCATCCCATTTAAGGGTACTTGGTTCCCTTAAAGTATGCCCACACAATAACCTCCACCATGATATTTAAAATGAACCATAACGAAGACGAGAAACTTTAAACTGCACAATAATTTATTTCACATAAAGAATGATTTAACAAAATAAAACAACAAAATAAACGTGGCAATCAGAAGCCATTGTCCACTTAACCATGTCCTCCTGTAGGACTTGTATACTCTACATACAATGTTTCAGCTTTCTCAAGCTCAAAAATAACGTAAAAATTATAATGCATTTGGACTGGAAACGGGATTTGGGACGAGACATATAGCAATTGTTTTGCGTGTTTATACACATCACATTTTATTTATAGCCACAAGGCTATTATGGAGACGTCCTTGGCCTCTATCATACAGTCGCCTGGCCAGCTGCGATACACCTGCACCGTCAAGTGAACCTTAGCATATGCGAGTTACATCAGAGCCTGGCTCCCTTTCAAAACACGTTAAATGTCCACTTCTCAACTGAAATATTATCACGCAAATGTTTTAAATGCTCCATTCAAACACCAGTGGATTACTCTAATAATCCCAAATCATGTTTAATTGTTCAAACCACTTGTTTAATTAGCGTTGTTTAGAGTATAATAACAAAACTCTTAATGTTAATAACAAAAGTTCATTAATTATTTATAACAATAATAAATTGTTTATAACAATGTCAAACGACAATTGAAAATTTTATACACGCCTCTATTAATCCCTTTCATTTCAAATTATTATCAAAGATATTTACATAATTATTTACAATATTTATTGTTTATATTATTTATATAAGAAATACATTAAACCACACGTTTATCCGGTTGATAATTACTCAAATCGTGGTGATATAATCGACCAATGAAGGTTAGTTATATTTAAATGTTATATTCAGGTTTAATAAGGTTTAATAATTATTATTGATATTTGTGACGGTAACCTCCATTCAAAATCTTCATCTCAAATTATTTAACACTCTTGTTAATTTTAACAGTAACTTCATAAGAATAACTTTCAAAGAACCAGAACAATACATTCAGCGGAAAAATACTTCGCTCAAAACGCACAAAATTGCACAACAATTGGCCCAGAATTCATCATATATCTCATTATATATGGCATCAAAATCTTCCACAATACATACAAAAACCTCCACTTATAAATTCAACAACATCATTTATTACTGTGGAAACCTCCTTCATTATTCAAGGGCATTATTCATCAGCGACTTTTACACGTCCACTGAACTAACGATTATACATCCATTGTTCCTCTTTAAAAATTCTTATATTCATCAATTGTATTAATGACTGTTATTATTTAACCTTCGTGGGTTTCATTCATGAATCGATATGAAGAAAAAATTTGCCAATCACAAATAAATTTAATAGCAAATACGATTAGACACTCCTCCCTGGTCTATCAAAATTGAGATTAATATCTTCAAAGTAACGCAGTATAAAAATACTATCTTCAATCAAAGTTCATCTAAACTGCATAAATAGTCGAATAGAATACAATTAGATTGTGGAATGCAAACATTATTGTTCCCATCTATAATTGGGAAAAACTCCTATCAAATGTTCATTACTATAGTGTATTCAATAAATCGTAATCAAAGTTCATATTTCATAAAATTGTCTATAATGCAATGATAAATGTCTATGTTGCAATCATGTTCATAATACGACTAGTATTTCAAAGATCGTCGATAACGTAATAGATTTTAACGCTCTAAAATCATTTAATCATTCTTCTTTCTTGAGGATTACAGAAAATTGGTCAAAGTAATTTACTGAATAGAATTACTTTAATAAAATGACACGCTGTCTGAATTCAAATCTGCCATAGAAAATCGTTAACTTTACAGTCAAATCGTGACTACAAAAATATGCAAATTACTGAAAGAATCTAATATCAGTCTCAACTGATCCAAAATTATTTAAGTATGCCAATGACATAACAATGTCTCAATAAATCGTAGAAAAAGGCATAAATCATCGAAGTGTACTGAGTACAGAAATATCAGGCAAGAAAATGGGGCACAATAAATGGGACAGAAAATATGGGAAAAATGGTTGCTCAGATATCGCTACATGACTCAAATAATACAAGAAACGTTCACGACTACCTTATCTGTTGATTGAAGTTCTAGAGGAAAGTTTTCAAAGAAAACTGCTGTTGGTTCCATTTCACCAGCGTGAAGATGTGCTCCGACCTCGAACCTGGAATCAGCGCCCTCGGAGAATCGAACTGCTTCCTCCTCCGGAAATTGCACTGCTCCGTGTATACGAAAGACATCCTTCTGGCAAAACTCTTCTTTGTGAGCCGGGTCCACCCTGGCCTCTCTTGAAAGTTCCCTGAAGTTCTGGTCGCAATTCGCCATGAAGTTTATTGCAGTTATTTCCGCAGAAATATTCATAATTGTGGAGTATGAAAATATTTCCACTGTCATTTGATATAATTCAGCGATGGATTCACGATGCATGAGTGTAGTTGGATGTTCACTACATGCTCGCTTTTGTAGAATGACGATTAACGAAGTTCCATGCTGCTATTTCACTCCATCGATATATGTCCCAATTGCATTAAAGCCTTAGCCTTCCATCTCAACTTCTGTTATAATCATTGAAAGCACTGCCAGATTATAATGTTCCATAGTAGAATGTATCGTTGTATCACCAAACGTATTCTTCAATATCACGGTTGCAATACACGTGTCAGCCGTAGTGTATAATGTGGAATTTTAAAAGTGCTTCCCAGGTGGCGAGAAAATCACTTTTGTCTGCAGTCTTAAAATGCCAATATCTTTCAAAGTATACTCGTGAAATTGTTCAAATCTTCTACACACCTCAATGTTGTACTGCCCAATTGAATTATAATAAAGGCAGAAGCCAACTCTTGATATCTTATCTGGTAGAAACGTTAATGTGTGCGTTTCAACTTCGCCTAGTTTCAAACACCGTAAAATGGAACTGCTCCGTGTTCGTTCGATGCGCCGGGTTTTAACCACACGCTAAAGACGACTTGCTTCACTTATTCACTCGAAAATGACTATATGACATCAGAAATATATATGCGGTATGAGAGCTCCTCTATCCTGTACACGACCTTTTATCAACTTCTTAAGGGGCGTATCCATCCCTTCCATAGCCTGTTGCTCCGTCATTGCTAGAAGTTTTAACTTTGGCTATACTTGACGGATTTTCAAATTTCAAAAACTCAAAATTAATTTCTTCAAAATTCCATATCAATGCCATAACTGAAAATAGTTTTCCACAATTCTGCATGCCAAAAGTAATTAAATATGGTAGTTTCAGCAATCTCCGTCTTCCTTCCAAACTATCGTTCATTGGTTCGAGCCTTTCCTCCAATAGCGTAACTTCTTCCTTAGCACAATACCTTGTTTCCTGCGACTGCGTCGTAAATCTCAGATCTTTCTCGAACAAAATCATGACGTCACCAAGAATCTCAGCTCAACCAGCCTACTTGCATGAAGTCTACGTCATCCGTGCCTACGTCATGAATATACACGTCACAACTATGACATCCATAACTTTATTCATATATGCCAATACAGCCATCGTGGTCTCAATATAATTCAATTTACGGGGGCAATATGTCAATACCATATTTTTTGAATCTTCTTCGCTTAGTCCGTATTGCTTCCTAAGTACCAGGAGTCACCAACTTCCTTTAGCGTTTCATCAGACAATCGATGTTGGTGTATTCCTTGAATATACGCTTTAGATTGTACCCATATTGGGTTTTCTCTAGTTTTTCGCTCTCTCTTATCTTTTTATTCCGTGAAAACCACCAACAGAGATATCCGTGTGTTTTCGCTTTCCCCTTACGCTTTTGCTCATGCCTGTCTTTAGTGTGAGCGATTGACATTCATTACCCCTCTTTCAACAGAATCAACAAGCTTCTCCATAGTGGGCCATCACACGGCACTTCGCTGAACTTGGTTATTTCTTGCGGTCAACGTGAGAACTCGTTGTCAACGACGACATTTTGTGAAAGCCATGCAATGATAATTGCTCTATCAGCACCACCTACTACTGCCAATGCTTCTAAATGGCCACTGGCTACCCCTTCCCTCACACAACTCTGCTTTGTTTAGGGTCCCTATGTATTGATATCACTGAAGAATTAGTTTTTTTAAAATTCTTGTATCATTGTTTACACTGTTTGTTAGTAAACCTATTCTTGTTTATAGCCGTTCCCGTTTGAACCAACTCTTCTGACTTTTCTCCCTAACCCGTTTCCTTATTCCTACTATATCTTCTCTGTGGTGCCGATTGGACTCTCACAATTGCTCCAGATGTTTTCCTTCTTCTGACTGTATTTCATAATTTGTGATTTATATACATTGGCTTTATCACAAATTATATTCTCGGCAATACGTTTATACTGGTTAGAATGATAATCAACTCCGCAGGCTAAATATAGGAATCGACATGATCCTTTATTCCTACTATTACTTTCCCGTTTCCTCCATTACTTGCTGAATGAATAGATTGAAAGTTACGAGTAAAAAGATGCAGTAATACGAATATAATAACTGCCAACTGGTTTCAGTATTGATTGTATACACCTTCCAGGCGCTCGGTTTTATTCCAATCCTTTTTAAAATGTCGAATAATTCATTCCAATCAACGAAATTAAGTCTTATCTAGGTCTAAAAATGCCACGAACCGTTCTCTGCTCTTTCTTTGTTCTACCTTCCGACATAAGTCCAATACGTAATACAGATTCCCTTATTCCCACGCATCTGCTAACTAAAACTGGTCTTCCCCTAACTAGGCTGTCGTTACATTATTTGTAAATTACTTGAGTCAGAAACTTAGAAACATGATTCATCAAATTCATTATAAGATAATCTTCCCATCTGCCAGCTCCCACTTTGCTAGGTTTAGGAATAATTTTATACTTCCTGAAAACAATCTTCCGTCACCCTCGATATGCCTGTCAAAAATGCAACATAATTAAAAAAGAAATAAACTGATGAGACCCTGTGCCCCTATACAACGTAGCAACTCTGGGACTTCACCTATGTCTGTTGGTTCTTAGATACATAGGCCTTCTAGCGGCCAACAAAAATCAGATCCGAATATTAAATCTCGTTGGCCTGTAGAGTAAGTGGAAGACACGGAAATATAACTTTGTGGATGGCTGGAGAGGAAATTGAACCCACCTCTTCTCAAAAGGCTGAGAGTGCCCCAATTCAGCACTCCGACCAGAATTACTGCCAGAAATTGAATCCCAACTTCCGAAGTGATAGACAACCATGCTAACGGATACATGATGAGCAAGTCTTTGCACATTTCACTTTCAATCATTATTATTTGGCTGATTTTCACGTCTTGTTGACCTTAAATTTCATTAGCCTGTATTATGCTCTCTCCCTTACATTTCGCGCGTTCTTGTTCTTCAGTTTTTCATCTATTAATTCTCATATACCCTGAGAGACCACATATTATGTCTATGCTTACTGACTTTCTAGGGATTTTGTTGTATTACTTTTAAAAGTTTACATTGTAGTTCCTCCTTGTACCATATATATCATAACAACTGGATTGTCATTAGAATTAACGTTGGCACCAATGTTTGTTTTGCAATCAAAAGCCAGGTCATAACGAAGTCAATTTAAGAGCTTCTTATTCTTCCTGGTCTCGTCGGCAAGAACGTTAAATATATAGTTTCCAGTTGCAGCCTTGCAGCAGTGCACAGATTAGATATTATTTGACTATTGTTAAAATATCTTTACCATCTGAGTGACAAGTAAAGCAAGGCTAAATATGTGATGTTGCTCCCCTTCAGAATAAAGTATTAAAAACGAACGAATTACGTATCATGTCAAAGTTCTACTTAGCACACATACTTCATCGCCAACATTAGTTAAACCATATCGTTTAGAATAGAAAGTGACGAGACTTGTGGAGTTTGTATGGTCCAGCCACTAGGAGGCTCTAGCGTCGGCTGGCACTGAGTGCGGACGGTATTAATACCATCAGTTGAATGTTACTTTTCAGTTGTCAGCTTCCACTACGTAGTATTACACACCATGACAAAAATATAAAGTTATCCGCACTGGGCATATAAAACGATAACTTCCGTTGAGTAAATTATGAAACATCAGGTTACGTCATAGTTTCATACAATAAGGAAATAAAACATTGTGACGGGGATCAAAATGTAACTGAATGTGTAAAAATCATAAGCGGCACAAATACAGTAAATATAATGTAAACTCACCCATGTAACTTAATGCTGTAAGTTGTCCGAAACATTGGACAGCTTACACGACGATTATGCAAACTTAGCAGATGACTGCTCTTTCCTAATCTCTTTCGTACGAAAGAAAAAGCGGCAGTTCACGAAATGAGAAACTAGTTTTCTATTAAGGTCCAGTTTATGTTCCATGCAATAAAACAATCCCATTAGTGCCGTCCAAACTTTCATAAAATATATCACCCCACAAAATTGAGATGGAAGACAGTTTTTTCACAACGACTACTTTGACTTGTAATAGAATATTGAAGACAATGTCGGACGGTTGAGTTGGGTAAGTAAAGGCATTTATTGAGCCAAAGACCTTTAGTTGGTGAAAGTTGGCTGACTACCGAAATCTTTGTACAAGATTGCGATATGTCTGGTTTTCTCTTTCACAGTCCACTTCGGATGAGATTTGCGTGCTTTCTGTTGCGTTGTGAAATTTCTCGCCAAGTTTGGAAAAATGTGCGGGAATGCACCTGGCTTCAAATTCCATCTTATTCTCGCCTTTTTGACTGTCCTTCCTCTATAATGAAAGAGACCGTTTTAAGAAGGAAATCATCGGAGAACTGTCTGTCACATACGTATGACTTACTTGTTAATTGAATGACTTTCCTCGGAATGCCCTTCTTCTTCTTCTCCTTTATATGCCGTCTCCGCGTCGAAGATTGGCGATCATCATTGCAATCCCTTGCCTCGAGGTTGCCGTTCAAAACAGAGATGCTAGTCAACTTCAAACTATTCCCGCCCATTTAAATAAATCACCTTCGGCTTTCGGAGGTCTAAAAAAGTGCCTAACAGTGACTTGTCGTAACCAGATCGGCCGCCGGGAACAAAACAACACGGAGAATTCACTTACACCGTTTTGTTTGATGAATCTTAGAAGATTACATTATTTAAATGACTCATGGTGGTTCCGTATTGATATGCGAGAATAGTTATTAACAAGAAAAGTACATCAGTCTAAATCAATACTATAAAGAAACAATTAATTATTAAACTTGTTTTTCAGTACATGTTTCGAGGATTAATTACATTTTATCCCCTTTATCAGCTATTGAAAACACAAAACAAAGCGAAGCAAAGTAATAAGATACGTATTTAAATCTAATATGGTGCACAATAAAATTTAGGTTAGAAGAAGAGAATAAAATGAAATGAAATAGAAGGTGACGGTGATCAGCTTGCAGGTGCTAGTGACAAATAATAGTTCCGTATTGAAGCTTGAAACGGTAGATATGGAACACCAATACTTCACCAATACGTGAAGATCTATAATAAATGAAGAGCCTGTATCCAATGTTAGCCTTTTCAAAACAAAGTGGCTTCAAGAAAATCGACGTGATGGAATGTGATCTCCTGGCAAAGAGAGGTTAGTTGGAAGCAAAAGGTGTATGAGGTTAGGACAATGTTACATTCAGAAAACTTAGAAGGTTATAATTCACTCAACACTACAAATGTAAAGAAGTAAGTGTAAAGACCTTAAATACTAAACCGACCAGTGTCACCACGGATTATCATAACACCTACTTAACACCTACTGTACATTGTATTGTTGGACGAATCTTAGAAGGTTATAATTCACTCAACACTACAAATGTAAAGAAGTAAGTGTAAAGACTTTAAATACTAAACATACCAGTGTCGCCACGGATTATCATAACATCTACTTAACACCAACTGTACATTGTATTGTTTGACGAATCTTAGAAGGTTATAATTCACTCAACACTACAAATGTAAAGAAGGAAGTGTAAAGACCTTAAATACTAAACATACCGGTGTCGCCACGGATTATCAAAACACCCGCTGAACAGAGTATGTATTATTTCACTATCGCTTCTTGATCGCAGAGACTTTTCAATACCAAGAAATAAGGACCAAATACAGCAGCATTTCTGTGCTCCAAATTCGCGAGCGCTTAGAATGTGACTCCAACCAGCAACAGTCTACCGCTGCGCAGTCTGTCGGCGGGCGCAGCAACTACCCATACTAAAGATGCGGAAGATTCAGGAGTCTCCGCACTCTCTCTTCTATACGCTATGGTGCTCCACATAGTTATTGTGCATCTGAATAGAAGTTTTAATATACTCTCCATGATGGAAAATACACCATTTTGTCGTACTACCGTCCACTAAACTATTCAATCTCTCTCTTTGTCTCACCACCTGACAGAGCATTTGCTTGCGGGTAGACAGCATGTGCAGGTGGTGCTAACGACAGGAGGTTCGTACGTCAAGAATCTTCGCAGAGGTGCTCAAGAGATGGCGTTGGATTCTCGAGAAAGTCCCACAAGATACTGCTTAAGTCTCGTAAGGTCTACAGTTTTGACTCCAACTAAGAGACCGACACTATCCTTCCATATGTATACGGAAAGCCCCACATTTCAGTGACTTGTGTACAATAGTGCATTCAGTCAACAACGTTGGATGAAATAAATGAGTGAGTCAGTCGAGGGTGACATAACAGTTCAGTATGTATAATTGTACGCGAGTTGAGTAATGACAGAGTGTCATTATGACATTCCTCAGAAGATTATTCCGGTAAGTGCAGAAGATGAGGTTCTAGTTTCGGCGTGGGTACGGCAAGAGGTCACGAGAGGCTACCACAGCAGGATTTCATCTCTCTGGTGGTAAATTATTATGCGATAGTGTGGTAAGCCGTGATATATGGAGATTGTATAGGTTGCTGGCGTCTGTAGCTGGTATTTTCCCGGAGTCTGTGGCCGAAGCCGCCGCTCAGTCCGGAGATAGGGGTGGCCGTCTGCCAGACTCCCAGAGCCCTCACTAGGCAATCTAGCGCGCTGCCGACTCGCAGTCGACTTCTTGCTGGCACATACCAGGTTAGTGTGCAAGACCTCTGTTCTGCGGCTTGCACCTTGGCTTTGCCTTGACTCCAGTTACAGCTGCGCTGCTTCGTGCTGTCGTTACCTAGTTTTTCGTCGACAACCTGAGCCAGCACCTCGACTGCAAACACATCCCTCCGCTAAAATACGCCGGACACATCACAACCCTGGTCAAGAGTTCACGTTAAGTTTTGGACCACAAGCTACACCAGGCACGTGCAACACGGAACACAAGGTTGGTCAACACAGAGGAATTACAAACGTCGCTGGCCTTACTTAACAAGTCATAATATATTCACAAGAACGTAGTAGCCACATTCAATGAAGAAACTCGTGCATTACAAATTAACATCACGAAAACACAAAAAGGAACATTATAACGGTAATTAATAATTGCATTTACTAAAGAAAATGCATATGTCTTTACTTCGTATTTTAATGGAAAACTTGGCCCTTCGTATTTCGAGCCAGTCTCTCAAAGTTCGTTGGTACACTGGATGTTCCCACGCGGAGCTCAGTTATCCTTCCCCTTCCTTTGGATTCAACTTAATCTGCTTCAAGCACGAGAAGAGTTGCTTACTTAGATACGAGCTGCCAAACAATACCATCCTCCTGAAGTTAGGGTATTTCTTGAATGGAAAGTTTGATATAAATTTATCGTAATCAGTGTCCTCTAATACTCCTTTCAAAGCCACATCCTCCTAAAGTTCAGTAAGTTTACATGGAAATGTTCATGAACACTAATCACGTCAATGCTGCATGGTGAAGAGTGGATACTTAAATTCACTTCCTCCATTCTAAAGTCGCTAAATCTGACATTAAACGCTTCAAGCAAATCTGCCAATGAGTCGGCATAGAAGGCGCTGGCAGAGAGTTTAAAAGTGACGGGTAAATTTATTTCTCATTTGATTTTCCCATTAGCCTTGTGTTTGCAGCATTGAAATCAACTTATTCAAGTGGCAGATAATATCCACAAAGAATGCACGGTGGTCGGCGCCAAGGCTTCTCTTAACAGAGTTACTATGCCCAGAGAGAACATGTTTACAGTGCATTGCCGCGGGTTGGAAAAATGCTTACTTCAGATTAACAGATTACGAAAGAAATACATTTTCAATAAGTGATCAGGCGGGACGGATGAAAGGGTTCAGCGAGCTGTGGACTGCCCAGCAATGGCACCTGCTAGTTTTTTCGCGTTGCCAATACCAATTTTGAACCTTCAATCTTGGATCCAGCACCAACAATGGAAAAAAAATGTTTACGTAAGGTGGGATTCGAACCTTTCACCTCGCTGCGCCAAGAGTTAATCCTGTCGCACTACCTGGCGATATAAAGGACGGACTACATAGGCAACACGTTTCACACCATCTCGGATACAGACACACTAAACCACAGTGGGCGGGCAATCGCTGGCTGGCAGCGATACGAAGTGGTTCCATCCTCCGCACGGCCATATTATTATTATTATTACCAGCAGTAGTACCTGGCTTCGCCCGGTGGATTTATGTATTTGTTTTGTGGATGATAATAAATGCCATATTGATCTGACACAAACTAACAGAAATAGGTTAAATATATTTCTGTGGTCGTGATAAGTAACATGATGGACGTAATATCCAAGACATTTTCGCCTTATGATAGTGATTATAATGAACAGGGAAACAGCCATTTACTAACTAAAGTACTGACACATGTAATTTACCATAAATTTAAAGAAATATTCGAAAGAGAATTAAGTGAAATAAAAGACGCTGCCTATTACCATTGGCTGTTAGAAAATCAGAGAGCAATAGAGTCATCCTTTGCCACATAGCACCGTAGGCAAATAATCGGAGCACTTCAGAAAAAATCGGCTGTCCCAAATTCATGTGGGGGCAATAATGTCATTTTTCGCTACATAGCGCTTTAGGATAATGATTGGAGTACATCAAATAAAATTTGAAAGCACGAGAATGTATTGCATCTGATAACCTCAATTTACTGCGCCAACACCATCGCACTTGTACTTCATAACTGTTTAAACGAGCCTAAGATTTTTTTTGCGCAAATTAGACCCCGTAACTGCAATTTGTAAGCAGCGTAAGATGAAACTAGTTTAGCAATTCTAAACCAGAACACGGGTAGGAGCAACGTGATTCAGTCCGCATGGCCAGCCATCAATAGACTCATTTAAATATTCTTACAGTTACACCCCAATTCCCAACATTTATGGACCCCTACTGCAACAGCGTAAGATGAAACTATGTTCGCAATTCTAAACCAGAACACGGGTAGGAGCGACGTGATTCGGCCCACATTGCCAGCCTTCAATAGACTCATTCAAATATTCTTACAGTTACACCTCAATTACCAACATCTCTGGACCCCTACTGCAACACCGAAATACCTCGACAGGGTTGTTTCAGGGGCTTAAAACGTGGTTTTTGGGCCCATTTGTCTGTTATGTATGCAAAGCTACACCGTTTCAGCACACTGGCCAAATATTACGTTTCTCGCATTGCGAGGCTTAATTTGAGACTGATTTATACAAAGCTACACCATTTCACAGAACTGAGCCAAATTTTAAGTCGCGAGTTTTCTTTCATGCATTGCGAAGCTTAAAATGAGCCTAGATCGGCTTTTCGACAAATTTGATATTACTTCCGAACGGACTTAATCTAGAGAAAAAGAGGGCTGTGCAAATTTCTAGTAGACAGTGTAATCCGCAGTGTCCCGAAAGATGAGTACTTAAAATTTGGTTCTGTTTGGTTAAACGGTGCAGATTTGTGCCAAAGGGCTTTAAAGTAAGGATAGGAGAGGGCTGTCAGAAATGTCAGGAAAACAGTGTTACTCGCTGGAATCCACAGGGTAAGTATGTAACATTTGGTTCAGATCGATGAAACGGTGTAGATTTGTGCCAAAGGGAAGCGGGCTCTCCGAAATTTCAGTCGACAGTGTCACTCGTCAGGTTCCAAAGTGTAAGTACGTAGATTTTGGTTCAGATCGGTGAACCGCTGTAGATTTGTGCCAATGGGCCTAAATGGAGCGAATGGAGTGGGCTGCTTGAAATTTAAAATGGAGAGTGTTACATGTCGAGACTCAGATGAGACTACTGAGGCCCTAAACGAAATAATTCTGCAGGCTATCACAAAAACGCCAAGGAACAATCGGATAGAGAAACAATGGTTTGATTCTGAGTGCTATGCTATGAGGAAAAGAACCCTACAGTGCATGAATGCAGCTAGAGAACACGGAAATGGTGCACTAGTAGAGTACGCCTCTGAACGTCGAAAATGGAAGCAGCTACTAAAAGAAAAGACCTCAATATTGAACACAAACTAATCGCAGAAGAGAAAGGAGCCCACATAGGATCTTAGGGTCTTCGCAGAAGGAAAAATCCAGTTATCCAATAAACACAGAACAATGGGAACTACATTTCAGCAGCCTTCTAGGAAAAAAAAACATAAAATTTCAAATTAATTCACATCGACACCAGATCACCCGCAAGACATTGACTTGATGAGATGTGATGAAGTCATCCATCTTATAAGAAACGTTAAAAATAACAAAGCGGCTGGGCAGGACGGAATTTACGTGGAGGGTCTAAAAGACATAGCAGAACCTTTAACTGCTCTATTCAACAAATGTCTTATGATGAATTCAATACCGCATCAATGGAGAAGATCAACTATAATAATACTTTACAAAGACAAAGGAAGGAAAGTTGACCCGAACTTCTATAAGGGAATAGCTCTAGAGAGTTTAATGTTTAAACTATTCGCCAATGTCCTATTAGGTCGCATATGCAAAACCTTTATGCAAATATACCTCCATTTGAATATGGATTCACTCAAGGCAGACCAACACTGCACGCAGTGCAAGGAATTATTCAGGAAATAACTCTATCATTCGCTCATCGCAACTCCCCGATATATGAGTAGTGGGATGGGGACAGAGCTGTCCACTAACTTATTGAGCCCTCCTCGTATTTGCCCCGAACCTGATATCTCGCTAACCAATCATGGGATTTCAACATACAGGGTGTCCTAGCACTCGTAGTGATGCCCCCTAATTTCCTATAGCCTCTTTATTTAATTAAAAGACCAAAACTAAAAGGTCATTCGCGAGTAGTGGGGTAGTGTTGGTTTCCTCAAGTCGCGCTCGTGCTTGAATATGTATGGCTATGTTGGGAAAGGGTTAGGTGGTGGGGGAGGTGTAGGGTCGAGTGAAGGGTCGTTTAGATGGTATTTTTTCCGCTCTAGGTGATGGTGAGGTTCATTTTTAAAATGGATGGAATTGGGAAACGCCATTTGGGGTAAACATGTTGTTTTTGGACATTTTGGCGATGAATTTTTTTTATACGAATGCGCACTTGAGGAGTTTTGTAAGAGGGCGGGCTTTTTAAATGATGATTTATAAATGAATGTTTTTTAATATGTATCGAAATAAACCCCAAAAAACTAATAGGTCATCGGCTTTTTACTATTTCGCTAACCAATAATCGGATTTAAACCTATGAGGTGACGTAGGACTCGTGGTGAACTCTCGTTTTCTATGGACGGGGTATATCCACCCCAAAATAAAACTACCCTTACCCGGGGGATGAAATAGTAGTTTATTTTTGTATGCTTACGAACTTGGCGGTTTTTGTAAAAGAGCGGGCTTTTTAAATGATGATTTATAAATGAATGTTTTTTAATATGTGTCGAAATAAACCCCAAAAAACTAATAGGTCATCGGCTTTTTACTATTTCGCTAACCAATAATCGGATTTAAACCTATGAGGTGACGTAGGACTCGTGGTGAACTCTCGTTTTCTATGGACGGGGTATATCCACCCCAAAATAAAAACTACCCTTACCCGGGGGATGAAATAGTAATTTATTTTTGTATGCTTACGAACTTGGCGGTTTTTGTAAAAGAGCGGGCTTTTTAAATGATGATTTATAGATGAGTGTTTTTTAATATGTATTTAAAGAAACCCAAAAAACTAATAGGTCATCGGCTTTTTACTATCTCGCTAACCAATAATCGGATTTAAACCTATGAGGTGTCGTAGGACTCGTGGTGAACTCACCTTTTCTATGGACGGGGTATATCCACCCCAAAATAAAAACTACCCTTACCCGGGGAGTAAATAATATTTTTGTATGTGCGCGCATGGACGGCTTTTGTCAAAAGGACCTAACTACACGTTTGTTAATATTTTCCGAACCCCTGATGGGATTTTGCCATAGGCAGTATTCTAACCCTGGGGGTGACGCCCCGTTTTTGAATGTATGATTCGTTTTTGTCGAAAGGGCCTAACGACACTTTTGTTCATATCTCGCGAACCAATCATGCTAGGGACTTGTATGAGGGGTCCTAGCACTTGGGGCAAGATCCCCCGTTTGGGGGTGAAACTACCCCCCAAAATTGAGAAATCCATATCTTGGAAACGAAGAACCCTAAAATTAGGTGTGATAGCTTAAAAAATAGGGGATGATATGGGCTTTTACCTCGATGGGTCATTTCACCCCTAAAACAGTAAATAGTCATTTTATGGGGAAAAAACCTGTTAAACACCTAAAAATGATAAATGAACCTAAGATCTTTTGTTTTTGATGAAAAATAGCAGGGGGGTGAAACTACCCCCCAAAATTGAAAAATCCATATCTCGGAAACGAAGAACCCTAAAATTAGGTGTGATAGCTTAAAAAATAG
This sequence comes from Meconema thalassinum, assembly GCA_946902985.2. Lineage (NCBI taxonomy): Eukaryota > Metazoa > Arthropoda > Insecta > Orthoptera > Tettigoniidae > Meconema > Meconema thalassinum. The sequence continues at coordinate 43,109,711 of OX336401.1, read as the reverse complement.
GGGATGATATGGGCTTTTACCTCGATTGGTCATTTCACCCCTAAACCAGTAAATAGTCATGTTATGGGGGAAAACGTGTTAAACACCTAAAAATGATAAATGAACCTAAGATCTTTTGATTTTGATGAAAAATAGCAGGGGGGTGAAAACAACCCCCCAAATTGAAAAAACCATATCTTGAAAACGAAGAAGCCTAAAATTAGGTGTGAAAGCTTAAAAAATAGGCCATGACATGCGCTTTTACCTGGATAGGTCATTTAACTCCTAAAACAGTAAATAGTCATGTTATGAGGAAAAAATGTGTTATACACTTAAAAGCATAAGCATCTTTGTGAAACCATGCTTTAATGGATATGTGTATGGAGGATGATTGTTATTATTATTATTAGGTAATTATGGATTAATGTGTGTATAGATAACTAACCAGTGGGGAGCGTGATAGCGCAGGTGCTTAGCTGCTCGTCTTTACCCGAACGGCTGGGGTTCAAATCCCGGTGACAGCGGGGGTTGGAATTTTCACTTGAAAAAAATCACGTGGCGTCAGGAAGGGCATTCGGCCTTAAATCCCCGACCAAAACCAAAATGAGCCTGGTTGGCTCCGGCGACTTAAACTAATTGGGAAAAGAAGAAGAAAGAAAGGTAACTCACCAGTATTAGTAAACATTGGTTGGAGGTGTTGAAGAAGTCAGGATGGCCAACCCTTGCCATGGTTCACGAATGCACCCCAAAAAGTTTTACCTGTCAAGACTCAGTCTACCCTGTTGCCACCTTTAGAAAAAAATCGAACAGGGGCCTCTGTGGTGACAGTGGACTTATATTCATGATGCTTTTTAAACAAACATACGCTTGCATACTACCGCTGGGTTGAATCTGCACAGAGACACTGGCTTTGGTTTGTCTAGTGTGCCTTGCTGATAACAGCACAGCGATCTTGTCAGCAAGTTTCATATTACTCGTCTGCTTGATAGCGGACGTGCTCTGCACATGACTAGATCGTTGTTAGGTTTGACAAAGGCTTAGTGAACCTTATTGCAACCTTGAAATGAATGTCATTGTATAGTCGGGGTTGGAAGCCAAAACCTTAGGGTTGACAACCAAGTAGGTTAACCACTACACGGTGAGATGGTCAAATAATAATGTAACAGAACATATAGAAACGTTTTCTATAGTTTAACGAATTGACTAAGAGCCATACCATGAGAGGTGTAGGTAATGGAAATTGAATCCTTAGCTGATGATTATACTACTTTCCATGCGCACGTATAAGCTATCATGTTAGAAAAAAGAATTGTATGGCTTGTTTTAAACGGAGAATAATAATTGTGTTTACTGTGAAACACAAATCTGAATTTAAAATTAATTAAAAATAATTAATTTAAAATTAACTAATTTAAAATTAGTTTAGTACGCTGAAGTTAAAATGAATAATGATCACGTTACAGACAGCCAGTTTCAAAGCCATGAGAACTAAGTGAACAAAGTATAAAATTCATGAGCCAGTGAGGAATTCAACATGCTGTCTTTTGGACAAGAGAGAAGCGTTCTACAGCGACCCTCAATGGTTTGGGTCATCGTAAAGATGAAAATTAAATCTAAGCTACTACACTCTTATATACTAGAAGAAGAAATGGAAAACAATAGGTCAAATAAAGGACAGAAGGAATAAAAATGGCCCTCAACCCTCAAGCATAAGGATTGAGGGAGTTGGAAGGAAGGAGAGCCATGAAAGGCAGATAAAAAGTATACTAGGAGTGGCTTTGCCCCAGAGGTAATGGATAAAGAGGAGGAAAACTGTACTCAGCTCAGAAATCCCTTGGGGTCGCCAACTTCCAAACTGATCAGCCCTTGAGGGTGTAGCCATATGCAGAGTGCACCGCAAGTGGTGGGGCTAAATACACCCTACCTTCTTGAGAGGGCTTGAGCAAAAGACAGGAAATAACATGAAAATTAAAAAAGCAAGGCTGCCTCCTCACACTAGTAGGATATCAGAAAAAATAAATAAACAAGGGCCAATGAAGTTGCAAAAGGAAGAGACTCCCTAGGCCTCGGATACCCTAATCATGTTGGGGTCGGTAGAGAACAAGAGTTGAGCAAGTGTGGTCGACAGGAAATAAGACAGAGAGGAGCCTAGCACAAGTTAGTGGAAGCAATGACGGTCTCAGCTGGGACTCCGTGATCGTCAACCTACATGACACTAGATATGACGCCCAGGGGTGGAATTAAAGACCTCTATTGTTTTATATCACTGGCTTTTAAGAACGCTAACACATGGCATGCCTTATAATGCAATACTGGTCCTAGGGTATGCAAAATTGTATTAGAAACTCAGGTAATAATAGTGTGCTTGCCCATGATTATTTTCCCAAGTATAGTACATGGGACTGATAACCATGATTTCCAAGTCCCTAAGTAAGACAAAAAACAAATGATTTTCATTTTCCAATGAGTTGGGGTGAGGTGAGGTGAGTTTTCTATACACCAAACTGATGTGGTTTCCCACTTCTACTCCAGGCAAATGCACATTTGATGTTAAGAATAGTCAAATGGTTTGCAACTGCCCAATGCTAGGACCTGATTAGTGGCTTTTAAAAAATGGAATGGAATGGAGTACACTTCCCCCAAAACCAACAAGAGGAGTGTTCGATCCCCCACAACAGCCTTTCTTAAAGTCAATATAAATGACTATGCACTTTAGCTCATGACGGTCTCCTCTCTCCAATCCTACCCCTTGCTGGTGAAAGGCACACTCTAATACAACCCTCATAGTGACAAGTTATCTGTTAAATACCTAACTATCCCCAGATTTACCTTAAATTTTCCTAAAATCCACTACATTTTTCGCAAATTGACCAAATGGCACAACATTCCAGCAAAATTCAACAAATGACTACCAGATTTATTGAAATTCCATTGATTTACCTAAGCATGGTTTAAACTACCTCAATTTCATATAAAATTACACGAATATAGATGAAAATTCACTAATATTTACCAAACTTACCCAAAGTGGGCTACAAACCATGAAATTTATCCATTTTTTTTTGTAAATTCACTATATGTACTCGAAAATTTCATAATATTGCCTTTAGATGTATGCTTTTATTGTTGTTGTTGTTTCGTTTACCATACTCTCTGCAGACAAATACCTCAACATGAATTTCTCTTAGACTAGGAGCTCTACATTCGACATGATAGCTGAGTTTCATTTCCCGTAAACTTGTCTCTGAGGTGGGTGTCAGGAAAAAGGCATTCAGCTGTAAAAACACACTCTCACATAGACTTTCATGACCTCTTACGTTGAGGTTCCTACCGCTAACGACATTGAATGATTGAACGGTTTCCTTTTCACTATTCCTGTCTATACTTTCCTCTTTAAGGTTGCGAGATGTTTGCAAGATTCCTAAAATGCAATTAAACTTAATAAATACCTTAAGATGGTTTGATTTGTTTAATGATAATGGTGTTGATGATTGTTATATACGTGAAGACTAATTTTTTAGGTCTTGACTGGCCTTGCAATAAGAATTGACTAACCACACATGAGTTACCTATGAGGGAAACATTTTAGCCCACTATGTTGGTTATTGACCAGTGAGTACAGTTGTAGAAAGCTGTTTATTATTATTTTTTAGAAATCATATACAACAGAGGCTTAAGCCTACAGACAAACCGTGTGACCATGTATGTTAAACATCACATTATACCAGAGACAATTAGGATACTTGTGTAGAGCTTACCAAAAATAATGTTGTGTAACAGTAAATGCTAGTCAACAAACAGTTATGCCATACTAAAAAAATCATCATACAATACCTGAGAGAGCTCTTCTAAAAGTATTAATGCGTAACATGTTTCCACTCGCTTGCTATATATTTTTCGGCGTGGGAATGATTCTCAAGAAATGAAATGCAAATGGAACTGAAATGCAACACGCGAATAATGAGCGCGCGCGGTGACTGAGATTGATAACATGACGTACTGTCGGTTATGTAGCTATGTGGAATGTTTATCACATATGGTTTACTTCAAGGTTTGGAGATCCCATTAAATATATTCCTACAATATATGATCAAGAAATGGTCATTCTTTGGTGTGAAAATATGTATTATATGATATTTCATGAAAACAATTATGATTTATTAAATGTTTATACGTTTACTGTATTCTTATTTAATGTAAGCACTCGAGGCACTATCGACCAAAATACGGCACTATCAGGAATATATATTGCATACTTGAAGGTTTGGTGATCCCATTAAAGGTATTCCTACAATAAATGATTTTCAAGTTGTCGTTCTATGGCGTGAAAATATTTAATATATGATATTTGCTAAAAGGATTTACCACTGGAATTATTTTACAAGTAGTTATTTTAATGACCAACAGAGTTCACTGTTAAGAAGGTCGCCCTATGTGGAATGTAGGATAACATGTTATACATGATACGTGACAACTGTAAGGCTTGTGTTTTTAAGATGCCTTTATCCCTATATTAATCACCCAGTTTGCAATACTGATAACTGCAATGTTTCTGAAAAAAATTGAAACAAAACAAAAATCAGCATTGAAAAACCAAAAAGTGGTTGAGCATATATATAGTGTGGAAAAGAAAAGTTTTGTAAACACTAATATCCAACAAGACTAATTAAATCAGTAACTGTCAGGGTGGCCGAGTGGTTAAGACGTTTGACTTAAGATCAAATTTCCAAATATATAAGGAAGCAATGGTTCGAATCCCTTCCCTGACATAACTATTGCTTGAACATGCAAGAAAACAAGAAATATACACAAACTATGTTTATCAATTTAATCAATTTTTTTACAAGAGATAGACACACAGAATACAGCTCTTTTTGTTTATCATTTCTTTTAAACAAAACACTTGTTGAAAATAATTTTTTAGGGGATGGGGGTGTTGCTACGTTGACCCATTACACTATAATAGCAGCTTTACGAAGCTCATTTTCTATATTTAATAGCTCTTTCTCATAACCAATATGACCAACCTGTTTACAGGCATGCAAGAGCTGTAGACGTTCGACTAATATATTAGGATCGTTCCATTTGCTATTTTTATGAATGGTTTCAGAAACTCGGGAAGCAGTTCATCATTATCACCATCATTATGATTATCATCCTCATCATTATAATCATTTTCATAATGATGATCATTATCATCGATATCATTACCATCATAATTTCCACCTGTGTCCACAGTCTGTTCAATGGTTTGAGTTGCCTGTGATAGTGTTGAAAGCTTTTTTTTAGATGTGCTAGAATGTTTTAACATTGTTATGTTATTATTATCACTATTACCTTTCCCCACTAACTTCTTGATGGGGTATATTGTCTCTGATAGGGTTGAGGGCTTTTGAGATGTGGGTGCGTGTCTGAACATGAGTTTCACAGGAGGTGTTAAAGGTTTCTCATTAAACAACTCACTAACAGCATGAGTGCGTTGTAGTGTATTAAACTTGAGGTTAATATTATCTTGAGCAGCACTATCTTTCTCTTGGACTTGGTTTCTTGCTTTGGTTTGGGTTTTCCTTACATTTAGACTAGCGTGATTATTAAGTTTACATTCATGATTGTTTGAAGAAAGTATGTCCAATTCTTTTGTTTTAAGCATTCCTCGACACTGTTTCGATCCTTGCTTTGAACAGCGCCAAATAACAGTTCCATTTTTATTGCTTCGTTTCACAATATATGAATATCCTTTATAGTATGCATAAGGCTTACCATATCTAGTCACTGATACTTCCATATCAACTGTCAAGCACAAACTAATCTCTAGTAAAGACAACTTGGTAATAACAACAATAGTTTAATGTGGGAGCATATATACATGCAAAAAGTGGAAGCAAAGGCGGGGGGTAACAAGTGGGAGCAAAAGCGGCAGCTAATGTGGGAGCAAAAACTGTGAGCAAAAAGTGGGAGCAAATATGGGATCAAATGTGGGAGCAAAGCAAATATAAAAAGTGGAAGCAAATATGCTAACAATTATGTCAACAAATATACCAGCAAAAGTAAATACACAAATCAAGATAGATTAAAGTGCAAAGAAAATATGGAAGCAAATATGAGAACAAAAATTGTGTGTTTTTCTAAAACAACTAGACATAACAAACTTAGTCACAACCTAACCTAACCTAACCAAACCTAACCTAACCTCACCTAACCTAACCTATACTAACCTCACCTAACCTAACCTAACCTAACTTCACCTAACCTAACTTGACTGAACTTTACCTAACCTAACCCATCATAACTTCACCTAACCTAACTTCACCTAATCTAACTTCACCTAACCTAACTTTCAACTCTCAGATCAAAATTAAATTCTAGGCATAGTTGAGTTGGAACCCAAGACTTCAGGGATAACACACATGTAACTCATTGGCTGACAACCATAGTTGGGAATTCAAACCCAAGACCTCAGGACTTTTGTTTTGTACATTATCAGAAATATTATTCCATTTACATTTTGCTGCTGCTTATAGTTATAAGAGTTGGCATTAATATGGGGAGCAAAAAAGGTGGGAGCAAATGTGGGAGCCAATATGGGAGCCAATTTGGGGACAAAGGTGGGAGCAAATATGGGAGCAATTGTGGGAGCCAATATGGGAGTCAATATGGAGGCAAATATGGGAGCAAATGTGTGAGCTAATCATCTCACCTCGGATATCACCAGTGAGTAGGCCTACTCATATCCATCGCTAGGTAGCGGAAACAGACTTTGTGTGTTGTATGTAACTATCTTACAAAGTTTGACTGCATGCAAAACGTTCTTGTATAAGCTGTGCATATAATTTTCATATACAATTAAGACTAAGTGTTCAGAACTAACATGTATAGCCTTGTCTAGGGTATATAGAGGATCCTTAGCAAGAAAGACTGACTAACCCAGGAGTGTAAAGCCTTGCCATATGCAGTAAGCATCTGTTGGCAGAAATGGTTCTAATAATAACGGACTTAATGAACATGAAACGTGTTTTGAGTGTCGTCTTAAATCCTATTTTATACGTTGTGATACGTGTAAGGATTTAAGACGACACACAAAAGACAATTTACATGTTGCTCTTTATGAATAAATAAGTCTCCGTGTGTACTCCTCGAAGCACTAGTGGGCGTGTCCGTATCGTCTACCTGTAAGGAAAAAATCGTACTTTTTACGTTTCGTTAGTTTCGGCATCAGCATTGGATTCAGATCCAGACACATGAACATTTCCATGGAAATGTCTTCTAGATTGAACATTTTCGGCGATACAGATATTTAAGAAAGTTACTGCATAACAACTGAATGTATTTACTTTTGCACTAATAACTTTCAAATAATAAAACGCAGACTTCCAATTGTATTTTTTCGACAAATAATGCATCAAACTATTCAGGAGAGATCAAATATTATTAAGAGATAATAATCGGAAAATGTCACTTTTGAACCAATTTCACCATACGTACTCCCCTTAAGACCGTTGACCAAATTGACTGATATGTGGCAACCATATGCCTTTTGCTATTGCTCTCTCGAGCACTGGAATGCCTCTTCCGCCATCTACACTGTTCCATAGTCCATCTATTCCACTGTATGTGCCGTTGAGGACTTCACCGTAACCCTGGCAAGGGACCCTTACATGGTACCACCAGCCGGGTCAGCTGGACCAAGGTATTTTACAGAGGTGTTACTCATCTATCACTCTCCCTTTGCCCTGACTTGTGGCAGGCAGAGCCTGGCTTACAAAACTTTGGGCCCAGGTTGGTGAGATTGACCTTAGACTTGGACAATAATAAAATGATGAAACTCAATGAAGCTATTAGAAACGTTCTTGAGCTATCACTACAAAAGGCTAACTCTATAGCGTCTCTTGTGGAGAGAGATGACCGTGCATTCATTATAACTTAGAAAATATTCAATGCTAGCTTGCCCCCAAATGTACAAAGCTCCCCGTTCCAGCCCTCACGCTAACAACACCAAGAATCGAACTCGGGATCTCTGAACCAAGTTGCACAGTAGCCATCTGCAAATAAATTAAAAGTAACAACTAAAAGTCTTAAAAATAAACAAGTAGTTCCATGAAGAACTAAAGCCTATTTTCATATATCCTACTTACGTTAATTGCCACTATCATCATACAAAATTTTAGTTTGATTGCTGTAATAGATTCGTAGATATTGAGAACCGACTAAATTTTGCGGATGGTCGCCATGTTTGATTTTATATATGTAGGTCTTAGAGTTATGTACTGTTACATGAAGATTATTGTGTACGTGTAGTATTCAAACTTCAATCGAATGATTAGGACACAAAAAGTAAAAATGAGATTTTAAAATTTCGCTCAGCTGCCATCTTGTGGTTACGGACACAATTGAAGTAAATTATATGCCAGTGGGTTAACATTTGTATAAGGATTTACTGTACCAAGTGTAACTGCACTCGGATGGCTAAATTACGAGAAACGTCCATGTGAATATTTATACTTCGCGTCGCCGCCAGGTTGGATTTGTGATCACCAGGTTTTTGAAAGTCCTATAGGTGAACTTATGTTCATAACACCTATGAACCTAAAAAAAAATCAGTTTGATTGCAGTACTAGATTCGTAGATATTGACATCCGTCTAAATATTTCGGATGGTCGCCATGTTGGATTGTTATATGTAAAGGCCATAGAGTCATGTACCATTAAGGAAAATTTTTGCGTAGGTTCATTATTCAAACTTTCAATTCGATCGCATGATGACGACAGAAGAAATACAAACATAATTTTAAAATTCGCACAGCCGCCATCTTGAGGTCAAGTAAACAATTGAACTAAATTAGATACCAGTGCATAACAAACTAAATAAACATTTTCTGTACCAAGTTTCATTGTGTTTGGATGATTAAATCGCGAGAAGAGTCTAATAAAATTTTCAAATTCGCTTGGCCGCCATGATCGTTTTGTAGTTAACCGGTTTTTCAAAGTCTCATAGATGAACTTCTAGCAGTACCCTTTATCTCCATACAAACTTTCAGGGTGATACCGGTAACAGTTTCAGAGATGTAGAATGCCGGGGATATATTTCGCACAGCCGCCATCTTGAGGTTATATAAATAATTGAACGAAGATAGATGTCGGTAATGCACCCGAATCCCGCATAGTCATAGCCTATATCCGCAAAGATAGAACAGGATTGTAGGGAGGTCGATACCCAGCCAGGTTAACCAACACTACACCACTAGGATAATGACTAGGGAACCTTCGATGCATACCGGCCATGCAACAACACTACCGATTAGTTACACATTTACAAATAAAATAAACTATCCTAAAAACAAAAAGGTAGGACGAGAATCTCGGATCTCGTGTGTGAACAGTGAAAGTTGAGACACATGCATTCTAGTAACTAATTCGCAGTATTATCGCATGTCAATTGCAAGAATGAAATGATGTTCAGATTTATAATAAAAACGAACAGGCAAACAAAAACTAGTGCCTGTGATTTATTTCCAAACAAATACAAATAATAAAAATTATTCCTATCACCATTAAAATAGATAAACATGTTAAAATTAACTGTTACACACATCAGATAGTTCTAATATCTGTAGAATAAATGTTTCTGAACATTCTCGTTACAACAATGTAGTTATCTTAAGATTCACAAAATGTTTCCGTAATTGACAGTCACCCTGTGGCTATGTCACTGAAATAGTCTGATTAAAATCAGTTGTTCACACATAAACATGAAGTTAACATTACAAAATCCCTACATTATACACGGGCGTACGTAAAATGTAATTATCTACTCTAATAACACTGTTATAAATTATATAAGGTTTTAAATATTTACATTATCTACAGTTCTCGTGCTTCACACGGTTTAAAAATTACCATTAACACTGTCAGTCGCGATCTGACAGCTTGATAGTGTCTCTGTTACATAAACTGTTCTTTGTACAATGTTTCTACCAACGATAAAATTCTCAGGTACTTCTAGGGGTATGTCATAATAAAAAAGCCTGAGTATCAAACAATTAAGTTAAATACAGCTTAGAATGTTGTGTCAATAAAAAAAACAATAGGATAACGATCGATGCGAAACTACTTAAAGACCCTATACGTTTCGTGGTTCAAATACAAATACTCTCAGACATAAACAATTCAAACATTTAACCTTTGTGTTAGCGCTTTTTACTCATCCTGTAACAATTCGTTGCTCCACATAGCAATATATTCCTTCCTTCCGCAATACAGTGAACAATACTTATCAAAGGCGTCTTACTACGCTCCAAACATGTCATACTCCCTTCCTTTCCTCTCCACAAACAATCTTCAAAACTCCTCACGGCATTACTTCCATAAAAAACATCTTGCTACACACTTGTAGAAGAATTAATGATTTTACTAGGTAACTACGCTAGAGTATGCTACCGTTCAGGATGCACTCCTTACTATCAAATCCTGTCTGAATTATTAAACCTCGTGCATTAAATTACAACAATTACATGTTCAAAAAGATAGTATATTGGCTTTCACGGCCGGTGAATTAAAACTCAGTAATTCTTCTAGGTTTGTGCCGTGTCTTGTGTGGGGTTTCGCCTAGGACACCAAGCTAGGCTCATCGGCGGGCTCTTGGTGTCCCCGCCCGGACCCCCACAGGAGTGACGAACTGCGCGCCACCTCCCTTTATATAAGGTGCAACTGCACCACTTGACTACGAGAACTAAAAGTTCAAGCAGCCTTAACCTCCCTATGAAGGCTTCCAAAAAGATAGTATATTGGCTTTCACGGCCGGAGAATTAAAACTCAGCAATTCTTCTAGGTTTGTGCCGTGTCTTGTGTGGGGTTTCACCTAGGACACCAAGCTAGGCTCATCGGCGGGCTCTTGGTGTCCCCGCCCGGACCCCCACAGGAGTGACGAACTGCGCGCCACCTCCCTTTATATAAGGTGCAACTGCACCACTTGACTACGAGAACTACAAGTTCAAGCAGCCTTAACATCCCTATGAAGGCTTCCAAAAAGATAGTATATTGGCTTTCACGGCAGGTGAATTAAAACTCAGCAATTCTTCTAGGTTTGTGCCGTGTCTTGTGTGGGGTTTCGCCTAGGACACCAAGCTAGGCTCATCGGCGGGATCTTGGTGTCCCCGCCCGGACCCCCACAGGAGTGACGAACTGCGCGCCACCTCCCTTATATAAAAGGTGCAACTGCACCACTTGACTACGAGAACTAAAAGTTCAAGCAGCCTTAACCTCCCTATGAAGGCTTCCAAAAAGATAGTATATTGGCTTTCACGGCCGGTGAATTAAAACTCAGCAATTCTTCTAGGTTTGTGCCGTGTCTTGTGTGGGGTTTCGCCTAGGACACCAAGCTAGGTTCATCGGCGGGGTCTTGGTGTCCCCGCCCGGACCCCCACAGGAGTGACGAACTGCGCGCCACCTCCCTTTATATAAGGTGCAACTGCACCACTTGACTACGAGAACTAAAAGTTCAAGCAGCTTTAACCTCCCTATGAAGGCTTCCAAAAAGATAGTATATTGGCTTTCACGGCCGGTGAATTAAAACTCAGCAATTCTTCTAGGTTTGTGCCGTGTCTTGTGTGGGGTTTCGCCTAGGACACCAAGCTAGGCTCATCGGCGGGCTCTTGGTGTCCCCGCCCGGACCCCCACACGAGTGACGAACTGCGCGCCACCTCCCTTTATATAAGGTGCAACTGCACCACTTGACTACGAGAACTAAAAGTTCAAGCAGCCTTAACCTCCCTATGAAGGCTTCAAAAAGATAGTATATTGGCTTTCACGGCCGGTGAATTAAAACTCAGCAATTCTTCTAGGTTTGTGCCGTGTCTTTTGTGGGGTTTCGCCTAGGACACCAAGCTAGGCTCATCGGCGGGCTCTTGGTGTCCCCGCCCGGACCCCCACAGGAGTGACGAACTGCGCGCCACCTCCCTTTATATAAGGTGCAACTGCACCACTTGACTACGAGAACTAAAAGTTCAAGCAGCCTTAACCTCCCTATGAAGGCTTCCAAAAAGATAGTATATTGGCTTTCACGGCCGGTGAATTAAAACTCAGCAATTCTTCTAGGTTTGTGCCGTGTCTTGTGTGGGGTTTCGCCTAGGACACCAAGCTAGGCTCATCGGCGGGCTCTTGGTGTCCCCGCCCGGACCCCCACAGGAGTGACGAACTGCGCGCCACCTCCCTTTATATAAGGTGCAACTGCACCACATGACTACGAGAACTAAAAGTCAAGCAGCCTTAACCTCCCTATGAAGGCTTCCAAAAAGATAGTATATTGGCTTTCACGGCCGGTGAATTAAAACTCAGCAATTCTTCTAGGTTTGTGCCGTGTCTTGTGTGCGGTTTCGCCTAGGACACCAAGCTAGGCTCATCGGCGGGCTCTTGGTGTCCCCGCCCGGACCCCCACAGGAGTGACGAACTGCGCGCCACCTCCCTTTATATAAGGTGCAACTGCACCACTTGACTACGAGAACTAAAAGTTCAAGCAGCCTTAACCTCCCTATGAAGGCTTCCAAAAAGATAGTATATTGGCTTTCACGGCCGGTGAATTAAAACTCAGCAATTCTTCTAGGTTTGTGCCGTGTCTTGTGTGGGGTTTCGCCTAGGACACCAAGCTAGGCTCATCGGCGGGCTCTTGGTGTCCCCGCCCGGACCCCGACAGGAGTGACGAACTGCGCGCCACCTCCCTTTATATAAGGTGCAACTGCACCACTTGACTACGAGAACTTAAAGTTCAAGCAGCCTTAACCTCCCTATGAAGGCTTCCAAAAAGATAGTATATTGGCTTTCACGGCCGGTGAATTAAAACTCAGCAATTCTTCTAGTTTTGTGCCGTGTCTTGTGTGGGGTTTCGCCTAGGACACCAAGCTAGGCTAATCGGCGGGCTCTTGGTGTCCCCGCCCGGACCCCCACAGGAGTGACGAACTGCGCGCCACCTCCCTTTATATAAGGTGCAACTGCACCACTTGACTACGAGAACTAAAAGTTCAAGCAGCCTTAACCTCCCTATGAAGGCTTCCAAAAAGATAGTATATTGGCTTTCACGGCCGGAGAATTAAAACTCAGCAATTCTTCTAGGTTTGTGCCGTGTCTTGTGTGGGGTTTCGCCTAGGACACCAAGCTAGGCTCATCGTCGGGCTCTTGGTGTCCCCGCCCGGACCCCCACAGGAGAGACGAACTGCGCGCCACCTCCCTTTATATAAGGTGCAACTGCACCACTTGACTACGAGAACTAAAATTTCAAGCAGGCTTAACCTCCCTATGAAGGCTTCGAAAAAGATAATATATTGGCTTTCACGGCCAGTGAATTAAAACTCAGCAATTCTTCTAGGGTTGTGCCGTGTCTTTTGTGGGGTTTCGCCTAGGACACCAAGCTAGGCTCATCGGCGGGCTCTTGGTGTCCCCGCCCGGACCCCCACAGGAGTGACGAACTGCGCGCCACCTCCCTTTATATAAGGTGCAACTGCACCACTTGACTACGAGAACTAAAAGTTCAAGCAGCCTTAACCTCCCTATGAAGGCTTCCAAAAAGATAGTATATTGGCTTTCACGGCCGGTGAATTAAAACTCAGCAATTCTTCTAGGTTTGTGCCGTGTCTTGTGTGCGGTTTCGCCTAGGACACCAAGCTAGGCTCATCGGCGGGCTCTTGGTTTCCCCGCCCGGACCCCCACAGGAGTGACGAACTGCGCGCCACCTCCCTTTATATAAGGTGCAACTGCACCACTTGACTACGAGAACTAAAAGTTCAAGCAGCTTTAACCTCCCTATGAAGGCTTCCAAAAAGATAGTATATTGGCTTTCACGGCTGGTGAATTAAAACTCAGCAATTCTTCTAGGTTTGTGCCGTGTCTTGTGTGGGGTTTCGTCTAGGACACCAAGCTAGGCTCATCGGCGGGCTCTTGGTGTCCCCGCCCGGACCCCCACAGGAGTGACGAACTGCGCGCCACCTCCCTTTATATAAGGTGCAACTGCACCACTTGACTACGAGAACTAAAATTTCAAGCAGCCTTAACCTCCCTATGAAGGCTTCCAAAAAGATAGTATATTGGCTTTCACGGCCGGTGAATTAAAACTCAGCAATTCTTCTAGGTTTGTGCCGTGTCTTGTTTGGGGTTTCGCCTAGGACACCAAGCTAGGCTCATCGGCGGGCTCTTGGTGTCCCCGCCCGGACCCCCACAGGAGTGACGAACTGCGCGCCACCTCCCTTTATATAAGGTGCAACTGCACCACTTGACTACGAGAACTAAAATTCAAGCAGCCTTAACCTCCCTATAAAGACTTCCAAAAAGATAGTATATTGGCTTTCACGGCCAGTGAATTAAAACTCAGCAATTCTTCTAGGTTTGTGCCGTGTCTTGTGTGGGGTTTCGCCTAGGACACCAAGCAAGGCTCATCGGCGGGCTCTTGGTGTCCCCGCCCGGACCCCCACAGGAGTGACGAACTGCGCGCCACCTCCCTTTATATAAGGTGCAACTGCACCACTTGACTACGAGAACTAAAAGTTCAAGCAGCCTTAACCTCCCTATGAAGGCTTCCAAAAAGATAGTATATTGGCTTTCACGGCCGGTGAATTAAAACTCAGCAATTCTTCTAGGTTTGTGCCGTGTCTTGTGTGGGGTTTCGCCTAGGACACCAAGCTAGGCTCATCGGCGGGCTCTTGGTGTCCCCGCCCGGACCCCCACAGGAGTGACGAACTGCGCGCCACCTCCCGTTATATAAGGTGCAACTGCACCACTTGACTACGAGAACTAAAAGTTCAAGCAGCTTTAACCTCCCTATGAAGGCTTCCAAAAAGATAGTATATTGGCTTTCACGGCCGGTGAATTAAAACTCAGCAATTCTTCTAGGTTTGTGCCGTGTCTTGTGTGGGGTTTCGCCTAGGACACCAAGCTAGGCTCATCGGCGGGCTCTTGGTGTCCCCGCCCGGACCCCCACAGGAGTGACGAACTGCGCGCCACCTCCCTTTATATAAGGTGCAACTGCACCACTTGACTACGAGAACTAAAAGTTCAAGCAGCCTTAACCTCCCTATGAAGGCTTCCAAAAAGATAGTATATTAGCTTTCACGGCCGGTGAATTAAAACTCAGCAATTCTTCTAGGTTTGTGCCGTGTCTTGTGTGGGGTTTCGCCTAGGACACCAAGCTAGGCTCATCGGCGGGCTCTTGGTGTCCCCGCCCGGACCCCCACAGGAGTGACGAACTGCACGCCACCTCCCTTTATATAAGGTGCAACTGCACCACTTGACTACGAGAACTAAAAGTTCAAGCAGCCTTAACCTCCCTATGAAGGCTTCCAAAAAGATAGTATATTGGCTTTCACGGCCGGTGAATTAAAACTCAGCAATTCTTCTAGGTTTGTGCCGTGTCTTGTGTGGGGTTTCGCCTAGGACACCAAGCTAGGCTCATCGGCGGGCTCTTGGTGTCCCCGCCCGGACCCCCACAGGAGTGACGAACTGCTTCTGCTAGTTGTTATTTCAATTCCTGCTTCCGCGCGAAGCCCGGGAGCAGGCTGGCCTTCGGCTAGACTAGTAGCCCTTAGGCCATTGGATATTTGTTATCTTAATTTTAATGACATTATTATGCTGGGAGCATGTCAGGACATGCGTGAGTTGAATGATTTCTTTGTTTGGTGGCGCAGAGGTCACCCCGACCAACAAAGGAGACCCCCCAAGGAAAGGCCCAACACAACACCCCGCCCGGGCCGAGGCCCCACTCACACCCCCATTTATTATTCAACATAATGTTACATACAGAAGGCACAAGACATAAAACGACATGTGGGCAAAAACAAATGTACACTAATATATAAATACAGACATATATATACATATTTCAAACAAAGTTCCTTGGTTTTTATCCTAGTTTCTTGTTTTTTTTTCTTTGTCCATGATCGTATGATTTGTTAAGAATAGTTTAAAGAACACACTTGTTTGGGGAAGTATATTCACTGGGGGCAATCACACGCATATGGAGCACTTTTCACTGACAGTACATTGAATGGGTATCGGGGAGATGCGACTAGTGCGAGCGTTTTTTGTTTGTTTTTTTGCAGGCTATGCGCCGAACACTCACTGGACTTCATCGTGGCTGGGTTGTCACCACCCCCAGGAGCGCGCGGAAAGTAAATGAAGCGACGTGTGTTTCATAGCCAAAGGCAGCTGGGGGTGGAGGGCTGAGCTGTGTTGAGGAGACTAGGTTATGGGTGGGGGAAAGAGATGGGAATTTGCAGGGGTGCGATTGTCATTAAGGATATCTTGGGCAAGGGGAGAGACAGATAGTGCTTCGGAAAAGAATGGAAGGTTTGCGAGACGAGCACGGGTAAGGTACTTTAGGCGTAGGTTATGTAGAGTAGTGAGAATCGTAGGAAAGGTATAGAGGGAGGTAAAATCAGCGGATGGTGTGTCGTAAGGTAGGCGGTATGCCATGCGGAGGGCATGACGATCAAGTTTTAGCAGATTAAAATAAAGAGGAGGGGACGCAGTGAGCCAGGACATGGAAGCGTAGAGTAGGACAGGGAGGATGAAAGCACGGTATATACGGATGATCATAGGGGCTTTCAGGCCCCAGGTATGGCCGGTGAGGGAGCGGGTAGCAGTTAGACGATGAAGGGCGCGGCTGGTGAGGAGGCGGAGATGGTGGGTCCACTGTAGGTTGTTTTGAAAGGTGATACCGAGGTATATGAGTTTGTTGGTTTCGAGAAGAGGGAGAGAGTTCAGGGTGAGATGGATTCGATGGCGGGGAGGGCAAAGGCGGGATTTTCTTCTAAAGACTATGAATTGGGTTTTCCGAGCATTAACTGTTATATGAGAAGAGAGGAACCAGGACTGAAGAGTGTTGAGGTAGGATTGGAGAAGATTTTGTAGTTTGGGGGCAGTGTGACCGAGAGCGAGGATAGCTAGGTCGTCAGCAAATTGATAAAGGCGTAGTGGGGGAGGTGGGTGTGGAATATCGTGGGTAAATAAAAGGTAGAGTAAGGGGGAAAGTGGCGACCCCTGGGGGACGCCGGCACGAATGGAGAAGGTGTAGGAATGTGCAGATTTGATTCGGATAGAGGCTGTGCGGTGTGATAAGAAATTATATATCAGACGGATAAGGGAAGAGGGGATGGGGAGATGTCGGAGTTTGTATAAGAGTACGGGGTGGTAGACCTTATCGAAAGCTTTCTCTACATCGAGGCATATGAGAGCAGCAGTGCGGCGAGGTTTCATGAAAGCGGACAATGAGGCGGTTAAGTGGAAAAGGTGGTCTTGCGTCGATCGGTGGGCACGGAAGCCGGCTTGGGATTCGGGTAGTAAATGGAGGGGTTCGAGATAGGAGCTGATTCGTTTTGCAAGGACTAGTTCGAATAGTTTGGATAGTACTGGAAGAAGGCTTATGGGGCGGTAGGAGTTTATATCAGAGGGAGCTTTATGGGGTTTCAGGAAAAGGAGGATGGAAGCTTTACACCAGTGGGTGGGATAAAAGCCGGTGTATAGCATGGTAGTATATATAAGGGAAAGAACATGGATAAGGATGGGGGGAGCGGCTTGAAGGTGCCGGTAGGTAATGGTATCAGTTCCTGGAGCGGTGTTTTTACGATGGCGAAAAATTGATGTGATTTCAGAAGGAGAAATGGGATGGTTAAGAGGATGAGAGTAATCAATGTTTGTAAAGTGAGCAATGGAAGGTTGGAGGTCAGGTGTAAGTTTCGGGTCTTGAAGACGTTGGATAAGCACATCATTTGGGTTTTGGAATTGAGGGTTGTGGGTTGGAGAGAAGACATGGTAGTAGTGAGATGCAAAAAGGTTAGCCTTTTCGAGGGGAGTAGTGGGAACTGAGGTGGGGGTATAAATGGGGTAGGTAGGGTGGGATGGACGAGACTTCGTGAGGCGTTGAAAGGTAGGCCAGAATTTAGAAGGATCGGGTGTGTCATCCAGACGGGTGCATGCATCGTTCCAGGTTTTGCGTTTAATAGCACGGATATAAGATTTGGCATGACGGAGATGGCGACGATGTTGGCGGAGGGTGTCAGGATCTCGGGTGCGGAGATAGGCCCTATAATAGTCATGGGCTATGCGTAAAAGGTTAAGGCCCTTAGGAGGTATAGGAGGTTTGGTAGGGTGGTAGGAGTGGCGGGGGATATGAAGCCTGTCGGCAGTAAGGAGAGCATGTTCGGTTTCGGCGATTAGTGTGAGAAGATTTGGTAGAGATGTCGGGGAGGTGTGGGGGGTGAGGAGATCAGTAACAGTGGCTCGGTACTCAGACCAGTTGGTCTTTGTAAAACGACGAGTAGGAGGGGGCCGGTATGGGGCATCTGGGCGGGGAAAAATGTGGGGTATCGAGATCAGAGCTGGAACATGGTCACTACCAATAGAAGGAAGCATACGGACTAGAGGATGAGGGGTTAGGGTTGGGGACATGAGCATAACATCAGGGGTAGAGTTTGTTGAGGGTATTGTGGGCGAGGGAAAGGGAACGAGCACTCCACGGATACTATGAAGGAGATTGTGGAAATTAGTTTGGTCTTGCACAGTGTAGGAGTTGATATTAATATCAGCTGCTAGAAAATAATTGGGAAAGGTGCGATCAAGGTATTGGAGGAAAGCAATAGGGGGAGGGGTCTTTGGGGATAAATAAAGGGTAGCTACGGTGAACGTCTTAGAGGGGGCAAAAATTTCAAGGATTAGGTATTCTGTGAAATGATGAGGAAAGGTATAGAAATGACGTTTGACTGTAAGGTTACGATGGACACCGACCGCTACCCCGCCCGCAAGCCGCGCTCCGTACGGCCGATCCGCACGGTAGACGACATACGGGGGGAGGCACAGCCGGTGGGAGGGACCAAGGAAAGTTTCGTTGAGGATAAATATGTCCGGGGAGTGCTCTAAAAGGGAAAGTTCAAAGGTCGGCCGGTTGGAGGTGACAGAGCGGATATTGTCATAGTATATTTTCAACGACATGATTAATTGAGAAGAGGAACACTTGCTAGCGGGACGAATGCAAAATGCATCCTATTACCCGCATAGGCTATGTCTAAATGAGTATTGAATATCAACCGGGCCGTCACTTGAACCTGGTTGAGGACAAGAGGACGGTGGAATGGGAGACAATTCTGAAGGACCATGGTAATGAAGCGAATAAGGTTTTCGGTACTGGGAGTGGGGAAGGCGGAGGGAGGGGCTGGGGTAGGTAGGTCTTGGGAAACTACTGGTACGACGGTTTCAGGCTGGGTGGGAATGGGATCAGGTCGGCTTTTACATTTAAAACTGAAGGCCGGATGAGGAAGGGAGCAATTGATGCATTTAGGGGAGGTTCTGTTTTGGCACAAGGATGTAGGGTGTTCCTGACTGCAGATACCACATACCTCAGCATGGACAGAGGGTGCTCCCGGGGCGTGGTCATATCGCTGACACTTATCGCATCTCATCCTCTGGGGGGCGGCTGCACGGGAAGGCTCCACTCGATGACGACGGGCATAGATGATGGCCCCATCGCGGAGGAGAGCGTCCAGAGACCCGGTGTCACGGCTGAGGATCCGGACAAGTGAAGTTGGACCAGTGTTGTTCCTTATCCTGGCAACACGGAAGATGGTAAGTCCTTGAAGGCCGAGCTGCTGGGCGACATCTTCTTCTGAGTATTCCCGGTCGACACCATAGGCGACGACCGAGAGGAGGGGGGTAGGGCGGGAGGGAGGGGGGTTAGGGCGTGAAGGCTGGAAGTTGGATAGGTTTTTGGCACGGGTGCGAGGGCCGAACTGTGCCAGACCAATGGTGTTTGTTAGGTGCTGGTAGAAGGGCTTTACAGTTTTGATATTATACCCTTCGCGGGTGCGTTGTAACTCCAGGCGGTAGGAGGCAAGGTCAGGGGTAAAGGAGGAAATGATTGTGAAAAGGGTGCGGGGGTTAGCCTTAGCGAGGTCAATGTCGGTAAGCTTGATGACATAAAATGCAGGTGAGGGAAGAGGGTTTGGGTTTATAACGCTTCGCTGGCTAACTTGAGGATGTAGAGCTGGGTTCTGGGCTGCCACAGCGTATGAGCGAAGAGTGCCTGGCATATATGAAGCTGTGGATATAGCCATTGGTGGTGGAAGGTTTGGCAGTTGAAGTGGTGCTAATTGACGATTTTCAAAAGGCATGAAGTCAATTCCGCTCACCGAAGGCCCAGTAGGTTCTGCCGAAGTTGGAGCTGAAGACGATGTATATGTGGAGCCAGAAGAGATCTCATCGCCGCATTTTCTTTTGGCCTGTGAAGTAGGGCTGTTTGCTGCGTCCGATGTAGTGCGAGAGCACATTATCTGTTGAGTTTCCATGCTATGTTTTGGCGTTGGTGGTGAATCGAATATGCTCTGCGACAGCCGTCTCTGAGGTGCCGGCTGTTTGCCGGGGTCCGACATGACGTATGGTTACCATCTCGTATGATCTGATAAGCTCGTGAATGTTCTAGAAAATTCTGGAAAATGCAGATGAAGGTGCCGATGACCAGAGTTTCCTCGCTGAAAATGGCTGATGAGCGGTGACTTTCGTAGCACTTTGATGTATCGTGACGGTCCAGAGCACTAGATAGAAGAACACAGTGAGTGACGAACTGCGCGTCACCTCCCATTATATAAGGTGCAACTGCACCACTTGACTACGAGAACTAAAAGTTCAAGCAGCCTTAACCTCCCTATGAAGGCTTCCAAAAAGATAGTATATTGGCTTTCACGGCCGGTGAATTAATACTCAGCAAATCTTCTAGGTTTGTGCCGTGTCTTGAGTGGGGTTTCGCCTAGGACACCAAGCTAGGCTCATCGGCGGGCTCTTGGTGTCCCCGCCCGGACCCCCACAGGAGTGACGAACTGCGCGCCACCTCCCTTTATATAAGGTGCAACTGCACCACTTGACTACGAGAACTAAAAGTTCAAGCAGCCTTAACCTCCCTATGAAGGCTTCCAAAAAGATAGTATATTGGCTTTCACGGCCGGTGAATTAAAACACAGCAATTCTTCTAGGTTTGTGCCGTGTCTTGTGTGGGGTTTCGCCTAGGACACCAAGCTAGGCTCATCGGCGGGCTCTTGGTGTCCCCGCCCGGACCCCCACAGGAGTGACGAACTGCGCGCCACCTCCCTTTATATAAGGTGCAACTGCACCACTTGACTACGAGAACTAAAAGTTCAAGCAGCCTTAACCTCCCTATGAAGGCTTCCAAAAAGATAGTATATTGGCTTTCACGGCCGGTGAATTAAAACTCAGCAATTCTTCTAGGTTTGTGCCGTGTCTTGTGTGGGGTTTCGCCTAGGACACCAAGCTAGGCTCATCGGCGGGCTCTTGGTGTCTCCGCCCGGACCCCCACAGGAGTGACGAATTGCGCGCCACCTCCCTTTATATAAGGTGCAACTGCACCACTTGACTACGAGAACTAAAATTTCAAGCAGCCTTAACCTCCCTATGAAGGCTTCCAAAAAGATAGTATATTGGCTTTCACGGCCGGAGAATTAAAACTCAGCAATTCTTCTAGGTTTGTGCCGTGTCTTGTGTGGGGTTTCGCCTAGGACACCAAGCTAGGCTCATCGGTGGGCTCTTGGTGTCCCCGCCCGGACCCCCACAGGAGTGACGAACTGCGCGCCACCTCCCTTTATATAAGGTGCAACTGCACCACTTGACTACGAGAACTAAAATTTCAAGCAGCCTTAACCTACCTATGAAGGCTTCCAAAAAGATAATATATTGGCTTTCACGGCCGGTGAATTAAAACTCAGCAATTCTTCTAGGTTTGTGCCGTGTCTTGTGTGGGGTTTCGCCTAGGACACCAAGCTAGGCTCATCGGCGGGCTCTTGGTGTCCCCGCCCGGACCCCCACAGGAGTGACGAACTGCGCGCCACCTCCCTTTTTATAAGGTGCAACTGCACCACTTGACCACGAGAACTAAAAGTTCAAGCAGCCTTAACCTCCCTATGAAGGCTTCCAAAAAGATAGTATATTGGCTTTCACGGCCGGTGAATTAAAACTCAGCAATTCTTCTAGGTTTGTGCCGTGGCTTGTGTGGGGTTTCGCCTAGGACACCAAGCTAGGCTCATCGGCGGGCTCTTGGTGTCCCCGCCCGGACCCCCACAGGAGTGACGAACTGCGCGCCATCTCCCTTTATATAAGGTGCAACTGCACCACTTGACTACGAGAACTAAAAGTTCAAGCAGCTTTAACCTCCCTATGAAGGCTTCCAAAAAGATAGTATATTGGCTTTCACGGCTGGTGAATTAAAACTCAGCAATTCTTCTAGGTTTGTGCCGTGTCTTGTGTGGGGTTTCGCCTAGGACACCAAGCTAGGCTCATCGGCGGGCTCTTGGTGTCCCCGCCCGGACCCCCACAGGAGTGACGAACTGCGCGCCATCGCCCTTTATATAAGGTGCAACTGCACCACTTGACTACGAGAACTAAAAGTTCAAGCAGCCTTAACCTCCCTATGAAGGCTTCCAAAAAGATAGTATATTGGCTTTCACGGCCGGTGAATTAAAACTCAGCAATTCTTCTAGGTTTGTGCCGTGTCTTGTGTGGGGTTTCGCCTAGGACACCAAGCTAGGCTCATCGGCGGGCTCTTGGTGTCCCCGCCCGGACCCCCACAGGAGTGACGAACTGCGTGCCACCTCCCTTTATATAAGGTGCAACTGCACCACTTGACTACGAGAACTAAAAGTTCAAGCAGCCTTAACCTCCCTATGAGGGCTTCCAAAAAGATAGTATATTGGCTTTCACGGCCAGTGAATTAAAACTCAGCAATTCTTCTAGGTTTGTGCCGTGTCTTGTGTGGGGTTTCGCCTAGGACACCAAGCTAGGCTCATCGGCGGGCTCTTGGTGTCCCCGCCCGGACCCCCACAGGAGTGACGAACTGCGCGCCACCTCCCTTTATATAAGGTGCAACTGCACCACTTGACTACGAGAACTAAAAGTTCAAGCAGCCTTAACCTCCCTATGAAGGCTTCCAAAAAGATAGTATATTGGCTTTCACGGCCGGTGATTTAAAACTCAGCAATTCTTCTAGGTTTGTGCCGTGTCTTGTGTGGGGTTTCGCCTAGGACACCAAGCTAGGCTCATTGGCGGGCTCTTGGTGTCCCTGCCCGGACCCCCACAGGAGTGACGAACTGCGCGCCACCTCCCTTTATATAAGGTGCAACTGCACCACTTGACTACGAGAACTAAAAGTTCAAGCAGCCTTAACCTCCCTATGAAGGCTTCCAAAAAGATAGTATATTGGCTTTCACGGCCGGTGAATTAAAACTCAGCAATTCTTCTAGGTTTGTGCTGTGTCTTGAGTGGGGTTTCGCCTAGGACACCAAGCTAGGCTCATCGGCGGGCTCTTGGTGTCCTCGCCCGGACCCCCACAGGAGTGACGAACTGCGCGCCACCTCCCTTTATATAAGGTGCAACTGCACCACTTGACTACGAGAACTAAAAGTTCAAGCAGCCTTAACCTCCCTATGAAGGCTTCCAAAAAGATAGTATATTGGCTTTCACGGCCGGTGAATTAAAACTCAGCAATTCTTCTAGGTTTGTGCCGTGTCTTGTGTGGGGTTTCGCCTAGGACACCAAGCTAGGCTCATCGGCGGGCTCTTGGTGTCCCCGCCCGGACCCCCACAGGACTGACGAACTGCGCGCCACCTCCCTTTATATAAGGTGCAACTGCTCCACTTGACTACGAGAACTAAAAGTCAAGCAGCCTTAACCTCCCTATGAAGGCTTCCAAAAAGATAGTATATTGGCTTTCACGGCCGGTGAATTAAAACTCAGCAATTCTTCTAGGTTTGTGCCGTGTCTTGTGTGGGGTTTCGCCTAGGACACCAAGCTAGGCTCATCGGCGGGCTCTTGGTGTCCCCGCCCGGACCCCCACAGGAGTGACGAACTGCGCGCCACCTCCCTTTATATAAGGTGCAACTGCAACACTTGACTACGAGAACTAAAAGTTCAAGCAGCCTTAACCTCCCTATGAAGGCTTCCAAAAAGATAGTATATTGGCTTTCACGGCCGGTGAATTAAAACTCAGCAATTCTTCTAGGTTTGTGCCGTGTCTTGTGTGGGGTTTCGCCTAGGACACCAAGCTAGGCTCATCGGCGGGCTCTTGGTGTCCCCGCCCGGACCCCCACAGGAGTGACGAACTGCGCGCCACCTCCCTTTATATAAGGTGCAACTGCACCACTTGACTACGAGAACTAAAAGTTCAAGCAGCCTTAACCTCCCTATGAAGGCTTCCAAAAAGATAGTATATTGGCTTTCACGGCCGGTGAATTAAAACTCAGCAATTCTTCTAGGTTTGTGCCGTGTCTTTTGTGGGGTTTCGCCTAGGACACCAAGCTAGGCTCATCGGCGGGCTCTTGGTGTCCCCGCCCGGACCCCCACAGGAGTGACGAACTGCGCGCCACCTCCCTTTATATAAGGTGCAACTGCACCACTTGACTACGAGAACTAAAAGTTCAAGCAGCCTTAACCTCCCTATGAAGGCTTCCAAAAAGATAGTATATTGGCTTTCACGGCCGGTGAATTAAAACTCAGCAATTCTTCTAGGTTTGTGCCGTGTCTTGTGTGGGGTTTCGCCTAGGACACCAAGCTAGGCTCATCGGCGGGCTCTTGGTGTCCCCGCCCGGACCCCCACAGGAGTGACGAACTGCGCGCCACGTCCCTTTATATATGGTGCAACTGCACCACTTGACTACGAGAACTAAAAGTCAAGCAGCCTTAACCTCCCTATGAAGGCTTCCAAAAAGATAGTATATTGGCTTTCACGGCCGGTGAATTAAAACTCAGCAATTCTTCTAGGTTTGTGCCGTGTCTTGTGTGGGGGTTTCGCCTAGGACACCAAGCTAGGCTCATCGGCGGGCTCTTGGTGTCCCCGCCCGGACCCCCACAGGAGTGACGAACTGCGCGCCACCTCCCTTTATATAAGGTGCAACTGCACCACTTGACTACGAGAACTTAAAGTTCAAGCAGCCTTAACCTCCCGATGAAGGCTTCCAAAAAGATAGTATATTGGCTTTCACGGCCGGTGAATTAAAACTCAGCAATTCTTCTAGGTTTGTGGCGTGTCTTGTGTGGGGTTTCGCCTAGGACACCAAGCTAGGCTAATCGGCGGGCTCTTGGTGTCCCCGCCCGGACCCCCACAGGAGTGACGAACTGCGCGCCACCTCCCTTTATATAAGGTGCAACTGCACCACTTGACTACGAGAACTAAAAGTTCAAGCAGCCTTAACCTCCCTATGAAGGCTTCCAAAAGATAGTATATTGGCTTTCACGGCTGGAGAATTAAAACTCAGCAATTCTTCTAGGTTTGTGCCGTGTCTTGTGTGGGGTTTCGCCTAGGACACCAAGCTAGGCTCATCGGCGTGTCTTGGTGTCCCCGCCCGGACCCCCACAGGAGTGACGAACTGCGCGCCACCTCCCTTTATATAAGGTGCAACTGCACCACTTGACTACGAGAACTAAAATTTCAAGCAGCCTTAACCTCCCTATGAAGGCTTCCAAAAAGATAATATATTGGCTTTCACGGCCGGTGAATTAAAACTCAGCAATTCTTCTAGGGTTGTGCCGTGTCTTTTGTGGGGTTTCGCCTAGGACACCAAGCTAGGCTCATCGGCGGGCTCTTGGTGTCCCCGCCCGGACCCCCACAGGAGTGACGAACTGCGCGCCACCTCCCTTTATATAAGGTGCAACTGCACCACTTGACTACGAGAACTAAAAGTTCAAGCAGCCTTAACCTCCCTATGAAGGCTTCCAAAAAGATAGTATATTGGCTTTCACGGCCGGTGAATTAAAACTCAGCAATTCTTCTAGGTTTGTGCCGTGTCTTGTGTGGGGTTTCGCCTAGGACACCAAGCTAGGCTCATCGGCGGGCTCTTGGTGTCCCCGCCCGGACCCCCACAGGTGTGACGAACTGCGCGCCACCTCCCTTTATATAAGGTGCAACTGCATCACTTGACTACGAGAACTAAAAGTTCAAGCAGCCTTAACCTCCCTATGAAGGCTTCCAAAAAGATAGTATATTGGCTTTCACGGCCGGTGAATTAAAACTCTGCAATTCTTCTAGTATTGTGCCGTGTCTTGTGTGGGGTTTCGCCTAGGACACCAAGCTAGGCTCATCGGCGGGCTCTTGGTGTCCCCGCCCGGACCCCCACAGGAGTGACGAACTGCGCGCCACCTCCCTTTATATAAGGTGCAACTGCACCACTTGACTACGAGAACTAAAATTCAAGCAGCCTTAACCTCCCTATGAAGGCTTCCAAAAAGATAGTATATTGGCTTTCACGGCCAGTGAATTAAAACTCAGCAATTCTTCTAGGTTTGTGCCGTGTCTTGTGTGGGGGTTTCGCCTAGGACACCAAGCTAGGCTCATCGGCGGGCTCTTGGTGTCCCCGCCCGGACCCCCACAGGAGTGACGAACTGCGCGCCACCTCCCGTTATATAAGGTGCAACTGCACCACTTGACTACGAGAACTAAAAGTTCAAGCAGCTTTAACCTCCCTATGAAGGCTTCCAAAAAGATAGTATATTGGCTTTCACGGCCGGTGAATTAAAACTCAGCAATTCTTCTAGGTTTGTGCCGTGTCTTGTGTGGGGTTTCGCCTAGGACACCAAGCTAGGCTCATCGGCGGGCTCTTGGTGTCCCCGCCCGGACCCCCACAGGAGTGACGAACTGCGCGCCACCTCCCTTTATATAAGGTGCAACTGCACCACTTGACTACGAGAAGTAAAAGTTCAAGCAGCCTTAACCTCCCTATGAAGGCTTCCAAAAAGATAGTATATTGGCTTTCACGGCCGGTGAATTAAAACTCAGCAATTCTTCTAGGTTTGTGCCGTTTCTTGTGTGGGGTTTCGCCTAGGACACCAAGCTAGGCTCATCTGCGGGCTCTTGGTGTCCCCGCCCGGACCCCCACAGGAGTGACGAACTGCGCGCCACCTCCCTTTATATAAGGTGCAACTGCACCACTTGACTACGAGAACTAAAAGTTCAAGCAGCCTTAACCTCCCTATGAAGGCTTCCAAAAAGATAGTATATTGGCTTTCACGGCCGGTGAATTAAAACTCAGCAATTCTTCTAGGTTTGTGCCGTGTCTTGTGTGGGGTTTCGCCTAGGACACCAAGCTAGGCTCATCGGCGGGCTCTTGGTGTCCCCGCCCGGACCCCCACAGGAGTGACGAACTGCGCGCCACCTCCCATTATATAAGGTGCAACTGCACCACTTGACTACGAGAACTAAAAGTTCAAGCAGCCTTAACCTCCCTATGAAGGCTTCCAAAAAGATAGTATATTGGCTTTCACGGCCGGTGAATTAATACTCAGCAAATCTTCTAGGTTTGTGCCGTGTCTTGAGTGGGGTTTCGCCTAGGACACCAAGCTAGGCTCATCGGCGGGCTCTTGGTGTCCCCGCCCGGACCCCCACAGGAGTGACGAACTGCGCGCCACCTCCCTTTATATAAGGTGCAACTGCACCACTTGACTACGAGAACTAAAAGTTCAAGCAGCCTTAACCTCCCTATGAAGGCTTCCAAAAAGATAGTATATTGGCTTTCACGGCCGGTGAATTAAAACTCAGCAATTCTTCTAGGTTTGTGCCGTGTCATGTGTGGGGTTTCGCCTAGGACACCAAGCTAGGCTCATCGGCGGGCTCTTGGTGTCCCCGCCCGGACCCCCACAGGAGTGACGAACTGCGCGCCACCTCCCTTTATATAAGGTGCAACTGCACCACTTGACTACGAGAACTAAAAGTTCAAGCAGCCTTAACCTCCCTATGAAGGCTTCCAAAAAGATAGTATATTGGCTTTCACGGCCGGTGAATTAAAACTCAGCAATTCTTCTAGGTTTGTGCCGTGTCTTGTGTGGGGTTTCGCCTAGGACACCAAGCTAGGCTCATCGGCGGGCTCTTGGTGTCCCCGCCCGGACCCCCACAGGAGTGACGAACTGCGCGCCACCTCCCTTTATATAAGGTGCAACTGCACCACTTGACTACGAGAACTAAAATTTCAAGCAGCCTTAACCTCCCTATGAAGGCTTCCAAAAAGATAGTATATTGGCTTTCACGGCCGGAGAATTAAAACTCAGCAATTCTTCTAGGTTTGTGCCGTGTCTTATGTGGGGTTTCGCCTAGGACACCAAGCTAGCTCATCGGCGGGCTCTTGGTGTCCCCCGCCCGGACCCCCACAGGAGTGACGAACTGCGCGCCACCTACCTTTATATAAGGTGCAACTGCACCACTTGACTACGAGAACTAAAAGTTCAAGCAGCCTTAACCTCCCTATGAAGGCTTCCAAAAAGATAATATATTGGCTTTCACGGCCGGTGAATTAAAACTCGGCAATTCTTCTAGGTTTGTGCCGTGTCTTGTGTGGGGTTTCGCCTAGGACACCAAGCTAGGCTCATCGGCGGGCTCTTGGTGTCCCCGCCCGGACCCCCACAGGAGTGACGAACTGCGCGCCACCTCCCTTTTTATAAGGTGCAACTGCACCACTTGACTACGAGAACTAAAAGTTCAAGCAGCCTTAACCTCCCTATTGAGGCTTCCAAAAAGATAGTATATTGGCTTTCACGGCCGGTGAATTAAAACTCAGCAATTCTTCTAGGTTTGTGCCGTGTCTTGTGTGGGGTTTCGCCTAGGACACCAAGCTAGGCTCATCGGCGGGCTCTTTGTGTCCCCGCCCGGACCCCCACAGGAGTGACGAACTGCGCGCCATCTCCCTTTATATAAGGTGCAACTGCACCACTTGACTACGAGAACTAAAAGTTCAAGCAGCTTTAACCTCCCTATGAAGGCTTCCTAAAAGATAGTATATTGGCCTTCACGGCTGGTGAATTAAAACTCAGCAATTCTTCTAGGTTTGTGCCGTGTCTTGTGTGGGGTTTCGCCTAGGACACCAAGCTAGGCTCATCGGCGGGCTCTTGGTGTCCCCGCCCGGACCCCCACAGGAGTGACGAACTGCGCGCCATCTCCCTTTATATAAGGTGCAACTGCACCACTTGACTACGAGAACTAAATTTTCAAGCAGCCTTAACCTCCCTATGAAGGCTTCCAAAAAGATAGTATATTGGCTTTCACGGCCGGTGAATTAAAACTCAGCTATTCTTCTAGGTTTGTGCCGTGTCTTGTGTGGGGTTTCGCCTAGGACACCAAGCTAGGCTCATCGGCGGGCTCTTGGTGTCCCCGCCCGGACCCCCACAGGAGTGACGAACTGCGCGCCACCTCCCTTTATATAAGGTGCAACTGCACCACTTGACTACGAGAACTAAAAGTTCAAGCAGCCTTAACCTCCCTATGAAGGCTTCCAAAAAGATAATATATTGGCTTTCACGGCCAGTGTATTAAAACTCAGCAATTCTTCTAGGTTTGTGCCGTGTCTTGTGTGGGGTTTCGCCTAGGACACCAAGCTAGGCTCATCGGCGGGCTCTTGGTGTCCCCGCCCGGACCCCCACAGGAGTGACGAACTGCGCGCCACCTCCCTTTATATAAGGTGCAACTGCACCACTTGACTACGAGAACTAAAATTTCAAGCAGCCTTAACCTCCCTATGAAGGCTTCCAAAAAGATAGTATATTGGCTTTCACGGCCGGTGAATTAAAACTCAGCAATTCTTCTAGGTTTGTGCCGTGTCTTGTGTGGGATTTCGCCTAGGACACTAAGCTAGGCTCATTGGCGGGCTCTTGGTGTCCCTGCCCGGACCCCCACAGGAGTGACGAACTGCGCGCCACCTCCCTTTATATAAGGTGCAACTGCACCACTTGACTACGAGAACTTAAAGTTCAAGCAGCCTTACCCTCCCTATGAAGGCTTCCAAAAAGATAGTATATTGGCTTTCACGGCCGGTGAATTAAAACTCAGCAATTCTCCTACGTTTGTGCTGTGTCTTGAGTGGGGTTTCGCCTAGGACACCAAGCTAGGCTCATCGGCGGGCTCTTGGTGTCCCCGCCCGGACCCCCACAGGAGTGACGAACTGCGCGCCACCTCCCTTTATATAAGGTGCAACTGCACCACTTGACTACGAGAACTAAAATTCAAGCAGCCTTAACCTCCCTATGAAGGCTTCCAAAAATATAGTATATTGGGTTTCACGGCCGGTGAATTAAAACTCAGCAATTCTTCTAGATTTGTGCCGTGTCTTGTGTGGGGTTTCGCCTAGGACACCAAGCTAGGCTCATCGGCGGGCTCTTGGTGTCCCCGCCCGGACCCCCACAGGACTGACGAACTGCGCGCCACCTCCCTTTATATAAGGTGCAACTGCTCCACTTGACTACGAGAACTAAAAGTTCAAGCAGCCTTAACCTCCCTATGAAGGCTTCCAAAAAGATAGTATATTGGCTTTCACGGCCGGTGAATTAAAACTCAGCAATTCTTCTAGGTTTGTGCCGTTTCTTGTGTGGGGTTTCGCCTAGGACACCAAGCTAGGCTCATCTGCGGGCTCTTGGTGTCCCCGCCCGGACCCCCACAGGAGTGACGAACTGCGCGCCACCTCCCTTTATATAAGGTGCAACTGCACCACTTGACTACGAGAACTAAAAGTTCAAGCAGCCTTAACCTCCCTATGAAGGCTTCCAAAAAGATAGTATATTGGCTTTCACGGCCGGTGAATTAAAACTCAGCAATTCTTCTAGGTTTGTGCCGTGTCTTGTGTGGGGTTTCGCCTAGGACACCAAGCTAGGCTCATCGGCGGGCTCTTGGTGTCCCCGCCCGGACCCCCACAGGAGTGACGAACTGCGCGCCACCTCCCATTATATAAGGTGCAACTGCACCACTTGACTACGAGAACTAAAAGTTCAAGCAGCCTTAACCTCCCTATGAAGGCTTCCAAAAAGATAGTATATTGGCTTTCACGGCCGGTGAATTAATACTCAGCAAATCTTCTAGGTTTGTGCCGTGTCTTGAGTGGGGTTTCGCCTAGGACACCAAGCTAGGCTCATCGGC
This sequence comes from Meconema thalassinum, assembly GCA_946902985.2. Taxonomy (NCBI): domain Eukaryota; kingdom Metazoa; phylum Arthropoda; class Insecta; order Orthoptera; family Tettigoniidae; genus Meconema; species Meconema thalassinum. Next base: position 43,078,820 of record OX336401.1, on the reverse strand, counting down.
GGGCTCTTGGTGTCCCCGCCCGGACCCCCACAGGAGTGACGAACTGCGCGCCACCTCCCTTTATATAAGGTGCAACTGCACCACTTGACTACGAGAACTAAAAGTTCAAGCAGCCTTAACCTCCCTATGAAGGCTTCCAAAAAGATAGTATATTGGCTTTCACGGCCGGTGAATTAAAACTCAGCAATTCTTCTAGGTTTGTGCCGTGTCATGTGTGGGGTTTCGCCTAGGACACCAAGCTAGGCTCATCGGCGGGCTCTTGGTGTCCCCGCCCGGACCCCCACAGGAGTGACGAACTGCGCGCCACCTCCCTTTATATAAGGTGCAACTGCACCACTTGACTACGAGAACTAAAAGTTCAAGCAGCCTTAACCTCCCTATGAAGGCTTCCAAAAAGATAGTATATTGGCTTTCACGGCCGGTGAATTAAAACTCAGCAATTCTTCTAGGTTTGTGCCGTGTCTTGTGTGGGGTTTCGCCTAGGACACCAAGCTAGGCTCATCGGCGGGCTCTTGGTGTCCCCGCCCGGACCCCCACAGGAGTGACGAACTGCGCGCCACCTCCCTTTATATAAGGTGCAACTGCACCACTTGACTACGAGAACTAAAATTTCAAGCAGCCTTAACCTCCCTATGAAGGCTTCCAAAAAGATAGTATATTGGCTTTCACGGCCGGAGAATTAAAACTCAGCAATTCTTCTAGGTTTGTGCCGTGTCTTATGTGGGGTTTCGCCTAGGACACCAAGCTAGGCTCATCGGCGGGCTCTTGGTGTCCCCGCCCGGACCCCCACAGGAGTGACGAACTGCGCGCCACCTACCTTTATATAAGGTGCAACTGCACCACTTGACTACGAGAACTAAAAGTTCAAGCAGCCTTAACCTCCCTATGAAGGCTTCCAAAAAGATAATATATTGGCTTTCACGGCCGGTGAATTAAAACTCGGCAATTCTTCTAGGTTTGTGCCGTGTCTTGTGTGGGGTTTCGCCTAGGACACCAAGCTAGGCTCATCGGCGGGCTCTTGGTGTCCCCGCCCGGACCCCCACAGGAGTGACGAACTGCGCGCCACCTCCCTTTTTATAAGGTGCAACTGCACCACTTGACTACGAGAACTAAAAGTTCAAGCAGCCTTAACCTCCCTATTGAGGCTTCCAAAAAGATAGTATATTGGCTTTCACGGCCGGTGAATTAAAACTCAGCAATTCTTCTAGGTTTGTGCCGTGTCTTGTGTGGGGTTTCGCCTAGGACACCAAGCTAGGCTCATCGGCGGGCTCTTTGTGTCCCCGCCCGGACCCCCACAGGAGTGACGAACTGCGCGCCATCTCCCTTTATATAAGGTGCAACTGCACCACTTGACTACGAGAACTAAAAGTTCAAGCAGCTTTAACCTCCCTATGAAGGCTTCCTAAAAGATAGTATATTGGCCTTCACGGCTGGTGAATTAAAACTCAGCAATTCTTCTAGGTTTGTGCCGTGTCTTGTGTGGGGTTTCGCCTAGGACACCAAGCTAGGCTCATCGGCGGGCTCTTTGTGTCCCCGCCCGGACCCCCACAGGAGTGACGAACTGCGCGCCATCTCCCTTTATATAAGGTGCAACTGCACCACTTGACTACGAGAACTAAATTTTCAAGCAGCCTTAACCTCCCTATGAAGGCTTCCAAAAAGATAGTATATTGGCTTTCACGGCCGGTGAATTAAAACTCAGCTATTCTTCTAGGTTTGTGCCGTGTCTTGTGTGGGGTTTCGCCTAGGACACCAAGCTAGGCTCATCGGCGGGCTCTTGGTGTCCCCGCCCGGACCCCCACAGGAGTGACGAACTGCGCGCCACCTCCCTTTATATAAGGTGCAACTGCACCACTTGACTACGAGAACTAAAAGTTCAAGCAGCCTTAACCTCCCTATGAAGGCTTCCAAAAAGATAATATATTGGCTTTCACGGCCAGTGAATTAAAACTCAGCAATTCTTCTAGGTTTGTGCCGTGTCTTGTGTGGGGTTTCGCCTAGGACACCAAGCTAGGCTCATCGGCGGGCTCTTGGTGTCCCCGCCCGGACCCCCACAGGAGTGACGAACTGCGCGCCACCTCCCTTTATATAAGGTGCAACTGCACCACTTGACTACGAGAACTAAAATTTCAAGCAGCCTTAACCTCCCTATGAAGGCTTCCAAAAAGATAGTATATTGGCTTTCACGGCCGGTGAATTAAAACTCAGCAATTCTTCTAGGTTTGTGCCGTGTCTTGTGTGGGATTTCGCCTAGGACACTAAGCTAGGCTCATTGGCGGGCTCTTGGTGTCCCTGCCCGGACCCCCACAGGAGTGACGAACTGCGCGCCACCTCCCTTTATATAAGGTGCAACTGCACCACTTGACTACGAGAACTTAAAGTTCAAGCAGCCTTACCCTCCCTATGAAGGCTTCCAAAAAGATAGTATATTGGCTTTCACGGCCGGTGAATTAAAACTCAGCAATTCTCCTACGTTTGTGCTGTGTCTTGAGTGGGGTTTCGCCTAGGACACCAAGCTAGGCTCATCGGCGGGCTCTTGGTGTCCCCGCCCGGACCCCCACAGGAGTGACGAACTGCGCGCCACCTCCCTTTATATAAGGTGCAACTGCACCACTTGACTACGAGAACTAAAATTCAAGCAGCCTTAACCTCCCTATGAAGGCTTCCAAAAATATAGTATATTGGGTTTCACGGCCGGTGAATTAAAACTCAGCAATTCTTCTAGATTTGTGCCGTGTCTTGTGTGGGGTTTCGCCTAGGACACCAAGCTAGGCTCATCGGCGGGCTCTTGGTGTCCCCGCCCGGACCCCCACAGGACTGACGAACTGCGCGCCACCTCCCTTTATATAAGGTGCAACTGCTCCACTTGACTACGAGAACTAAAAGTTCAAGCAGCCTTAACCTCCCTATGAAGGCTTCCAAAAAGATAGTATATTGGCTTTCACGGCCGGTGAATTAAAACTCAGCAATTCTTCTAGGTTTGTGCCGTGTCTTGTGTGGGGTTTCGCCTAGGACACCAAGCTAGGCTCATCGGCGGGCTCTTGGTTTCCCCGCCCGGACCCCCACAGGAGTGACGAACTGCGCGCCACCTCCCTTTATATAAGGTGCAACTCCACCACTTGACTACGAGAACTAAAATTTCAAGCAGCCTTAACCTCCCTATGAAGGCTTCCAAAAAGATAGTATATTGGCTTTCACGGCCGGAGAATTAAAACTCTGCAATTCTTCTAGGATTGTGCCGTGTCTTGTGTGGGGTTTCGCCAAGGACACCAAGCTAGGCTCATCGGCGGGCTCTTGGTGTCCCCGCCCGGGCCCCCACAGGAGTGACGAACTGCGCGCCACCTCCCTTTATATAAGGTGCAACTGCACCACTTGACTACGAGAACTAAAAGTTCAAGCAGCCTTAACCTCCCTATGAAGGCTTCCAAAAAGATAGTATATTGGCTTTCACGGCCGGTGAATTAAAACTCAGCAATTCTTCTAGGTTTGTGCCGTGTCTTGTGTGGGGTTTCGCCTAGGACACCAGCTAGGCTCATCGACGGGCTCTTGGTGTCCCCGCCCGGACCCCCACAGGAGTGACGAACTGCGCGCCACCTCCCTTTATATAAGGTGCAACTGCACCACTTGACTACGAGAACTAAAATTTCAAGCAGCCTTAACCTCCCTATGAAGGCTTCCAAAAAGATAGTATATTGGCTTTCACGGCCGGTGAATTAAAACTCAGCAATTCTTCTAGGTTTGTGCCGTGTCTTGTGTGGGGTTTCGCCTAGGACACCAAGCTAGGCTCATCGGCGGGTTCTTGGTGTCCCCGCCCGGACCCCCACAGGAGTGACGAACTGCTACTACTACTAGTTGTTATTTCAATTCCTGCTTCCGCGCGAAGTGCGGGAGCAGGCGGGCCTTCGGCTAGACTAGTAGCCCTTAGGCCATTGGATATTTGTTATCTTAATTTTAATGAAGTTATTTTGCTGGGAGCATGTCAGGACATGCGTGAATTGAATGATTTCTCTGTTTGGTGGCGCAGAGGTCACCCCGACCAACAAAGGAGACCCCCCAAGGAACGGCCCAACACAACACCCCGCCCGGGCCGAGGCCCCACTCACACCCCCATTTATTATCCAACACAATGTTACATACAGAAGGCACAAGACATAAAACGATATGTGGGCAAAAACAAATGTACACTAATATATAAATACAAAACATATATATACATATTTCAATCAAAGTTCCTTGGTTTTGTCCTAGTTTCTTGTTTTTTTTTCTTTGTCCATAATCGTATGATTTGTTAAGCATAGTTTAAAGAACACACTTGTTTGGGGAAGTATAATCACTGGGGGCAATCACACGCATATGGAGCACTTTTCACTGACAGAACATTGAATGGGTATCGGAGAGATGCGACTAGTGCAAGCGAATTTTTGCAGGCTATGCGCCGAACACTCACTGGACTTCAACGTGGCTGGGTTGTCACCACCTCCAGGAGCGCGCGGAAAGTAAATGAAGCGACGTGTGTTTAATAGCCAAAGGCAGCTGGGGGTGGAGGGCTGAGCTGTGTTGAGGAGACTAGGTTAAGGGTGGGGGAAAGAGATGAGAATTTGCAGGGGTACGGTTGTCATTGAGGATATCTTGGGCAAGGGGGAGACCGATAGAGCTTCGGAAAAGAATGGAAGGTTTGCGAGGCGAGCACGGGTGAGGTACTTTAGGCGTAGGTTATGTAGAGTAGTGAGAATCGTAGGAAAGGTATAGAGGGAGGTAAAATCAGCGGATGGTGTGTCGTAAGGTAGGTGGTATGCCATGCGGAGGGCATGACGATCAAGTTTAAGAAGATTAAAATAAAGAGGAGGGGACGCAGTGAGCCAGGACATGGAAGCGTAGAGTAGGACAGGGAGGATGAAAGCACGGTATATACGAATGATCGTAGGGGCTTTCAGGCCCCAGGTATGGCCGGTGAGGGAGCGGGTAGCAGTTAGACGATGAAGGGCGTGGCTGGTGAGGAGGCGGAGATGGTGGGTCCATTGTAGGTTGTTTTGAAAGGTGATACCAAGGTATATGAGTTTGTTGGTTTCGAGAAGAGGGAGAGAGTTCAGGATGAGATGGATTCGAAGGTGGGGAGGGCAAAGGCGGGATTTTCTTCTAAAGACTATGAATTGGGTTTTCCGAGCATTGACTGTTATATGAGAAGAGAGGAACCAGGACTGAAGAGTGTTGAGGTAGGATTGGAGAAGATTTTGTAGTTTGGGGGCAGTGTGACCGAGAGCGAGGATAGCTAGGTCGTCAGCAAATTGATACAGGCGTAGTGGGGGAGGTGGGTGTGGAATGTCGTGGGTAAATAAAAGGTAGAGTAAGGGGGAAAGTGGCGACCCCTGGGGGACGCCGGCACGAATGGAGAAGGTGTAGGAATGTGCAGATTTGATTCGGATGGAGGCTGTGCGGTGTGATAAGAAATTATATATCAGGCAGATAAGGGAAGGGGAATGGGGAGATGTCGGAGTTTGTATAAGAGTACGGGGTGGTAGACCTTATCGAAAGCTTTCTCTACATCGAGGCATATGAGAGCAGCAGTGCGGCGAGGTTTCATGAAAGCGGACAATGAGGCGGTTAAGTGGAAAAGGTGGTCTTGCGTCGATCGGTGGGCACGGAAGCCGGCTTGGGATTCGGGTAGTAAATGGAGAGGTTCGAGATAGGAGCTGATTCGTTTAGCAAGGATTAGTTCGAATAGTTTGGATAGTACTGGAAGAAGGCTTATGGGGCGGTAGGAGTTTATATCAGAGGGAGCTTTGTGGGGTTTCAGGAAAAGGAGGATGGAAGCTTTACACCAGTGGGTGGGATAAAAACCGGTGTATAGCATGGTGGTATATATAAGGGAAAGAACATGGGTAAGAATGGGGGGGGGGCGGCTTGGAGGTGCCGGTAGGTAATGGTGTCAGTTCCTGGAGCGGTGTTTTTACGATGGCGAAGAATTGATGTGATTTCAGAAGGAGAAATGGGATGATTAAGAGGATGAGAGTAATCAATGTTTGTAAAGTGAGCGAAGGAAGGTTGGAGGTCAGGTGTAAGTTTCGGGTCTTGAAGACGTTGGATAAGCACATCATTTGGATTTTGGAATTGAGGGTTGTGGGTTGGAGAGAAGACATGGTAGTAGTGAGATGCAAAAAGGTTAGCCTTTTCGAGGGGAGTAGTGGGAACTGAGGTGGGGGTATAAATGGGGTAGGTAGGGTGGGATGGACGAGACTTCGTGAGGAGTTGAAAGGTAGACCAGAATTTAGAAGGATCGGGTGTGTCATCCAGACGGGTGCATGCATCGTTCCAGGTTTTGCGTTTAATAGCACGGATATAAGATTTGGCATGACGGAGATGGCGACGATGTTGGCGGAGGGTGTCAGGATCTCGGGTGCGGAGATAGGCCCGATAATAGTCATGGGCTATGCGTAAAAGGTTAAGGGCCTTAGGGGGTATAGGAGGTTTGGTAGGGTGGTAGGAGTGGCGGGGGATATGAAGCCGGTCGGCAGTAAGGAGAGCATGTTCAGTTTCGGCGATTAGTGTGAGAAGATTTGGTAGAGATGTCGGGGAGGTGTGGGGGGTAAGGAGATCAGTAACAGTGGCTCGATACTCAGACCAGTTGGTCTTTGTAAAACTACGAGTAAGAGGGGGCCGGTATGAGGCATCTGGGCGGGGGAAAATGTGGGGTATCGAGATCAGAGCTGGAACATGGTCACTACCAATAGAAGGAAGCATACGGACTAGAGGATGAGGGGTTAGGGTTGGGGATATGAGCATAACATCAGGGGTAGAGTTTGTTGAGGGTATTGTGGGCGAGGGAAAGGGAACGAGCACTCCACGGATACTATGAAGGAGATTTTGGAAAATAGTTTGTTCTTGCACATTGTAGGAGTTGATATTAATGTCAGCTGCTAGAAAATAATTGGGAAAGGTGCGATCAAGGTATTGGAGAAAAGCAATAGGGGGAGGGGTCTTTGGGGATAAATAAAGGGTAGCTACGGTGAACGTCTTAGAGGGGGCAAAAATTTCAAGGATTAGGTATTCTGTGAAATGATGAGGAAAGGTATAGAAATGACGTTTGACTGTAAGGTTACGCTGAACACCGACCGCTACCCCGCCCGCAAGCCGCGCTCCGTACGGCCGATCCGCACGGTAGACGACATACGGGGGGAGGCAAAGCCGGTGGGAGGGACCAAGGAAAGTTTCGTTGAGGATAAATATGTCCGGGGAGTGCTCTAAAAGGGAAAGTTTAAAGGTCGGCCGGTTGGAGGTGACAGAGCGGATGTTGTCATAGTATATTTTTAGCGCCATGATTAATTGAGAAGAGGAACACTTGCTAGCGGGACGAATGCAAAATGCATCCTATTACCCGCATAGGCTATGTCTAAATGAGTGTTGAAAATCAACCGGGCCGCCATTTGAACTTGGTTGAGGACAAGAGGACGATGGAATGGGAGACAGTTCTGTAAGACCATGGTAATGAAGCGAATGATGTTTTCGGTACTAGGAGTGGGAAGGGCGGAGGAAGGGGCTGGGGTAGGTAGGTCTTGGGAAACTACTGGTACGACGGTTTCAGGCTGGGTGGGAATGGGATCAGGTCGGCTTTTACATTTAAAACTGAAGGCCGGGTGAGGAAGGGAGCAATTGATACATTTAGGGGAGGTTCTGTTTTGGCACAAAGATGTAGGGTGTTCCTGACTGCAGATACCACATACCTCAGCATGGACACAGGGTGCTCCCGGGGCGTGGTCATATCGCTGACACTTATCGCATCGCATCCTCTGGGGGGCGGCTGCACGGGAAGGCTCCTCTCGATGACGACGGGCATAGATGATGGCCCCATCGCGGAGAAGAGCGTCCAGAGACCCGGTGTCACGGCTGAGGATCCGGACAAGTGAGGTTGGGCCAGTGTTGTTCCTTATCCTGGCAACACGGAAGATGGTAAGTCCTTGAAGGCCGAGCTGCTGGGCGACATCTTCTTCTGAGTATTCCCGGTCGACACCATAGGCGACGACCGAGAGGAGGGGGGTAGGGCGGGAGGGAGGGGGGTTAGGGCGTGGAGGCTGGAAGTTGGATAGGTTTTTGGCACGGGTGCGAGGGCCGAACTGTGCCAGACCAATGGTGTTTGTTAGATGCTGGTAGAAGGGCTTTGCAGTTTTGATATTATACCCTTCGCGGGTGCGTTGTAACTCCAGGCGGTATGAGGCGAGGTCAGGAGTAAAGGAGGAAATGATTGTGAAAAGGGTGCGGGGGTTTGCCTTAGCGAGGTCAATGTCGGTAAGCTTGATGACATAGAATGCAGGTGAGGGAAGAGCGTTTGGGTTTATAACGCTTCGCTGGCGAACTTGAGGATGTAGAGCTGGGTTCTGGGCTGCCACAGCGTATGAGCGAAGAGTGCCTGGCATATATGAAGCTGTGGGTATAGCCATTGGTGGTGGTGGAAGGTTTGGCAGATGAAGTGGTGCTAGTTGACGATTTTCAAAAGGCATGAAGTCAATTCCACTCACCGAAGGCCCAGTTGGTTCTGCAGAAGTTGGAGCTGAAGACGATGTATATGTGGAGCCAGAAGAGATCTCATCGCCGCATTTTCTTTTGGCCTGTGAAATACGGCTGTTTGCTGCGTCCGATGTAGTGCGAGAGCACTTTATCTGTTGAGTTTCCATGGTATGTTCTGGCGTTGGTGGTGAATCGAATATGCTCTGCGACAGCCGTCTCTGAGGTGCCGGCTGTTTGCCGGAGTCCGACATGACGTATGGATACTATCTCGTATGATCTGGTAAGCTCGTGAATGTTCTGGAAAATTCTGGAAAATGCAGATGAAGGTGCTGATGACCAGAGTTTCCTCGCTGAAAAAGTCTGATGATCGGTAAATTTCGTAGCACTTTGATGTATTGTGACGGTCCAGAGCACTAGATAGAAGAAAACAGTGAGAGTGGATGAACTGCGCGCCACCTCTATTTATATAAGGTGCAACTGCACCACTTGACTACGAGAACTAAAAGTTCAAGCAGCCTTAACCTCCCTATGAAGGCTTCCAAAAAGATAGTATATTGGCTTTCACGGCCAGTGAATTAAAACTCAGCAATTCTTCTAGGTTTGTGCCATGTCTTGTGTGGGGTTTCACCTAGGACACCAAGCTAGGCTCATCGGCGGGCTCTTGGTGTCCCCGCCCGGACCCCCACAGGAGTGACGAACTGCGCGCCACCTCCCTTTATATAAGGTGCAACTGCACCACTTGACTACGAGAACTAAAAGTTCAAGCAGCCTTAACCTCCCTATGAAGGCTTCCAAAAAGATAGTATATTGGCTTTCACGGCCGGTGAATTAAAACTCAGCAATTCTTCTAGGTTTGTGCCGTGTCTTGTGTGGGGTTTCGCCTAGGACCCCAAGCTAGGCTCATCGGCGGGCTCTTGGTGTCCCCGCCCGGACCCCCACAGGAGTGACGAACTGCGCGCCACCTCCCTTTATATAAGGTGCAACTGCACCACTTGACTACGAGAACTAAAAGTTCAAGCAGCCTTACCCTCCCTATGAAGGCTTCCAAAAAGATAGTATATTGGCTTTCACGGCCGGTGAATTAAAACTCAGCAATTCTTCTAGGTTTGTGCTGTGTCTTGAGTGGGGTTTCGCCTAGGACACCAAGCTAGGCTCATCGGCGGGCTCTTGGTGTCCCCGCCCGGACCCCCACAGGAGTGACGAACTGCGCGCCACCTCCCTTTATATAAGGTGCAACTGCACCACTTGACTACGAGAACTAAAAGTTCAAGCAGCCTTAACCTCCCTATGAAGGCTTCCAAAAATATAGTATATTGGGTTTCACGGCCGGTGAATTAAAACTCAGCAATTCTTCTAGATTTGTGCAGTGTCTTGTGTGGGGTTTCGCCTAGGACACCAAGCTAGGCTCATCGGCGGGCTCTTGGTGTCCCCGCCCGGACCCCCACAGGACTGACGAACTGCGCGCCACCTCCCTTTATATAAGGTGCAACTGCTCCACTTGACTACGAGAACTAAAAGTTCAAGCAGCCTTAACCTCCCTATGAAGGCTTCCAAAAAGATAGTATATTGGCTTTCACGGCCGGTGAATTAAAACTCAGCAATTCTTCTAGGTTTGTGCCGTGTCTTGTGTGGGGTTTCGCCTAGGACACCAAGCTAGGCTCATCGGCGGGCTCTTGGTGTCCCCGCCCGGACCCCCACAGGAGTGACGAACTGCGCGCCACCTCCCTTTATATAAGGTGCAACTCCACCACTTGACTACGAGAACTAAAAGTTCAAGCAGCCTTAACCTCCCTATGAAGGCTTCCAAAAATATAGTATATTGGCTTTCACGGCCGGTGAATTAAAACTCAGCAATTCTTCTAGGTTTGTGCCGTGTCTTGTGTGGGGTTTCGCCTAGGACACCAAGCTAGGCTCATCGGCGGGCTCTTGGTGTCCCCGCCCGGACCCCCACAGGAGTGACGAAATGCGCGCCACCTCCCTTTATATAAGGTGCAACTGCACCACTTGACTACGAGAACTAAAAGTTCAAGCAGCCTTAACCTCCCTATGAAGGCTTCCAAAAAGATAGTATATTGGCTTTCACGGCCGGTGAATTAAAACTCAGCAATTCTTCTAGGTTAGTGCCGTGTCTTGTGTGGGGTTTCGCCTAGGACACCAAGCTAGGGTCATCGGCGGGCTCTTGGTGTCCCCGCCCGGACCCCCACAGGAGTGACGAACTGCGCGCCATCTCCCTTTATATAAGGTGCAACTGCACCACTTGACTACGAGAACTAAACGTTCAAGCAGCCTTAACCTCCCTATGAAGGCTTCCAAAAAGATAGTATATTGGCTTTCACGGCCGGTGAATTAAAACTCAGCAATTCTTCTAGGCTTGTGCCGTGTCTTGTGTGGTGTTTCGCCTAGGACACCAAGCTAGGCTCATCGGCGGGTTCTTGGTGTCCCCGCCCGGACCCCCACAGGAGTGACGAACTGCGCGCCACCTCCCTTTATATAAGGTGCAACTGCACCACTTGACTACGAGAACTAAAAGTTCAAGCAGCCTTAACCTCCCTATGAAGGCATCCAAAAAGATAATATATTGGCTTTCACGGCCGATGAATTAAAACTCAGCAATTCTTCTAGGTTTGTGCCGTGTCTTGTGTGGGGTTTCGCCTAGGACACCAAGCTAGGCTCATCGGCGGGCTCTTGGTGTCCCCGCCCGGACCCCCACATGAGTGACGAACTGCGCGCCACCTCCCTTTATATGAGGTGCAACTGCACCACTTGACTACGAGAACTAAAAGTTCAAGCAGCCTTAACCTCCCTATGAAGGCTTCCAAAAAGATAGTATATTGGCTTTCACGGCCGGTGAATTAAAACTCAGCAATTCATCTAGGTTTGTGCCGTGTCTTGTGTGGGGTTTCGCCTAGGACACCAAGCTAGGCTCATCGGCGGGCTCTTGGTGTACCCGCCCGGACCCCTGCAGGAGTGACGAACTGCGCGCCACCTCCCTTTATATAAGGTGCAACTGCACCACTTGACTACGAGAACTAAACGTTCAAGCAGCCTCAACCTCCCTATGAAGGCTTCCAAAAAGATAGTATATTGGCTTTCACGGCCGGTGAATTAAAACTCAGCAATTCTTCTAGGTTTGTGCCGTGTCTTGTGTGGGGTTTCGCCTAGGACACCAAGCTAGGCTCATCGGCGGGCTCTTGGTGTCCCCGCCCGGACCCCCACAGGAGTGACGAACTGCGCGCCACCTCCCTTTATATAAGGTGCAACTGCACCACTTGACTACGAGAACTAAAAGTTCAAGCAGCCTTAACCTCCTTATGAAGGCTTCCAAAAAGATAGTATATTGGCTTTCACGGCCGGTGAATTAAAACTCAGCAATTCTTCTAGGTTTGTGCCGTGTCTTGTGTGGGGTTTCGCCTAGGACACCATGCTAGGCTCATCGGCGGGCTCTTGGTGTCCCCGCCCGGACCCCCACAGGAGTGACGAACTGCGCGCCACATCCCTTTATATAAGGTGCAACTGCACCACTTGACTACGAGAACTAAAAGTTCAAGCAGCCTTAACCTCCCTATGAAGGCTTCCAAAAAGATAGTATATTGGCTTTCACGGCCGGAGAATTAAAACTCAGCAATTCTTCTAGGTTTGTGCCGTGTCTTGTGTGGGGTTTCGCCTAGGACACCAAGCTAGGCTCATCGGCAGGCTCTTGGTGTCCCCGCCCGGACCCCCACAGGAGTGACGAACTGCGCGCCACCTCCCTTTATATAAGGCGCAACTGCACCACTAGACTACGAGAACTAAAAGTTCAAGCAGCCTTAACCTCCCTATGAAGGCTTCCAAAAAGATAATATATTGGCTTTCACGGCCGGTGAATTAAAACTCAGCAATTCTTCTAGGTTTGTGCCGTGTCTTGTGTGGGGGTTTCGCCTAGGACACCAAGCTAGGCTCATCGGCGGGCTCTTGGTGTCCCCGCCCGGACCCCCACAGGAGTGACGAACTGCGCGCCACCTCCCTTTATATAAGGTGCAACTCCACCACTTGACTACGAGAACTAAAAGTTCAAGCAGCCTTAACCTCCCTATGAAGGCTTCCAAAAAGATAGTATATTGGCTTTCACGGCCGGTGAATTAAAACTCAGCAATTCTTCTAGGTTTGTGCCGTGTCTTGTGTGGGATTTCGCCTAGGACACCAAGCTAGGCTCATCGGCGGGCTCTTGGTGTCCCCGCCCGGACCCCCACAGGAGTGACGAACTGCGCGCCACCTCCATTTATATAAGGTGCAACTGCACCACTTGACTACGAGAACTAAAAGTTCAAGCAGCTTTAACCTCCCTATGAAGGCTTCCAAAAAGATAGTATATTGGCTTTCACGGCTGGTGAATTAAAACTCAGCAATTCTTCTAGGTTTGTGGCGTATCTTGTGTGGGGTTTCGCCTAGGACACCAAGCTAGGCTCATCGGCGGGCTCTTGGTGTCCCCGCCCGGACCCCCACAGGAGTGACGAACTGCGCGCCATCTCCCTTTATATAAGGTGCAACTGCACCACTTGACTACGAGAACTAAAAGTTCAAGCAGCCTTAACCTCCCTATGAAGGCTTCCAAAAAGATAGTATATTGGCTTTCACGGCCGGTGAATTAAAACTCAGCAATTCTTCTAGGTTTGTTCCGTGTCTTGTGTGGGGTTTCGCCTATGACACCAAGCTAGGCTCATCGGCGGGCTCTTGGTGTCCCCGCCCGGACCCCCGCAGGAGTGACGAACTGCGCGCCACCTCCCTTTATATAAGGTGCAACTCCACCACTTGACTACGAGAACTAAAAGTTCAAGCAGCCTTAACCTCCCTATGAAGGCTTCCAAAAAGATAGTATATTGGCTTTCACGGCCGGTGAATTAAAACTCAGCAATTCTTCTAGGTTTGTGCCGTGTCTTGTGTGGGGTTTCGCCTAGGACACCAAGCTAGGCTCATCGGCGGGCTCTTGGTGTCCCCGCCCGGACCCCTGCAGGAGTGACGAACTGCGCGCCACCTCCCTTTATATAAGGTGCAACTGCACCACTTGACTACGAGAACTAAACGTTCAAGCAGCCTTAACCTCCCTATGAAGGCTTCCAAAAAGATAGTATACTGGCTTTCACGGCCGGTGAATTAAAACTCAGCAATTCTTCTAGGTTTGTGCCGTGTGTTGTGTGGGGTTTCGCCTAGGACACCAAGCTAGGCTCATCGGCGGGCTCTTGGTGTCTCCGCCCGGACCCCCACAGGAGTGACGAACTGCGCGCCACCTCCCTTTATATAAGGTGCAACTGCACCACTTGACTACGAGAACTAAAAGTTCAAGCAGCCTTAACCTCCTTATGAAGGCTTCCAAAAAGATAGTATATTGGCTTTCACGGCCGGTGAATTAAAACTCAGCAATTCTTCTAGGTTTGTGCCGTGTCTTGTGTGGGGTTTCGCCTAGGACACCAAGCTAGGCTCATCGGCGGGCTCTTGGTGTCCCCGCCCGGACCCCCACAGGAGTGACGAACTGCGCGCCACCTCCCTTTATATAAGGCGCAACTGCACCACTAGACTACGAGAACTAAAAGTTCAAGCAGCCTTAACCTCCCTATGAAGGCTTCCAAAAAGATAATATATTGGCTTTCACGGCCGGTGAATTAAAACTCAGCAATTCTTCTAGGTTTGTGCCGTGTCTTGTGTGGGGTTTCGCCTAGGACACCAAGCTAGGCTCATCGGCGGGCTCTTGGTGTCCCCGCCCGGACCCCCACAGGAGTGACGAACTGCGCGCCACCTCCCTTTATATAAGGTGAAACTCCATCACTTGACTACGAGAACTAAAAGTTCAAGCAGCCTTAACCTCCCTATGAAGGCTTCCAAAAAGATAGTATATTGGCTTTCACGGCCGGTGAATTAAAACTCAGCAATTCTTCTAGGTTTGTGCCGTGTCTTGTGTGGCATTTCGCCTAGGACACCAAGCTAGGCTCATCGGCGGGCTCTTGGTGTCCCCGCCCGGACCCCCACAGGAGTGACGAACTGCGCGCCACATCCCTTTATATAAGGTGCAACTGCACCACTTGACTACGAGAACTAAAAGTTCAAGCAGCTTTAACCTCCCTATGAAGGCTTCCAAAAAGATAGTATATTGGTTTTCACGGCTGGTGAATTAAAACTCAGCAATTCTTCTAGGTTTGTGCCGTATCTTGTTTGGGGTTTCGCCTAGGACACCAAGCTAGGCTCATCGGCGGGCTCTTGGTGTCCCCGCCCGGACCCCCACAGGAGTGACGAACTGCGCGCCATCTCCCTTTATATAAGGTGCAACTACACCACTTGACTACGAGAACTAAAAGTTCAAGCAGCCTTAACCTCCCTATGAAGGCTTCCAAAAAGATAGTATATTGGCTTTCACGGCCGGTGAATTAAAACTCAGCAATTCTTCTAGGTTTGTTCCGTGTCTTGTGTGGGGTTTCGACTATGACACCAAGCTAGGCTCATCGGCGGGCTCTTGGTGTCCCCGCCCGGACCCCCACAGGAGTGACGAACTGCGCGCCACCTCCCTTTATATAAGGTGCAACTCCACCACTTGACTACGAGAACTAAAAGTTCAAGCAGCCTTAACCTCCCTATGAAGGCTTCCAAAAAGATAGTATATTGGCTTTCACGGCCGGTGAATTAAAACTCTGCAATTCTCCTAGGATTGTGCCGTGTCTTGTGTGGGGTTTCGCCTAGGACACCAAGCTAGGCTCATCGGCGGACTCTTGGTTGACCCGCCCGGACCCCCACAGGAGTGACGAACTGCGCGCCACCTCCCTTTATATAAGGTGCAACTGCACCACTTGACTACGAGAACTAAAAGTTCAAGCAGCCTTAACCTCCCTATGAAGGCTTCCAAAAAGATAGTATATTGGCTTTCACGGCCGGTGAATTAAAACTCAGCAATTCTTCTAGGTTTGTGCCGTGTCTTGTGTGGGGTTTCGCCTAGGACACCAAGCTAGGCTCATCGGCGGGCTCTTGGTGTCCCCGCCCGGACCCCCACAGGAGTGACGAACTACGCGCCACCACCCTTTATATAAGGTGCAACTGCACCACTTGACTACGAGAACTAAAAGTTCAAACAGCCTTAACCTCCCTATGAAGGCTTCCAAAAAGATAGTATATTGGCTTTCACGGCCGGTGAATTAAAACTCAGCAATTCTTCTAGGTTTGTGCCGTGTCTTGTGTGGGGTTTCGCCTAGGACACCAAGCTAGGCTCATCGGCGGGCTCTTGGTGTCCCCGCCCGGACCCCCACAGGAGTGACGAACTGCGCGCCACCTCCCTTTATATAAGGTGCAACTGCACCACTTGACTACGAGAACTAAAAGTTCAAGCAGCCTTAACCTCCCTATGAAGACTTCCAAAAAGATAGTATATTGGCTTTCACGGCCGGTGAATTAAAACTCAGCAATTCCTCTAGGTTTGTGCCGTGTCTTGTGTGGGGTTTCGCCTAGGACACCAAGCTAGGCTCATCGGCGGGCTCTTGGTGTCCCCGCCCGGACCCCCACAGGAGTGACGAACTGCGCGCCACCTCCCTTTATATAAGGTGCAACTGCACCACTTGACTACGAGAACTAAAAGTTCAAGCAGCCTTACCCTCCCTATGAAGGCTTCCAAAATATAGTATATTGGTTTCACGGCCGGTGAATTAAACCTCAGCAATTCTTCTAGGTTTGTGCCGTGTCTTGAGTGGGGTTTCGCCTAGGACACCAAGCTAGGCTCATCGGCGGGCTCTTGGTGTCCCCGCCCGGACCCCCACAGGAGTGACGAACTGCGCGCCACCTCCCTTTATATAAGGTGCAACTGCACCACTTGACTACGAGAACTAAAAGTTCAAGCAGCCTTAACCTCCCTATGAAGGCTTCCAAAAATATTGTATATTGGCTTTCACGGCCGGTGAATTAAAACTCAGCAATTCTTCTAGATTTGTGCCGTGTCTTGTGTGGGGTTTCGCCTAGGACACCAAGCTAGGCTCATCGGCGGGCTCTTGGTGTCCCCGCCCGGACCCCCACAGGAGTGACGAACTGCGCGCCACCTCCCTTTATACAAGGTGCAACTGCTCCACTTGACTACGAGAACTAAAAGTTCAAGCAGCCTTAACCTCCCTATGAAGGCTTCCAAAATGATAGTATATTGGCTTTCACGGCCGGTGAATTAAAACTCAGCAATTCTTCTAGGTTTGTGCCGTGTCTTGTGTGGGGTTTCGCCTAGGACATCAAGCTAGGCTCATCGTCGGGCTCTTGGTGTCCCCGCCCGGACCCCCACAGGAGTGACGAACTGCGCGCCACCTCCCTTTATATAAGGTGCAACTGCATCACTTGACTACGAGAACTAAAAGTTCAAGCAGCCTTAACCTCCCTATGAAGGCTTCCAAAAAGATAGTATATTGGCTTTCACGGCCGGTGAATTAAAACTCTGCAATTCTTCTAGGATTGTGCCGTGTCTTGTGTGGGGTTTCGCCTAGGACACCAAGCTAGGCTCATCGGCGGGCTCTTGGTGTCCCCGCCCGGACCCCCACAGGAGTGACGAACTGCGCGCCACCTCCCTTTATATAAGGTGCAACTGCACCACTTGACTACGAGAACTAAAAGTTCAAGCAGCCTTAACCTCCCTATGAAGGCTTCCAAAAAGATAGTATATTGGCTTTCACGGCCGGTGAATTAAAACTCAGCAATTCTTCTAGGTTTGTGCCTTGTCTTGTGTGGGGTTTCGCCTAGGACACCAAGCTAGGCTCATCGGCGGGCTCTTGGTGTCCCCGCCTGGACCCCCACAGGAGTGACGAACTGCGCGCCACCTCCCTTTATATAAGGTGCAACTGCACCACTTGACTACGAGAACTAAAATTCAAGCAGACTTAACCTCCCTATGAAGGCTTCCAAAAAGATAGTATATTGGCTTTCACGGCCGGTGAATTAAAACTCAGCAATTCTTCTAGATTTGTGCCGTGTCTTGTGTGGGGTTTCGCCTAGGACACCAAGCTAGGCTCATCGGCGGGCTCTTGGTGTCCCTGCCCGGACCCCCACAGGAGTGACGAACTGCGCGCCACCTCCCTTTATATAAGGTGCAACTGCACCACTTGACTACGAGAACTAAAAATTCAAGCAGCCTTAACCTCCCTATGAAGGCTTCCAAAAAGATAGTATATTGCCTTTCACGGCCGGTGAATTAAAACTCAGCAATTCTTCTAGGCTTGTGCCATGTCATGTGTGGGGTTTCGCCTAGGACACCAAGCTACGCTCATCGGCGGGCTCTTCGTGTCCCCGCCCGGACCCAAACAGGAGTGACGAACTGCGCGCCACCTCCCTTTATATAAGGAGCAACTGCACCACTTGACTACGAGAACTAAAAGTTCAAGCTGCCTTAACCTCCCTATGAAGGCTCCCAAAAAGATAATATATTGGCTTTCACGGCCGGTGATTTAAAACTCAGCAATTCTTCTAGGTTTGTGCCGTGTCTTGTGTGGGGTTTCGCCTAGGACACCAAGCTAGGCTCATCGGCGGGCTCATGGTGTCCCCGCCCGGACCCCCACAGGTGTGACGAACTGCGCGCCACCTCCCTTTATATAAGGTGCAACTGCACCACTTGACTACGAGAACTAAAAGTTCAAGCAGCCTTAACCTCCGTATGAAGGCTTCCAACAAGATATTATATTGGCTTTCACGGCCGGTGAATTAAAACTCGGCAATTCTTCTAGGTTTGTGCCGTCTCTTGTGTGGGATTTCGCCTAGGACACCAAGCTAGGCTCATCGGCGGGCTCTTGGTGTCCCCGCCTGGACCCCCACAGGAGTGACGAACTGCGTGCCACCTCCCTTTATATAAGATGCAACTGCACCACTTGACTACGAGAACTAAAAGTTCAAGCAGCCTTAACCTCCCTATGAAGGCTTCCAAAAAGATAGTATATTGGCTTTCTCGGCCGGTGAATTAAAACTCAGCAATTCTTCTAGGTTTGTGCCGTGTCTTGTGTGGGGATTCGCCTAGGACACCAAGCTAGGCTCATCGGCGGGCTCTTGGTGTCCCCGCCCGGACCCCGACAGGAGTGACGAACTGCGCGCCACCTCCCTTTATATAAGGTGTAACTGCACCACTTGGCTATGAGAACTAAAAGTTCAAGCAGCCTTAACCTCCCTATGAAGGCTTCCAAAAAGATAGTATATTGGCTTTCACGGCCGGTGAATTAAAACTCAGCAATTCTTCTAGGTTTTTGCCGTGTCTTGTGTGGGGTATCGCCTAGGACACCAAGCTAGATTCATCGGCGGGCTCTTGGTGTCCCCGCCCAGACCCACACAGGAGTGACGAACTGCGCGCCACCTCCCTTTATATAAGGTGCAACTGCACCACTTGACTACGAGAACTAAAAGTTCAAGCAGCCTTAACCTCCCTAAGAAGGCTTCCAAAAAGATAGTATATTGGCTTTCACGGCCGGTGAATTAAAACTCAGCAATTCTTCTAGGTTTGTGCCGTGTCTTGTGTGGGGTTTCGCCTAGGACACCAAGCTAGGCTCATCGGCGGGCTCTTGGTGTCCCCGCCCGGACCCCCACAGGAGTGACGAACTGCGCGCCACCTCCCTTTATATAAGGTGCAACTGCACCACTTGACTACGAGAACTAAATGTTCAAGCAGCCTTAACCTCCCTATGAAGGATTCCAAAAAGATAGTATATTGGCTTTCACGGCCGGTGAATTAAAACTCAGCAATTCTTCTAGGTTTGTGCCGTGTCTTGTGTGGGGTTTCGCCTAGGACACCAAGCTAGGCTCATCGGCGGGCTCTTGGTGTCCCCGCCCGGACCCCCACAGGAGTGACGAACTGCGCGCCACCTCCCTTTATATAAGGTGCAACTGCACCACTTGACTACGAGAACTAAAATTTCAAGCAGCCTTAACCTCCCTATGAAGGCTTCCAAAAAGATAGTATATTGGCTTTCACGGCCGGAGAATTAAAACTCAGCAATTCTTCTAGGTTTGTGCCGTGTCTTGTGTGGGATTTCGCCTAGGACACCAAGCTAGGCTCATCGGCGGGCTCTTGGTGTCCCCGCCCGGACCCCCACAGGAGTGACGAACTGCGCGCCACCTCCCTTTATATAAGGTGCAACTGCACCACTTGACTACGAGAACTAAAAGTTCAAGCAGCCTTAACCTCCCTATGAAGGCTTCCAAAAAGATTATATATTGGCTTTCACGGCCGGTGAATTAAAACTCAGCAATTCTTCTAGGTTTGTGCCGTGTCTTGTGTGGGGTTTGGCCTAGGACACCAAGCTAGGCTCATCGGCGGGCTCTTGGTGTCCCCGCCCGGACCGCCACAGGAGTGACGAACTGCGCGCCACCTCCCTTTATATAAGGTGCAACTGCACCACTTGACTACGAGAACTAAAAGTTCAAGCAGCCTTAACCTCCCTATGAAGGCTTCCAAAAAGATAATATATTGGCTTTCACGGCCGGTGAATTAAAACTCAGCAATTCTTCAAGGTTTGTGCCGTGTCTTGTGTGGGGTTTCGCCTAGGACACCAAGCTAGGCTCATCGGCGGGCTCTTGGTGTCCCCGCCCGGACCCCCACAAGAGTGACGAACTGCGCGCCACCTCCCTTTATATAAGGTGCAACTGCACCACTTGACTACGAGAACTAAAAGTTCAAGCAGCCTTAACCTCCCTATGAAGGCTTCCAAAAAGATAGTATATTGGCTTTCACGGCCGGTGAATTAAAACTCAGCAATTCTTCTAGGTTTGTGCCGTGTCTTGTGTGGGATTTCGCCTAGGACACCAAGCTAGGCTCATCGGCGGGCTCTTGGTGTCCCCGCCCGGACCCCCACAGGAGTGACGAACTGCGCGCCACCTCCCTTTATATAAGGTGCAACTGCACCACTTGACTACGAGAACTAAAAGTTCAAGCAGCTTTAACCTTCCTATGAAGGCTTCCAAAAAGATAGTATATTGGCTTTCACGGCTGGTGAATTAAAACTCAGCAATTCTTCTAGGTTTGTGCCGTGTCTTGTGTGGGATTTCGCCTAGGACACCAAGCTAGGCTCATCGGCGGGCTCTTGGTGTCCCCGCCCGGACCCCCACAGGAGTGACGATTTGCGCGCCACCTCCCTTTATATAAGGTGCAACTGCACCACTTGACTACGAGAACTAAAAGTTCAAGCAGCCTTAACCTCCCTATGAAGGCTTCCAAAAAGATTATATATTGGCTTTCACGGCCGGTGAATTAAAACTCAGCAATTCTTCTAGGTTTGTGCCGTGTCTTGTGTGGGGTTTGGCCTAGGACACCAAGCTAGGCTCATCGGCGGGCTCTTGGTGTCCCCGCCCGGACCCCCACAGGAGTGACGAACTGCGCACCACCTCCCTTTATATAAGGTGCAACTGCACCACTTGACTACGAGAACTAAAAGTTCAAGCAGCCTTAACCTCCCTATGAAGGCTTCCAAAAAGATAGTATATTGGCTTTCACGGCCGGTGAATTAAAACTCAGCAATTCTTCTAGGTTTGTGCCGTGTCTTGTGTGGGATTTCGCCTAGGACACCAAGCTAGGCTCATCGGCGGGCTCTTGGTGTCCCCGCCCGGACCCCCACAGGAGTGACGAACTGCGCGCCACCTCCCTTTATATAAGGTGCAACTGCACCACTTGACTACGAGAACTAAAAGTTCAAGCAGCTTTAACCTCCCTATGAAGGCTTCCAAAAAGATAGTATATTGGCTTTCACGGCTGGTGAATTAAAACTCAGCAATTCTTCTAGGTTTGTGCCGTACCTTGTGTGGGGTTTCGCCTAGGACACCAAGCTAGGCTCATCGGCGGGCTCTTGGTGTCCCCACCCAGACCCCCACAGGAGTGACGAACTGCGCGCCATCTCCCTTTATATAAGGTGCAACTGCACCACTTGACTACGAGAACTAAAAGTTCAAGCAGCCTTAACCTCCCTATGAAGGCTTCCAAAAAGATAGTATATTGGCTTTCACGGCCGGTGAATTAAAACTCAGCAATTCTTCTAGGTTTGTGCCGTGTCATGTGTGGGGTTTCGCCTATGACACCAAGCTAGGCTCATCGGCGGGCTCTTGGTGTCCCCGCCCGGACCCCCACAGGAGTGACGAACTGCGCGCCACCTCCCTTTATATAAGGTGCAACTCCACCACTTGACTACGAGAACTAAAAGTTCAAGCAGCCTTAACCTCCCTATGAAGGCTTCCAAAAAGATAGTATATTGGCTTTCACGGCCGGTGAATTAAAACTCTGCAATTCTCCTAGGATTGTGCCGTGTCTTGTGTGGGGTTTCGCCTAGGACACCAAGCTAGGCTCATCGGCGGGCTCTTGGTGTCCCCGCCCGGACCCCCACAGGAGTGACGAACTACGCGCCACCACCCTTTATATAAGGTGCAACTGCACCACTTGACTACGAGAACTAAAAGTTCAAACAGCCTTAACCTCCCTATGAAGGCTTCCAAAAAGATAGTATATTGGCTTTCACGGCCGGTGAATTAAAACTCAGCAATTCTTCTAGGTTTGTGCCGTGTCTTGTGTGGGGTTTCGCCTAGGACACCAAGCTAGGCTCATCGGCGGGCTCTTGGTGTCCCCGCCCGGACCCCCACAGGAGTGACGAACTGCGCGCCACCTCCCTTTATATAAGGTGCAACTGCACCACTTGACTACGAGAACTAAAAGTTCAAGCAGCCTTAACCTCCCTATGAAGACTTCCAAAAAGATAGTATATTGGCTTTCACGGCCGGTGAATTAAAACTCAGCAATTCCTCTAGGTTTGTGCCGTGTCTTGTGTGGGGTTTCGCCTAGGACACCAAGCTAGGCTCATCGGCGGGCTCTTGGTGTCCCCGCCCGGACCCCCACAGGAGTGACGAACTGCGCGCCACCTCCCTTTATATAAGGTGCAACTGCACCACTTGACTACGAGAACTAAAAGTTCAAGCAGCCTTACCCTCCCTATGAAGGCTTCCAAAATATAGTATATTGGTTTCACGGCCGGTGAATTAAACCTCAGCAATTCTTCTAGGTTTGTGCCGTGTCTTGAGTGGGGTTTCGCCTAGGACACCAAGCTAGGCTCATCGGCGGGCTCTTGGTGTCCCCGCCCGGACCCCCACAGGAGTGACGAACTGCGCGCCACCTCCCTTTATATAAGGTGCAACTGCACCACTTGACTACGAGAACTAAAAGTTCAAGCAGCCTTAACCTCCCTATGAAGGCTTCCAAAAATATTGTATATTGGCTTTCACGGCCGGTGAATTAAAACTCAGCAATTCTTCTAGATTTGTGCCGTGTCTTGTGTGGGGTTTCGCCTAGGACACCAAGCTAGGCTCATCGGCGGGCTCTTGGTGTCCCCGCCCGGACCCCCACAGGAGTGACGAACTGCGCGCCACCTCCCTTTATACAAGGTGCAACTGCTCCACTTGACTACGAGAACTAAAAGTTCAAGCAGCCTTAACCTCCCTATGAAGGCTTCCAAAATGATAGTATATTGGCTTTCACGGCCGGTGAATTAAAACTCAGCAATTCTTCTAGGTTTGTGCCGTGTCTTGTGTGGGGTTTCGCCTAGGACATCAAGCTAGGCTCATCGTCGGGCTCTTGGTGTCCCCGCCCGGACCCCCACAGGAGTGACGAACTGCGCGCCACCTCCCTTTATATAAGGTGCAACTGCATCACTTGACTACGAGAACTAAAAGTTCAAGCAGCCTTAACCTCCCTATGAAGGCTTCCAAAAAGATAGTATATTGGCTTTCACGGCCGGTGAATTAAAACTCTGCAATTCTTCTAGGATTGTGCCGTGTCTTGTGTGGGGTTTCGCCTAGGACACCAAGCTAGGCTCATCGGCGGGCTCTTGGTGTCCCCGCCCGGACCCCCACAGGAGTGACGAACTGCGCGCCACCTCCCTTTATATAAGGTGCAACTGCACCACTTGACTACGAGAACTAAAAGTTCAAGCAGCCTTAACCTCCCTATGAAGGCTTCCAAAAAGATAGTATATTGGCTTTCACGGCCGGTGAATTAAAACTCAGCAATTCTTCTAGGTTTGTGCCTTGTCTTGTGTGGGGTTTCGCCTAGGACACCAAGCTAGGCTCATCGGCGGGCTCTTGGTGTCCCCGCCTGGACCCCCACAGGAGTGACGAACTGCGCGCCACCTCCCTTTATATAAGGTGCAACTGCACCACTTGACTACGAGAACTAAAATTCAAGCAGACTTAACCTCCCTATGAAGGCTTCCAAAAAGATAGTATATTGGCTTTCACGGCCGGTGAATTAAAACTCAGCAATTCTTCTAGATTTGTGCCGTGTCTTGTGTGGGGTTTCGCCTAGGACACCAAGCTAGGCTCATCGGCGGGCTCTTGGTGTCCCTGCCCGGACCCCCACAGGAGTGACGAACTGCGCGCCACCTCCCTTTATATAAGGTGCAACTGCACCACTTGACTACGAGAACTAAAAATTCAAGCAGCCTTAACCTCCCTATGAAGGCTTCCAAAAAGATAGTATATTGCCTTTCACGGCCGGTGAATTAAAACTCAGCAATTCTTCTAGGCTTGTGCCATGTCATGTGTGGGGTTTCGCCTAGGACACCAAGCTACGCTCATCGGCGGGCTCTTCGTGTCCCCGCCCGGACCCAAACAGGAGTGACGAACTGCGCGCCACCTCCCTTTATATAAGGAGCAACTGCACCACTTGACTACGAGAACTAAAAGTTCAAGCTGCCTTAACCTCCCTATGAAGGCTCCCAAAAAGATAATATATTGGCTTTCACGGCCGGTGATTTAAAACTCAGCAATTCTTCTAGGTTTGTGCCGTGTCTTGTGTGGGGTTTCGCCTAGGACACCAAGCTAGGCTCATCGGCGGGCTCATGGTGTCCCCGCCCGGACCCCCACAGGTGTGACGAACTGCGCGCCACCTCCCTTTATATAAGGTGCAACTGCACCACTTGACTACGAGAACTAAAAGTTCAAGCAGCCTTAACCTCCGTATGAAGGCTTCCAACAAGATATTATATTGGCTTTCACGGCCGGTGAATTAAAACTCGGCAATTCTTCTAGGTTTGTGCCGTCTCTTGTGTGGGATTTCGCCTAGGACACCAAGCTAGGCTCATCGGCGGGCTCTTGGTGTCCCCGCCTGGACCCCCACAGGAGTGACGAACTGCGTGCCACCTCCCTTTATATAAGATGCAACTGCACCACTTGACTACGAGAACTAAAAGTTCAAGCAGCCTTAACCTCCCTATGAAGGCTTCCAAAAAGATAGTATATTGGCTTTCTCGGCCGGTGAATTAAAACTCAGCAATTCTTCTAGGTTTGTGCCGTGTCTTGTGTGGGGATTCGCCTAGGACACCAAGCTAGGCTCATCGGCGGGCTCTTGGTGTCCCCGCCCGGACCCCGACAGGAGTGACGAACTGCGCGCCACCTCCCTTTATATAAGGTGTAACTGCACCACTTGGCTATGAGAACTAAAAGTTCAAGCAGCCTTAACCTCCCTATGAAGGCTTCCAAAAAGATAGTATATTGGCTTTCACGGCCGGTGAATTAAAACTCAGCAATTCTTCTAGGTTTTTGCCGTGTCTTGTGTGGGGTATCGCCTAGGACACCAAGCTAGATTCATCGGCGGGCTCTTGGTGTCCCCGCCCAGACCCACACAGGAGTGACGAACTGCGCGCCACCTCCCTTTATATAAGGTGCAACTGCACCACTTGACTACGAGAACTAAAAGTTCAAGCAGCCTTAACCTCCCTAAGAAGGCTTCCAAAAAGATAGTATATTGGCTTTCACGGCCGGTGAATTAAAACTCAGCAATTCTTCTAGGTTTGTGCCGTGTCTTGTGTGGGGTTTCGCCTAGGACACCAAGCTAGGCTCATCGGCGGGCTCTTGGTGTCCCCGCCCGGACCCCCACAGGAGTGACGAACTGCGCGCCACCTCCCTTTATATAAGGTGCAACTGCACCACTTGACTACGAGAACTAAATGTTCAAGCAGCCTTAACCTCCCTATGAAGGATTCCAAAAAGATAGTATATTGGCTTTCACGGCCGGTGAATTAAAACTCAGCAATTCTTCTAGGTTTGTGCCGTGTCTTGTGTGGGGTTTCGCCTAGGACACCAAGCTAGGCTCATCGGCGGGCTCTTGGTGTCCCCGCCCGGACCCCCACAGGAGTGACGAACTGCGCGCCACCTCCCTTTATATAAGGTGCAACTGCACCACTTGACTACGAGAACTAAAATTTCAAGCAGCCTTAACCTCCCTATGAAGGCTTCCAAAAAGATAGTATATTGGCTTTCACGGCCGGAGAATTAAAACTCAGCAATTCTTCTAGGTTTGTGCCGTGTCTTGTGTGGGATTTCGCCTAGGACACCAAGCTAGGCTCATCGGCGGGCTCTTGGTGTCCCCGCCCGGACCCCCACAGGAGTGACGAACTGCGCGCCACCTCCCTTTATATAAGGTGCAACTGCACCACTTGACTACGAGAACTAAAAGTTCAAGCAGCCTTAACCTCCCTATGAAGGCTTCCAAAAAGATTATATATTGGCTTTCACGGCCGGTGAATTAAAACTCAGCAATTCTTCTAGGTTTGTGCCGTGTCTTGTGTGGGGTTTGGCCTAGGACACCAAGCTAGGCTCATCGGCGGGCTCTTGGTGTCCCCGCCCGGACCGCCACAGGAGTGACGAACTGCGCGCCACCTCCCTTTATATAAGGTGCAACTGCACCACTTGACTACGAGAACTAAAAGTTCAAGCAGCCTTAACCTCCCTATGAAGGCTTCCAAAAAGATAATATATTGGCTTTCACGGCCGGTGAATTAAAACTCAGCAATTCTTCAAGGTTTGTGCCGTGTCTTGTGTGGGGTTTCGCCTAGGACACCAAGCTAGGCTCATCGGCGGGCTCTTGGTGTCCCCGCCCGGACCCCCACAAGAGTGACGAACTGCGCGCCACCTCCCTTTATATAAGGTGCAACTGCACCACTTGACTACGAGAACTAAAAGTTCAAGCAGCCTTAACCTCCCTATGAAGGCTTCCAAAAAGATAGTATATTGGCTTTCACGGCCGGTGAATTAAAACTCAGCAATTCTTCTAGGTTTGTGCCGTGTCTTGTGTGGGATTTCGCCTAGGACACCAAGCTAGGCTCATCGGCGGGCTCTTGGTGTCCCCGCCCGGACCCCCACAGGAGTGACGAACTGCGCGCCACCTCCCTTTATATAAGGTGCAACTGCACCACTTGACTACGAGAACTAAAAGTTCAAGCAGCTTTAACCTTCCTATGAAGGCTTCCAAAAAGATAGTATATTGGCTTTCACGGCTGGTGAATTAAAACTCAGCAATTCTTCTAGGTTTGTGCCGTGTCTTGTGTGGGATTTCGCCTAGGACACCAAGCTAGGCTCATCGGCGGGCTCTTGGTGTCCCCGCCCGGACCCCCACAGGAGTGACGATTTGCGCGCCACCTCCCTTTATATAAGGTGCAACTGCACCACTTGACTACGAGAACTAAAAGTTCAAGCAGCCTTAACCTCCCTATGAAGGCTTCCAAAAAGATTATATATTGGCTTTCACGGCCGGTGAATTAAAACTCAGCAATTCTTCTAGGTTTGTGCCGTGTCTTGTGTGGGGTTTGGCCTAGGACACCAAGCTAGGCTCATCGGCGGGCTCTTGGTGTCCCCGCCCGGACCCCCACAGGAGTGACGAACTGCGCACCACCTCCCTTTATATAAGGTGCAACTGCACCACTTGACTACGAGAACTAAAAGTTCAAGCAGCCTTAACCTCCCTATGAAGGCTTCCAAAAAGATAGTATATTGGCTTTCACGGCCGGTGAATTAAAACTCAGCAATTCTTCTAGGTTTGTGCCGTGTCTTGTGTGGGATTTCGCCTAGGACACCAAGCTAGGCTCATCGGCGGGCTCTTGGTGTCCCCGCCCGGACCCCCACAGGAGTGACGAACTGCGCGCCACCTCCCTTTATATAAGGTGCAACTGCACCACTTGACTACGAGAACTAAAAGTTCAAGCAGCTTTAACCTCCCTATGAAGGCTTCCAAAAAGATAGTATATTGGCTTTCACGGCTGGTGAATTAAAACTCAGCAATTCTTCTAGGTTTGTGCCGTACCTTGTGTGGGGTTTCGCCTAGGACACCAAGCTAGGCTCATCGGCGGGCTCTTGGTGTCCCCACCCAGACCCCCACAGGAGTGACGAACTGCGCGCCATCTCCCTTTATATAAGGTGCAACTGCACCACTTGACTACGAGAACTAAAAGTTCAAGCAGCCTTAACCTCCCTATGAAGGCTTCCAAAAAGATAGTATATTGGCTTTCACGGCCGGTGAATTAAAACTCAGCAATTCTTCTAGGTTTGTGCCGTGTCATGTGTGGGGTTTCGCCTATGACACCAAGCTAGGCTCATCGGCGGGCTCTTGGTGTCCCCGCCCGGACCCCCACAGGAGTGACGAACTGCGCGCCACCTCCCTTTATATAAGGTGCAACTCCACCACTTGACTACGAGAACTAAAAGTTCAAGCAGCCTTAACCTCCCTATGAAGGCTTCCAAAAAGATAGTATATTGGCTTTCACGGCCGGTGAATTAAAACTCTGCAATTCTCCTAGGATTGTGCCGTGTCTTGTGTGGGGTTTCGCCTAGGACACCAAGCTAGGCTCATCGGCGGGCTCTTGGTGTCCCCGCCCGGACCCCCACAGGAGTGACGAACTACGCGCCACCACCCTCTATATAAGGTGCAACTGCACCACTTGACTACGAGAACTAAAAGTTCAAGCAGCCTTACCCTCCCTATGAAGGCTTCCAAAAAGATAGTATATTGGTTTCACGGCCGGTGAATTAAACCTCAGCAATTCTTCTAGGTTTGTGCCGTGTCTTGAGTGGGGTTTCGCCTAGGACACCAAGCTAGGCTCATCGGCGGGCTCTTGGTGTCCCCGCCCGGACCCCCACAGGAGTGACGAACTGCGCGCCACCTCCCTTTATATAAGGTGCAACTGCACCACTTGACTACGAGAACTAAAAGTTCAAGCAGCCTTAACCTCCCTATGAAGGCTTCCAAAAATATAGTATATTGGCTTTCACGGCCGGTGAATTAAAACTCAGCAATTCTTCTAGATTTGTGCCGTGTCTTGTGTGGGGTTTCGCCTAGGACACCAAGCTAGGCTCATCGGCGGGCTCTTGGTGTCCCCGCCCGGACCCCCACAGGAGTGACGAACTGCGCGCCACCTCCCTTTATACAAGGTGCAACTGCTCCACTTGACTACGAGAACTAAAAGTTCAAGCAGCCTTAACCTCCCTATGAAGGCTTCCAAAATGATAGTATATTGGCTTTCACGGCCGGTGAATTAAAACTCAGCAATTCTTCTAGGTTTGTGCCGTGTCTTGTGTGGGGTTTCGCCTAGGACATCAAGCTAGGCTCATCGTCGGGCTCTTGGTGTCCCCGCCCGGACCCCCACAGGAGTGACGAACTGCGCGCCACCTCCCTTTATATAAGGTGCAACTGCATCACTTGACTACGAGAACTAAAAGTTCAAGCAGCCTTAACCTCCCTATGAAGGCTTCCAAAAAGATAGTATATTGGCTTTCACGGCCGGTGAATTAAAACTCTGCAATTCTTCTAGGATTGTGCCGTGTCTTGTGTGGGGTTTCGCCTAGGACACCAAGCTAGGCTCATCGGCGGGCTCTTGGTGTCCCCGCCCGGACCCCCACAGGAGTGACGAACTGCGCGCCACCTCCCTTTATATAAGGTGCAACTGCACCACTTGACTACGAGAACTAAAAGTTCAAGCAGCCTTAACCTCCCTATGAAGGCTTCCAAAAAGATAGTATATTGGCTTTCACGGCCGGTGAATTAAAACTCAGCAATTCTTCTAGGTTTGTGCCTTGTCTTGTGTGGGGTTTCGCCTAGGACACCAAGCTAGGCTCATCGGCGGGCTCTTGGTGTCCCCGCCTGGACCCCCACAGGAGTGACGAACTGCGCGCCATCTCCCTTTATATAAGGTGCAACTGCACCACTTGACTACGAGAACTAAAATTCAAGCAGACTTAACCTCCCTATGAAGGCTTCCAAAAAGATAGTATATTGGCTTTCACGGCCGGTGAATTAAAACTCAGCAATTCTTCTAGATTTGTGCCGTGTCTTGTGTGGGGTTTCGCCTAGGACACCAAGCTAGGCTCATCGGCGGGCTCTTGGTGTCCCTGCCCGGACCCCCACAGGAGTGACGAACTGCGCGCCACCTCCCTTTATATAAGGTGCAACTGCACCACTTGACTACGAGAACTAAAATTCAAGCAGCCTTAACCTCCCTATGAAGGCTTCCAAAAATATAGTATATTGGGTTTCACGGCCGGTGAATTAAAACTCAGCAATTCTTCTAGGCTTGTGCCATGTCATGTGTGGGGTTTCGCCTAGGACACCAAGCTACGCTCATCGGCGGGCTCTTCGTGTCCCCGCCCGGACCCAAACAGGAGTGACGAACTGCGCGCCACCTCCCTTTATATAAGGTGCAACTGCACCACTTGACTACGAGAACTAAAAGTTCAAGCTGCCTTAACCTCCCTATGAAGGCTCCCAAAAAGATAATATATTGGCTTTCACGGCCGGTGATTTAAAACTCAGCAATTCTTCTAGGTTTGTGCCGTGTCTTGTGGGGGGTTTCGCCTAGGACACCAAGCTAGGCTCATCGGCGGGCTCATGGTGTCCCCGCCCGGACCCCCACAGGAGTGACGAACTGCGCGCCACCTCCCTTTATATAAGGTGCAACTGCACCACTTGACTACGAGAACTAAAAGTTCATGCAGCCTTAACCTCCGTATGAAGGCTTCCAAAAAGATATTATATTGGCTTTCACGGCCGGTGAATTAAAACTCGGCAATTCTTCTAGGTTTGTGCCGTCTCTTGTGTGGGATTTCGCCTAGGACACCAAGCTAGGCTCATCGGCGGGCTCTTGGTGTCCCCGCCTGGACCCCCACAGAAGTGACGAACTGCGTGCCACCTCCCTTTATATAAGATGCAACTGCACCACTTGACTACGAGAACTAAAAGTTCAAGCAGCCTTAACCTCCCTATGAAGGCTTCCAAAAAGATAGTATATTGGCTTTCACGGCCGGTGAATTAAAACTCAGCAATTCTTCTAGGTTTGTGCCGTGTCTTGTGTGGGGATTCGCCTAGGACACCAAGCTAGGCTCATCGGCGGGCTCTTGGTGTCCCCGCCCGGACCCCGACAGGAGTGACGAACTGCGCACCACCTCCCTTTATATAAGGTGTAACTGCACCACTTGGCTATGAGAACTAAAAGTTCAAGCAGCCTTAACCTCCCTATGAAGGCTTCCAAAAAGATAGTATATTGGCCTTCACGGCCGGTGAATTAAAACTCAGCAATTCTTCTAGGTTTTTGCCGTGTCTTGTGTGGGGTATCGCCTAGGACACCAAGCTAGATTCATCGGCGGGCTCTTGGTGTCCCCGCCCGGACCCACACAGGAGTGACGAACTGCGCGCCACCTCCCTTTATATAAGGTGCAACTGCACCACTTGACTACGAGAACTAAAAGTTCAAGCAGCCTTAACCTCCCTAAGAAGGCTTCCAAAAAGATAGTATATTGGCTTTCACGGCCGGTGAATTAAAACTCAGCAATTCTTCTAGGTTTGTGCCGTGTCTTGTGTGGGGTTTCGCCTAGGACACCAAGCTAGGCTCATCGGCGGGCTCTTGGTGTCCCCGCCCGGACCCCCACAGGAGTGACGAACTGCGCGCCACCTCCCTTTATATAAGGTGCAACTGCACCACTTGACTACGAGAACTAAATGTTCAAGCAGCCTTAACCTCCCTATGAAGGATTCCAAAAAGATAGTATATTGGCTTTCACGGCCGGTGAATTAAAACTCAGCAATTCTTCTAGGTTTGTGCCGTGTATTGTGTGGGGTTTCGCCTAGGACACCAAGCTAGGCTCATCGGCGGGCTTTTGGTGTCCCCGCCCGGACCCCCACAGGAGTGACGAACTGCGCGCCACCTCCCTTTATATAAGGTGCAACTGCACCACTTGACTACGAGAACTAAAAGTTCAAGCAGCCTTAACCTCCCTATGAAGGCTTCCAAAAAGATAGTATATTGGCTTTCACGGCCGGAGAATTAAAACTCAGCAATTCTTCTAGGTTTGTGCCGTGTCTTGTGTGGGATTTCGCCTAGGACACCAAGCTAGGCTCATCGGCGGGCTCTTGGTGTCCCCGCCCGGACCCCCACAGGAGTGACGAACTGCGCGCCACCTCCCTTTATATAAGGTGCAACTGCACCACTTGACTACGAGAACTAAAAGTTCAAGCAGCCTTAACCTCCCTATGAAGGCTTCCAAAAAGATTATATATTGGCTTTCACGGCCGGTGAATTAAAACTCAGCAATTCTTCTAGGTTTGTGCCGTGTCTTGTGTGGGGTTTGGCCTAGGACACCAAGCTAGGCTCATCGGCGGGCTCTTGGTGTCCCCGCCCGGACCCCCACAGGAGTGACGAACTGCGCGCCACCTCCCTTTATATAATGTGCAACTGCACCACTTGACTACGAGAACTAAAAGTTCAAGCAGCCTTAACCTCCCTATGAAGGCTTCCAAAAAGATAATGTATTGGCTTTCACGGCCGGTGAATTAAAACTCAGCAATTCTTCAAGGTTTGTGCCGTGTCTTGTGTGGGGTTTCGCCTAGGACACCAAGCTAGGCTCATCGGCGGGCTCTTGGTGTCCCCGCCCGGACCCCCACAAGAGTGACGAACTGCGCGCCACCTCCCTTTATATAAGGTGCAACTGCACCACTTGACTACGAGAACTAAAAGTTCAAGCAGCCTTAACCTCCCTATGAAGGCTTCCAAAAAGATAGTATATTGGCTTTCACGGCCGGTGAATTAAAACTCAGCAATTCTTCTAGGTTTGTGCCGTGTCTTGTGTGGGATTTCGCCTAGGACACCAAGCTAGGCTCATCGGCGGGCTCTTGGTGTCCCCGCCCGGACCCCCACAGGAGTGACGAACTGCGCGCCACCTCCCTTTATATAAGGTGCAACTGCACCACTTGACTACGAGAACTAAAAGTTCAAGCAGCTTTAACCTCCCTATGAAGGCTTCCAAAAAGATAGTATATTGGCTTTCACGGCTGGTGAATTAAAACTCAGCAATTCTTCTAGGTTTGTGCCGTGTCTTGTGTGGGATTTCGCCTAGGACACCAAGCTAGGCTCATCGGCGGGCTCTTGGTGTCCCCGCCCGGACCCCCACAGGAGTGACGAACTGCGCGCCACCTCCCTTTATATAAGGTGCAACTGCACCACTTGACTACGAGAACTAAAAGTTCAAGCAGCCTTAACCTCCCTATGAAGGCTTCCAAAAAGATTATATATTGGCTTTCACGGCCGGTGAATTAAAACTCAGCAATTCTTCTAGGTTTGTGCCGTGTCATGTGTGGGGTTTGGCCTAGGACACCAAGCTAGGCTCATCGGCGGGCTCTTGGTGTCCCCGCCCGGACCCCCACAGGAGTGACGAACTGCGCGCCACCTCCCTTTATATAAGGTGCAACTGCACCACTTGACTACGAGAACTAAAAGTTCAAGCAGCCTTAACCTCCCTATGAAGGCTTCCAAAAAGATAGTATATTGGCTTTCACGGCCGGTGAATTAAAACTCAGCAATTCTTCTAGTTTTGTGCCGTGTCTTGTGTGGGATTTCGCCTAGGACACCAAGCTAGGCTCATCGGCGGGCTCTTGGTGTCCCCGCCCGGACCCCCACAGGAGTGACGAACTGCGCGCCACCTCCCTTTATATAAGGTGCAACTGCACCACTTGACTACGAGAACTAAAAGTTCAAGCAGCTTTAACCTCCCTATGAAGGCTTCCAAAAAGATAGTATATTGGCTTTCACGGCTGGTGAATTAAAACTCAGCAATTCTTCTAGGTTTGTGCCGTATCTTGTGTGGGGTTTCGCCTAGGACACCAAGCTAGGCTCATCGGCGGGCTCTTGGTGTCCCCGCCCGGACCCCCACAGGAGTGACGAACTGCGCGCCACCTCCCTTTATATAAGGTGCAACTGCACCACTTGACTACGAGAACTAAAAGTTCAAGCAGCCTTAACCTCCCTATGAAGGCTTCCAAAAAGATAGTATATTGGCTTTCACGGCCGGTGAATTAAAACTCAGCAATTCTTCTAGGTTTGTGCCGTGTCTTGTGTGGGGTTTCGCCTAGGACACCAAGCTAGGCTCATCGGCGGGCTTTTGGTGTCCCCGCCCGGACCCCCACAGGAGTGACGAACTGCGCGCCACCTCCCTTTATATAAGGTGCAACTGCACCACTTGACTACGAGAACTAAAAGTTCAAGCAGCCTTAACCTCCCTATGAAGGCTTCCAAAAAGATAGTATATTGGCTTTCACGGCCGGTGAATTAAAACTCAGCAATTCTTCTAGGTTTGTGCCGTGTCTTGTGTGGGGTTTCGTCTAGGACACCAAGCTAGGCTCATCGGCGGGCTCTTGGTGTCCCCGCCCGGACCCCCACAGGAGTGACGAACTGCGCGCCACCTCCCTTTATATAAGGTGCAACTGCACCACTTGACTACGAGAACTAAAAGTTCAAGCAGCCTTAACCTCCCTATGAAGGCTTCCAAAAAGATAGTATATTGGCTTTCACGGCCGGTGAATTAAAACTCACCAAATCTTCTAGGTTTGTGCCGTGTCTTGTGTGGGGTTTCGCCTAGGACACCAAGCTAGGCTCATCGGCGGGCTCTTGGTGTCCCCGCCCGGACCCCCACAGGAGTGACGAACTGCGCGCCACCTCCCTTTATATAAGGTGCAACTGCACCACTTGACTACGAGAACTAAAAGTTCAAGCAGCCTTAACCTCCCTATGAAGGCTTCCAAAAAGATAGTATATTGGCTTTCACGGCCGGTGAATTAAAACTCAGCAATTCTTCTAGGTTTGTGCCGTGTCTTGTGTGGGGTTTCGCCTAGGACACCAAGCTAGGCTCATCGGCGGGCTCTTGGTGTCCCCGCCCGGACCCCCACAATAGTGACGAACTGCGCGCCACCACCCTTTATATAAGGTGCAACTGCACCACTTGACTACGAGAACTAAAAGTTCAAGCAGCCTTAACCTCCCTATGAAGGCTTCCAAAATGATAGTATATTGGCTTTCACGGCCGGTGAATTAAAACTCAGCAATTCTTCTAGGTTTGTGCCGTGTCTTGTGTGGGGTTTCGCCTAGGACACCAAGCTAGGCTCATCGGCGGGCTCTTGGTGTTCCCGCCCGGACCCCCACAGGAGTGACGAACTGCGCGCCACCTCCCTTTATATAAGGTGCAACTGCACCACTTGACTACGAGAACTAAAAGTTCAAGCAGCCTTAACCTCCCTATGAAGGCATCCAAAATGATAGTATATTGGCTTTCATGGCCGGTGAATTAAAACTCAGCAATTCTTCAAGTTTTGTGCCGTGTCTTGTGTGGGGTTTCGCCTAGGACATCAAGCTAGGCTCATCGGCGGGCTCTTGGTGTCCCCGCCCGGACCCCCACAGGAGTGACGAACTGCGCGCCACCTCCCTTTATATAAGGTGCAACTGCATCACTTGACTACGAGAACTAAAAGTTCAAGCAGCCTTAACCTCCCTATGAAGGCTTCCAAAAAGATAGTATGTTGGCTTTCACGGCCGGTGAATTAAAACTCTGCAATTCTTCTAGGATTGTGCCGTGTCTTGTGTGGGGTTTCGCCTAGGACACCAAGCTAGGCTCATCGGCGGGCTCTTGGTGTCCCCGCCCGGACCCCCACAGGAGTGACGAACTGCGCGCCACCTCCCTTTATATAAGGTGCAACTGCACCACTTGACTACGAGAACTAAAAGTTCAAGCAGCCTTAACCTCCCTATGAAGGCTTCCAAAAAGATAGTATATTGGCTTTCACGGCCGGTGAATTAAAACTCAGCAATTCTTCTAGGTTTGTGCCGTGTCTTGTGTGGGGTTTCGCCTAGGACACCAAGCTAGGCTCATCGGCGGGCTCTTGGTGTCCCCGCCCGGACCCCCACAGGAGTGACGAACTGCGCGCCACCTCCCTTTATATAAGGTGCAACTGCACCACTTGACTACGAGAACTAAAAGTTCAAGCAGCCTTAACCTCCCTATGAAGGCTTCCAAAAAGATAGTATATTGGCTTTCACGGCCGGTGAATTAAAACTCGGCAATTCTTCTAGTTTTGTGCCGTCTCTTGTGTGGGATTTCGCCTAGGACACCAAGCTAGGCTCATCGGCGGGCTCTTGGTGTCCCCGCCCGGACCCCCACAGGAGTGACGAACTGCGTGCCACCTCCCTTTATATAAGATGCAACTGCACCACTTGACTACGAGAACTAAAAGTTCAAGCAGCCTTAACCTCCCTATGAAGGCTTCCAAAAAGATAGTATATTGGCTTTCACGGCCGGTGAATTAAAACTCAGAAATTCTTCTAGGTTTGTGCCGTGTCTTGTGTGGGGTTTCGCCTAGGACACCAAGCTAGGCTCATCGGCGGGCTCTTGGTGTCCCCGCCCGGACCCCCACATTAGTGACGAACTGCGCGCCACCACCCTTTTTATAAGGTGCAACTGCACCACTTGACTACGAGAACTAAAAGTTCAAGCAGCCTTAACCTCCCTATGAAGGCTTCCAAAATGATAGTATATTGGCTTTCACGGCCGGTGAATTAAAACTCAGCAATTCTTCTAGGTTTGTGCCGTGTCTTGTGTGGGGTTTCGCCTAGGACACCAAGCTAGGCTCATCGGCGGGCTCTTGGTGTCCCCGCCCGGACCCCCACAGGAGTGACGAACTGCGCGCCACCTCCCTTTATATAAGGTGCAACTGCACCACTTGACTACGAGAACTAAAAGTTCAAGCAGCCTTAACCTCCCTATGAAGGCATCCAAAATGATAGTATATTGGCTTTCACGGCCGGTGAATTAAAACTCAGCAATTCTTCAAGTTTTGTGCCGTGTCTTGTGTGGGGTTTCGCCTAGGACATCAAGCTAGGCTCATCGGCGGGCTCTTGGTGTCCCCGCCCGGACCCCCACAGGAGTGACGAACTGCGCGCCACCTCCCTTTATATAAGGTGCAACTGCATCACTTGACTACGAGAACTAAAAGTTCAAGCAGCCTTAACCTCCCTATGAAGGCTTCCAAAAAGATAGTATGTTGGCTTTCACGGCCGGTGAATTAAAACTCTGCAATTCTTCTAGGATTGTGCCGTGTCTTGTGTGGGGTTTCGCCTAGGACACCAAGCTAGGCTCATCGGCGGGCTCTTGGTGTCCCCGCCCGGACCCCCACAGGAGTGACGAACTGCGCGCCACCTCCCTTTATATAAGGTGCAACTGCACCACTTGACTACGAGAACTAAAAGTTCAAGCAGCCTTAACCTCCCTATGAAGGCTTCCAAAAAGATAGTATATTGGCTTTCACGGCCGGTGAATTAAAACTCAGCAATTCTTCTAGGTTTGTGCCGTGTCTTGTGTGGGGTTTCGCCTAGGACACCAAGCTAGGCTCATCGGCGGGCTCTTGGTGTCCCCGCCCGGACCCCCACAGTAGTGACGAACTGCGCGCCACCTCCCTTTATATAAGGTGCAACTGCACCACTTGACTACGAGAACTAAAATTCAAGCAGCCTTAACCTCCCTATGAAGGCTTCCAAAAAGATAGTATATTGGCTTTCACGGCCGGTGAATTAAAACTCAGCAATTCTTCTAGATTTGTGCCGTGTCTTGTGTGGGGTTTCGCCTAGGACACCAAGCTAGGCTCATCGGCGGGCTCTTGGTGTCCCTGCCCGGACCCCCACAGGAGTGACGAACTGCGCGCCACCTCCCTTTATATAAGGTGCAACTGCACCACTTGACTACGAGAACTAAAAGTTCAAGCAGCCTTAACCTCCCTATGAAGGCTTCCAAAAAGATAGTATATTGGCTTTCACGGCCGGTGAATTAAAACTCAGCAATTCTTCTAGGTTTGTGCGGTGTCATGTGTGGGGTTTCGCCTAGGACACCAAGCTAGGCTCATCGGCGGGCTCATGGTGTCCCCGACCGGACCCCCACAGGAGTGACGAACTGCGCGCCACCTCCCTTTATATAAGGTGCAACTGCACCACTTGACCACGAGAACTAAAAGTTCAAGCTGCCTTAACCTCCCTATGAAGGCTCCCAAAAAGATAATATATTGGCTTTCACGGCCGGTGAATTAAAACTCAGCAATTCTTCTAGGTTTGTGCCGTGTCTTGTGTGGGGTTTCGCCTAGGACACCAAGCTAGGCTCATCGGCGGGCTCTTGGTGTCCCCGCCCGGACCCCCACAGGAGTGACGAACTGCGCGCCACCTCCCTTTATATAAGGTGCAACTGCACCACTTGACTACGAGAACTAAAAGTTCAAGCAGCCTTAACCTCCCTATGAAGGCTTCCAAAAAGATAGTATATTGGCTTTCACGGCCGGTGAATTAAAACTCGGCAATTCTTCTAGTTTTGTGCCGTCTCTTGTGTGGGATTTCGCCTAGGACACCAAGCTAGGCTCATCGGCGGGCTCTTGGTGTCCCCGCCCGGACCCCCACAGGAGTGACGAACTGCGTGCCACCTCCCTTTATATAAGATGCAACTGCACCACTTGACTACGAGAACTAAAAGTTCAAGCAGCCTTAACCTCCCTATGAAGGCTTCCAAAAAGATAGTATATTGGCTTTCACGGCCGGTAAATTAAAACTCTGCAATTCTTCTAGGATTGTGCCGTGTCTTGTGTGGGGTTTCGCCTAGGACACCAAGCTAGGCTCATCGGCGGGCTCTTGGTGTCCCCGCCTGGACCCCCACAGGAGTGACGAACTGCGCGCCACCTCCCTTTATATAAGGTGCAACTGCACCACTTGACTACGAGAACTAAAAGTTCAAGCAGCCTTAACCTCCCTATGAAGGCTTCCAAAAAGATAGTATATTGGCTTTCACGGCCGGTGAATTAAAACTCAGCAATTCTTCTAGGTTTGTGCCTTGTCTTGTGTGGGGTTTCGCCTAGGACACCAAGCTAGGCTCATCGGCGGGCTCTTGGTGTCCCCGCCTGGACCCCCACAGGAGTGACGAACTGCGCGCCACCTCCCTTTATATAAGGTGCAACTGCACCACTTGACTACGAGAACTAAAATTCAAGCAGACTTAACCTCCCTATGAAGGCTTCCAAAAAGATAGTATATTGGCTTTCACGGCCGGTGAATTAAAACTCAGCAATTCTTCTAGATTTGTGCCGTGTCTTGTGTGGGGTTTCGCCTAGGACACCAAGCTAGGCTCATCGGCGGGCTCTTGGTGTCCCTGCCCGGACCCCCACAGGAGTGACGAACTGCGCGCCACCTCCCTTTATATAAGGTGCAACTGCACCACTTGACTACGAGAACTAAAAATTCAAGCAGCCTTAACCTCCCTATGAAGGCTTCCAAAAAGATAGTATATTGGCTTTCACGGCCGGTGAATTAAAACTCAGCAATTCTTCTAGGCTTGTGCCATGTCATGTGTGGGGTTTCGCCTAGGACACCAAGCTACGCTCATCGGCGGGCTCTTCGTGTCCCCGCCCGGACCCAAACAGGAGTGACGAACTGCGCGCCACCTCCCTTTATATAAGGAGCAACTGCACCACTTGACTACGAGAACTAAAAGTTCAAGCTGCCTTAACCTCCCTATGAAGGCTCCCAAAAAGATAATATATTGGCTTTCACGGCCGGTGATTTAAAACTCAGCAATTCTTCTAGGTTTGTGCCGTGTCTTGTGTGGGGTTTCGCCTAGGACACCAAGCTAGGCTCATCGGCGGGCTCATGGTGTCCCCGCCCGGACCCCCACAGGTGTGACGAACTGCGCGCCACCTCCCTTTATATAAGGTGCAACTGCACCACTTGACTACGAGAACTAAAAGTTCAAGCAGCCTTAACCTCCGTATGAAGGCTTCCAAAAAGATATTATATTGGCTTTCACGGCCGGTGAATTAAAACTCGGCAATTCTTCTAGGTTTGTGCCGTCTCTTGTGTGGGATTTCGCCTAGGACACCAAGCTAGGCTCATCGGCGGGCTCTTGGTGTCCCCGCCTGGACCCCCACAGGAGTGACGAACTGCGTGCCACCTCCCTTTATATAAGATGCAACTGCACCACTTGACTACGAGAACTAAAAGTTCAAGCAGCCTTAACCTCCCTATGAAGGCTTCCAAAAAGATAGTATATTGGCTTTCACGGCCGGTGAATTAAAACTCAGCAATTCTTCTAGGTTTGTGCCGTGTCTTGTGTGGGGATTCGCCTAGGACACCAAGCTAGGCTCATCGGCGGGCTCTTGGTGTTCCCGCCCGGACCCCGACAGGAGTGACGAACTGCGCGCCACCTCCCTTTATATAAGGTGTAACTGCACCACTTGGCTATGAGAACTAAAAGTTCAAGCAGCCTTAACCTCCCTATGAAGGCTTCCAAAAAGATAGTATATTGGCTTTCACGGCCGGTGAATTAAAACTCAGCAATTCTTCTAGGTTTTTGCCGTGTCTTGTGTGGGGTATCGCCTAGGACACCAAGCTAGATTCATCGGCGGGCTCTTGGTGTCCCCGCCCGGACCCACACAGGAGTGACGAACTGCGCGCCACCTCCCTTTATATAAGGTGCAACTGCACCACTTGACTACGAGAACTAAAAGTTCAAGCAGCCTTAACCTCCCTAAGAAGGCTTCCAAAAAGATAGTATATTGGCTTTCACGGCCGGTGAATTAAAACTCAGCAATTCTTCTAGGTTTGTGCCGTGTCTTGTGTGGGGTTTCGCCTAGGACACCAAGCTAGGCTCATCGGCGGGCTCTTGGTGTCCCCGCCCGGACCCCCACAGGAGTGACGAACTGCGCGCCACCTCCCTTTATATAAGGTGCAACTGCACCACTTGACTACGAGAACTAAATGTTCAAGCAGCCTTAACCTCCCTATGAAGGATTCCAAAAAGATAGTATATTGGCTTTCACGGCCGGTGAATTAAAACTCAGCAATTCTTCTAGGTTTGTGCCGTGTCTTGTGTGGGGTTTCGCCTAGGACACCAAGCTAGGCTCATCGGCGGGCTCTTGGTGTCCCCGCCCGGACCCCCACAGGAGTGACGAACTGCGCGCCACCTCCCTTTATATAAGGTGCAACTGCACCACTTGACTACGAGAACTAAAAGTTCAAGCAGCCTTAACCTCCCTATGAAGGCTTCCAAAAAGATAGTATATTGGCTTTCACGGCCGGTGAATTAAAACTCAGCAATTCTTCTAGGTTTGTGCCGTGTCTTGTGTGGGATTTCGCCTAGGACACCAAGCTAGGCTCATCGGCGGGCTCTTGGTGTCCCCGCCCGGACCCCCACAGGAGTGACGAACTGCGCGCCACCTCCCTTTATATAAGGTGCAACTGCACCACTTGACTACGAGAACTAAAAGTTCAAGCAGCTTTAACCTCCCTATGAAGGCTTCCAAAAAGATAGTATATTGGCTTTCACGGCTGGTGAATTAAAACTCAGCAATTCTTCTAGGTTTGTGCCGTGTCTTGTGTGGGATTTCGCCTAGGACACCAAGCTAGGCTCATCGGCGGGCTCTTGGTGTCCCCGCCCGGACCCCCACAGGAGTGACGATTTGCGCGCCACCTCCCTTTATATAAGGTGCAACTGCACCACTTGACTACGAGAACTAAAAGTTCAAGCAGCCTTAACCTCCCTATGAAGGCTTCCAAAAAGATTATATATTGGCTTTCACGGCCGGTGAATTAAAACTCAGCAATTCTTCTAGGTTTGTGCCGTGTCTTGTGTGGGGTTTGGCCTAGGACACCAAGCTAGGCTCATCGGCGGGCTCTTGGTGTCCCCGCCCGGACCCCCACAGGAGTGACGAACTGCGCACCACCTCCCTTTATATAAGGTGCAACTGCACCACTTGACTACGAGAACTAAAAGTTCAAGCAGCCTTAACCTCCCTATGAAGGCTTCCAAAAAGATAGTATATTGGCTTTCACGGCCGGTGAATTAAAACTCAGCAATTCTTCTAGGTTTGTGCCGTGTCTTGTGTGGGATTTCGCCTAGGACACCAAGCTAGGCTCATCGGCGGGCTCTTGGTGTCCCCGCCCGGACCCCCACAGGAGTGACGAACTGCGCGCCACCTCCCTTTATATAAGGTGCAACTGCACCACTTGACTACGAGAACTAAAAGTTCAAGCAGCTTTAACCTCCCTA
The DNA here is from genome assembly GCA_946902985.2 of Meconema thalassinum. Lineage (NCBI taxonomy): Eukaryota > Metazoa > Arthropoda > Insecta > Orthoptera > Tettigoniidae > Meconema > Meconema thalassinum. The sequence goes on along the minus strand of OX336401.1, from coordinate 43,037,165 downwards.
TGAAGGCTTCCAAAAAGATAGTATATTGGCTTTCACGGCTGGTGAATTAAAACTCAGCAATTCTTCTAGGTTTGTGCCGTATCTTGTGTGGGGTTTCGCCTAGGACACCAAGCTAGGCTCATCGGCGGGCTCTTGGTGTCCCCACCCAGACCCCCACAGGAGTGACGAACTGCGCGCCATCTCCCTTTATATAAGGTGCAACTGCACCACTTGACTACGAGAACTAAAAGTTCAAGCAGCCTTAACCTCCCTATGAAGGCTTCCAAAAAGATAGTATATTGGCTTTCACGGCCGGTGAATTAAAACTCAGCAATTCTTCTAGGTTTGTGCCGTGTCATGTGTGGGGTTTCGCCTATGACACCAAGCTAGGCTCATCGGCGGGCTCTTGGTGTCCCCGCCCGGACCCCCACAGGAGTGACGAACTGCGCGCCACCTCCCTTTATATAAGGTGCAACTCCACCACTTGACTACGAGAACTAAAAGTTCAAGCAGCCTTAACCTCCCTATGAAGGCTTCCAAAAAGATAGTATATTGGCTTTCACGGCCGGTGAATTAAAACTCTGCAATTCTCCTAGGATTGTGCCGTGTCTTGTGTGGGGTTTCGCCTAGGACACCAAGCTAGGCTCATCGGCGGGCTCTTGGTTGACCCGCCCGGACCCCCACAGGAGTGACGAACTGCGCGCCACCTCCCTTTATATAAGGTGCAACTGCACCACTTGACTACGAGAACTAAAAGTTCAAGCAGCCTTAACCTCCCTATGAAGGCTTCCAAAAAGATAGTATATTGGCTTTCACGACCGGTGAATTAAAACTCAGCAATTCTTCTAGGTTTGTGCCGTGTCTTGTGTGGGGTTTCGCCTAGGACATCAAGCTAGGCTCATCGGCGGGCTCTTGGTGTCCCCGCCCGGACCCCCACAGGAGTGACGAACTACGCGCCACCACCCTCTATATAAGGTGCAACTGCACCACTTGACTACGAGAACTAAAAGTTCAAGCAGCCTTACCCTCCCTATGAAGGCTTCCAAAAAGAAAGTTATTGGTTTCACGGCCGGTGAATTAAACCTCAGCAATTCTTCTAGGTTTGTGCCGTGTCTTGAGTGGGGTTTCGCCTAGGACACCAAGCTAGGCTCATCGGCGGGCTCTTGGTGTCCCCGCCCGGACCCCCACAGGAGTGACGAACTGCGCGCCACCTCCCTTTATATAAGGTGCAACTGCACCACTTGACTACGAGAACTAAAAGTTCAAGCAGCCTTAACCTCCCTATGAAGGCTTCCAAAAATATAGTATATTGGCTTTCACGGCCGGTGAATTAAAACTCAGCAATTCTTCTAGATTTGTGCCGTGTCTTGTGTAGGGTTTCGCCTAGGACACCAAGCTAGGCTCATCGGCGGGCTCTTGGTGTCCCCGCCCGGACCCCCACAGGAGTGACGAACTGCGCGCCACCTCCCTTTATACAAGGTGCAACTGCTCCACTTGACTACGAGAACTAAAAGTTCAAGCAGCCTTAACCTCCCTATGAAGGCTTCCAAAATGATAGTATATTGGCTTTCACGGCCGGTGAATTAAAACTCAGCAATTCTTCTAGGTTTGTGCCGTGTCTTGTGTGGGGTTTCGCCTAGGACATCAAGCTAGGCTCATCGTCGGGCTCTTGGTGTCCCCGCCCGGACCCCCACAGGAGTGACGAACTGCGCGCCACCTCCCTTTATATAAGGTGCAACTGCATCACTTGACTACGAGAACTAAAAGTTCAAGCAGCCTTAACCTCCCTATGAAGGCTTCCAAAAAGATAGTATATTGGCTTTCACGGCCGGTGAATTAAAACTCTGCAATTCTTCTAGGATTGTGCCGTGTCTTGTGTGGGGTTTCGCCTAGGACACCAAGCTAGGCTCATCGGCGGGCTCTTGGTGTCCCCGCCCGGACCCCCACAGGAGTGACGAACTGCGCGCCACCTCCCTTTATATAAGGTGCAACTGCACCACTTGACTACGAGAACTAAAAGTTCAAGCAGCCTTAACCTCCCTATGAAGGCTTCCAAAAAGATAGTATATTGGCTTTCACGGCCGGTGAATTAAAACTCAGCAATTCTTCTAGGTTTGTGCCTTGTCTTGTGTGGGGTTTCGCCTAGGACACCAAGCTAGGCTCATCGGCGGGCTCTTGGTGTCCCCGCCTGGACCCCCACGGGAGTGACGAACTGCGCGCCACCTCCCTTTATATAAGGTGCAACTGCACCACTTGACTACGAGAACTAAAATTCAAGCAGACTTAACCTCCCTATGAAGGCTTCCAAAAAGATAGTATATTGGCTTTCACGGCCGGTGAATTAAAACTCAGCAATTCTTCTAGATTTGTGCCGTGTCTTGTGTGGGGTTTCGCCTAGGACACCAAGCTAGGCTCATCGGCGGGCTCTTGGTGTCCCTGCCCGGACCCCCACAGGAGTGACGAACTGCGCGCCACCTCCCTTTATATAAGGTGCAACTGCACCACTTGACTACGAGAACTAAAAATTCAAGCAGCCTTAACCTCCCTATGAAGGCTTCCAAAAAGATAGTATATTGGCTTTCACGGCCGGTGAATTAAAACTCAGCAATTCTTCTAGGCTTGTGCCATGTCATGTGTGGGGTTTCGCCTAGGACACCAAGCTACGCTCATCGGCGGGCTCTTCGTGTCCCCGCCCGGACCCAAACAGGAGTGACGAACTGCGCGCCACCTCCCTTTATATAAGGTGCAACTGCACCACTTGACTACGAGAACTAAAAGTTCAAGCTGCCTTAACCTCCCTATGAAGGCTCCCAAAAAGATAATATATTGGCTTTCACGGCCGGTGATTTAAAACTCAGCAATTCTTCTAGGTTTGTGCCGTGTCTTGTGGGGGGTTTCGCCTAGGACACCAAGCTAGGCTCATCGGCGGGCTCATGGTGTCCCCGCCCGGACCCCCACAGGAGTGACGAACTGCGCGCCACCTCCCTTTATATAAGGTGCAACTGCACCACTTGACTACGAGAACTAAAAGTTCAAGCAGCCTTAACCTCCGTATGAAGGCTTCCAAAAAGATATTATATTGGCTTTCACGGCCGGTGAATTAAAACTCGGCAATTCTTCTAGGTTTGTGCCGTCTCTTGTGTGGGATTTCGCCTAGGACACCAAGCTAGGCTCATCGGCGGGCTCTTGGTGTCCCCGCCTGGACCCCCACAGGAGTGACGAACTGCGTGCCACCTCCCTTTATATAAGATGCAACTGCACCACTTGACTACGAGAACTAAAAGTTCAAGCAGCCTTAACCTCCCTATGAAGGCTTCCAAAAAGATAGTATATTGGCTTTCACGGCCGGTGAATTAAAACTCAGCAATTCTTCTAGGTTTGTGCCGTGTCTTGTGTGGGGATTCGCCTAGGACACCAAGCTAGGCTCATCGGCGGGCTCTTGGTGTCCCCGCCCGGACCCCGACAGGAGTGACGAACTGCGCGCCACCTCCCTTTATATAAGGTGTAACTGCACCACTTGGCTATGAGAACTAAAAGTTCAAGCAGCCTTAACCTCCCTATGAAGGCTTCCAAAAAGATAGTATATTGGCTTTCACGGCCGGTGAATTAAAACTCAGCAATTCTTCTAGGTTTTTGCCGTGTCTTGTGTTGGGTATCGCCTAGGACACCAAGCTAGATTCATCGGCGGGCTCTTGGTGTCCCCGCCCGGACCCACACAGGAGTGACGAACTGCGCGCCACCTCCCTTTATATAAGGTGCAACTGCACCACTTGACTACGAGAACTAAAAGTTCAAGCAGCCTTAACGTCCCTAAGAAGGCTTCCAAAAAGATAGTATATTGGCTTTCACGGCCGGTGAATTAAAACTCAGCAATTCTTCTAGGTTTGTGCCGTGTCTTGTGTGGGGTTTCGCCTAGGACACCAAGCTAGGCTCATCGGCGGGCTCTTGGTGTCCCCGCCCGGACCCCCACAGGAGTGACGAACTGCGCGCCACCTCCCTTTATATAAGGTGCAACTGCACCACTTGACTACGAGAACTAAATGTTCAAGCAGCCTTAACCTCCCTATGAAGGATTCCAAAAAGATAGTATATTGGCTTTCACGGCCGGTGAATTAAAACTCAGCAATTCTTCTAGGTTTGTGCCGTGTCTTGTGTGGGGTTTCGCCTAGGACACCAAGCTAGGCTCATCGGCGGGCTCTTGGTGTCCCCGCCCGGACCCCCACAGGAGTGACGAATTGCGCGCCACCTCCCTTTATATAAGGTGCAACTGCACCACTTGACTACGAGAACTAAAAGTTCAAGCAGCCTTAACCTCCCTATGAAGGCTTCCAAAAAGATAGTATATTGGCTTTCACGGCCGGAGAATTAAAACTCAGCAATTCTTCTAGGTTTGTGCCGTGTCTTGTGTGGGATTTCGCCTAGGACACCAAGCTAGGCTCATCGGCGGGCTCTTGGTGTCCCCGCCCGGACCCCCACAGGAGTGACGAACTGCGCGCCACCTCCCTTTATATAAGGTGCAACTGCACCACTTGACTACGAGAACTAAAAGTTCAAGCAGCCTTAACCTCCCTATGAAGGCTTCCAAAAAGATAATATATTGGCTTTCACGGCCGGTGAATTAAAACTCAGCAATTCTTCTAGGTTTGTGCCGTCTCTTGTGTGGGATTTCGCCTAGGACACCAAGCTAGGCTCATCGGCGGGCTCTTGGTGTCCCCGCCTGGACCCCCACAGGAGTGACGAACTGCGTGCCACCTCCCTTTATATAAGATGCAACTGCACCACTTGACTACGAGAACTAAAAGTTCAAGCAGCCTTAACCTCCCTATGAAGGCTTCCAAAAAGATAGTATATTGGCTTTCACGGCCGGTGAATTAAAACTCAGCAATTCTTCTAGGCTTGTGCCATGTCATGTGTGGGGTTTCGCCTAGGACACCAAGCTACGCTCATCGGCGGGCTCTTCGTGTCCCCGCCCGACCCCCACAGGAGTGACGAACTGCGCGCCACCTCCCTTTATATAAGGTGCAACTGCACCACTTGACTACGAGAACTAAAAGTTCAAGCAGCTTTAACCTTCCTATGAAGGCTTCCAAAAAGATAGTATATTGGCTTTCACGGCTGGTGAATTAAAACTCAGCAATTCTTCTAGGTTTGTGCCGTGTCTTGTGTGGGATTTCGCCTAGGACACCAAGCTAGGCTCATCGGCGGGCTCTTGGTGTCCCCGCCCGGACCCCCACAGGAGTGACGATTTGCGCGCCACCTCCCTTTATATAAGGTGCAACTGCACCACTTGACTACGAGAACTAAAAGTTCAAGCAGCCTAACCTCCCTATGAAGGCTTCCAAAAAGATTATATATTGGCTTTCACGGCCGGTGAATTAAAACTCAGCAATTCTTCTAGGTTTGTGCCGTGTCTTGTGTGGGGTTTGGCCTAGGACACCAAGCTAGGCTCATCGGCGGGCTCTTGGTGTCCCCGCCCGGACCCCCACAGGAGTGACGAACTGCGTGCCACCTCCCTTTATACAAGGTGCAACTGCTCCACTTGACTACGAGAACTAAAAGTTCAAGCAGCCTTAACCTCCCTATGAAGGCTTCCAAAAAGATAGTATATTGGCTTTCACGGCCGGTGAATTAAAACTCAGCAATTCTTCTAGATTTGTGCCGTGTCTTGTGTGGGGTTTCGCCTAGGACACCAAGCTAGGCTCATCGGCGGGCTCTTGGTGTCCCCGCCCGGACCCCCACAGGAGTGACGAACTGCGCGCCACCTCCCTTTATACAAGGTGCAACTGCTCCACTTGACTACGAGAACTAAAAGTTCAAGCAGCCTTAACCTCCCTATGAAGGCTTCCAAAATGATAGTATATTGGCTTTCACGGCCGGTGAATTAAAACTCAGCAATTCTTCTAGGTTTGTGCCGTGTCTTGTGTGGGGTTTCGCCTAGGACATCAAGCTAGGCTCATCGTCGGGCTCTTGGTGTCCCCGCCCGGACCCCCACAGGAGTGACGAACTGCGCGCCACCTCCCTTTATATAAGGTGCAACTGCATCACTTGACTACGAGAACTAAAAGTTCAAGCAGCCTTAACCTCCCTATGAAGGCTTCCAAAAAGATAGTATATTGGCTTTCACGGCCGGTGAATTAAAACTCTGCAATTCTTCTAGGATTGTGCCGTGTCTTGTGTGGGGTTTCGCCTAGGACACCAAGCTAGGCTCATCGGCGGGCTCTTGGTGTCCCTGCCCGGACCCCCACAGGAGTGACGAACTGCGCGCCACCTCCCTTTATATAAGGTGCAACTGCACCACTTGACTACGAGAACTAAAAGTTCAAGCAGCCTTAACCTCCCTATGAAGGCTTCCAAAAAGATAGTATATTGGCTTTCACGGCCGGTGAATTAAAACTCAGCAATTCTTCTAGGTTTGTGCCTTGTCTTGTGTGGGGTTTCGCCTAGGACACCAAGCTAGGCTCATCGGCGGGCTCTTGGTGTCCCCGCCTGGACCCCCACAGGAGTGACGAACTGCGCGCCACCTCCCTTTATATAAGGTGCAACTGCACCACTTGACTACGAGAACTAAAATTCAAGCAGACTTAACCTCCCTATGAAGGCTTCCAAAAAGATAGTATATTGGCTTTCACGGCCGGTGAATTAAAACTCAGCAATTCTTCTAGATTTGTGCCGTGTCTTGTGTGGGGTTTCGCCTAGGACACCAAGCTAGGCTCATCGGCGGGCTCTTGGTGTCCCCGCCCGGACCCCCACAGGAGTGACGAACTGCGCGCCACCTCCCTTTATATAAGGTGCAACTGCACCACTTGACTACGAGAACTAAAAGTTCAAGCAGCCTTAACCTCCCTATGAAGGCTTCCAAAAAGATTATATATTGGCTTTCACGGCCGGTGAATTAAAACTCAGCAATTCTTCTAGGTTTGTGCCGTGTCTTGTGTGGGGTTTGGCCTAGGACACCAAGCTAGGCTCATCGGCGGGCTCTTGGTGTCCCCGCCCGGACCCCCACAGGAGTGACGAACTGCGCGCCACCTCCCTTTATATAAGGTGCAACTGCACCACTTGACTACGAGAACTAAAAGTTCAAGCAGCCTTAACCTCCCTATGAAGGCTTCCAAAAAGATAATATATTGGCTTTCACGGCCGGTGAATTAAAACTCAGCAATTCTTCAAGGTTTGTGCCGTGTCTTGTGTGGGGTTTCGCCTAGGACACCAAGCTAGGCTCATCGGCGGGCTCTTGGTGTCCCCGCCCGGACCCCCACAAGAGTGACGAACTGCGCGCCACCTCCCTTTATATAAGGTGCAACTGCACCACTTGACTACGAGAACTAAAAGTTCAAGCAGCCTTAACCTCCCTATGAAGGCTTCCAAAAAGATAGTATATTGGCTTTCACGGCCGGTGAATTAAAACTCAGCAATTCTTCTAGGTTTGTGCCGTGTCTTGTGTGGGATTTCGCCTAGGACACCAAGCTAGGCTCATCGGCGAGCTCTTGGTGTCCCCGCCCGGACCCCCACAGGAGTGACGAACTGCGCGCCACCTCCCTTTATATAAGGAGCAACTGCACCACTTGACTACGAGAACTAAAAGTTCAAGCAGCTTTAACCTCCCTATGAAGGCTTCCAAAAAGATAGTATATTGGCTTTCACGGCTGGTGAATTAAAACTCAGCAATTCTTCTAGGTTTGTGCCGTGTCTTGTGTGGGATTTCGCCTAGGACACCAAGCTAGGCTCATCGGCGGGCTCTTGGTGTCCCCGCCCGGACCCCCACAGGAGTGACGATTTGCGCGCCACCTCCCTTTATATAAGGTGCAACTGCACCACTTGACTACGAGAACTAAAAGTTCAAGCAGCCTTAACCTCCCTATGAAGGCTTCCAAAAAGATTATATATTGGCTTTCACGGCCGGTGAATTAAAACTCAGCAATTCTTCTAGGTTTGTGCCGTGTCTTGTGTGGGGTTTGGCCTAGGACACCAAGCTAGGCTCATCGGCGGGCTCTTGGTGTCCCCGCCCGGACCCCCACAGGAGTGACGAACTGCGCACCACCTCCCTTTATATAAGGTGCAACTGCACCACTTGACTACGAGAACTAAAAGTTCAAGCAGCCTTAACCTCCCTATGAAGGCTTCCAAAAAGATAGTATATTGGCTTTCACGGCCGGTGAATTAAAACTCAGCAATTCTTCTAGGTTTGTGCCGTGTCTTGTGTGGGATTTCGCCTAGGACACCAAGCTAGGCTCATCGGCGGGCTCTTGGTGTCCCCGCCCGGACCCCCACAGGAGTGACGAACTGCGCGCCACCTCCCTTTATATAAGGTGCAACTGCACCACTTGACTACGAGAACTAAAAGTTCAAGCAGCTTTAACCTCCCTATGAAGGCTTCCAAAAAGATAGTATATTGGCTTTCACGGCTGGTGAATTAAAACTCAGCAATTCTTCTAGGTTTGTGCCGTATCTTGTGTGGGGTTTCGCCTAGGACACCAAGCTAGGCTCATCGGCGGGCTCTTGGTGTACCCACCCAGACCCCCACAGGAGTGACGAACTGCGCGCCATCTCCCTTTATATAAGGTGCAACTGCACCACTTGACTACGAGAACTAAAAGTTCAAGCAGCCTTAACCTCCCTATGAAGGCTTCCAAAAAGATAGTATATTGGCTTTCACGGCCGGTGAATTAAAACTCAGCAATTCTTCTAGGTTTGTGCCTTGTCATGTGTGGGGTTTCGCCTATGACACCAAGCTAGGCTCATCGGCGGGCTCTTGGTGTCCCCGCCCGGACCCTCACAGGAGTGACGAACTGCGCGCCACCTCCCTTTATATAAGGTGCAACTCCACCACTTGACTACGAGAACTAAAAGTTCAAGCAGCCTTAACCTCCCTATGAAGGCTTCCAAAAAGATAGTATATTGGCTTTCACGGCCGGTGAATTAAAACTCTGCAATTCTCCTAGGATTGTGCCGTGTCTTGTGTGGGGTTTCGCCTAGGACACCAAGCTAGGCTCATCGGCGGGCTCTTGGTTGACCCGCCCGGACCCCCACAGGAGTGACGAACTGCGCGCCACCTCCCTTTATATAAGGTGCAACTGCACCACTTGACTACGAGAACTAAAAGTTCAAGCAGCCTTAACCTCCCTATGAAGGCTTCCAAAAAGATAGTATATTGGCTTTCACGACCGGTGAATTAAAACTCAGCAATTCTTCTAGGTTTGTGCCGTGTCTTGTGTGGGGTTTCGCCTAGGACATCAAGCTAGGCTCATCGGCGGGCTCTTGGTGTCCCCGCCCGGACCCCCACAGGAGTGACGAACTACGCGCCACCACCCTCTATATAAGGTGCAACTGCACCACTTGACTACGAGAACTAAAAGTTCAAGCAGCCTTACCCTCCCTATGAAGGCTTCCAAAAAGATAGTATATTGGTTTCACGGCCGGTGAATTAAACCTCAGCAATTCTTCTAGGTTTGTGCCGTGTCTTGAGTGGGGTTTCGCCTAGGACACCAAGCTAGGCTCATCGGCGGGCTCTTGGTGTCCCCGCCCGGACCCCCACAGGAGTGACGAACTGCGCGCCACCTCCCTTTATATAAGGTGCAACTGCACCACTTGACTACGAGAACTAAAAGTTCAAGCAGCCTTAACCTCCCTATGAAGGCTTCCAAAAATATAGTATATTGGCTTTCACGGCCGGTGAATTAAAACTCAGCAATTCTTCTAGATTTGTGCCGTGTCTTGTGTAGGGTTTCGCCTAGGACACCAAGCTAGGCTCATCGGCGGGCTCTTGGTGTCCCCGCCCGGACCCCCACAGGAGTGACGAACTGCGCGCCACCTCCCTTTATACAAGGTGCAACTGCTCCACTTGACTACGAGAACTAAAAGTTCAAGCAGCCTTAACCTCCCTATGAAGGCTTCCAAAATGATAGTATATTGGCTTTCACGGCCGGTGAATTAAAACTCAGCAATTCTTCTAGGTTTGTGCCGTGTCTTGTGTGGGGTTTCGCCTAGGACATCAAGCTAGGCTCATCGTCGGGCTCTTGGTGTCCCCGCCCGGACCCCCACAGGAGTGACGAACTGCGCGCCACCTCCCTTTATATAAGGTGCAACTGCATCACTTGACTACGAGAACTAAAAGTTCAAGCAGCCTTAACCTCCCTATGAAGGCTTCCAAAAAGATAGTATATTGGCTTTCACGGCCGGTGAATTAAAACTCTGCAATTCTTCTAGGATTGTGCCGTGTCTTGTGTGGGGTTTCGCCTAGGACACCAAGCTAGGCTCATCGGCGGGCTCTTGGTGTCCCCGCCCGGACCCCCACAGGAGTGACGAACTGCGCGCCACCTCCCTTTATATAAGGTGCAACTGCACCACTTGACTACGAGAACTAAAAGTTCAAGCAGCCTTAACCTCCCTATGAAGGCTTCCAAAAAGATAGTATATTGGCTTTCACGGCCGGTGAATTAAAACTCAGCAATTCTTCTAGGTTTGTGCCTTGTCTTGTGTGGGGTTTCGCCTAGGACACCAAGCTAGGCTCATCGGCGGGCTCTTGGTGTCCCCGCCTGGACCCCCACGGGAGTGACGAACTGCGCGCCACCTCCCTTTATATAAGGTGCAACTGCACCACTTGACTACGAGAACTAAAATTCAAGCAGACTTAACCTCCCTATGAAGGCTTCCAAAAAGATAGTATATTGGCTTTCACGGCCAGTGAATTAAAACTCAGCAATTCTTCTAGATTTGTGCCGTGTCTTGTGTGGGGTTTCGCCTAGGACACCAAGCTAGGCTCATCGGCGGGCTCTTGGTGTCCCTGCCCGGACCCCCACAGGAGTGACGAACTGCGCGCCACCTCCCTTTATATAAGGTGCAACTGCACCACTTGACTACGAGAACTAAAAATTCAAGCAGCCTTAACCTCCCTATGAAGGCTTCCAAAAAGATAGTATATTGGCTTTCACGGCCGGTGAATTAAAACTCAGCAATTCTTCTAGACTTGTGCCATGTCATGTGTGGGGTTTCGCCTAGGACACCAAGCTACGCTCATCGGCGGGCTCTTCGTGTCCCCGCCCGGACCCAAACAGGAGTGACGAACTGCGCGCCACCTCCCTTTATATAAGGTGCAACTGCACCACTTGACTACGAGAACTAAAAGTTCAAGCTGCCTTAACCTCCCTATGAAGGCTCCCAAAAAGATAATATATTGGCTTTCACGGCCGGTGATTTAAAACTCAGCAATTCTTCTAGGTTTGTGCCGTGTCTTGTGGGGGGTTTCGCCTAGGACACCAAGCTAGGCTCATCGGCGGGCTCATGGTGTCCCCGCCCGGACCCCCACAGGAGTGACGAACTGCGCGCCACCTCCCTTTATATAAGGTGCAACTGCACCACTTGACTACGAGAACTAAAAGTTCAAGCAGCCTTAACCTCCGTATGAAGGCTTCCAAAAAGATATTATATTGGCTTTCACGGCCGGTGAATTAAAACTCGGCAATTCTTCTAGGTTTGTGCCGTCTCTTGTGTGGGATTTCGCCTAGGACACCAAGCTAGGCTCATCGGCGGGCTCTTGGTGTCCCCGCCTGGACCCCCACAGGAGTGACGAACTGCGTGCCACCTCCCTTTATATAAGATGCAACTGCACCACTTGACTACGAGAACTAAAAGTTCAAGCAGCCTTAACCTCCCTATGAAGGCTTCCAAAAAGATAGTATATTGGCTTTCACGGCCGGTGAATTAAAACTCAGCAATTCTTCTAGGTTTGTGCCGTGTCTTGTGTGGGGATTCGCCTAGGACACCAAGCTAGGCTCATCGGCGGGCTCTTGGTGTCCCCGCCCGGACCCCGACAGGAGTGACGAACTGCGCGCCACCTCCCTTTATATAAGGTGTAACTGCACCACTTGGCTATGAGAACTAAAAGTTCAAGCAGCCTTAACCTCCCTATGAAGGCTTCCAAAAAGATAGTTTATTGGCTTTCACGGCCGGTGAATTAAAACTCAGCAATTCTTCTAGGTTTTTGCCGTGTCTTGTGTGGGGTATCGCCTAGGACACCAAGCTAGATTCATCGGCGGGCTCTTGGTGTCCCCGCCCGGACCCACACAGGAGTGACGAACTGCGCGCCACCTCCCTTTATATAAGGTGCAACTGCACCACTTGACTACGAGAACTAAAAGTTCAAGCAGCCTTAACGTCCCTAAGAAGGCTTCCAAAAAGATAGTATATTGGCTTTCACGGCCGGTGAATTAAAACTCAGCAATTCTTCTAGGTTTGTGCCGTGTCTTGTGTGGGGTTTCGCCTAGGACACCAAGCTAGGCTCATCGGCGGGCTCTTGGTGTCCCCGCCCGGACCCCCACAGGAGTGACGAACTGCGCGCCACCTCCCTTTATATAAGGTGCAACTGCACCACTTGACTACGAGAACTAAATGTTCAAGCAGCCTTAACCTCCCTATGAAGGATTCCAAAAAGATAGTATATTGGCTTTCACGGCCGGTGAATTAAAACTCAGCAATTCTTCTAGGTTTGTGCCGTGTCTTGTGTGGGGTTTCGCCTAGGACACCAAGCTAGGCTCATCGGCGGGCTCTTGGTGTCCCCGCCCGGACCCCCACAGGAGTGACGAACTGCGCGCCACCTCCCTTTATATAAGGTGCAACTGCACCACTTGACTACGAGAACTAAAAGTTCAAGCAGCCTTAACCTCCCTATGAAGGCTTCCAAAAAGATAGTATATTGGCTTTCACGGCCGGTGAATTAAAACTCAGCAATTCTTCTAGGTTTGTGCCGTGTCTTGTGTGGGATTTCGCCTAGGACACCAAGCTAGGCTCATCGGCGAGCTCTTGGTGTCCCCGCCCGGACCCCCACAGGAGTGACGAACTGCGCGCCACCTCCCTTTATATAAGGAGCAACTGCACCACTTGACTACGAGAACTAAAAGTTCAAGCAGCTTTAACCTCCCTATGAAGGCTTCCAAAAAGATAGTATATTGGCTTTCACGGCTGGTGAATTAAAACTCAGCAATTCTTCTAGGTTTGTGCCGTGTCTTGTGTGGGATTTCGCCTAGGACACCAAGCTAGGCTCATCGGCGGGCTCTTGGTGTCCCCGCCCGGACCCCCACAGGAGTGACGATTTGCGCGCCACCTCCCTTTATATAAGGTGCAACTGCACCACTTGACTACGAGAACTAAAAGTTCAAGCAGCCTTAACCTCCCTATGAAGGCTTCCAAAAAGATTATATATTGGCTTTCACGGCCGGTGAATTAAAACTCAGCAATTCTTCTAGGTTTGTGCCGTGTCTTGTGTGGGGTTTGGCCTAGGACACCAAGCTAGGCTCATCGGCGGGCTCTTGGTGTCCCCGCCCGGACCCCCACAGGAGTGACGAACTGCGCACCACCTCCCTTTATATAAGGTGCAACTGCACCACTTGACTACGAGAACTAAAAGTTCAAGCAGCCTTAACCTCCCTATGAAGGCTTCCAAAAAGATAGTATATTGGCTTTCACGGCCGGTGAATTAAAACTCAGCAATTCTTCTAGGTTTGTGCCGTGTCTTGTGTGGGATTTCGCCTAGGACACCAAGCTAGGCTCATCGGCGGGCTCTTGGTGTCCCCGCCCGGACCCCCACAGGAGTGACGAACTGCGCGCCACCTCCCTTTATATAAGGTGCAACTGCACCACTTGACTACGAGAACTAAAAGTTCAAGCAGCTTTAACCTCCCTATGAAGGCTTCCAAAAAGATAGTATATTGGCTTTCACGGCTGGTGAATTAAAACTCAGCAATTCTTCTAGGTTTGTGCCGTATCTTGTGTGGGGTTTCGCCTAGGACACCAAGCTAGGCTCATCGGCGGGCTCTTGGTGTACCCACCCAGACCCCCACAGGAGTGACGAACTGCGCGCCATCTCCCTTTATATAAGGTGCAACTGCACCACTTGACTACGAGAACTAAAAGTTCAAGCAGCCTTAACCTCCCTATGAAGGCTTCCAAAAAGATAGTATATTGGCTTTCACGGCCGGTGAATTAAAACTCAGCAATTCTTCTAGGTTTGTGCCTTGTCATGTGTGGGGTTTCGCCTATGACACCAAGCTAGGCTCATCGGCGGGCTCTTGGTGTCCCCGCCCGGACCCTCACAGGAGTGACGAACTGCGCGCCACCTCCCTTTATATAAGGTGCAACTCCACCACTTGACTACGAGAACTAAAAGTTCAAGCAGCCTTAACCTCCCTATGAAGGCTTCCAAAAAGATAGTATATTGGCTTTCACGGCCGGTGAATTAAAACTCTGCAATTCTCCTAGGATTGTGCCGTGTCTTGTGTGGGGTTTCGCCTAGGACACCAAGCTAGGCTCATCGGCGGGCTCTTGGTTGACCCGCCCGGACCCCCACAGGAGTGACGAACTGCGCGCCACCTCCCTTTATATAAGGTGCAACTGCACCACTTGACTACGAGAACTAAAAGTTCAAGCAGCCTTAACCTCCCTATGAAGGCTTCCAAAAAGATAGTATATTGGCTTTCACGACCGGTGAATTAAAACTCAGCAATTCTTCTAGGTTTGTGCCGTGTCTTGTGTGGGGTTTCGCCTAGGACATCAAGCTAGGCTCATCGGCGGGCTCTTGGTGTCCCCGCCCGGACCCCCACAGGAGTGACGAACTACGCGCCACCACCCTCTATATAAGGTGCAACTGCACCACTTGACTACGAGAACTAAAAGTTCAAGCAGCCTTACCCTCCCTATGAAGGCTTCCAAAAAGATAGTATATTGGTTTCACGGCCGGTGAATTAAACCTCAGCAATTCTTCTAGGTTTGTGCCGTGTCTTGAGTGGGGTTTCGCCTAGGACACCAAGCTAGGCTCATCGGCGGGCTCTTGGTGTCCCCGCCCGGACCCCCACAGGAGTGACGAACTGCGCGCCACCTCCCTTTATATAAGGTGCAACTGCACCACTTGACTACGAGAACTAAAAGTTCAAGCAGCCTTAACCTCCCTATGAAGGCTTCCAAAAATATAGTATATTGGCTTTCACGGCCGGTGAATTAAAACTCAGCAATTCTTCTAGATTTGTGCCGTGTCTTGTGTAGGGTTTCGCCTAGGACACCAAGCTAGGCTCATCGGCGGGCTCTTGGTGTCCCCGCCCGGACCCCCACAGGAGTGACGAACTGCGCGCCACCTCCCTTTATACAAGGTGCAACTGCTCCACTTGACTACGAGAACTAAAAGTTCAAGCAGCCTTAACCTCCCTATGAAGGCTTCCAAAATGATAGTATATTGGCTTTCACGGCCGGTGAATTAAAACTCAGCAATTCTTCTAGGTTTGTGCCGTGTCTTGTGTGGGGTTTCGCCTAGGACATCAAGCTAGGCTCATCGTCGGGCTCTTGGTGTCCCCGCCCGGACCCCCACAGGAGTGACGAACTGCGCGCCACCTCCCTTTATATAAGGTGCAACTGCATCACTTGACTACGAGAACTAAAAGTTCAAGCAGCCTTAACCTCCCTATGAAGGCTTCCAAAAAGATAGTATATTGGCTTTCACGGCCGGTGAATTAAAACTCTGCAATTCTTCTAGGATTGTGCCGTGTCTTGTGTGGGGTTTCGCCTAGGACACCAAGCTAGGCTCATCGGCGGGCTCTTGGTGTCCCCGCCCGGACCCCCACAGGAGTGACGAACTGCGCGCCACCTCCCTTTATATAAGGTGCAACTGCACCACTTGACTACGAGAACTAAAAGTTCAAGCAGCCTTAACCTCCCTATGAAGGCTTCCAAAAAGATAGTATATTGGCTTTCACGGCCGGTGAATTAAAACTCAGCAATTCTTCTAGGTTTGTGCCTTGTCTTGTGTGGGGTTTCGCCTAGGACACCAAGCTAGGCTCATCGGCGGGCTCTTGGTGTCCCCGCCTGGACCCCCATGGGAGTGACGAACTGCGCGCCACCTCCCTTTATATAAGGTGCAACTGCACCACTTGACTACGAGAACTAAAATTCAAGCAGACTTAACCTCCCTATGAAGGCTTCCAAAAAGATAGTATATTGGCTTTCACGGCCAGTGAATTAAAACTCAGCAATTCTTCTAGATTTGTGCCGTGTCTTGTGTGGGGTTTCGCCTAGGACACCAAGCTAGGCTCATCGGCGGGCTCTTGGTGTCCCTGCCCGGACCCCCACAGGAGTGACGAACTGCGCGCCACCTCCCTTTATATAAGGTGCAACTGCACCACTTGACTACGAGAACTAAAAATTCAAGCAGCCTTAACCTCCCTATGAAGGCTTCCAAAAAGATAGTATATTGGCTTTCACGGCCGGTGAATTAAAACTCAGCAATTCTTCTAGACTTGTGCCATGTCATGTGTGGGGTTTCGCCTAGGACACCAAGCTACGCTCATCGGCGGGCTCTTCGTGTCCCCGCCCGGACCCAAACAGGAGTGACGAACTGCGCGCCACCTCCCTTTATATAAGGTGCAACTGCACCACTTGACTACGAGAACTAAAAGTTCAAGCTGCCTTAACCTCCCTATGAAGGCTCCCAAAAAGATAATATATTGGCTTTCACGGCCGGTGATTTAAAACTCAGCAATTCTTCTAGGTTTGTGCCGTGTCTTGTGGGGGGTTTCGCCTAGGACACCAAGCTAGGCTCATCGGCGGGCTCATGGTGTCCCCGCCCGGACCCCCACAGGAGTGACGAACTGCGCGCCACCTCCCTTTATATAAGGTGCAACTGCACCACTTGACTACGAGAACTAAAAGTTCAAGCAGCCTTAACCTCCGTATGAAGGCTTCCAAAAAGATATTATATTGGCTTTCACGGCCGGTGAATTAAAACTCGGCAATTCTTCTAGGTTTGTGCCGTCTCTTGTGTGGGATTTCGCCTAGGACACCAAGCTAGGCTCATCGGCGGGCTCTTGGTGTCCCCGCCTGGACCCCCACAGGAGTGACGAACTGCGTGCCACCTCCCTTTATATAAGATGCAACTGCACCACTTGACTACGAGAACTAAAAGTTCAAGCAGCCTTAACCTCCCTATGAAGGCTTCCAAAAAGATAGTATATTGGCTTTCACGGCCGGTGAATTAAAACTCAGCAATTCTTCTAGGTTTGTGCCGTGTCTTGTGTGGGGATTCGCCTAGGACACCAAGCTAGGCTCATCGGCGGGCTCTTGGTGTCCCCGCCCGGACCCCGACAGGAGTGACGAACTGCGCGCCACCTCCCTTTATATAAGGTGTAACTGCACCACTTGGCTATGAGAACTAAAAGTTCAAGCAGCCTTAACCTCCCTATGAAGGCTTCCAAAAAGATAGTTTATTGGCTTTCACGGCCGGTGAATTAAAACTCAGCAATTCTTCTAGGTTTTTGCCGTGTCTTGTGTGGGGTATCGCCTAGGACACCAAGCTAGATTCATCGGCGGGCTCTTGGTGTCCCCGCCCGGACCCACACAGGAGTGACGAACTGCGCGCCACCTCCCTTTATATAAGGTGCAACTGCACCACTTGACTACGAGAACTAAAAGTTCAAGCAGCCTTAACGTCCCTAAGAAGGCTTCCAAAAAGATAGTATATTGGCTTTCACGGCCGGTGAATTAAAACTCAGCAATTCTTCTAGGTTTGTGCCGTGTCTTGTGTGGGGTTTCGCCTAGGACACCAAGCTAGGCTCATCGGCGGGCTCTTGGTGTCCCCGCCCGGACCCCCACAGGAGTGACGAACTGCGCGCCACCTCCCTTTATATAAGGTGCAACTGCACCACTTGACTACGAGAACTAAATGTTCAAGCAGCCTTAACCTCCCTATGAAGGATTCCAAAAAGATAGTATATTGGCTTTCACGGCCGGTGAATTAAAACTCAGCAATTCTTCTAGGTTTGTGCCGTGTCTTGTGTGGGGTTTCGCCTAGGACACCAAGCTAGGCTCATCGGCGGGCTCTTGGTGTCCCCGCCCGGACCCCCACAGGAGTGACGAACTGCGCGCCACCTCCCTTTATATAAGGTGCAACTGCACCACTTGACTACGAGAACTAAAAGTTCAAGCAGCCTTAACCTCCCTATGAAGGCTTCCAAAAAGGTAGTATATTGGTTTTCACGGCCGGAGAATTAAAACTCAGCAATTCTTCTAGGTTTGTGCCGTGTCTTGTGTGGGATTTCGCCTAGGACACCAAGCTAGGCTCATCGGCGGGCTCTTGGTGTCCCCGCCTGGACCCCCACAGGAGTGACGAACTGCGTGCCACCTCCCTTTATATAAGATGCAACTGCACCACTTGACTACGAGAACTAAAAGTTCAAGCAGCCTTAACCTCCCTATGAAGGCTTCCAAAAAGATAGTATATTGGCTTTCACGGCCGGTGAATTAAAACTCAGCAATTCTTCTAGGCTTGTGCCATGTCATGTGTGGGGTTTCGCCTAGGACACCAAGCTACGCTCATCGGCGGGCTCTTCGTGTCCCCGCCCGGACCCCCACAGGAGTGACGAACTGCGCGCCACCTCCCTTTATATAAGGTGCAACTGCACCACTTGACTACGAGAACTAAAAGTTCAAGCAGCTTTAACCTTCCTATGAAGGCTTCCAAAAAGATAGTATATTGGCTTTCACGGCTGGTGAATTAAAACTCAGCAATTCTTCTAGGTTTGTGCCGTGTCTTGTGTGGGATTTCGCCTAGGACACCAAGCTAGGCTCATCGGCGGGCTCTTGGTGTCCCCGCCCGGACCCCCACAGGAGTGACGATTTGCGCGCCACCTCCCTTTATATAAGGTGCAACTGCACCACTTGACTACGAGAACTAAAAGTTCAAGCAGCCTTAACCTCCCTATGAAGGCTTCCAAAAAGATTATATATTGGCTTTCACGGCCGGTGAATTAAAACTCAGCAATTCTTCTAGGTTTGTGCCGTGTCTTGTGTGGGGTTTGGCCTAGGACACCAAGCTAGTCTCATCGGCGGGCTCTTGGTGTCCCCGCCCGGACCCCCACAGGAGTGACGAACTACGCGCCACCTCCCTTTATACAAGGTGCAACTGCTCCACTTGACTACGAGAACTAAAAGTTCAAGCAGCCTTAACCTCCCTATGAAGGCTTCCAAAAAGATAGTATATTGGCTTTCACGGCCGGTGAATTAAAACTCAGCAATTCTTCTAGATTTGTGCCGTGTCTTGTGTGGGGTTTCGCCTAGGACACCAAGCTAGGCTCATCGGCGGGCTCTTGGTGTCCCCGCCCGGACCCCCACAGGAGTGACGAACTGCGCGCCACCTCCCTTTATACAAGGTGCAACTGCTCCACTTGACTACGAGAACTAAAAGTTCAAGCAGCCTTAACCTCCCTATGAAGGCTTCCAAAATGATAGTATATTGGCTTTCACGGCCGGTGAATTAAAACTCAGCAATTCTTCTAGGTTTGTGCCGTGTCTTGTGTGGGGTTTCGCCTAGGACATCAAGCTAGGCTCATCGTCGGGCTCTTGGTGTCCCCGCCCGGACCCCCACAGGAGTGATGAACTGCGCGCCACCTCCCTTTATATAAGGTGCAACTGCATCACTTGACTACGAGAACTAAAAGTTCAAGCAGCCTTAACCTCCCTATGAAGGCTTCCAAAAAGATAGTATATTGGCTTTCACGGCCGGTGAATTAAAACTCTGCAATTCTTCTAGGATTGTGCCGTGTCTTGTGTGGGGTTTCGCCTAGGACACCAAGCTAGGCTCATCGGCGGGCTCTTGGTGTCCCCGCCCGGACCCCCACAGGAGTGACGAACTGCGCGCCACCTCCCTTTATATAAGGTGCAACTGCACCACTTGACTACGAGAACTAAAAGTTCAAGCAGCCTTAACCTCCCTATGAAGGCTTCCAAAAAGATAGTATATTGGCTTTCACGGCCGGTGAATTAAAACTCAGCAATTCTTCTAGGTTTGTGCCTTGTCTTGTGTGGGGTTTCGCCTAGGACACCAAGCTAGGCTCATCGGCGGGCTCTTGGTGTCCCCGCCTGGACCCCCACAGGAGTGACGAACTGCGCGCCACCTCCCTTTATATAAGGTGCAACTGCACCACTTGACTACGAGAACTAAAATTCAAGCAGACTTAACCTCCCTATGAAGGCTTCCAAAAAGATAGTATATTGGCTTTCACGGCCGGTGAATTAAAACTCAGCAATTCTTCTAGATTTGTGCCGTGTCTTGTGTGGGGTTTCGCCTAGGACACCAAGCTAGGCTCATCGGCGGGCTCTTGGTGTCCCTGCCCGGACCCCCACAGGAGTGACGAACTGCGCGCCACCTCCCTTTATATAAGGTGCAACTGCACCACTTGACTACGAGAACTAAAAATTCAAGCAGCATTAACCTCCCTATGAAGGCTTCCAAAAAGATAGTATATTGGCTTTCACGGCCGGTGAATTAAAACTCAGCAATTCTTCTAGGCTTGTGCCATGTCATGTGTGGGGTTTCGCCTAGGACACCAAGCTACGCTCATCGGCGGGCTCTTCGTGTCCCCGCCCGGACCCAAACAGGAGTGACGAACTGCGCGCCACCTCCCTTTATATAAGGAGCAACTGCACCACTTGACTACGAGAACTAAAAGTTCAAGCTGCCTTAACCTCCCTATGAAGGCTCCCAAAAAGATAATATATTGGCTTTCACGGCCGGTGCTTTAAAACTCAGCAATTCTTCTAGGTTTGTGCCGTGTCTTGTGTGGGGTTTCGCCTAGGACACCAAGCTAGGCTCATCGGCGGGCTCATGGTGTCCACGCCCGGACCCCCACAGGTGTGACGAACTGCGCGCCACCTCCCTTTATATAAGGTGCAACTGCACCACTTGACTACGAGAACTAAAAGTTCAAGCAGCCTTAACCTCCGTATGAAGGCTTCCAAAAAGATATTATATTGGCTTTCACGGCCGGTGAATTAAAACTCGGCAATTCTTCTAGGTTTGTGCCGTCTCTTGTGTGGGATTTCGCCCAGGACACCAAGCTAGGCTCATCGGCGGGCTCTTGGTGTCCCCGCCTGGACCCCCACAGGAGTGACGAACTGCGTGCCACCTCCCTTTATATAAGATGCAACTGCACCACTTGACTACGAGAACTAAAAGTTCAAGCAGCCTTAACCTCCCTATGAAGGCTTCCAAAAAGATAGTATATTGGCTTTCACGGCCGGTGAATTAAAACTCAGCAATTCTTCTAGGTTTGTGCCGTGTCTTGTGTGGGGATTCGCCTAGGACACCAAGCTAGGCTCATCGGCGGGCTCTTGGTGTCCCCGCCCGGACCCCGACAGGAGTGACGAACTGCGCGCCACCTCCCTTTATATAAGGTGTAACTGCACCACTTGGCTATGAGAACTAAAAGTTCAAGCAGCCTTAACCTCCCTATTAAGGCTTCCAAAAAGATAGTATATTGGCTTTCACGGCCGGTGAATTAAAACTCAGCAATTCTTCTAGGTTTTTGCCGTGTCTTGTGTGGGGTATCGCCTAGGACACCAAGCTAGATTCATCGGCGGGCTCTTGGTGTCCCCGCCCAGACCCACACAGGAGTGACGAACTGCGCGCCACCTCCCTTTATATAAGGTGCAACTGCACCACTTGACTACGAGAACTAAAATTTCAAGCAGCCTTAACCTCCCTAAGAAGGCTTCCAAAAAGATAGTATATTGGCTTTCACGGCCGGTGAATTAAAACTCAGCAATTCTTCTAGGTTTGTGCCGTGTCTTGTGTGGGGTTTCGCCTAGGACACCAAGCTAGGCTCATCGGCGGGCTCTTGGTGTCCCCGCCCGGACCCCCACAGGAGTGACGAACTGCGCGCCACCTCCCTTTATATAAGGTGCAACTGCACCACTTGACTACGAGAACTAAATGTTCAAGCAGCCTTAACCTCCCTATGAAGGATTCCAAAAAGATAGTATATTGGCTTTCACGGCCGGTGAATTAAAACTCAGCAATTCTTCTTGGTTTGTGCCGTGTCTTGTGTGGGGTTTCGCCTAGGACACCAAGCTAGGCTCATCGGCGGGCTCTTGGTGTCCCCGCCCGGACCCCCACAGGAGTGACGAACTGCGCGCCACCTCCCTTTATATAAGGTGCAACTGCACCACTTGACTACGAGAACTAAAAGTTCAAGCAGCCTTAACCTCCCTATGAAGGCTTCCAAAAAGATAGTATATTGGCTTTCACGGCCGGAGAATTAAAACTCAGCAATTCTTCTAGGTTTGTGCCGTGTCTTGTGTGGGATTTCGCCTAGGACACCAAGCTAGGCTCATCGGCGGGCTCTTGGTGTCCCTGCCCGGACCCCCACAGGAGTGACGAACTGCGCGCCACCTCCCTTTATATAAGGTGCAACTGCACCACTTGACTACGAGAACTAAAAGTTCAAGCAGCCTTAACCTCCCTATGAAGGCTTCCAAAAAGATTATATATTGGCTTTCACGGCCGGTGAATTAAAACTCAGCAATTCTTCTAGGTTTGTGCCGTGTCTTGTGTGGGGTTTGGCCTAGGACACCAAGCTAGGCTCATCGGCGGGCTCTTGGTGTCCCCGCCCGGACCTCCACAGGAGTGACGAACTGCGCGCCACCTCCCTTTATATAAGGTGCAACTGCACCACTTGACTACGAGAACTAAAAGTTCAAGCAGCCTTAACCTCCCTATGAAGGCTTCCAAAAAGATAATATATTGGCTTTCACGGCCGGTGAATTAAAACTCAGCAATTCTTCAAGGTTTGTGCCGTGTCTTGTGTGGGGTTTCGCCTAGGACACCAAGCTAGGCTCATCGGCGGGCTCTTGGTGTCCCCGCCCGGACCCCCACAAGAGTGACGAACTGCGCGCCACCTCCCTTTATATAAGGTGCAACTGCACCACTTGACTACGAGAACTAAAAGTTCAAGCAGCCTTAACCTCCCTATGAAGGCTTCCAAAAAGATAGTATATTGGCTTTCACGGCCGGTGAATTAAAACTCAGCAATTCTTCTAGGTTTGTGCCGTGTCTTGTGTGGGATTTCGCCTAGGACACCAAGCTAGGCTCATCGGCGGGCTCTTGGTGTCCCCGCCCGGACCCCCACAGGAGTGACGAACTGCGCGCCACCTCCCTTTATATAAGGTGCAACTGCACCACTTGACTACGAGAACTAAAAGTTCAAGCAGCTTTAACCTTCCTATGAAGGCTTCCAAAAAGATAGTATATTGGCTTTCACGGCTGGTGAATTAAAACTCAGCAATTCTTCTAGGTTTGTGCCGTGTCTTGTGTGGGATTTCGCCTAGGACACCAAGCTAGGCTCATCGGCGGGCTCTTGGTGTCCCCGCCCGGACCCCCACAGGAGTGACGAACTGCGCGCCACCTCCCTTTATATAAGGTGCAACTGCACCACTTGACTACGAGAACTAAAAGTTCAAGCAGCCTTAACCTCCCTATGAAGGCTTCCAAAAAGATTATATATTGGCTTTCACGGCCGGTGAATTAAAACTCAGCAATTCTTCTAGGTTTGTGCCGTGTCTTGTGTGGGGTTTGGCCTAGGACACCAAGCTAGGCTCATCGGCGGGCTCTTGGTGTCCCCGCCCGGACCCCCACAGGAGTGACGAACTGCGCGCCACCTCCCTTTATATAAGGTGCAACTGCACCACTTGACTACGAGAACTAAAAGTTCAAGCAGCCTTAACCTCCCTATGAAGGCTTCCAAAAAGATAATATATTGGCTTTCACGGCCGGTGAATTAAAACTCAGCAATTCTTCAAGGTTTGTGCCGTGTCTTGTGTGGGGTTTCGCCTAGGACACCAAGCTAGGCTCATCGGCGGGCTCTTGGTGTCCCCGCCCGGACCCCCACAAGAGTGACGAACTGCGCGCCACCTCCCTTTATATAAGGTGCAACTGCACCACTTGACTACGAGAACTAAAAGTTCAAGCAGCCTTAACCTCCCTATGAAGGCTTCCAAAAAGATAGTATATTGGCTTTCACGGCCGGTGAATTAAAACTCAGCAATTCTTCTAGGTTTGTGCCGTGTCTTGTGTGGGATTTCGCCTAGGACACCAAGCTAGGCTCATCGGCGGGCTCTTGGTGTCCCCGCCCGGACCCCCACAGGAGTGACGAACTGCGCGCCACCTCCCTTTATATAAGGTGCAACTGCACCACTTGACTACGAGAACTAAAAGTTCAAGCAGCTTTAACCTTCCTATGAAGGCTTCCAAAAAGATAGTATATTGGCTTTCACGGCTGGTGAATTAAAACTCAGCAATTCTTCTAGGTTTGTGCCGTGTCTTGTGTGGGATTTCGCCTAGGACACCAAGCTAGGCTCATCGGCGGGCTCTTGGTGTCCCCGCCCGGACCCCCACAGGAGTGACGATTTGCGCGCCACCTCCCTTTATATAAGGTGCAACTGCACCACTTGACTACGAGAACTAAAAGTTCAAGCAGCCTTAACCTCCCTATGAAGGCTTCCAAAAAGATTATATATTGGCTTTCACGGCCGGTGAATTAAAACTCAGCAATTCTTCTAGGTTTGTGCCGTGTCTTGTGTGGGGTTTGGCCTAGGACACCAAGCTAGGCTCATCGGCGGGCTCTTGGTGTCCCCGCCCGGACCCCCACAGGAGTGACGAACTGCGCACCACCTCCCTTTATATAAGGTGCAACTGCACCACTTGACTACGAGAACTAAAAGTTCAAGCAGCCTTAACCTCCCTATGAAGGCTTCCAAAAAGATAGTATATTGGCTTTCACGGCCGGTGAATTAAAACTCAGCAATTCTTCTAGGTTTGTGCCGTGTCTTGTGTGGGATTTCGCCTAGGACACCAAGCTAGGCTCATCGGCGGGCTCTTGGTGTCCCCGCCCGGACCCCCACAGGAGTGACGAACTGCGCGCCACCTCCCTTTATATAAGGTGCAACTGCACCACTTGACTACGAGAACTAAAAGTTCAAGCAGCTTTAACCTCCCTATGAAGGCTTCCAAAAAGATAGTATATTGGCTTTCACGGCTGGTGAATTAAAACTCAACAATTCTTCTAGGTTTGTGCCGTATCTTGTGTGGGGTTTCGCCTAGGACACCAAGCTAGGCTCATCGGCGGGCTCTTGGTGTCCCCACCCAGACCCCCACAGGAGTGACGAACTGCGCGCCATCTCCCTTTATATAAGGTGCAACTGCACCACTTGACTACGAGAACTAAAAGTTCAAGCAGCCTTAACCTCCCTATGAAGGCTTCCAAAAAGATAGTATATTGGCTTTCACGGCCGGTGAATTAAAACTCAGCAATTCTTCTAGGTTTGTGCCGTGTCATGTGTGGGGTTTCGCCTATGACACCAAGCTAGGCTC
Source organism: Meconema thalassinum (assembly GCA_946902985.2). NCBI lineage: Eukaryota > Metazoa > Arthropoda > Insecta > Orthoptera > Tettigoniidae > Meconema > Meconema thalassinum. The sequence goes on along the minus strand of OX336401.1, from coordinate 43,012,009 downwards.
ATCGGCGGGCTCTTGGTGTCCCCGCCCGGACCCCCACAGGAGTGACGAACTGCGCGCCACCTCCCTTTATATAAGGTGCAACTCCACCACTTGACTACGAGAACTAAAAGTTCAAGCAGCCTTAACCTCCCTATGAAGGCTTCCAAAAAGATAGTATATTGGCTTTCACGGCCGGTGAATTAAAACTCTGCAATTCTCCTAGGATTGTGCCGTGTCTTGTGTGGGGTTTCGCCTAGGACACCAAGCTAGGCTCATCGGCGGGCTCTTGGTTGACCCGCCCGGACCCCCACAGGAGTGACGAACTGCGCGCCACCTCCCTTTATATAAGGTGCAACTGCACCACTTGACTACGAGAACTAAAAGTTCAAGCAGCCTTAACCTCCCTATGAAGGCTTCCAAAAAGATAGTATATTGGCTTTCACGACCGGTGAATTAAAACTCAGCAATTCTTCTAGGTTTGTGCCGTGTCTTGTGTGGGGTTTCGCCTAGGACATCAAGCTAGGCTCATCGGCGGGCTCTTGGTGTCCCCGCCCGGACCCCCACAGGAGTGACGAACTACGCGCCACCACCCTCTATATAAGGTGCAACTGCACCACTTGACTACGAGAACTAAAAGTTCAAGCAGCCTTACCCTCCCTATGAAGGCTTCCAAAAAGATAGTATATTGGTTTCACGGCCGGTGAATTAAACCTCAGCAATTCTTCTAGGTTTGTGCCGTGTCTTGAGTGGGGTTTCGCCTAGGACACCAAGCTAGGCTCATCGGCGGGCTCTTGGTGTCCCCGCCCGGACCCCCACAGGAGTGACGAACTGCGCGCCACCTCCCTTTATATAAGGTGCAACTGCACCACTTGACTACGAGAACTAAAAGTTCAAGCAGCCTTAACCTCCCTATGAAGGCTTCCAAAAATATAGTATATTGGCTTTCACGGCCGGTGAATTAAAACTCAGCAATTCTTCTAGATTTGTGCCGTGTCTTGTGTGGGGTTTCGCCTAGGACACCAAGCTAGGCTCATCGGCGGGCTCTTGGTGTCCCCGCCCGGACCCCCACAGGAGTGACGAACTGCGCGCCACCTCCCTTTATACAAGGTGCAACTGCTCCACTTGACTACGAGAACTAAAAGTTCAAGCAGCCTTAACCTCCCTATGAAGGCTTCCAAAAAGATAGTATATTGGCTTTCACGGCCGGTGAATTAAAACTCAGCAATTCTTCTAGGTTTGTGCCTTGTCTTGTGTGGGGTTTCGCCTAGGACACCAAGCTAGGCTCATCGGCGGGCTCTTGGTGTCCCCGCCTGGACCCCCACAGGAGTGACGAACTGCGCGCCACCTCCCTTTATATAAGGTGCAACTGCACCACTTGACTACGAGAACTAAAATTCAAGCAGACTTAACCTCCCTATGAAGGCTTCCAAAATGATAGTATATTGGCTTTCACGGCCGGTGAATTAAAACTCAGCAATTCTTCTAGATTTGTGCCGTGTCTTGTGTGGGGTTTCGCCTAGGACACCAAGCAAGGCTCATCGGCGGGCTCTTGGTGTCCCTGCCCGGACCCCCACAGGAGTGACGAACTGCGCGCCACCTCCCTTTATATAAGGTGCAACTGCACCACTTGACTACGAGAACTAAAAATTCAAGCAGCCTTAACTTCCCTATGAAGGCTTCCAAAAAGATAGTATATTGGCTTTCACGGCCGGTGAATTAAAACTCAGCAATTCTTCTAGGCTTGTGCCATGTCATGTGTGGGGTTTCGCCTAGGACACCAAGCTACGCTCATCGGCGGGCTCTTCGTGTCCCCGCCCGGACCCAAACAGGAGTGACGAACTGCGCGCCACCTCCCTTTATATAAGGTGCAACTGCACCACTTGACTACGAGTACTAAAAGTTCAAGCTGCCTTAACCTCCCTATGAAGGCTCCCAAAAAGATAATATATTGGCTTTCACGGCCGGTGATTTAAAACTCAGCAATTCTTCTAGGTTTGTGCCGTGTCTTGTGGGGGGTTTCGCCTAGGACACCAAGCTAGGCTCATCGGCGGGCTCATGGTGTCCCCGCCCGGACCCCCACAGGAGTGACGAACTGCGCGCCACCTCCCTTTATATAAGGTGCAACTGCACCACTTGACTACGAGAACTAAAAGTTCAAGCAGCCTTAACCTCCGTATGAAGGCTTCCAAAAAGATATTATATTGGCTTTCACGGCCGGTGAATTAAAACTCGGCAATTCTTCTAGGTTTGTGCCGTCTCTTGTGTGGGATTTCGCCTAGGACACCAAGCTAGGCTCATCGGCGGGCTCTTGGTGTCCCCGCCTGGACCCCCACAGAAGTGACGAACTGCGTGCCACCTCCCTTTATATAAGATGCAACTGCACCACTTGACTACGAGAACTAAAAGTTCAAGCAGCCTTAACCTCCCTATGAAGGCTTCCAAAAAGATAGTATATTGGCTTTCACGGCCGGTGAATTAAAACTCAGCAATTCTTCTAGGTTTGTGCCGTGTCTTGTGTGGGGATTCGCCTAGGACACCAAGCTAGGCTCATCGGCGGGCTCTTGGTGTCCCCGCCCGGACCCCGACAGGAGTGACGAACTGCGCACCACCTCCCTTTATATAAGGTGTAACTGCACCACTTGGCTATGAGAACTAAAAGTTCAAGCAGCCTTAACCTCCCTATGAAGGCTTCCAAAAAGATAGTATATTGGCTTTCACGGCCGGTGAATTAAAACTCAGCAATTCTTCTAGGTTTTTGCCGTGTCTTGTGTGGGGTATCGCCTAGGACACCAAGCTAGATTCATCGGCGGGCTCTTGGTGTCCCCGCCCGGACCCACACAGGAGTGACGAACTGCGCGCCACCTCCCTTTATATAAGGTGCAACTGCACCACTTGACTACGAGAACTAAAAGTTCAAGCAGCCTTAACCTCCCTAAGAAGGCTTCCAAAAAGATAGTATATTGGCTTTCACGGCCGGTGAATTAAAACTCAGCAATTCTTCTAGGTTTGTGCCGTGTCTTGTGTGGGGTTTCGCCTAGGACACCAAGCTAGGCTCATCGGCGGGCTCTTGGTGTCCCCGCCCGGACCCCCACAGGAGTGACGAACTGCGCGCCACCTCCCTTTATATAAGGTGCAACTGCACCACTTGACTACGAGAACTAAATGTTCAAGCAGCCTTAACCTCCCTATGAAGGATTCCAAAAAGATAGTATATTGGCTTTCACGGCCGGTGAATTAAAACTCAGCAATTCTTCTAGGTTTGTGCCGTGTATTGTGTGGGGTTTCGCCTAGGACACCAAGCTAGGCTCATCGGCGGGCTCTTGGTGTCCCCGCCCGGACCCCCACAGGAGTGACGAACTGCGCGCCACCTCCCTTTATATAAGGTGCAACTGCACCACTTGACTACGAGAACTAAAAGTTCAAGCAGCCTTAACCTCCCTATGAAGGCTTCCAAAAAGATAGTATATTGGCTTTCACGGCCGGAGAATTAAAACTCAGCAACTCTTCTAGGTTTGTGCCGTGTCTTGTGTGGGATTTCGCCTAGGACACCAAGCTAGGCTCATCGGCGGGCTCTTGGTGTCCCCGCCCGGACCCCCACAGGAGTGACGAACTGCGCGCCACCTCCCTTTATATAAGGTGCAACTGCACCACTTGACTACGAGAACTAAAAGTTCAAGCAGCCTTAACCTCCCTATGAAGGCTTCCAAAAAGATTATATATTGGCTTTCACGGCCGGTGAATTAAAACTCAGCAATTCTTCTAGGTTTGTGCCGTGTCTTGTGTGGGGTTTGGCCTAGGACACCAAGCTAGGCTCATCGGCGGGCTCTTGGTGTCCCCGCCCGAACCCCCACAGGAGTGACGAACTGCGCGCCACCTCCCTTTATATAAGGTGCAACTGCACCACTTGACTACGAGAACTAAAAGTTCAAGCAGCCTTAACCTCCCTATGAAGGCTTCCAAAAAGATAATATATTGGCTTTCACGGCCGGTGAATTAAAACTCAGCAATTCTTCAAGGTTTGTGCCGTGTCTTGTGTGGGGTTTCGCCTAGGACACCAAGCTAGGCTCATCGGCGGGCTCTTGGTGTCCCCGCCCGGACCCCCACAAGAGTGACGAACTGCGCGCCACCTCCCTTTATATAAGGTGCAACTGCACCACTTGACTACGAGAACTAAAAGTTCAAGCAGCCTTAACCTCCCTATGAAGGCTTCCAAAAAGATAGTATATTGGCTTTCACGGCCGGTGAATTAAAACTCAGCAATTCTTCTAGGTTTGTGCCGTGTCTTGTGTGGGATTTCGCCTAGGACACCAAGCTAGGCTCATCGGCGGGCTCTTGGTGTCCCCGCCCGGACCCCCACAGGAGTGACGAACTGCGCGCCACCTCCCTTTATATAAGGTGCAACTGCACCACTTGACTACGAGAACTAAAAGTTCAAGCAGCTTTAACCTCCCTATGAAGGCTTCCAAAAAGATAGTATATTGGCTTTCACGGCTGGTGAATTAAAACTCAGCAATTCTTCTAGGTTTGTGCCGTGTCTTGTGTGGGATTTCGCCTAGGACACCAAGCTAGGCTCATCGGCGGGCTCTTGGTGTCCCCGCCCGGACCCCCACAGGAGTGACGAACTGCGCGCCATCTCCCTTTATATAAGGTGCAACTGCACCACTTGACTACGAGAACTAAAAGTTCAAGCAGCCTTAACCTCCCTATGAAGGCTTCCAAAAAGATTATATATTGGCTTTCACGGCCGGTGAATTAAAACTCAGCAATTCTTCTAGGTTTGTGCCGTGTCTTGTGTGGGGTTTGGCCTAGGACACCAAGCTAGGCTCATCGGCGGGCTCTTGGTGTCCCCGCCCGGACCCCCACAGGAGTGACGAACTGCGCGCCACCTCCCTTTATATAAGGTGCAACTGCACCACTTGACTACGAGAACTAAAAGTTCAAGCAGCCTTAACCTCCCTATGAAGGCTTCCAAAAAGATAGTATATTGGCTTTCACGGCCGGTGAATTAAAACTCAGCAATTCTTCTAGTTTTGTGCCGTGTCTTGTGTGGGATTTCGCCTAGGACACCAAGCTAGGCTCATCGGCGGGCTCTTGGTGTCCCCGCCCGGACCCCCACAGGAGTGACGAACTGCGCGCCACCTCCCTTTATATAAGGTGCAACTGCACCACTTGACTACGAGAACTAAAAGTTCAAGCAGCTTTAACCTCCCTATGAAGGCTTCCAAAAAGATAGTATATTGGCTTTCACGGCTGGTGAATTAAAACTCAGCAATTCTTCTAGGTTTGTGCCGTATCTTGTGTGGGGTTTCGCCTAGGACACCAAGCTAGGCTCATCGGCGGGCTCTTGGTATCCCCGCCCGGACCCCCACAGGAGTGACGAACTGCGCGCCACCTCCCTTTATATAAGGTGCAACTGCACCACTTGACTACGAGAACTAAAAGTTCAAGCAGCCTTAACCTCCCTATGAAGGCTTCCAAAAAGATAGTATATTGGCTTTCACGGCCGGTGAATTAAAACTCAGCAATTCTTCTAGGTTTGTGCCGTGTCTTGTGTGGGGTTTCGCCTAGGACACCAAGCTAGGCTCATCGGCGGGCTTTTGGTGTCCCCGCCCGGACCCCCACAGGAGTGACGAACTGCGCGCAACCTCCCTTTATATAAGGTGCAACTGCACCACTTGACTACGAGAACTAAAAGTTCAAGCAGCCTTAACCTCCCTATGAAGGCTTCCAAAAAGATAGTATATTGGCTTTCACGGCCGGTGAATTAAAACTCAGCAATTCTTCTAGGTTTGTGCCGTGTCTTGTGTGGGGTTTCGTCTAGGACACCAAGCTAGGCTCATCGGCGGGCTCTTGGTGTCCCCGCCCGGACCCCCACAGGAGTGACGAACTGCGCGCCACCTCCCTTTATATAAGGTGCAACTGCACCACTTGACTACGAGAACTAAAAGTTCAAGCAGCCTTAACCTCCCTATGAAGGCTTCCAAAAAGATAGTATATTGGCTTTCACGGCCGGTGAATTAAAACTCACCAAATCTTCTAGGTTTGTGCCGTGTCTTGTGTGGGGTTTCGCCTAGGACACCAAGCTAGGCTCATCGGCGGGCTCTTGGTGTCCCCGCCCGGACCCCCACAGGAGTGACGAACTGCGCGCCACCTCCCTTTATATAAGGTGCAACTGCACCACTTGACTACGAGAACTAAAAGTTCAAGCAGCCTTAACCTCCCTATGAAGGCTTCCAAAAAGATAGTATATTGGCTTTCACGGCCGGTGAATTAAAACTCAGCAATTCTTCTAGGTTTGTGCCGTGTCTTGTGTGGGGTTTCGCCTAGGACACCAAGCTAGGCTCATCGGCGGGCTCTTGGTGTCCCCGCCCGGACCCCCACAGGAGTGACGAACTGCGCGCCACCTCCCTTTATATAAGGTGCAACTGCACCACTTGACTACGAGAACTAAAATTTCAAGCAGCCTTAACCTCCCTATGAAGGCTTCCAAAAAGATAGTATATTGGCTTTCACGGCCGGTGAATTAAAACTCAGAAATTCTTCTAGGTTTGTGCCGTGTCTTGTGTGGGGTTTCGCCTAGGACACCAAGCTAGGCTCATCGGCGGGCTCTTGGTGTCCCCGCCCGGACCCCCACAATAGTGACGAACTGCGCGCCACCACCCTTTATATAAGGTGCAACTGCACCACTTGACTACGAGAACTAAAAGTTCAAGCAGCCTTAACCTCCCTATGAAGGCTTCCAAAATGATAGTATATTGGCTTTCACGGCCGGTGAATTAAAACTCAGCAATTCTTCTAGGTTTGTGCCGTGTCTTGTGTGGGGTTTCGCCCAGGACACCAAGCTAGGCTCATCGGCGGGCTCTTGGTGTCCCCGCCCGGACCCCCACAGGAGTGACGAACTGCGCGCCACCTCCCTTTATATAAGGTGCAACTGCACCACTTGACTACGAGAACTAAAAGTTCAAGCAGCCTTAACCTCCCTATGAAGGCATCCAAAATGATAGTATATTGGCTTTCACGGCCGGTGAATTAAAACTCAGCAATTCTTCAAGTTTTGTGCCGTGTCTTGTGTGGGGTTTCGCCCAGGACACCAAGCTAGGCTCATCGGCGGGCTCTTGGTGTCCCCGCCCGGACCCGCACAGGAGTGACGAACTGCGCGCCACCTCCCTTTATATAAGGTGCAACTGCATCACTTGACTACGAGAACTAAAAGTTCAAGCAGCCTTAACCTCCCTATGAAGGCTTCCAAAAAGATAGTATGTTGGCTTTCACGGCCGGTGAATTAAAACTCTGCAATTCTTCTAGGATTGTGCCGTGTCTTGTGTGGGGTTTCGCCTAGGACACCAAGCTAGGCTCATCGGCGGGCTCTTGGTGTCCCCGCCCGGACCCCCACAGGAGTGACGAACTGCGCGCCACCTCCCTTTATATAAGGTGCAACTGCACCACTTGACTACGAGAACTAAAAGTTCAAGCAGCCTTAACCTCCCTATGAAGGCTTCCAAAAAGATAGTATATTGGCTTTCACGGCCGGTGAATTAAAACTCAGCAATTCTTCTAGGTTTGTGCCGTGTCTTGTGTGGGGTTTCGCCTAGGACACCAAGCTAGGCTCATCGGCGGGCTCTTGGTGTCCCCGCCCGGACCCCCACAGGAGTGGCGAACTGCGCGCCACCTCCCTTTATATAAGGTGCAACTGCACCACTTGACTACGAGAACTAAAATTCAAGCAGCCTTAACCTCCCTATGAAGGCTTCCAAAAAGATAGTATATTGGCTTTCACGGCCGGTGAATTAAAACTCAGCAATTCTTCTAGATTTGTGCCGTGTCTTGTGTGGGGTTTCGCCTAGGACACCAAGCTAGGCTCATCGGCGGGCTCTTGGTGTCCCTGCCCGGACCCCCACAGGAGTGACGAACTGCGCGCCACCTCCCTTTATATAAGGTGCAACTGCACCACTTGACTACGAGAACTAAAAGTTCAAGCAGCCTTAACCTCCCTATGAAGGCTTCCAAAAAGATAGTATATTGGCTTTCACGGCCGGTGAATTAAAACTCAGCAATTCTTCTAGTTTTGTGCGGTGTCATGTGTGGGGTTTCGCCTAGGACACCAAGCTAGGCTCATCGGCGGGCTCATGGTGTCCCCGACCGGACCCCCACAGGAGTGACGAACTGCGCGCCACCTCCCTTTATATAAGGTGCAACTGCACCACTTGACCACGAGAACTAAAAGTTCAAGCTGCCTTAACCTCCCTATGAAGGCTCCCAAAAAGATAATATATTGGCTTTCACGGCCGGTGAATTAAAACTCAGCAATTCTTCTAGGTTTGTGCCGTGTCTTGTGTGGGGTTTCGCCTAGGACACCAAGCTAGGCTCATCGGCGGGCTCTTGGTGTCCCCGCCCGGACCCCCACAGGAGTGACGAACTGCGCGCCACCTCCCTTTATATAAGGTGCAACTGCACCACTTGACTACGAGAACTAAAAGTTCAAGCAGCCTTAACCTCCCTATGAAGGCTTCCAAAAAGATAGTATATTGGCTTTCACGGCCGGTGAATTAAAACTCAGAAATTCTTCTAGGTTTGTGCCGTGTCTTGTGTGGGGTTTCGCCTAGGACACCAAGCTAGGCTCATCGGCGGGCTCTTGGTGTCCCCGCCCGGACCCCCACAATAGTGACGAACTGCGCGCCACCACCCTTTTTATAAGGTGCAACTGCACCACTTGACTACGAGAACTAAAAGTTCAAGCAGCCTTAACCTCCCTATGAAGGCTTCCAAAATGATAGTATATTGGCTTTCACGGCCGGTGAATTAAAACTCAGCAATTCTTCTAGGTTTGTGCCGTGTCTTGTGTGGGGTTTCGCCTAGGACACCAAGCTAGGCTCATCGGCGGGCTCTTGGTGTCCCCGCCCGGACCCCCACAGGAGTGACGAACTGCGCGCCACCTCCCTTTATATAAGGTGCAACTGCACCACTTGACTACGAGAACTAAAAGTTCAAGCAGCCTTAACCTCCCTATGAAGGCATCCAAAATGATAGTATATTGGCTTTCACGGCCGGTGAATTAAAACTCAGCAATTCTTCAAGTTTTGTGCCGTGTCTTGTGTGGGGTTTCGCCTAGGACATCAAGCTAGGCTCATCGGCGGGCTCTTGGTGTCCCCGCCCGGACCCCCACAGGAGTGACGAACTGCGCGCCACCTCCCTTTATATAAGGTGCACCTGCATCACTTGACTACGAGAACTAAAAGTTCAAGCAGCCTTAACCTCCCTATGAAGGCTTCCAAAAAGATAGTATGTTGGCTTTCACGGCCGGTGAATTAAAACTCTGCAATTCTTCTAGGATTGTGCCGTGTCTTGTGTGGGGTTTCGCCTAGGACACCAAGCTAGGCTCATCGGCGGGCTCTTGGTGTCCCCGCCCGGACCCCCACAGGAGTGACGAACTGCGCGCCACCTCCCTTTATATAAGGTGCAACTGCACCACTTGACTACGAGAACTAAAAGTTCAAGCAGCCTTAACCTCCCTATGAAGGCTTCCAAAAAGATAGTATATTGGCTTTCACGGCCGGTGAATTAAAACTCAGCAATTCTTCTAGGTTTGTGCCGTGTCTTGTGTGGGGTTTCGCCTAGGACACCAAGCTAGGCTCATCGGCGGGCTCTTGGTGTCCCCGCCCGGACCCCCACAGGAGTGACGAACTGCGCGCCACCTCCCTTTATATAAGGTGCAACTGCACCACTTGACTACGAGAACTAAAATTCAAGCAGCCTTAACCTCCCTATGAAGGCTTCCAAAAAGACAGTATATTGGCTTTCACGGCCGGTGAATTAAAACTCAGCAATTCTTCTAGATTTGTGCCGTGTCTTGTGTGGGGTTTCGCCTAGGACACCAAGCTAGGCTCATCGGCGGGCTCTTGGTGTCCCTGCCCGGACCCCCACAGGAGTGACGAACTGCGCGCCACCTCCCTTTATATAAGGTGCAACTGCACCACTTGACTACGAGAACTAAAAGTTCAAGCAGCCTTAACCTCCCTATGAAGGCTTCCAAAAAGATAGTATATTGGCTTTCACGGCCGGTGAATTAAAACTCAGCAATTCTTCTAGGTTTGTGCGGTGTCATGTGTGGGGTTTCGCCTAGGACACCAAGCTAGGCTCATCGGCGGGCTCATGGTGTCCCCGACCGGACCCCCACAGGAGTGACGAACTGCGCGCCACCTCCCTTTATATAAGGTGCAACTGCACCACTTGACCACGAGAACTAAAAGTTCAAGCTGCCTTAACCTCCCTATGAAGGCTCCCAAAAAGATAATATATTGGCTTTCACGGCCGGTGAATTAAAACTCAGCAATTCTTCTAGGTTTGTGCCGTGTCTTGTGTGGGGTTTCGCCTAGGACACCAAGCTAGGCTCATCGGCGGGCTCTTGGTGTCCCCGCCCGGACCCCCACAGGAGTGACGAACTGCGCGCCACCTCCCTTTATATAAGGTGCAACTGCACCACTTGACTACGAGAACTAAAAGTTCAAGCAGCCTTAACCTCCCTATGAAGGCTTCCAAAAAGATAGTATATTGGCTTTCACGGCCGGTGAATTAAAACTCGGCAATTCTTCTAGTTTTGTGCCGTCTCTTGTGTGGGATTTCGCCTAGGACACCAAGCTAGGCTCATCGGCGGGCTCTTGGTGTCCCCGCCCGGACTCCCACAGGAGTGACGAACTGCGTGCCACCTCCCTTTATATAAGATGCAACTGCACCACTTGACTACGAGAACTAAAAGTTCAAGCAGCCTTAACCTCCCTATGAAGGCTTCCAAAAAGATAGTATATTGGCTTTCACGGCCGGTGAATTAAAACTCTGCAATTCTTCTAGGATTGTGCCGTGTCTTGTGTGGGGTTTCGCCTAGGACACCAAGCTAGGCTCATCGGCGGGCTCTTGGTGTCCCCGCCCGGACCCCCACAGGAGTGACGAACTGCGCGCCACCTCCCTTTATATAAGGTGCAACTGCACCACTTGACTACGAGAACTAAAAGTTCAAGCAGCCTTAACCTCCCTATGAAGGCTTCCAAAAAGATAGTATATTGGCTTTCACGGCCGGTGAATTAAAACTCAGCAATTCTTCTAGGTTTGTGCCTTGTCTTGTGTGGGGTTTCGCCTAGGACACCAAGCTAGGCTCATCGGCGGGCTCTTGGTGTCCCCGCCTGGACCCCCACAGGAGTGACGAACTGCGCGCCACCTCCCTTTATATAAGGTGCAACTGCACCACTTGACTACGAGAACTAAAATTCAAGCAGACTTAACCTCCCTATGAAGGCTTCCAAAAAGATAGTATATTGGCTTTCACGGCCGGTGAATTAAAACTCAGCAATTCTTCTAGATTTGTGCCGTGTCTTGTGTGGGGTTTCGCCTAGGACACCAAGCTAGGCTCATCGGCGGGCTCTTGGTGTCCCTGCCCGGACCCCCACAGGAGTGACGAACTGCGCGCCACCTCCCTTTATATAAGGTGCAACTGCACCACTTGACTACGAGAACTAAAAATTCAAGCAACCTTAACCTCCCTATGAAGGCTTCCAAAAAGATAGTATATTGGCTTTCACGGCCGGTGAATTAAAACTCAGCAATTCTTCTAGGCTTGTGCCATGTCATGTGTGGGGTTTCGCCTAGGACACCAAGCTACGCTCATCGGCGGGCTCTTCGTGTCCCCGCCCGGACCCAAACAGGAGTGACGAACTGCGCGCCACCTCCCTTTATATAAGGAGCAACTGCACCACTTGACTACGAGAACTAAAAGTTCAAGCTGCCTTAACCTCCCTATGAAGGCTCCCAAAAAGATAATATATTGGCTTTCACGGCCGGTGATTTAAAACTCAGCAATTCTTCTAGGTTTGTGCCGTGTCTTGTGTGGGGTTTCGCCTAGGACACCAAGCTAGGCTCATCGGCGGGCTCATGGTGTCCCCGCCCGGACCCCCACAGGTGTGACGAACTGCGCGCCACCTCCCTTTATATAAGGTGCAACTGCACCACTTGACTACGAGAACTAAAAGTTCAAGCAGCCTTAACCTCCGTATGAAGGCTTCCAAAAAGATATTATATTGGCTTTCACGGCCGGTGAATTAAAACTCGGCAATTCTTCTAGGTTTGTGCCGTCTCTTGTGTGGGATTTCGCCTAGGACACCAAGCTAGGCTCATCGGCGGGCTCTTGGTGTCCCCGCCTGGACCCCCACAGGAGTGACGAACTGCGTGCCACCTCCCTTTATATAAGATGCAACTGCACCACTTGACTACGAGAACTAAAAGTTCAAGCAGCCTTAACCTCCCTATGAAGGCTTCCAAAAAGATAGTATATTGGCTTTCACGGCCGGTGAATTAAAACTCAGCAATTCTTCTAGGTTTGTGCCGTGTCTTGTGTGGGGATTCGCCTAGGACACCAAGCTAGGCTCATCGGCGGGCTCTTGGTGTTCCCGCCCGGACCCCGACAGGAGTGACGAACTGCGCGCCACCTCCCTTTATATAAGGTGTAACTGCACCACTTGGCTATGAGAACTAAAAGTTCAAGCAGCCTTAACCTCCCTATGAAGGCTTCCAAAAAGATAGTATATTGGCTTTCACGGCCGGTGAATTAAAACTCAGCAATTCTTCTGGGTTTTTGCCGTGTCTTGTGTGGGGTATCGCCTAGGACACCAAGCTAGATTCATCGGCGGGCTCTTGGTGTCCCCGCCCGGACCCCCACAGGAGTGACGAACTGCGCGCCACCTCCCTTTATATAAGGTGCAACTGCACCACTTGACTACGAGAACTAAATGTTCAAGCAGCCTTAACCTCCCTATGAAGGATTCCAAAAAGATAGTATATTGGCTTTCACGGCCGGTGAATTAAAACTCAGCAATTCTTCTAGGTTTGTGCCGTGTCTTGTGTGGGGTTTCGCCTAGGACACCAAGCTAGGCTCATCGGCGGGCTCTTGGTGTCCCCGCCCGGACCCCCACAGGAGTGACGAACTGCGCGCCACCTCCCTTTATATAAGGTGCAACTGCACCACTTGACTACGAGAACTAAAAGTTCAAGCAGCCTTAACCTCCCTATGAAGGCTTCCAAAAAGATAGTATATTGGCTTTCACGGCCGGAGAATTAAAACTCAGCAATTCTTCTAGGTTTGTGCCGTGTCTTGTGTGGGATTTCGCCTAGGACACCAAGCTAGGCTCATCGGCGGGCTCTTGGTGTCCCCGCCTGGACCCCCACAGGAGTGACGAACTGCGTGCCACCTCCCTTTATATAAGATGCAACTGCACCACTTGACTACGAGAACTAAAAGTTCAAGCAGCCTTAACCTCCCTATGAAGGCTTCCAAAAAGATAGTATATTGGCTTTCACGGCCGGTGAATTAAAACTCAGCAATTCTTCTAGGTTTGTGCCGTGTCTTGTGTGGGGATTCGCCTAGGACACCAAGCTAGGCTCATCGGCGGGCTCTTGGTGTTCCCGCCCGGACCCCGACAGGAGTGACGAACTGCGCGCCACCTCCCTTTATATAAGGTGTAACTGCACCACTTGGCTATGAGAACTAAAAGTTCAAGCAGCCTTAACCTCCCTATGAAGGCTTCCAAAAAGATAGTATATTGGCTTTCACGGCCGGTGAATTAAAACTCAGCAATTCTTCTGGGTTTTTGCCGTGTCTTGTGTGGGGTATCGCCTAGGACACCAAGCTAGATTCATCGGCGGGCTCTTGGTGTCCCCGCCCGGACCCCCACAGGAGTGACGAACTGCGCGCCACCTCCCTTTATATAAGGTGCAACTGCACCACTTGACTACGAGAACTAAATGTTCAAGCAGCCTTAACCTCCCTATGAAGGATTCCAAAAAGATAGTATATTGGCTTTCACGGCCGGTGAATTAAAACTCAGCAATTCTTCTAGGTTTGTGCCGTGTCTTGTGTGGGGTTTCGCCTAGGACACCAAGCTAGGCTCATCGGCGGGCTCTTGGTGTCCCCGCCCGGACCCCCACAGGAGTGACGAACTGCGCGCCACCTCCCTTTATATAAGGTGCAACTGCACCACTTGACTACGAGAACTAAAAGTTCAAGCAGCCTTAACCTCCCTATGAAGGCTTCCAAAAAGATAGTATATTGGCTTTCACGGCCGGAGAATTAAAACTCAGCAATTCTTCTAGGTTTGTGCCGTGTCTTGTGTGGGATTTCGCCTAGGACACCAAGCTAGGCTCATCGGCGGGCTCTTGGTGTCCCCGCCCGGACCCCCACAGGAGTGACGAACTGCGCGCCACCTCCCTTTATATAAGGTGCAACTGCACCACTTGACTACGAGAACTAAAAGTTCAAGCAGCCTTAACCTCCCTATGAAGGCTTCCAAAAAGATTATATATTGGCTTTCACGGCCGGTGAATTAAAACTCAGCAATTCTTCTAGGTTTGTGCCGTGTCTTGTGTGGGGTTTGGCCTAGGACACCAAGCTAGGCTCATCGGCGGGCTCTTGGTGTCCCCGCCCGGACCCCCACAGGAGTGACGAACTGCGCGCCACCTCCCTTTATATAAGGTGCAACTGCACCACTTGACTACGAGAACTAAAAGTTCAAGCAGCCTTAACCTCCCTATGAAGGCTTCCAAAAAGATAATATATTGGCTTTCACGGCCGGTGAATTAAAACTCAGCAATTCTTCAAGGTTTGTGCCGTGTCTTGTGTGGGGTTTCGCCTAGGACACCAAGCTAGGCTCATCGGCGGGCTCTTGGTGTCCCCGCCCGGACCCCCACAAGAGTGACGAACTGCGCGCCACCTCCCTTTATATAAGGTGCAACTGCACCACTTGACTACGAGAACTAAAAGTTCAAGCAGCCTTAACCTCCCTATGAAGGCTTCCAAAAAGATAGTATATTGGCTTTCACGGCCGGTGAATTAAAACTCAGCAATTCTTCTAGGTTTGTGCCGTGTCTTGTGTGGGATTTCGCCTAGGACACCAAGCTAGGCTCATCGGCGGGCTCTTGGTGTCCCCGCCCGGACCCCCACAGGAGTGACGAACTGCGCGCCACCTCCCTTTATATAAGGTGCAACTGCACCACTTGACTACGAGAACTAAAAGTTCAAGCAGCTTTAACCTCCCTATGAAGGCTTCCAAAAAGATAGTATATTGGCTTTCACGGCTGGTGAATTAAAACTCAGCAATTCTTCTAGGTTTGTGCCGTGTCTTGTGTGGGATTTCGCCTAGGACACCAAGCTAGGCTCATCGGCGGGCTCTTGGTGTCCCCGCCCGGACCCCCACAGGAGTGACGATTTGCGCGCCACCTCCCTTTATATAAGGTGCAACTGCACCACTTGACTACGAGAACTAAAAGTTCAAGCAGCCTTAACCTCCCTATGAAGGCTTCCAAAAAGATTATATATTGGCTTTCACGGCCGGTGAATTAAAACTCAGCAATTCTTCTAGGTTTGTGCCGTGTCTTGTGTGGGGTTTGGCCTAGGACACCAAGCTAGGCTCATCGGCGGGCTCTTGGTGTCCCCGCCCGGACCCCCACAGGAGTGACGAACTGCGCACCACCTCCCTTTATATAAGGTGCAACTGCCCCACTTGACTACGAGAACTAAAAGTTCAAGCAGCCTTAACCTCCCTATGAAGGCTTCCAAAAAGATAGTATATTGGCTTTCACGGCCGGAGAATTAAAACTCAGCAATTCTTCTAGGTTTGTGCCGTGTCTTGTGTGGGATTTCGCCTAGGACACCAAGCTAGGCTCATCGGCGGGCTCTTGGTGTCCCCGCCTGGACCCCCACAGGAGTGACGAACTGCGTGCCACCTCCCTTTATATAAGATGCAACTGCACCACTTGACTACGAGAACTAAAAGTTCAAGCAGCCTTAACCTCCCTATGAAGGCTTCCAAAAAGATAGTATATTGGCTTTCACGGCCGGTGAATTAAAACTCAGCAATTCTTCTAGGTTTGTGCCGTGTCTTGTGTGGGGATTCGCCTAGGACACCAAGCTAGGCTCATCGGCGGGCTCTTGGTGTTCCCGCCCGGACCCCGACAGGAGTGACGAACTGCGCGCCACCTCCCTTTATATAAGGTGTAACTGCACCACTTGGCTATGAGAACTAAAAGTTCAAGCAGCCTTAACCTCCCTATGAAGGCTTCCAAAAAGATAGTATATTGGCTTTCACGGCCGGTGAATTAAAACTCAGCAATTCTTCTGGGTTTTTGCCGTGTCTTGTGTGGGGTATCGCCTAGGACACCAAGCTAGATTCATCGGCGGGCTCTTGGTGTCCCCGCCCGGACCCCCACAGGAGTGACGAACTGCGCGCCACCTCCCTTTATATAAGGTGCAACTGCACCACTTGACTACGAGAACTAAATGTTCAAGCAGCCTTAACCTCCCTATGAAGGATTCCAAAAAGATAGTATATTGGCTTTCACGGCCGGTGAATTAAAACTCAGCAATTCTTCTAGGTTTGTGCCGTGTCTTGTGTGGGGTTTCGCCTAGGACACCAAGCTAGGCTCATCGGCGGGCTCTTGGTGTCCCCGCCCGGACCCCCACAGGAGTGACGAACTGCGCGCCACCTCCCTTTATATAAGGTGCAACTGCACCACTTGACTACGAGAACTAAAAGTTCAAGCAGCCTTAACCTCCCTATGAAGGCTTCCAAAAAGATAGTATATTGGCTTTCACGGCCGGAGAATTAAAACTCAGCAATTCTTCTAGGTTTGTGCCGTGTCTTGTGTGGGATTTCGCCTAGGACACCAAGCTAGGCTCATCGGCGGGCTCTTGGTGTCCCCGCCCGGACCCCCACAGGAGTGACGAACTGCGCGCCACCTCCCTTTATATAAGGTGCAACTGCACCACTTGACTACGAGAACTAAAAGTTCAAGCAGCCTTAACCTCCCTATGAAGGCTTCCAAAAAGATTATATATTGGCTTTCACGGCCGGTGAATTAAAACTCAGCAATTCTTCTAGGTTTGTGCCGTGTCTTGTGTGGGGTTTGGCCTAGGACACCAAGCTAGGCTCATCGGCGGGCTCTTGGTGTCCCCGCCCGGACCCCCACAGGAGTGACGAACTGCGCGCCACCTCCCTTTATATAAGGTGCAACTGCACCACTTGACTACGAGAACTAAAAGTTCAAGCAGCCTTAACCTCCCTATGAAGGCTTCCAAAAAGATAATATATTGGCTTTCACGGCCGGTGAATTAAAACTCAGCAATTCTTCAAGGTTTGTGCCGTGTCTTGTGTGGGGTTTCGCCTAGGACACCAAGCTAGGCTCATCGGCGGGCTCTTGGTGTCCCCGCCCGGACCCCCACAAGAGTGACGAACTGCGCGCCACCTCCCTTTATATAAGGTGCAACTGCACCACTTGACTACGAGAACTAAAAGTTCAAGCAGCCTTAACCTCCCTATGAAGGCTTCCAAAAAGATAGTATATTGGCTTTCACGGCCGGTGAATTAAAACTCAGCAATTCTTCTAGGTTTGTGCCGTGTCTTGTGTGGGATTTCGCCTAGGACACCAAGCTAGGCTCATCGGCGGGCTCTTGGTGTCCCCGCCCGGACCCCCACAGGAGTGACGAACTGCGCGCCACCTCCCTTTATATAAGGTGCAACTGCACCACTTGACTACGAGAACTAAAAGTTCAAGCAGCTTTAACCTCCCTATGAAGGCTTCCAAAAAGATAGTATATTGGCTTTCACGGCTGGTGAATTAAAACTCAGCAATTCTTCTAGGTTTGTGCCGTGTCTTGTGTGGGATTTCGCCTAGGACACCAAGCTAGGCTCATCGGCGGGCTCTTGGTGTCCCCGCCCGGACCCCCACAGGAGTGACGATTTGCGCGCCACCTCCCTTTATATAAGGTGCAACTGCACCACTTGACTACGAGAACTAAAAGTTCAAGCAGCCTTAACCTCCCTATGAAGGCTTCCAAAAAGATTATATATTGGCTTTCACGGCCGGTGAATTAAAACTCAGCAATTCTTCTAGGTTTGTGCCGTGTCTTGTGTGGGGTTTGGCCTAGGACACCAAGCTAGGCTCATCGGCGGGCTCTTGGTGTCCCCGCCCGGACCCCCACAGGAGTGACGAACTGCGCACCACCTCCCTTTATATAAGGTGCAACTGCCCCACTTGACTACGAGAACTAAAAGTTCAAGCAGCCTTAACCTCCCTATGAAGGCTTCCAAAAAGATAGTATATTGGCTTTCACGGCCGGTGAATTAAAACTCAGCAATTCTTCTAGGTTTGTGCCGTGTCTTGTGTGGGATTTCGCCTAGGACACCAAGCTAGGCTCATCGGCGGGCTCTTGGTGTCCCCGCCCGGACCCCCACAGGAGTGACGAACTGCGCGCCACCTCCCTTTATATAAGGTGCAACTGCACCACTTGACTACGAGAACTAAAAGTTCAAGCAGCTTTAACCTCCCTATGAAGGCTTCAAAAAAGATAGTATATTGGCTTTCACGGCTGGTGAATTAAAACTCAGCAATTCTTCTAGGTTTGTGCCGTATCTTGTGTGGGGTTTCGCCTAGGACACCAAGCTAGGCTCATCGGCGGGCTCTTGGTGTCCCCACCCAGACCCCCACAGGAGTGACGAACTGCGCGCCATCTCCCTTTATATAAGGTGCAACTGCACCACTTGACTACGAGAACTAAAAGTTCAAGCAGCCTTAACCTCCCTATGAAGGCTTCCAAAAAGATAGTATATTGGCTTTCACGGCCGGTGAATTAAAACTCAGCAATTCTTCTAGGTTTGTGCCGTGTCATGTGTGGGGTTTCGCCTATGACACCAAGCTAGGCTCATCGGCGGGCTCTTGGTGTCCCCGCCCGGACCCCCACAGGAGTGACGAACTGCGCGCCACCTCCCTTTATATAAGGTGCAACTCCACCACTTGACTACGAGAACTAAAAGTTCAAGCAGCCTTAACCTCCCTATGAAGGCTTCCAAAAAGATAGTATATTGGCTTTCACGGCCGCTGAATTAAAACTCTGCAATTCTCCTAGGATTGTGCCGTGTCTTGTGTGGGGTTTCGCCTAGGACACCAAGCTAGGCTCATCGGCGGGCTCTTGGTTGACCCGCCCGGACCCCCACTGGAGTGACGAACTGCGCGCCACCTCCCTTTATATAAGGTGCAACTGCACCACTTGACTACGAGAACTAAAAGTTCAAGCAGCCTTAACCTCCCTATGAAGGCTTCCAAAAAGATAGTATATTGGCTTTCACGACCGGTGAATTAAAACTCAGCAATTCTTCTAGGTTTGTGCCGTGTCTTGTGTGGGGTTTCGCCTAGGACATCAAGCTAGGCTCATCGGCGGGCTCTTGGTGTCCCCGCCCGGACCCCCACAGGAGTGACGAACTACGCGCCACCACCCTCTATATAAGGTGCAACTGCACCACTTGACTACGAGAACTAAAAGTTCAAGCAGCCTTACCCTCCCTATGAAGGCTTCCAAAAAGATAGTATATTGGTTTCACGGCCGGTGAATTAAACCTCAGCAATTCTTCTAGGTTTGTGCCGTGTCTTGAGTGGGGTTTCGCCTAGGACACCAAGCTAGGCTCATCGGCGGGCTCTTGGTGTCCCCGCCCGGACCCCCACAGGAGTGACGAACTGCGCGCCACCTCCCTTTATATAAGGTGCAACTGCACCACTTGACTACGAGAACTAAAAGTTCAAGCAGCCTTAACCTCCCTATGAAGGCTTCCAAAAATATAGTATATTGGCTTTCACGGCCGGTGAATTAAAACTCAGCAATTCTTCTAGATTTGTGCCGTGTCTTGTGTAGGGTTTCGCCTAGGACACCAAGCTAGGCTCATCGGCGGGCTCTTGGTGTCCCCGCCCGGACCCCCACAGGAGTGACGAACTGCGCGCCACCTCCCTTTATACAAGGTGCAACTGCTCCACTTGACTACGAGAACTAAAAGTTCAAGCAGCCTTAACCTCCCTATGAAGGCTTCCAAAATGATAGTATATTGGCTTTCACGGCCGGTGAATTAAAACTCAGCAATTCTTCTAGGTTTGTGCCGTGTCTTGTGTGGGGTTTCGCCTAGGACATCAAGCTAGGCTCATCGTCGGGCTCTTGGTGTCCCCGCCCGGACCCCCACAGGAGTGACGAACTGCGCGCCACCTCCCTTTATATAAGGTGCAACTGCATCACTTGACTACGAGAACTAAAAGTTCAAGCAGCCTTAACCTCCCTATGAAGGCTTCCAAAAAGATAGTATATTGGCTTTCACGGCCGGTGAATTAAAACTCTGCAATTCTTCTAGGATTGTGCCGTGTCTTGTGTGGGGTTTCGCCTAGGACACCAAGCTAGGCTCATCGGCGGGCTCTTGGTGTCCCCGCCCGGACCCCCACAGGAGTGACGAACTGCGCGCCACCTCCCTTTATATAAGGTGCAACTGCACCACTTGACTGCGAGAACTAAAAGTTCAAGCAGCCTTAACCTCCCTATGAAGGCTTCCAAAAAGATAGTATATTGGCTTTCACGGCCGGTGAATTAAAACTCAGCAATTCTTCTAGGTTTGTGCCTTGTCTTGTGTGGGGTTTCGCCTAGGACACCAAGCTAGGCTCATCGGCGGGCTCTTGGTGTCCCCGCCTGGACCCCCACGGGAGTGACGAACTGCGCGCCACCTCCCTTTATATAAGGTGCAACTGCACCACTTGACTACGAGAACTAAAATTCAAGCAGACTTAACCTCCCTATGAAGGCTTCCAAAAAGATAGTATATTGGCTTTCACGGCCGGTGAATTAAAACTCAGCAATTCTTCTAGATTTGTGCCGTGTCTTGTGTGGGGTTTCGCCTAGGACACCAAGCTAGGCTCATCGGCGGGCTCTTGGTGTCCCTGCCCGGACCCCCACAGGAGTGACGAACTGCGCGCCACCTCCCTTTATATAAGGTGCAACTGCACCACTTGACTACGAGAACTAAAAATTCAAGCAGCCTTAACCTCCCTATGAAGGCTTCCAAAAAGATAGTATATTGGCTTTCACGGCCGGTGAATTAAAACTCAGCAATTCTTCTAGGCTTGTGCCATGTCATGTGTGGGGTTTCGCCTAGGACACCAAGCTACGCTCATCGGCGGGCTCTTCGTGTCCCCGCCCGGACCCAAACAGGAGTGACGAACTGCGCGCCACCTCCCTTTATATAAGGTGCAACTGCACCACTTGACTACGAGAACTAAAAGTTCAAGCTGCCTTAACCTCCCTATGAAGGCTCCCAAAAAGATAATATATTGGCTTTCACGGCCGGTGATTTAAAACTCAGCAATTCTTCTAGGTTTGTGCCGTGTCTTGTGGGGGGTTTCGCCTAGGACACCAAGCTTGGCTCATCGGCGGGCTCATGGTGTCCCCGCCCGGACCCCCACAGGAGTGACGAACTGCGCGCCACCTCCCTTTATATAAGGTGCAACTGCACCACTTGACTACGAGAACTAAAAGTTCAAGCAGCCTTAACCTCCGTATGAAGGCTTCCAAAAAGATATTATATTGGCTTTCACGGCCGGTGAATTAAAACTCGGCAATTCTTCTAGGTTTGTGCCGTCTCTTGTGTGGGATTTCGCCTAGGACACCAAGCTAGGCTCATCGGCGGGCTCTTGGTGTCCCCGCCTGGACCCCCACAGGAGTGACGAACTGCGTGCCACCTCCCTTTATATAAGATGCAACTGCACCACTTGACTACGAGAACTAAAAGTTCAAGCAGCCTTAACCTCCCTATGAAGGCTTCCAAAAAGATAGTATATTGGCTTTCACGGCCGGTGAATTAAAACTCAGCAATTCTTCTAGGTTTGTGCCGTGTCTTGTGTGGGGATTCGCCTAGGACACCAAGCTAGGCTCATCGGCGGGCTCTTGGTGTCCCCGCCCGGACCCCGACAGGAGTGACGAACTGCGCGCCACCTCCCTTTATATAAGGTGCAACTGCACCACTTGGCTATGAGAACTAAAAGTTCAAGCAGCCTTAACCTCCCTATGAAGGCTTCCAAAAAGATAGTATATTGGCTTTCACGGCCGGTGAATTAAAACTCAGCAATTCTTCTAGGTTTTTGCCGTGTCTTGTGTGGGGTATCGCCTAGGACACCAAGCTAGATTCATCGGCGGGCTCTTGGTGTCCCCGCCCGGACCCACACAGGAGTGACGAACTGCGCGCCACCTCCCTTTATATAAGGTGCAACTGCACCACTTGACTACGAGAACTAAAAGTTCAAGCAGCCTTAACCTCCCTAAGAAGGCTTCCAAAAAGATAGTATATTGGCTTTCACGGCCGGTGAATTAAAACTCAGCAATTCTTCTAGGTTTGTGCCGTGTCTTGTGTGGGGTTTCGCCTAGGACACCAAGCTAGGCTCATCGGCGGGCTCTTGGTGTCCCCGCCCGGACCCCCACAGGAGTGACGAACTGCGCGCCACCTCCCTTTATATAAGGTGCAACTGCACCACTTGACTACGAGAACTAAATGTTCAAGCAGCCTTAACCTCCCTATGAAGGATTCCAAAAAGATAGTATATTGGCTTTCACGGCCGGTGAATTAAAACTCAGCAATTCTTCTAGGTTTGTGCCGTGTCTTGTGTGGGGTTTCGCCTAGGACACCAAGCTAGGCTCATCGGCGGGCTCTTGGTGTCCCCGCCCGGACCCCCACAGGAGTGACGAACTGCGCGCCACCTCCCTTTATATAAGGTGCAACTGCACCACTTGACTACGAGAACTAAAAGTTCAAGCAGCCTTAACCTCCCTATGAAGGCTTCCAAAAAGATAGTATATTGGCTTTCACGGCCGGAGAATTAAAACTCAGCAATTCTTCTAGGTTTGTGCCGTGTCTTGTGTGGGATTTCGCCTAGGACACCAAGCTAGGCTCATCGGCGGGCTCTTGGTGTCCCCGCCCGGACCCCCACAGGAGTGACGAACTGCGCGCCACCTCCCTTTATATAAGGTGCAACTGCACCACTTGACTACGAGAACTAAAAGTTCAAGCAGCCTTAACCTCCCTATGAAGGCTTCCAAAAAGATTATATATTGGCTTTCACGGCCGGTGAATTAAAACTCAGCAATTCTTCTAGGTTTGTGCCGTGTCTTGTGTGGGGTTTGGCCTAGGACACCAAGCTAGGCTCATCGGCGGGCTCTTGGTGTCCCCGCCCGGACCCCCACAGGAGTGACGAACTGCGCGCCACCTCCCTTTATATAAGGTGCAACTGCACCACTTGACTACGAGAACTAAAAGTTCAAGCAGCCTTAACCTCCCTATGAAGGCTTCCAAAAAGATAATATATTGGCTTTCACGGCCGGTGAATTAAAACTCAGCAATTCTTCAAGGTTTGTGCCGCGTCTTGTGTGGGGTTTCGCCTAGGACACCAAGCTAGGCTCATCGGCGGGCTCTTTGTGTCCCCGCCCGGACCCCCACAAGAGTGACGAACTGCGCGCCACCTCCCTTTATATAAGGTGCAACTGCACCACTTGACTACGAGAACTAAAAGTTCAAGCAGCCTTAACCTCCCTATGAAGGCTTCCAAAAAGATAGTATATTGGCTTTCACGGCCGGTGAATTAAAACTCAGCAATTCTTCTAGGTTTGTGCCGTGTCTTGTGTGGGATTTCGCCTAGGACACCAAGCTAGGCTCATCGGCGGGCTCTTGGTGTCCCCGCCCGGACCCCCACAGGAGTGACGAACTGCGCGCCACCTCCCTTTATATAAGGTGCAACTGCACCACTTGACTACGAGAACTAAAAGTTCAAGCAGCTTTAACCTCCCTATGAAGGCTTCCAAAAAGATAGTATATTGGCTTTCACGGCTGGTGAATTAAAACTCAGCAATTCTTCTAGGTTTGTGCCGTGTCTTGTGTGGGATTTCGCCTAGGACACCAAGCTAGGCTCATCGGCGGGCTCTTGGTGTCCCCGCCCGGACCCCCACAGGAGTGACGAACTGCGCGCCACCTCCCTTTATATAAGGTGCAACTGCACCACTTGACTACGAGAACTAAAAGTTCAAGCAGCCTTAACCTCCCTATGAAGGCTTCCAAAAAGATTATATATTGGCTTTCACGGCCGGTGAATTAAAACTCAGCAATTCTTCTAGGTTTGTGCCGTGTCTTGTGTGGGGTTTGGCCTAGGACACCAAGCTAGGCTCATCGGCGGGCTCTTGGTGTCCCCGCACGGACCCCCACAGGAGTGACGAACTGCGCGCCACCTCCCTTTATATAAGGTGCAACTGCACCACTTGACTACGAGAACTAAAAGTTCAAGCAGCCTTAACCTCCCTATGAAGGCTTCCAAAAAGATAGTATATTGGCTTTCACGGCCGGTGAATTAAAACTCAGCAATTCTTCTAGTTTTGTGCCGTGTCTTGTGTGGGATTTCGCCTAGGACACCAAGCTAGGCTCATCGGCGGGCTCTTGGTGTCCCCGCCCGGACCCCCACAGGAGTGACGAACTGCGCGCCACCTCCCTTTATATATGGTGCAACTGCACCACTTGACTACGAGAACTAAAAGTTCAAGCAGCTTTAACCTCCCTATGAAGGCTTCCAAAAAGATAGTATATTGGCTTTCACGGCTGGTGAATTAAAACTCAGCAATTCTTCTAGGTTTGTGCCGTATCTTGTGTGGGGTTTCGCCTAGGACACCAAGCTAGGCTCATCGGCGGGCTCTTGGTGTCCCCGCCCGGACCCCCCACAGGAGTGACGAACTGCGCGCCACCTCCCTTTATATAAGGTGCAACTGCACCACTTGACTACGAGAACTAAAAGTTCAAGCAGCCTTAACCTCCCTATGAAGGCTTCCAAAAAGATAGTATATTGGCTTTCACGGCCGGTGAATTAAAACTCAGCAATTCTTCTAGGTTTGTGCCGTGTCTTGTGTGGGGTTTCGCCTAGGACACCAAGCTAGGCTCATCGGCGGGCTTTTGGTGTCCCCGCCCGGACCCCCACAGGAGTGACGAACTGCGCGCCACCTCCCTTTATATAAGGTGCAACTGCACCACTTGACTACGAGAACTAAAAGTTCAAGCAGCCTTAACCTCCCTATGAAGGCTTCCAAAAAGATAGTATATTGGCTTTCACGGCCGGTGAATTAAAACTCAGCAATTCTTCTAGGTTTGTGCCGTGTCTTGTGTGGGGTTTCGTCTAGGACACCAAGCTAGGCTCATCGGCGGGCTCTTGGTGTCCCCGCCCGGACCCCCACAGGAGTGACGAACTGCGCGCCACCTCCCTTTATATAAGGTGCAACTGCACCACTTGACTACGAGAACTAAAAGTTCAAGCAGCCTTAACCTCCCTATGAAGGCTTCCAAAAAGATAGTATATTGGCTTTCACGGCCGGTGAATTAAAACTCACCAAATCTTCTAGGATTGTGCCGTGTCTTGTGTGGGGTTTCGCCTAGGACACCAAGCTAGGCTCATCGGCGGGCTCTTGGTGTCCCCGCCCGGACCCCCACAGGAGTGACGAACTGCGCGCCACCTCCCTTTATATAAGGTGCAACTGCACCACTTGACTACGAGAACTAAAAGTTCAAGCAGCCTTAACCTCCCTATGAAGGCTTCCAAAAAGATAGTATATTGGCTTTCACGGCCGGTGAATTAAAACTCAGCAATTCTTCTAGGTTTGTGCCGTGTCTTGTGTGGGGTTTCGCCTAGGACACCAAGCTAGGCTCATCGGCGGGCTCTTGGTGTCCCCGCCCGGACCCCCACAGGAGTGACGAACTGCGCGCCACCTCCCTTTATATAAGGTGCAACTGCACCACTTGACTACGAGAACTAAAATTTCAAGCAGCCTTAACCTCCCTATGAAGGCTTCCAAAAAGATAGTATATTGGCTTTCACGGCCGGTGAATTAAAACTCAGAAATTCTTCTAGGTTTGTGCCGTGTCTTGTGTGGGGTTTCGCCTAGGACACCAAGCTAGGCTCATCGGCGGGCTCTTGGTGTCCCCGCCCGGACCCCCACAATAGTGACGAACTGCGCGCCACCACCCTTTATATAAGGTGCAACTGCACCACTTGACTACGAGAACTAAAAGTTCAAGCAGCCTTAACCTCCCTATGAAGGCTTCCAAAATGATAGTATATTGGCTTTCACGGCCGGTGAATTAAAACTCAGCAATTCTTCTAGGTTTGTGCCGTGTCTTGTGTGGGGTTTCGCCTAGGACACCAAGCTAGGCTCATCGGCGGGCTCTTGGTGTCCCCGCCCGGACCCCCACAGGAGTGACGAACTGCGCGCCACCTCCCTTTATATAAGGTGCAACTGCACCACTTGACTACGAGAACTAAAAGTTCAAGCAGCCTTAACCTCCCTATGAAGGCATCCAAAATGATAGTATATTGGCTTTCACGGCCGGTGAATTAAAACTCAGCAATTCTTCAAGTTTTGTGCCGTGTCTTGTGTGGGGTTTCGCCTAGGACATCAAGCTAGGCTCATCGGCGGGCTCTTGGTGTCCCCGCCCGGACCCCCACAGGAGTGACGAACTGCGCGCCACCTCCCTTTATATAAGGTGCAACTGCATCACTTGACTACGAGAACTAAAAGTTCAAGCAGCCTTAACCTCCCTATGAAGGCTTCCAAAAAGATAGTATGTTGGCTTTCACGGCCGGTGAATTAAAACTCTGCAATTCTTCTAGGATTGTGCCGTGTCTTGTGTGGGGTTTCGCCTAGGACACCAAGCTAGGCTCATCGGCGGGCTCTTGGTGTCCCCGCCCGGACCCCCACAGGAGTGACGAACTGCGCGCCACCTCCCTTTATATAAGGTGCAACTGCACCACTTGACTACGAGAAGTAAAAGTTCAAGCAGCCTTAACCTCCCTATGAAGGCTTCCAAAAAGATAGTATATTGGCTTTCACGGCCGGTGAATTAAAACTCAGCAATTCTTCTAGTTTTGTGCCGTGTCTTGTGTGGGATTTCGCCTAGGACACCAAGTTAGGCTCATCGGCGGGCTCTTGGTGTCCCCGCCCGGACCCCCACAGGAGTGACGAACTGCGCGCCACCTCCCTTTATATATGGTGCAACTGCACCACTTGACTACGAGAACTAAAAGTTCAAGCAGCTTTAACCTCCCTATGAAGGCTTCCAAAAAGATAGTATATTGGCTTTCACGGCTGGTGAATTAAAACTCAGCAATTCTTCTAGGTTTGTGCCGTATCTTGTGTGGGGTTTCGCCTAGGACACCAAGCTAGGCTCATCGGCGGGCTCTTGGTGTCCCCGCCCGGACCCCCACAGGAGTGACGAACTGCGCGCCACCTCCCTTTATATAAGGTGCAACTGCACCACTTGACTACGAGAACTAAAAGTTCAAGCAGCCTTAACCTCCCTATGAAGGCTTCCAAAAAGATAGTATATTGGCTTTCACGGCCGGTGAATTAAAACTCAGCAATTCTTCTAGGTTTGTGCCGTGTCTTGTGTGGGGTTTCGCCTAGGACACCAAGCTAGGCTCATCGGCGGGCTTTTGGTGTCCCCGCCCGGACCCCCACAGGAGTGACGAACTGCGCGCCACCTCCCTTTATATAAGGTGCAACTGCACCACTTGACTACGAGAACTAAAAGTTCAAGCAAGCCTTAACCTCCCTATGAAGGCTTCCAAAAAGATAGTATATTGGCTTTCACGGCCGGTGAATTAAAACTCAGCAATTCTTCTAGGTTTGTGCCGTGTCTTGTGTGGGGTTTCGTCTAGGACACCAAGCTAGGCTCATCGGCGGGCTCTTGGTGTCCCCGCCCGGACCCCCACAGGAGTGACGAACTGCGCGCCACCTCCCTTTATATAAGGTGCAACTGCACCACTTGACTACGAGAACTAAAAGTTCAAGCAGCCTTAACCTCCCTATGAAGGCTTCCAAAAAGATAGTATATTGGCTTTCACGGCCGGTGAATTAAAACTCACCAAATCTTCTAGGTTTGTGCCGTGTCTTGTGTGGGGTTTCGCCTAGGACACCAAGCTAGGCTCATCGGCGGGCTCTTGGTGTCCCCGCCCGGACCCCCACAGGAGTGACGAACTGCGCGCCACCTCCCTTTATATAAGGTGCAACTGCACCACTTGACTACGAGAACTAAAAGTTCAAGCAGCCTTAACCTCCCTATGAAGGCTTCCAAAAAGATAGTATATTGGCTCTCACGGCCGGTGAATTAAAACTCAGCAATTCTTCTAGGTTTGTGCCGTGTCTTGTGTGGGGTTTCGCCTAGGACACCAAGCTAGGCTCATCGGCGGGCTCTTGGTGTCCCCGCCCGGACCCCCACAGGAGTGACGAACTGCGCGCCACCTCCCTTTATATAAGGTGCAACTGCACCACTTGACTACGAGAACTAAAATTTCAAGCAGCCTTAACCTCCCTATGAAGGCTTCCAAAAAGATAGTATATTGGCTTTCACGGCCGGTGAATTAAAACTCAGAAATTCTTCTAGGTTTGTGCCGTGTCTTGTGTGGGGTTTCGCCTAGGACACCAAGCTAGGCTCATCGGCGGGCTCTTGGTGTCCCCGCCCGGACCCCCACAATAGTGACGAACTGCGCGCCACCACCCTTTATATAAGGTGCAACTGCACCACTTGACTACGAGAACTAAAAGTTCAAGCAGCCTTAACCTCCCTATGAAGGCTTCCAAAATGATAGTATATTGGCTTTCACGGCCGGTGAATTAAAACTCAGCAATTCTTCTAGGTTTGTGCCGTGTCTTGTGTGGGGTTTCGCCTAGGACACCAAGCTAGGCTCATCGGCGGGCTCTTGGTGTCCCCGCCCGGACCCCCACAGGAGTGACGAACTGCGCGCCACCTCCCTTTATATAAGGTGCAACTGCACCACTTGACTACGAGAACTAAAAGTTCAAGCAGCCTTAACCTCCCTATGAAGGCATCCAAAATGATAGTATATTGGCTTTCACGGCCGGTGAATTAAAACTCAGCAATTCTTCAAGTTTTGTGCCGTGTCTTGTGTGGGGTTTCGCCTAGGACATCAAGCTAGGCTCATCGGCGGGCTCTTGGTGTCCCCGCCCGGACCCCCACAGGAGTGACGAACTGCGCGCCACCTCCCTTTATATAAGGTGCAACTGCATCACTTGACTACGAGAACTAAAAGTTCAAGCAGCCTTAACCTCCCTATGAAGGCTTCCAAAAAGATAGTATGTTGGCTTTCACGGCCGGTGAATTAAAACTCTGCAATTCTTCTAGGATTGTGCCGTGTCTTGTGTGGGGTTTCGCCTAGGACACCAAGCTAGGCTCATCGGCGGGCTCTAGGTGTCCCCGCCCGGACCCCCACAGGAGTGACGAACTGCGCGCCACCTCCCTTTATATAAGGTGCAACTGCACCACTTGACTACGAGAACTAAAAGTTCAAGCAGCCTTAACCTCCCTATGAAGGCTTCCAAAAAGATAGTATATTGGCTTTCACGGCCGGTGAATTAAAACTCAGCAATTCTTCTAGGTTTGTGCCGTGTCTTGTGTGGGGTTTCGCCTAGGACACCAAGCTAGGCTCATCGGCGGGCTCTTGGTGTCCCCGCCCGGACCCCCACAGGAGTGACGAACTGCGCGCCACCTCCCTTTATATAAGGTGCAACTGCACCACTTGACTACGAGAACTAAAATTCAAGCAGCCTTAACCTCCCTATGAAGGCTTCCAAAAAGATAGTATATTGGCTTTCACGGCCGGTGAATTAAAACTCAGCAATTCTTCTAGATTTGTGCCGTGTCTTGTGTGGGGTTTCGCCTAGGACACCAAGCTAGGCTCATCGGCGGGCTCTTGGTGTCCCTGCCCGGACCCCCACAGGAGTGACGAACTGCGCGCCACCTCCCTTTATATAAGGTGCAACTGCACCACTTGACTACGAGAACTAAAAGTTCAAGCAGCCTTAACCTTGCTATGAAGGCTTCCAAAAAGATAGTATATTGGCTTTCACGGCCGGTGAATTAAAACTCAGCAATTCTTCTAGGTTTGTGCGGTGTCATGTGTGGGGTTTCGCCTAGGACACCAAGCTAGGCTCATCGGCGGGCTCATGGTGTCCCCGACCGGACCCCCACAGGAGTGACGAACTGCGCGCCACCTCCCTTTATATAAGGTGCAACTGCACCACTTGACCACGAGAACTAAAAGTTCAAGCTGCCTTAACCTCCCTATGAAGGCTCCCAAAAAGATAATATATTGGCTTTCACGGCCGGTGAATTAAAACTCAGCAATTCTTCTAGGTTTGTGCCGTGTCTTGTGTGGGGTTTCGCCTAGGACACCAAGCTAGGCTCATTGGCGGGCTCTTGGTGTCCCCGCCCGGACCCCCACAGGAGTGACGAACTGCGCGCCACCTCCCTTTATATAAGGTGCAACTGCACCACTTGACTACGAGAACTAAAAGTTCAAGCAGCCTTAACCTCCCTATGAAGGCTTCCAAAAAGATAGTATATTGGCTTTCACGGCCGGTGAATTAAAACTCAGCAATTCTTCTAGGTTTGTGCCGTGTCTTGTGTGGGGTTTCGCCTAGGACACCAAGCTAGGCTCATCGGCGGGCTCTTGGTGTCCCCGCCCGGACCCCGACAGGAGTGACGAACTGCGCGCCACCTCCCTTTATATAAGGTGCAACTGCACCACTTGGCTACGAGAACTAAAAGTTCAAGCAGCCTTAACCTCCCTATGAAGGCTTCCAAGAAGATAGTATATTGGCTTTCACGGCCGGTGAATTAAAACTCAGCAATTCTTCTAGGTTTTTGCCGTGTCTTGTGTGGGGTTTCGCCTAGGACACCAAGCTAGATTCATCGGCGGGCTCTTGGTGTCCCCGCCCGGACCCCCACAGGAGTGACGAACTGCGCGCCACCTCCCTTTATATAAGGTGCAAATGCACCACGTGACTACGAGAACTAAAAGTTCAAGCAGCCTTAACCTCCCTATGAAGGCTTCCAAAAAGATAGTATATTGGCTTTCACGGCCGCCGAATTAAAACTCAGCAATTCTTCTAGGTTTGTGCCGTGTCTTGTGTGGGGTTTCGCCTAGGACACCAAGCTAGGCTCATCGGCGGGCTCTTGGTGTCCCCGCCCGGACCCCCACAGGAGTGACGAACTGCGCGCCACCTCCCTTTATATAAGGTGCAACTGCACCACTTGACTACGAGAACTAAATGTTCAAGCAGCCTTAACCTCCCTATGAAGGATTCCAAAAAGATAGTATATTGGCTTTCACGGCCGGTGAATTAAAACTCAGCAATTCTTCTAGGTTTGTGCCGTGTCTTGTGTGGGGTTTCGCCTAGGACACCAAGCTAGGCTCATCGGCGGGCTCTTGGTGTCCCCGCCCGGACCCCCACAGGAGTGACGAACTGCGCGCAACCTCCCTTTATATAAGGTGCAACTGCACCATTTGACTACGAGAACTAAAAGTTCAAGCAGCCTTAACCTCCCTATGAAGGCTTCCAAAAAGATAGTATATTGGCTTTCACGGCCGGAGATTTAAAACTCAGCAATTCTTCTAGGTTTGTGCCGTGTCTTGTGTGGGATTTCGCCTAGGACAGCAAGCTAGGATCATCGGCGGGCTCTTGGTGTCCCCGCCCGGACCCCCACAAGAGTGACGAACTGCGCGCCACCTCCCTTTATATAAGGTGCAACTGCACCACTTGACTACGAGAACTAAATGTTCAAGCAGCCTTAACCTCCCTATGAAGGATTCCAAAAAGATAGTATATTGGCTTTCACGGCCGGTGAATTAAAACTCAGCAATTCTTCTAGGTTTGTGCCGTGTCTTGTGTGGGGTTTCGCCTAGGACACCAAGCTAGGCTCATCGGTGGGCTCTTGGTGTCCCCGCCCGGACCCCCACAGGAGTGACGAACTGCGCGCCACCTCCCTTTATATAAGGTGCAACTGCACCACTTGACTACGAGAACTAATAGTTCAAGCAGCTTTAACCTCCCTATGAAGGCTTCCAAAATGGTAGTATATTGGCTTTCACGGCTGGTGAATTAAAACTCAGCAATTCTTCTAGGTTTGTGCCGTGTCTTGTGTGGGGTTTCGCCTAGGACACCAAGCTAGGCTCATCGGCGGGCTCTTGGTGTCCCCGCCCGGACCCCCACAGGAGTGACGAACTGCGCGCCATCTCCCTTTATATAAGGTGCAACTGCACCACTTGACTACAAGAACTGAAAGTTCAAGCAGCCTTAACCTCCCTATGAAGGCTTCCAAAAAGATAGTATATTAGCTTTCACGGCCGGTGAATTAAAACTCAGCAATTCTTCTAGGTTTGTGTCGTGTCTTGTGTGGGGTTTCGCCTAGGACACCAAGCTAGGCTCATCGGCGGGCTCTTGGTGTCCCCGCCCGGACCCCTGCAGGAGTGACGAACTGCGCGCCACCTCCCTTTATATAAGGTGCAACTGCACCACTTGACTACGAGAACTAAAAGTTCAAGCAGCCTTAACCTCCCTATGAAGGCTTCCAAAAAGATAGTATATTGGCTTTCACGGCCGGTGAATTAAAACTCAGCAATTCTTCTAGGTTTGTGCCGTGTCTTGTGTGGGGTTTCGCCTAGGACACCAAGCTAGGCTCATCGGCGGGCTCTTGGTGTCCCCGCCCGGACCCCCACAGGAGTGACGAACTGCGCGCCACCTCCCTTTATATAAGGTGCAACTGCACCACTTGACTACGAGAACTAAAAGTTCAAGCAGCCTTAACCTCCCTATGAAGGCTTCCAAAAAGATAATATATTGGCTTTCACGGCCGGTGAATTAAAACTCAGCAATTCTTCAAGGTTTGTGCCGTGTCTTGTGTGGGGTTTCGCCTAGGACACCAAGCTAGGCTCATCGGCGGGCTCTTGGTGTCCCCGCCCGGACCCCCACAAGAGTGACGAACTGCGCGCCACCTCCCTTTATATAAGGTGCAACTGCACCACTTGACTACGAGAACTAAAAGTTCAAGCAGCCTTAACCTCCCTATGAAGGCTTCCAAAAAGATAGTATATTGGCTTTCACGGCCGGTGAATTAAAACTCAGCAATTCTTCTAGGTTTGTGCCGTGTCTTGTGTGGGATTTCGCCTAGGACACCAAGCTAGGCTCATCGGCGGGCTCTTGGTGTCCCCGCCCGGACCCCCACAGGAGTGACGAACTGCGCGCCACCTCCCTTTATATAAGGTGCAACTGCACCACTTGACTACGAGAACTAAAAGTTCAAGCAGCCTTAACCTCCCTATGAAGGCTTCCAAAAAGATAGTATATTGGCTTTCACGGCCGGTGAATTAAAACTCAGCAATTCTTCTAGGTTTGTGCCGTGTCTTGTGTGGGATTTCGCCTAGGACACCAAGCTAGGCTCATCGGCGGGCTCTTGGTGTCCCCGCCCGGACCCCCACAGGAGTGACGAACTGCGCGCCACCTCCCTTTATATAAGGTGCAACTGCACCACTTGACTACGAGAACTAAAAGTTCAAGCAGCTTTAACCTCCCTATGAAGGCTTCCAAAAAGATAGTATATTGGCTTTCACGGCTGGTGAATTAAAACTCAGCAATTCTTCTAGGTTTGTGCCGTATCTTGTGTGGGGTTTCGCCTAGGACACCAAGCTAGGCTCATCGGCGGGCTCTTGGTGTCCCCGCCCAGACCCCCACAGGAGTGACGAACTGCGCGCCACCTCCCTTTATATAAGGTGCAACTGCACCACTTGACTACGAGAACTAAAAGTTCAAGCAGCCTTAACCTCCCTATGAAGGCTTCCAAAAAGATAGGATATTGGCTTTCACGGCCGGTGAATTAAAACTCAGCAATTCTTCTAGGTTTGTGCCGTGTCTTGTGTGGGGTTTCGCCTAGGACACCAAGCTAGGCTCATCGGCGGGCTTTTGGTGTCCCCGCCCGGACCCCCACAGGAGTGACGAACTGCACGCCACCTCCCTTTATATAAGGTGCAACTGCACCACTTGACTACGAGAACTAAAAGTTCAAGCAGCCTTAACCTCCCTATGAAGGCTTCCAAAAAGATAGTATATTGGCTTTCACGGCCGGTGAATTAAAACTCAGCAATTCTTCTAGGTTTGTGCCGTGTCTTGTGTGGGGTTTCGTCTAGGACACCAAGCTAGGCTCATCGGCGGGCTCTTGGTGTCCCCGCCCGGACCCCCACAGGAGTGACGAACTGCGCGCCACCTCCCTTTATATAAGGTGCAACTGCACCACTTGACTACGAGAACTAAAAGTTCAAGCAGCCTTAACCTCCCTATGAAGGCTTCCAAAAAGATAGTATATTGGCTTTCACGGCCGGTGAATTAAAACTCACCAAATCTTCTAGGTTTGTGCCGTGTCTTGTG
Source organism: Meconema thalassinum (assembly GCA_946902985.2). Lineage (NCBI taxonomy): Eukaryota > Metazoa > Arthropoda > Insecta > Orthoptera > Tettigoniidae > Meconema > Meconema thalassinum. The sequence goes on along the minus strand of OX336401.1, from coordinate 42,977,892 downwards.
TGGGGTTTCGCCTAGGACACCAAGCTAGGCTCATCGGCGGGCTCTTGGTGTCCACGCCCGGACCCCCACAGGAGTGACGAACTGCGCGCCACCTCCCTTTATATAAGGTGCAACTGCACCACTTGACTACGAGAACTAAAAGTTCAAGCAGCCTTAACCTCCCTATGAAGGCTTCCAAAAAGATAGTATATTGGCTTTCACGGCCGGTGAATTAAAACTCAGCAATTCTTCTAGCTTTGTGCCGTGTCTTGTGTGGGGTTTCGCCTAGGACACCAAGCTAGGCTCATCGGCGGGCTCTTGGTGTCCCCGCCCGGACCCCCACAGGAGTGACGAACTGCGCGCCACCTCCCTTTATATAAGGTGCAACTGCACCACTTGACTACGTGAACTAAAATTTCAAGCAGCCTTAACCTCCCTATGAAGGCTTCCAAAAAGATAGTATATTGGCTTTCACGGCCGGTGAATTAAAACTCAGAAATTCTTCTAGGTTTGTGCCGTGTCTTGTGTGGGGTTTCGCCTAGGACACCAAGCTAGGCTCATCGGCGGGCTCTTGGTGTCCCCGCCCGGACCCCCACAATAGTGACGAACTGCGCGCCACCACCCTTTATATAAGGTGCAACTGCACCACTTGACTACGAGAACTAAAAGTTCAAGCAGCCTTAACCTCCCTATGAAGGCTTCCAAAATGATAGTATATTGGCTTTCACGGCCGGTGAATTAAAACTCAGCAATTCTTCTAGGTTTGTGCCGTGTCTTGTGCGGGGTTTCGCCTAGGACACCAAGCTAGGCTCATCGGCGGGCTCTTGGTGTCCCCGCCCGGACCCCCACAGGAGTGACGAACTGCGCGCCACCTCCCTTTATATAAGGTGCAACTGCACCACTTGACTACGAGAACTAAAAGTTCAAGCAGCCTTAACCTCCCTATGAAGGCATCCAAAATGATAGTATATTGGCTTTCACGGCCGGTGAATTAAAACTCAGCAATTCTTCAAGTTTTGTGCCGTGTCTTGTGTGGGGTTTCGCCTAGGACATCAAGCTAGGCTCATCGGCGGGCTCTTGGTGTCCCCGCCCGGACCCCCACAGGAGTGACGAACTGCGCGCCACCTCCCTTTATATAAGGTGCAACTGCATCACTTGACTACGAGAACTAAAAGTTCAAGCAGCCTTAACCTCCCTATGAAGGCTTCCAAAAAGATAGTATGTTGGCTTTCACGGCCGGTGAATTAAAACTCTGCAATTCTTCTAGGATTGTGCCGTGTCTTGTGTGGGGTTTCGCCTAGGACACCAAGCTAGGCTCATCGGCGGGCTCTTGGTGTCCCCGCCCGGACCCCCACAGGAGTGACGAACTGCGCGCCACCTCCCTTTATATAAGGTGCAACTGCACCACTTGACTACGAGAACTAAAAGTTCAAGCAGCCTTAACCTCCCTATGAAGGCTTCCAAAAAGATAGTATATTGGCTTTCACGGCCGGTGAATTAAAACTCAGCAATTCTTCTAGGTTTGTGCCGTGTCTTGTGTGGGGTTTCGCCTAGGACACCAAGCTAGGCTCATCGGCGGGCTCTTGGTGTCCCCGCCCGGACCCCCAGAGGAGTGACGAACTGCGCGCCACCTCCCTTTATATAAGGTGCAACTGCACCACTTGACTACGAGAACTAAAATTCAAGCAGCCTTAACCTCCCTATGAAGGCTTCCAAAAAGATAGTATATTGGCTTTCACGGCCGGTGAATTAAAACTCAGCAATTCTTCTAGATTTGTGCCGTGTCTTGTGTGGGGTTTCGCCTAGGACACCAAGCTAGGCTCATCGGCGGGCTCTTGGTGTCCCTGCCCGGACCCCCACAGGAGTGACGAACTGCGCGCCACCTCCCTTTATATAAGGTGCAACTGCACCACTTGACTACGAGAACTAAAAGTTCAAGCAGCCTTAACCTCCCTATGAAGGCTTCCAAAAAGATAGTATATTGGCTTTCACGGCCGGTGAATTAAAACTCAGCAATTCTTCTAGGTTTGTGCCGTGTCATGTGTGGGGTTTCGCCTAGGACACCAAGCTAGGCTCATCGGCGGGCTCATGGTGTCCCCGCCCGGACCCCCACAGGAGTGACGAACTGCGCGCCACCTCCCTTTATATAAGGTGCAACTGCACCACTTGACCACGAGAACTAAAAGTTCAAGCTGCCTTAACCTCCCTATGAAGGCTCCCAAAAAGATAATATATTGGCTTTCACGGCCGGTGAATTAAAACTCAGCAATTCTTCTAGGTTTGTGCCGTGTCTTGTGTGGGGTTTCGCCTAGGACACCAAGCTAGGCTCATCGGCGGGCTCTTGGTGTCCCCGCCCGGACCCCCACAGGAGTGACGAACTGCGCGCCACCTCCCTTTATATAAGGTGCAACTGCACCACTTGACTACGAGAACTAAAAGTTCAAGCAGCCTTAACCTCCCTATGAAGGCTTCCAAAAAGATAGTATATTGGCTTTCACGGCCGGTGAATTAAAACTCGGCAATTCTTCTAGTTTTGTGCCGTCTCTTGTGTGGGATTTCGCCTAGGACACCAAGCTAGGCTCATCGGCGGGCTCTTGGTGTCCCCGCCCGGACCCCCACAGGAGTGACGAACTGCGTGCCACCTCCCTTTATATAAGATGCAACTGCACCACTTGACTACGAGAACTAAAAGTTCAAGCAGCCTTAACCTCCCTATGAAGGCTTCCAAAAAGATAGTATATTGGCTTTCACGGCCGGTGAATTAAAACTCAGCAATTCTTCTAGGTTTGTTCCGTGTCTTGTGTGGGGTTTCGCCTAGGACACCAAGCTAGGCTCATCGGCGGGCTCTTGGTGTCCCCGCCCGGACCCCGACAGGAGTGACGAACTGCGCGCCACCTCCCTTTATATAAGGTGCAACTGCACCACTTGGCTACGAGAACTAAAAGTTCAAGCAGCCTTAACCTCCCTATGAAGGCTTCCAAGAAGATAGTATATTGGCTTTCACGGCCGGTGAATTAAAACTCAACAATTCTTCTAGGTTTTTGCCGTGTCTTGTGTGGGGTTTCGCCTAGGACACCAAGCTAGATTCATCGGCGGGCTCTTGGTGTCCCCGCCCGGACCCCCACAGGAGTGACGAACTGCGCGCCACCTCCCTTTATATAAGGTGCAACTGCACCACGTGACTACGAGAACTAAAAGTTCAAGCAGCCTTAACCTCCCTATGAAGGCTTCCAAAAAGATAGTATATTGGCTTTCACGGCCGCCGAATTAAAACTCAGCAATTCTTCTAGGTTTGTGCCGTGTCTTGTGTGGGGTTTCGCCTAGGACACCAAGCTAGGCTCATCGGCGGGCTCTTGGTGTCCCCGCCTGGACCCCCACAGGAGTGACGAACTGCGCGCCACCTCCCTTTATATAAGGTGCAACTGCACCACTTGACTACGAGAACTAAATGTTCAAGCAGCCTTAACCTCCCTATGAAGGATTCCAAAAAGATAGTATATTGGCTTTCACGGCCGGTGAATTAAAACTCAGCAATTCTTCTAGGTTTGTGCCGTGTCTTGTGTGGGGTTTCGCCTAGGACACCAAGCTAGGCTCATCGGCGGGCTCTTGGTGTCCCCGCCCGGACCCCCACAGGAGTGACGAACTGCGCGCAACCTCCCTTTATATAAGGTGCAACTGCACCATTTGACTACGAGAACTAAAAGTTCAAGCAGCCTTAACCTCCCTATGAAGGCTTCCAAAAAGATAGTATATTGGCTTTCACGGCCGGAGATTTAAAACTCAGCAATTCTTCTTGGTTTGTGCCGTGTCTTGTGTGGGATTTCGCCTAGGACAGCAAGCTAGGATCATCGGCGGGCTCTTGGTGTCCCCGCCCGGACCCCCACAGGAGTGACGAACTGCGCGCCACCTCCCTTTATATAAGGTGCAACTGCACCACTTTGACTACGAGAACTAAAAGTTCAAGCAGCCTTAACCTCCCTATGAAGGCTTCCAAAAAGATAATATATTGGCTTTCACGGCCGGTGAATTAAAACTCAGCAATTCTTCTAGGATTGTGCCGTGTCTTGTGTGGGGTTTCGCCTAGGACACCAAGCTAGGCTCATCGGTGGGCTCTTGGTGTCCCCGCCCGGACCCCCACAGGAGTGACGAACTGCGCGCCACCTCCCTTTATATAAGGTGCAACTGCACCACTTGACTACGAGAACTAATAGTTCAAGCAGCTTTAACCTCCCTATGAAGGCTTCCAAAATGGTAGTATATTGGCTTTCACGGCTGGTGAATTAAAACTCAGCAAATCTTCTAGGTTTGTGCCGTGTCTTGTGTGGGGTTTCGCCTAGGACACCAAGCTAGGCTCATCGGCGGGCTCTTGGTGTCCCCGCCCGGACCCCCACAGGAGTGACGAACTGCGCGCCATCTCCCTTTATATAAGGTGCAACTGCACCACTTGACTACAAGAACTGAAAGTTCAAGCAGCCTTAACCTCCCTATGAAGGCTTCCAAAAAGATAGTATATTAGCTTTCACGGCCGGTGAATTAAAACTCAGCAATTCTTCTAGGTTTGTGCCGTGTCTTGTGTGGGGTTTCGCCTAGGACACCAAGCTAGGCTCATCGGCGGGCTCTTGGTGTCCCCGCCCGGACCCCTGCAGGAGTGACGAACTGCGCGCCACCTCCCTTTATATAAGGTGCAACTGCACCACTTGACTACGAGAACTAAAAGTTCAAGCAGCCTTAACCTCCCTATGAAGGCTTCCAAAAAGATAGTATATTGGCTTTCACGGCCGGTGAATTAAAACTCTGCAATTCTCCTAGGATTGTGCCGTGTCTTGTGTGGGGTTTCGCCTAGGACACCAAGCTAGGCTCATCGGTGGGCTCTTGGTTGACCCGCCCGGACCCCCACAGGAGTGACGAACTGCGCGCCACCTCCCTTTATATAAGGTGCAACTGCACCACTTGACTACGAGAACTAAAAGTTCAAGCAGCCTTAACCTCCTTATGAAGGCTTCCAAAAAGATAGTATATTGGCTTTCACGGCCGGTGAATTAAAACTCAGCATTTCTTCTAGGTTTGTGCCGTGTCTTGTGTGGGGTTTCGCCTAGGACACCAAGCTAGGCTCATCGGCGGGCTCTTGGTGTCCCCGCCCGGACCCCCACAGGAGTGACGAACTGCGCGCCACCACCCTTTATATAAGGTGCAACTGCACCACTTGACTACGAGAACTAAAAGTTCAAGCAGCCTTAACCTCCCTATGAAGGCTTCCAAAAAGATAGTATATTGGCTTTCACGGCCGGTGAATTAAAACTCAGCAATTCTTCTAGGTTTGTGCCGTGTCTTGTGTGGGGTTTCGCCTAGGACATCAAGCTAGGCTCATCGGCGGGCTCTTGGTGTCCCCGCACGGACCCCCACAGGAGTGACGAACTGCGCGCCACCTCCCTTTATATAAGGTGCAACTGCACCACTTGACTACGAGAACTAAAAGTTCAAGCAGCCTTAACCTCCCTATGAAGGCTTCCAAAAAGATAGTATATTGGCTTTCACGGCCGGTGAATTAAAACTCAGCAATTCTTCTAGGTTTGTGCCGTGTCTTGTGTGGGGTTTCGCCTAGTACACCAAGCTAGGCTCATCGGCGGGCTCTTAGTGTCCCCGCCCGGACCCCCACAGGAGTGACGAACTGCGCGCCACCTCCCTTTATATAAGGTGCAACTGCACCACTTGACTACGAGGACTAAAATTTCAAGCAGCCTTACCCTCCCTATGAAGGCTTCCAAAACGATAGTATATTGGCTTTCACGGCCGGTGAATTAAAACTCAGCAATTCTTTTAGGTTTGTGCCGTGTCTTGAGTGGGGTTTCGCCTAGGACACCAAGCTAGGCTCATCGGCGGGCTCTTGGTGTCCCCGCCCGGACCCCCACAGGAGTGACGAACTGCGCGCCACCTCCCTTTATATAAGGTGCAACTGCACCACTTGACTACGAGAACTAAAAGTTCAAGCAGCATTAACCTCCCTATGAAGGCTTCCAAAAATATAGCATATTGGCTTTCACGGCCGGTGAATTAAAACTCGGCAATTCTTCTAGATTTGTGCCGTGTCTTGTGTGGGGTTTCACCTAGGACACCAAGCTAGGCTCATCGGCGGGCTCTTGGTGTCCCCGCCCGGACCCCCACAGGAGTGACGAACTGCGCGCCACCTCCCTTTATATAAGGTGCAACTGCTCCACTTGACTACGAGAACTAAAAGTTCAAGCAGCCTTAACCTCCCTATGAAGGCTTCCAAAATGATAGTATATTGGCTTTCGAGGCCGGTGAATTAAAACTCAGCAATTCTTCTAGGTTTGTGCCGTGTCTTGTGTGGGGTTTCGCCTAGGATATCAAGCTAGGCTCATCGGCGGGCTCTTGGTGTCCCCGCCCGGACCCCCATAGGAGTGACGAACTGCGCGCAACCTCCCTATGTATAAGGTGCAACTGCATCACTTGACTACGAGAACTAAAAGTTCAAGCAGCCTTAACCTCCCTATGAAGGCTTCCAAAAAGATAGTATATTGGCTTTCACGGCCGGTGAATTAAAACTCTGCAATTCTTCTAGGATTGTGCCGTGTCTTGTGTGGGGTTTCGCCTAGGACACCAAGCTGGGCTCATCGGCGGGCTCTTGGTGTCCCCGCCCGGACCCCCACAGGAGTGACGAAATGCGCGCCACCTCCCTTTATATAAGGTGCAACTGCACCACTTGACTACGAGAACTAAAAGTTCAAGCAGCCTTAACCTCCCTATGAAGGCTTCCAAAAAGATAGTATATTGGCTTTCACGGCCGGTGAATTAAAACTCTGCAATTCTTCTAGGATTGTGCCGTGTCTTTTGTGGGGTTTCGCCTAGGACACCAAGCTAGGCTCATCGGCGGGCTCTTGGTGTCCCCGCCCGGACCCCCACAGGAGTGACGAACTGCGCGCCACCTCCCATTATATAAGGTGCAACTGCACCACTTGACTACGAGAACTAAAAGTTCAAGCAGCCTTAACCTCCCTATGAAGGCTTCCAAAAAGATAGTATATTGGCTTTCACGGCCGGTGAATTAAAACTCAGCAATTCTTCTTGGTTTGTGCCGTGTCTTGTGTGGGGTTTCGCCTAGGACACCAAGCTAGGCTCATCGGCGGGCTCTTGGTGTCCCCGCCCGGACCCCCACAGGAGTGACGAACTGCGCGCCACCTCCCTTTATATAAGGTGCAACTGCACCACTTGACTACGAGAACTAAACGTTCAAGCAGCCTTAACCTCCCTATGAAGGCTTCCAAAAAGATAGTATATTGGCTTTCACGGCCGGTGAATTAAAACTCAGCAATTCTTCTAGGCTTGTGCCGTGTCTTGTGTGGGGTTTCGCCTAGGACACCAAGCTAGGCTCATCGGCGGGTTCTTGGTGTCCCCGCCCGGACCCCCACAGGAGTGACGAACTGCGCGCCACCTCCCTTTATATAAGGTGCAACTGCACCACTTGACTACGAGAACTAAAAGTTCAAGCAGCCTTAACCTCCCTATGAAGGCTTCCAAAAAGTTAGTATATTGGCTTTCACGGCCGGTGAATTAAAACTCAGCAAATCTTCTAGGTTTGTGCCGTGTCTTGTGTGGGGTTTCGCCTAGGACACCAAGCTAGGCTCATCGGCGGGCTCTTGGTGTCCCCGCCCGGACCCCCACAGGAGTGACGAACTGCGCGTCACCTCCCTTTATATAAGGTGCAACTGCACCACTTGACTACGAGAACTAAAAGTTCAAGCAGCCTTAACCTCCTTATGAAGGCTTCCAAAAAGATAGTATATTGGCATTCACGGCCGGTGAATTAAAACTCAGCAATTCTTCTATGTTTGTGCCGTGTCTTGTGTGGGGTTTCGCCTAGGACACCAAGCTAGGCTCATCGGCGGGCTCTTGGTGTCCCCGCTCGGTCCCCCACAGGAGTGACGAACTGCGCGCCACCTCCCTTTATATAAGGTGCAACTGCACCACTTGACTACGAGAACTAAAAGTTCAAGCAGCCTTAACCTCCCTATGAAGGCTTCCAAAAAGATAGTATATTGGCTTTCACGGCCGGTGAATTAAAACTCAGCAATTCTTCTAGGTTTGTGCCGTGTCTTGTGTGGGGTTTCGCCTAGGACACCAAGCTAGGCTCATCGGCGGGCTCTTGGTGTCCCCGCCCGGACCCCCACAGGAGTGACGAACTGCGCGCCACCTCCCTTTATATAAGGTGCAACTGCACCACTTGACTACGAGAACTAAAAGTTCAAGCAGCCTTAACCTCCCTATGAAGGCTTCCAAAAAGATAATATATTGGCTTTCACGGCCGGTGAATTAAAACTCAGCAATTCTTCTAGGTTTGTGCCGTGTCTTGTGTGGGGTTTCGCCTAGGACACCAAGCTAGGCTCATCGGCGGGCTCTTGGTGTCCCCGCCCGGACCCCCACAGGAGTGACGAACTGCGCGCCACCTCCCTTTATATAAGGTGCAACTGCACCACTTGACTACGAGAACTATAAGTTCAAGCAGCCTTAACCTCCCTATGAAGGCTTCCAAAAAGATAGTATATTGGCTTTCACGGCCGGTGAATTAAAACTCAGCAATTCTTCTAGGTTTGTGCCGTGTCTTGTGTGGGATTTCGCCTAGGACACCAAGCTAGGCTCATAAGCGGGTTCTTGGTGTCCCCGCCCGGACCCCCACAGGAGTGACGAACTGCGCGCCACCTCCCTTTATATAAGGTGCAACTGCACCACTTGACTACGAGAACTAAAAGTTCAAGCAGCTTTAACCTCCCTATGAAGGCTTCCAAAAAGATAGTATAATGGCTTTCACGGCTGGTGAATTAAAACTCAGCAATTCTTCTAGGTTTGTGCCGTGTCTTGTGTGGGGTTTCGCCTAGGACACCAAGCTAGGCTCATCGGCGGGCTCTTGGTGTCCCCGCCCGGACCCCCACAGGAGTGACAAACTGCGCGCCATCTCCCATTATATAAGGTGCAACTGCACCACTTGACTACGAGAACTAAAAGTTCAAGCAGCCTTAACCTCCCTATGAAGGCTTCCAAAAAGATAGTATATTGGCTTTCACGGCCGTTGAATTAAAACTCAGCAATTCTTCCAGGTTTGTGCCGTGTCTTGTGTGGGGTTTCGCCTAGGACACCAAGCTAGGCTCATCGGCGGGCTCTTGGTGTCCCCGCCCGGACCCTCACAGGAGTGACGAACTGCGCGCCACCTCCCTTTATATAAGGTGCAACTCCACCACTTGACTACGAGAACTAAAAGTTCAAGCAGCCTTAACCTCCCTATGAAGGCTTCCAAAAAGATAGTATATTGGCTTTCACGGCCGGTGAATTAAAACTCTGCAATTCTCCTAGGATTGTGCCGTGTCTTGTGTGGGGTTTCACCTAGGACACCAAGCTAGTCTCATCGGCGGGCTCTTGGTTGACCCGCCCGGACCCCCACAGGAGTGACGAACTGCGCGCCACCTCCCTTTATATAAGGTGCAACTGCACCACTTGACTACGAGAACTAAAAGTTCAAGCAGCCTTAACCTCCCTATGAAGGCTTCCAAAAAGATAGTATATTGGCTTTCACGGCCGGTGAATTAAAACTCAGCAATTCTTCTAGGATTGTGCCGTGTCTTGTGTGGGGTTTCGCCTAGGACACCAAGCTAGGCTCATCGGCGGGCTCTTGGTGTCCCCGCCCGGACCCCCACAGGAGTGACGAACTGCGCGCCACCTCCCTTTATATAAGGTGCAACTGCACCACTTGACTACGAGAACTAAAAGTTCAAGCAGCCTTAACCTCCCTATGAAGGCTTCCAAAAAGATAGTATATTGGCTTTCACGGCTGGTGAATTAAAACTCAGCAATTCTTCTAGGTTTGTGCCGTGTCTTGTGTGGGGTTTCGCCTAGGACACCAAGCTAGGCTCATCGGCGGGCTCTTGGTGTCCCCGCCCGGACCCCCACAGGAGTGACGAACTGCGCGCCACCTCCCTTTATATAAGGTGCAACTGCACCACTTGACTACGAGAACTAAAAGTTCAAGCAGCCTTACCCTCCCTATGAAGGCTTCCAAAAAGATAGTATATTGGCTTTCACGGCCGGTGAATTAAAACTCAGCAATTCTTCTAGGTTTGTGCCGTGTCTTGAGTGGGGTTTCGCCTAGGACACCAAGCTAGGCTCTTCGGCGGGCTCTTGGTGTCCCCGCCCGGACCCCCACAGGAGTGACGAACTGCGCGCCACCTCCCTTTATATAAGGTGCAACTGCACCACTTGACTACGAGAACTAAAAGTTCAAGCAGCCTTAACCTCCCTATGAAGGCTTCCAAAAATATAGTATATTGGCTTTCACGGCCGGTGAATTAAAACTCAGCAATTCTTCTAGATTTGTGCCGTGTCTTGTGTGGGGTTTCGCCTAGGACACCAAGCTAGGCTCATCGGCGGGCTCTTGGTGTCCCCGCCAGGACCCCCACAGGAGTGACGAACTGCAACAACAACAACAATAACTGGTTATTTCATTCCTTCTCCCGCGCGAAGTGCGGGAGGAGGCGGGCCATCGGCTAGACTAGTAGCCCTTAGGCCTTAGGAATTTAATTATTGAAATTTATTTTCTTATTATTGGTGTACGTCTTGACGTACGTATGGGTTGTATAATGATGGCGCAGAAGTCACCCCAACCAACAAAGCGGCCCCCCAGGGAGGGCCCCCCATCACACCGCACCCCTCTCGGGCCGGCATCCTGCTAGTCCCCCATTTATTTGTCACAAACAATGTGCATACATAATGAAAAATTTAACAATGGTTATGCAAAGGTAAACAGTTTACAATTTTAACTCAACATTAAATGATGGTTTTAGTTCTTTTCTTTGGTATGATGTTTTCTGTCATTGCAGAGTAGTGTCTTTCTTATTACATTATTACACAATTTCTGTTTCACACGTATTTTCATGTAGTATCATTAGACACTTGGCTCTCACAGATTATTACGGCACATATTCACTTCACTAGTTGTTGTGTGACTTGACGGTGGTTTCACTATTTTCTGGAGACGGAGCATTTCAGTGGGCATAAAGAAAGAAAAGAAAATGTAAATATATATAAGAAAATGGTACAGAGATGTGGCAATACAGTTGTAGGACGTATGTTTGAGCAGGCTGTATGCCTATGGCTCACTGAGCTTCCAAATGACCGAAAAGTCGCCAACCCAAAGTGTGTATTTTTATATTTTAACAAAAAAGGGGAGGTTGCTATTGATAGATAGTGGGCTGGGGGCGGGGTATTAGTTTAGTAGGGTACATTCATGGAAGTTAGGTGATTGGTGGTGGGAATAGGTGCGAATTTGCTGGGGTGCGGGTGTCGTCGAGGATAGCTTGGGCAAGGGGTGAGATGGTGAGGGCTTCTGTGAAAAAAGGTAAGTTATCTATACTAGCTTTGGTTAAATATTTGAGGCGGAGTTTATGAATAGTTGCAAGGATAGGCAGAAAGGAATACAGGGCTGTGAAATCTGCTGAAGGTGTATCGTAGGGGAGGTGATGGGCTAGGCGAAGGGCATGTCTGTCTAGTTTACAAAGATTAAAATAAAGAGGGGGGTCTGCGGTGATCCAGGATATCGAAGCGTAGAGAAGGACGGGGCGGATGAAAGTCTGGTAGATCTGTAGGATTTGGGGGGCTTTGAGGCCCCAGGTGTGGCCTTTAAGTTTCCGGGTGGCTGCTAGCCGGTGATAGGCACGGCGGTAGATGTTTTGGAGGTGGTGATTCCATTTAAAATTATTTTGAAATGTGATGCCTAGGTAGGTTATGATGTTTGTTTCAATAAGGGGAAGGGAGTGAAGGGTGAGTTGGATTTTGTTGCGTGGTCGGCAAATGCGGGCTTTTCGACGGAAGACGATAAATTGGGTTTTACGAGGGTTAACAGTAATGTGGGAAATGTTAAACCAGTCTTGAAGTCTATCTAGGTAAGCTTGTAGGAGTCTGGTAAGGCGGGGGCTGTAGGTGCTAGGCCGAGTATTGCTAAATCGTCTGCGAACTGGTAGAGGCGTAAGGGAGTGGGAGGGTGGGGTATGTCGTGTGTGAAGAGGAGATAGAGAAGGGGTGAAAGGGGAGATCCCTGTGGGACGCCGGCTCTGAGAGGGAAAACATAGGAATGTGCATTGCGCAAACGGATGTAGGCGGTGCGATAGTGTAGAAAGTTGTAGATGAGTCGAATAATAGAGGGGGGGAGGGAGAGGTGACGGAGTTTGAACATAAGAACTGGTAGATATACTGTATCGAAGGCTTTTTCAATGTCAAGGCATATGAGAGCGGCTGCGTGTCGAGGTTTGAGGTAAGCGTTAATTGAGGAAGTGAGGTGAAATAGGTGATCCTGGGTTGATCGTCGTTTGCGAAAACCGGCTTGGGACTCTGGGATGAGGTGTAGGGTTTCCAGATAGGTGGACATACGACGGGTAAGGATAAGTTCAAATATTTTGGAGAGTACAGGGAGTAGGCTGATGGGACGGTAAGAGTGTAGGTCGGAGGGGGGTTTGTTGGGTTTTAAGAATAGTTGGATAGAGGCTTTGCACCAGTGGGCTGGGTAAAAGCCGGTATATAACATGGTATTGTATATGAGACAAAGAATATGGAGAAAGGCGAGGGGGGCTTCTTGAACATGTCTGTATGTAAGCGTGTCAGTCCCTGGTGCGGTTGTTTTACGTCGGTGTAGGATACGGTTGATTTCCTTTGGAGTGATAGGGTGGTTTAGAGGGTGATCGTATTGAATTTGGGGAAAGTGATCGAATGAGGGGAGGAGGTCGGGAGTGTGGATTGGGTTGTTTAATCGATGGATAAGTAGATCATTTGGATTACAGAATTTAGGATTTTGGACGGGGGAAAAGACAGAGTGGAAATGGGTAGCAAACATGTTGGCTTTTTCTTGAAATGAAGTTGGCACTATGTTATCTGATCGTATAGGATATGTAGGGGAAGGAGGTTGGGTCTTCGTCAGTCGTCGGAACGTAGGCCAAAATTTGGAGGCATCGGGGGTATCGGAGAGTCGCGTACAGGTATTAGTCCAGTATTTGCGTTTTATAGCTTTTATATATGATTTGGCATGGCGATGGTGAAGTCGATGTTGGTGTAGGTCAGCCGGGTCACGAGTGCGGATATATGTACGGTAATAGTCATGGGAGAGACGGAGGAGTTTCAAGGCTTTTGGAGGTAATGGCGGTTTAGTTGGATGGCGGGAATGGCGAGGGATATGAAGGCGATCGGCAGTCAGGAGGGCAGATTCTGCTTCTACTATAAGGGTTTGGAGATTGGGAAGGGAGGTTGGTGGTGTGGTTGTTTCTAGGAGTGAGGTGATGGTGTTTCGGTAGGCGTTCCAGTTGGTTTTCTTATATTGACGGGTGGGAGGGGGACGGTTTGAGTCTGTTGAACGGGGAAATATGTTTGGTATGGATATGAGTGCAGGAAGATGGTCGCTTCCGTTATGAGGTAGGAGTTTGACTTCAGGGTTAGCACAGAGGGTGGGAGGCATGAGGATGACATCCGGGGTTGAATTTGTGTGTGGAATAGTGTGCGCTGGGAAGGGAACCAGCACTCCTCGGGTCTGACGTAGCAAGTTTTGAAAATTGTTATTATCTGTTACATTGTATGAATTTATATTGATATCTGCGGCTAGTATGTAGTTGGTGAAGGTACGATCGATATGTTGTAAAAAATCTATAGGAGGAGGGGTTCGAGGTGATAAATAAAGAGTGACTATGGTAAAAGTTTTGGATGGCGCGAAAATTTCCAGAATGAGATATTCTGAAAAGTTGCGTGGCCAATTATAGAAATGCTGTTTGACTGTTAAGTTACGGTGTACTCCAACTGCTACTCCTCCCCGCGCCGCACCAGACGGCCTATCTGCACGATAGATAGTGAACGGGGGCAAGTGCAGCTGTTGGATAGGGTTGAGAAAAGTTTCATTTAGAATAAAAATTTCCGGGGAGTGCTGATTGATGGCAAACTCAAAGGTGACCCGGTTGGCACGCAGAGAACGGATGTTATCATAGTAAATTTGTAAAGTCATCTTAGCTTATAGGGGGAGCACTGGCAAGGGGGAAGAATGCATAATGCATTCTATTCCCTGCATAAGCAATATCTACGTGGGTATGGAACACCAACCGGGCCGCCATTTGAATGTGTTGGGTGATGAGGGGACGGTGGAATGGGAGACAGTTTTGCAATACCATGGACATGAACCTAATAATATTTTCTGTACTAGGGGAGGGGAGGGTAGAAGAAGGAGCAGGGGTGGGGAGGTCTTGGGAGATCACTGGGATGACGGTTTCTGGTTCGGCAGGAGTTGGGGGGGGGGGGGTCGGTTTTTACACTTATAGCTGAAGGCTGGATGAGGAAGGGTACAGTTTACACATTTTGGGTTTGCACGGTTATTACACAAAGATGTTGGGTGGTCCAAACTGCATATGCCACATACCTGGGGTTGCACAAAAGGTGCTCCTGGAGCATGATCATAGCGTTGGCATTTCTCGCACCTCATCCTTTGAGGGCCTGAAGCGCGGGAAGGCTCAACGCGGTGACGCCTAGCATAAATTAATGCCCCGTCTCTCAGAAGTGCATCCAGAGTGGCAGTGTCCCGGCTTAGGATTCTGACGAGCGTCGTGGGTCCCGCGTTGTTTTTAATGCGGATGGCTCTGAAGATGGTATGTCCTTGTTGAGTTAGTTGCTGGGCCACTTCATCATCCGTGTACAGCTGGTCGACTCCGTATACCACCACTGATAGTAGGGGGGTGGGGCGGGAAGGGGGGGCATAGGGGCGGGAAGGTTGAAGGTTGGATAAATTGGTGGCCTGCGTGCGAGGTCCAAATTGGGCTAGTCCTATTGTGTGTACCAGATGGTGGTAGAATGGCTGCGCTGTTTTGATATTATAGCCCTCTTTAGTTTTCTGGAGTTCAAGTTGGTATGATTGGAGGTCGGGGGTGAAGGAAGATATGATCGTGTATAAAGAGCGAGGGTTTGCCTTAGCAAACCTCCCTTTATATAAGGTGCAACTGCTCCACTTGACTACGAGAACTAAAATTTCAAGCAGCCTTAACCTCCCTATGAAGGCTTCCAAAATGATAGTATATTGGCTTTCACGGCCGGTGAATTAAAACTCAGCAATTCTTCTAGGTTTGTGCCGTGTCTTGTGTGGGGTTTCGCCTAGGACATCAAGCTAGGCTCATCGGCGGGCTCTTGGTGTCCCCGCCCGGACCCCCACAGGAGTGACGAACTGCGCGCCACCTCCCTTTATATAAGGTGCAACTGCATCACTTGACTACGAGAACTAAAAGTTCAAGCAGCCTTAACCTCCCTATGAAGGCTTCCAAAAAGATAGTATATTGGCTTTCACGGCCGGTGAATTAAAACTCTGCAATTCTTCTAGTATTGTGCCGTGTCTTGTGTGGGGTTTCGCCTAGGACACCAAGCTAGGCTCATCGGCGGGCTCTTGGTGTCCCCGCCCGGACCCCCACAAGAGTGACGAAATGCGCGCCATCTCCCTTTATATAAGGTGCAACTGCACCACTTGACTACGAGAACTAAAAGTTCAAGCAGCCTTAACCTCCCTATGAAGGCTTCCAAAAAGATAGTATATTGGCTTTCACGGCCGGTGAATTAAAACTCAGCAATTCTTCTAGGTTTGTGCCGTGTCTTGTGTGGGGTTTCGCCTAGGACACCAAGCTAGGCTCATCGGCGGGCTCTTGGTGTCCCCGCCCGGACCCCCACAGGAGTGACGAACTGCGCGCCACCTCCCTTTATATAAGGTGCAACTCCACCACTTGACTACGAGAACTAAAAGTTCAAGCAGCCTTAACCTCCCTATGAAGGCTTCCAAAAACATAGTATATCGGCTTTCACGGCCGGTGAATTAAAACTCTGCAATTCTCCTAGGATTGTGCCGTGTCTTGTGTGGGGTTTCGCCTAGGACACCAAGCTAGGCTCATCGGCGGGCTCTTGGTGTCCCCGCCCGGACCCCCACAGGAGTGACGAACTGCGCGCCACCTCCCTTTATATAAGGTGCAACTGCAAAAGGCTTCCAAAAAGATAGTATATTGGCTTTCACGGCCGGTGAATTAAAACTCAGCAATTCTTCTAGGTTTGTGCCGTGTCTTGTGTGGGGTTTCGCCTAGGACACCAAGCTAGGCTGATCGGCGGGCTCTTGGTGTCCCCGCCCGGACCCCCACAGGAGTGACGAACTGCGCGCCAACTCCCTTTATATAAGGTGCAACTGCACCACTTGACTACGAGAACTAAAAGTTCAAGCAGCCTTAACCTCCCTATGAAGGCTTCCAAAAAGATAGTATATTGGCTTTCACGGCCGGTGAATTAAAACTCAGCAATTCTTCTAGGTTTGTGCCGTGTCTTGTGTGGGGTTTCGCCTAGGACACCAAGCTAGGCTCATCGGCGGGCTCTTGGTGTCCCCGCCCGGACCCCCACAGGAGTGACGAACTGCGCGCCACCTCCCTTTATATAAGGTGCAACTGCACCACTTGACTACGAGAACTAAAAGTTCAAGCTGCCTTACCCTCCCTATGAAGGCTTCCAAAAAGATAGTATATTGGCTTTCACGGCCGGTGAATTAAAACTCAGCAATTCTTCTAGATTTGTGCCGTGTCTTGTGTGGGGTTTCGCCTAGGACACCAAGCTAGGCTCATCGGCGGGCTCTTGGTGTCCCCGCCCGGACCCCCACAGGAGTGACGAACTGCGCGCCACCTCCCTTTATATAAGGTGCAACTGCTCCACTTGACTACGAGAACTAAAAGTTCAAGCAGCCTTAACCTCCCTATGAAGGCTTCCAAAATGATAGTATATTGGCTTTCACGGCCGGTGAATTAAAACTCAGCAATTCTTCTAGGTTTGTGCCGTGTCTTGTGTGGGGTTTCGCCTAGGACATCAAGCTAGGCTCATCGGCGGGCACTTGGTGTCCCCGCCCGGACCCCCACAGGAGTGACGAACTGCGCGCCACCTCCCTTTATATAAGGTGCAACTGCATCACTTGACTACGAGAACTAAAAGTTCAAGCAGCCTTAACCTCCCTATGAAGGCTTCCAAAAAGATAGTATATTGGCTTTCACGGCCGGTGGATTAAAACTCTGCAATTCTCCTAGAATTGTGCCGTGTCTTGTGTGGGGTTTCGCCTAGGACACCAAGCTAGGCTCATCGGCGGGCTCTTGGTTGACCCGCCCGGACCCCCACAGGAGTGACGAACTGCGCGCCACCTCCCTTTATATAAGGTGCAACTGCAAAAGGCTTCCAAAAAGATAGTATATTGACTTTCACGGCCGGTGAATTAAAACTCAGCAATTCTTCAAGGTTTGTGCCGTGTCTTGTGTGGGGTTTCGCCTAGGACACCAAGCTAGGCTCATCGGCGGGCTCTTGGTGTCCCCGCCCGGACCCCCACAGGAGTGACGAACTGCGCGCCACCTCCCTTTATATAAGGTGCAACTGCACCACTTGACTACGAGAACTAAAAGTTCAAGCAGCCTTAACCTCCCTATGAAGGCTTCCAAAAAGATAGTATATTGGCTTTCACGGCCGGTGAATTAAAACTCAGCAATTCTTCTAGGTTTGTGCCGTGTCTTGTGTGGGGTTTCGCCTAGGACACCAAGCTAGGCTCATCGGCGGGCTCTTGGTGTCCCCGCCCGGACCCCCACAGGAGTGACGAACTGCGCGCCACCTCCCTTTATATAAGGTGCAACTGCACCACTTGACTACGAGAACTAAAAGTTCAAGCTGCCTTACCCTCCCTATGAAGGCTTCCAATAAGATAGTATATTGGCTTTCACGGCCGGTGAATTAAAACTCAGAAATTCTTCTAGGTTTGTGCCGTGTCTTGAGTGGGGTTTCGCCTAGGACACCAAGCTAGGCTCATCGGCGGGCTCTTGGTGTCCCCGCCCGGACCCCCACAGGAGTGACGAACTGCGCGCCACCTCCCTTTATATAAGGTGCAACTGCACCACTTGACTACGAGAACTAAAAGTTCAAGCAGCCTTAACCTCCCTATGAAGGCTTCCAAAAATATAGTATATTGGCTTTCACGGCCGGTGAATTAAAACTCAGCAATTCTTCTAGATTTGTGCCGTGTCTTGTGTGGGGTTTCGCCTAGGACACCAAGCTAGGCTCATCGGCGGGCTCTTGGTGTCCCCGCCCGGACCCCCACAGGAGTGACGAACTGCGCGCCACCTCCCTTTATATAAGGTGCAACTGCTCCACTTGACTACGAGAACTAAAATTCAAGCAGCCTTAACCTCCCTATGAAGGCTTCCAAAATGATAGTATATTGGCTTTCACGGCCGGTGAATTAAAACTCAGCAATTCTTCTAGGTTTGTGCCGTGTCTTGTGTGGGGTTTCGCCTAGGACATCAAGCTAGGCTCATCGGCGGGCTATTGGTGTCCCCGCCCGGACCCCCACAGGAGTGACGAACTGCGGGCCACCTCCCTTTATATAAGGTGCAACTGCATCACTTGACTACGAGAACTAAAAGTTCAAGCAGCCTTAACCTCCCTATGAAGGCTTCCAAAAAGATAGTATATTGGCTTTCACGGCCGGTGAATTAAAACTCTGCAATTCTTCTAGTATTGTGCCGTGTCTTGTGTGGGGTTTCGCCTAGGACACCAAGCTAGGCTCATCGGCGGGCTCTTGGTGTCCCCGCCCGGACCCCCACAGGAGTGACGAACTGCGCACCACCTCCCTTTATATAAGGTGCAACTGCACCACTTGACCACGAGAACTAAAAGTTCAAGCAGCCTTAACCTCCCTATGAAGGCTTCCAAAAAGATAGTATATTGGCTTTCACGGCCGGTGAATTAAAACTCAGCAATTCTTCTAGGTTTGTGCCGTGTCTTGTGTGGGGTTTCGCCTAGGACACCAAGCTAGGCTCATCGGCGGGCTCTTGGTGTCCCCGCCCGGACCCCCACAGGAGTGACGAACTGCGCGCCACCTCCCTTTATATAAGGTGCAACTGCACCACTTGACTACGAGAACTAAAATTCAAGCAGCCTTAACCTCCCTATGAAGGCTTCCAAAAAGATAGTATATTGGCTTTCACGGCCGGTGAATTAAAACTCAGCAATTCTTCTAGATTTGTGCCGTGTCTTGTGTGGGGTTTCGCCTAGGACACCAAGCTAGGCTCATCGGCGGGCTCTTGGTGTCCCTGCCCGGACCCCCACAGGAGTGACGAACTGCGCGCCACCTCCCTTTATATAAGGTGCAACTGCACCACTTGACTACGAGAACTAAAAGTTCAAGCAGCCTTAACATCCCTATGAAGGCTTTCAAAAAGATAGTATATTGGCTTTCACGGCCGGTGAATTAAAACTCAGCAATTCTTCTAGGCTTGTGCCGTGTCATGTGTGGGGTTTCGCCTAGGACACCAAGCTAGGCTCATCGGCGGGCTCTTGGTGTCCCCGCCCGGACCCCCACAGGAGTGACGAACTGCGCGCCACCTCCCTTTATATAAGGTGCAACTGCACCACTTGACTACGAGAACTAAAAGTTCAAGCTGCCTTAACCTCCCTATGAAGGCTCCCAAAAAGGTAATATATTGCCTTTCACGGCCGGTGAATTAAAACTCAGCAATTCTTCTAGGTTTGTGCCGTGTCTTGTGTGGGGTTTCGCCTAGGACACCAAGCTAGGCTCATCGGCGGGCTCTTGGTGTCCCCGCCCGGACCCCCACAGGAGTGACGAACTGCGCGCCACCTCCCTTTATATAAGGTGCAACTGCACCACTTGACTACGAGAACTAAAAGTTCAAGCAGCCTTAACCTCCCTATGAAGGCTTCCAAAAAGATAGTATATTGGCTCTCACGGCCGGTGAATTAAAACTCAGCAATTCTTCTAGGTTTGTGCCGTGTCTTGTGTGGGGTTTCGCCTAGGACACCAAGCTAGGCTCATCGGCGGGCTCTTGGTGACCCCGCCCGTACCCCGACAGGAGTGACGAACTGCGCGCCACCTCCCTTTATATAAGGTGCAACTGCACCACTTGACTACGAGAACTAAAAGTTCAAGCTGCCTTAACCTCCCTATGAAGGCTCCCAAAAAGGTAATATATTGCCTTTCACGGCCGGTGAATTAAAACTCAGCAATTCTTCTAGGTATGTGCCGTGTCTTGTGTGGGGTTTCGCCTAGGACACCAAGCTAGGCTCATCGGCGGGCTCTTGGTGTCCCCGCCCGGACCCCCACAGGAGTGACGAACTGCGCGCCACCTCCCTTTATATAAGGTGCAACTGCACCACTTGACTACGAGAACTAAAAGTTCAAGCAGCCTTAACCTCCCTATGAAGGCATCCAAAAAGATAGTATATTGGCTCTCACGGCCGGTGAATTAAAACTCAGCAATTCTTCTAGGTTTGTGCCGTGTCTTGTGTGGGGTTTCGCCTAGGACACCAAGCTAGGCTCATCGGCGGGCTCTTGGTGACCCCGCCCGTACCCCGACAGGAGTGACGAACTGCGCGCCACCTCCCTTTATATAAGGTGCAACTGCACCACTTGGCTACGAGAACTAAAAGTTCAAGCAGCCTTAACCTCCCTATGAAGGCTTCCAAAAAGATAGTATATTGGCTTTCACGGCTGGTGAATTAAAACTCAGCAATTCTTCTAGGTTTGTGCCGTGTCTTGTGTGGGGTTTCGCCTAGGACACCAAGCTAGGCTCATCGGCGGGCTCTTGGTGTCCCCGCCCGGACCCCCACAGGAGTGACGAACTGCGCGCCATCTCCTTTTATATAAGGTGCAACTGCACCACTTGACTACGAGAACTGAAAGTTCAAGCAGCCTTAACCTCCCTATGAAGGCTTCAAAAAAGATAGTATATTGGCTTTCACGGCCGGTGAATTAAAACTCAGCAATTCTTCTAGGTTTGTGCCGTGTCTTGTGTGGGGTTTCGCCTAGGACACCAAGCTAGGCTTATCGGCGGGCTCTTGGTGTCCCCGCCCGGACCCCCACAGGAGTGACGAACTGCGCGCCACCTCCCTTTATATAAGGTGCAACTCCACCACTTGACTACGAGAACTAAAAGTTCAAGCAGCCTTAACCTCCCTATGAAGGCTTCCAAAAAGATAGTATATTGGCTTTCACGGCCGGTGAATTAAAACTCTGCAATTCTTCTAGGTTTGTGCCGTGTCTTGTGTGGGGTTTCGCCTAGGACATCAAGCTAGGCTCATCGGCGGGCTCTTGCTGTCCCCGCCCGGACCCCCACAGGAGTGACGAACTGCGCGCCACCTCCCTTTATATAAGGTGCAACTGCACCACTTGACTACGAGAACTAAAAGTTCAAGCAGCCTTACCCTCCCTATGAAGGCTTCCAAAAAGATAGTATATTGGCTTGCACGGCCGGTGAATTAAAACTCAGCAATTCTTCTAGGTTTGTGCCGTGTCTTGAGTGGGGTTTCGCCTAGGACACCAAGCTAGGCTCATCGGCGGGCTCTTGGTGTCCCCGCCCGGACCCCCACAGGAGTGACGAACTGCGCGCCACCTCCCTTTATATAAGGTGCAACTGCACCACTTGACTACGAGAACTAAAAGTTCAAGCAGCCTTAACCTCCCTATGAAGGCTTCCAAAAATATAGTATATTGTCTTTCACGGCCGGTGAATTAAAACTCAGCAATTCTTCTAGATTTGTGCCGTGTCTTGTGTGGGGTTTCGCCTAGGACACCAAGCTAGGCTCATCGGCGGGCTCTTGGTGTCCCCGCCCGGACCCCCACAGGAGTGACGAACTGCGCGCCACCTCCCTTTATATAAGGTGCAACTGCTCCACTTGACTACGAGAACTAAAAGTTCAAGCCGACTTAACCTCCCTATGGAGGCTTCCAAAAAGATAGTATATTGGCTTTCACGGCCGGTGAATTAAAACTCAGCAATTCTTCTAGGTTTGTGCCGTGTCTTGTGTGGGGTTTCGCCTAGGACACCAAGCTAGGCTCATCGGCGGGCTCTTGGTGTCCCCGCCCGGACCGCCACAGGAGTGACGAACTGTTCTTCTTCTAGTTGTTATTTCAATTCCTGCTTCCGCGCGAAGCGCGGGAGCAGGCGGGCCATCGGCTAGACTAGTAGCCCTTAGGCCATTGGATATTTGTTATTTTAATTTTAATGAAATTATTTTGCTGGGAGCATGTCAGGACATGTGTGAATTGAATGATTTCTCTGTTTGGTGGCGCAGAGGTCACCCCGACCAACAAAGGAGACCCCCCAAGGAAAGGCCCAACACAACACCCCGCCCGGGCCGAGGCCGCACTCACACCCCCATTTATTGTTCAACACAATGTTACATACAGAAGGCACAAGACATAAAACGATATGTGGGCAAAAACAAATGTACACTAATATATAAATACAAAACATATATATACATATTTCAATCAAAGTTCCTTGGATTTATCCTAGTTTCTTGTTCTTTCTTTGTCCATAATCGTATGATTTGTTAAGCATAGTTTAGAGAATACACTTGTTTGGGGAAGTATAATCACTGGGGGCAATCACACGGATATGGAGCACTTTTCACTGGCAGTACATTGAATGGGTATCGGAGAGATGCGACTAGTGAAAGCGATATCTTTGAAGGCTATGCGCCGAACACTCACTGGACTTCAACGTGACTGGGTTGACACCACCCCCAGGAGCGCGCGGAAAGTAGATGAAGCGACGTGTGTTTCATAGCCAAAGGCAGCTGGGGGTGGAGGGCTGAGCTGTGTTGAGGAGACTAGGTTATGGGTGGGGGAAAGAGATGAGAATTTGCAGGGGTGCGGTTGTCATTGAGGATATCTTGGGCAAGGGGAGAGACAGATAGAGCTTCGGAAAAGAATGGGAGGTTTGCGAGACGAGCACGGGTAAGGTACTTTAGGCGTAGGTTATGTAGAGTAGTGATAATCGTAGGAAAGGTATAGAGGGTGGTAAAATCAGCGGATGGTGTGTCATAAGGTAGGCGGTATGCCATGCGGAGGGCATGACGATCAAGTTTTAGCAGATTAAAATAAAGAGGAGGGGGCGCGGTGAGCCAGGACATGGAAGCGTAGAGTAGGACAGGGAGGATGAAAGCACGGTATATACGGATGATGATAGGGGCTTTCAGGCCCCAGGTATGGCCGGTGAGGGAGCGGGTAGCAGTTAGACGATGAAGGGCGCGGCTGGTAAGGAGGCGGAGATGGTGGGTCCATTGTAGGTTGTTTTGAAAGGTGATACCGAGGTATATGAGTTTATTGGTTTCGAGAAGAGGGAGAGAGTTCAGGGTGAGATGGATTCGGTGGCGGGGAGGGCAGAGGCGGGATTTTCTTCTAAAGACTATGAATTGGGTTTTCCGAGCATTGACTGTTATATGAGAAGAGAGGAACCAGGACTGAAGAGTGTTGAGGTAGGATTGGAGAAGATTTTGTAGTTTGGGGGCAGTGTGACCGAGGGCGAGGATAGCTAGGTCGTCAGCAAATTGATAAAGGCGTAGTGGGGGAGGTGGGTGTGGAATAACGTGGGTAAATAAAAGGTAGAGTAAGGGGGAAAGTGGCGACCCCTGGGGGACGCCGGCACCAATGGAGAAGGTGTAGGAATGTGCAGAATTGATTCGGATAGAGGCTGTGCGGTGTGATAAGAAATTATATATCAGACGGATAAGGGAAGGGGGGATGGGGAGATGTCGGAGTTTGTATAAGAGTACGGGGTGGTAGACCTTATCGAAAGCTTTCTCTACATCGAGGCATATGAGAGCAGCAGTGCGGCGAGGTTTCATGAAAGCGGACAATGAAGCGGTTAAGTGGAAAAGGTGGTCTTGCGTCGATCGGTGGGCACGGAAGCCGGCTTGGGATTCGGGTAGTAAATGGAGAGGTTCGAGATAGGAGCTGATTCGTTTTGCAAGGATTAGTTCGAATAGTTTGGATAGTACTGGAAGAAGGCTTATGGGGCGGTAGGAGTTTATATCAGAGGGAGCTTTGTGGGGTTTCAGGAAAAGAAGGATGGAAGCTTTACACCAGTGGGTGGGATAAAAACCGGTGTATAGCATTGTGGTATATATAAGGGAAAGAACATGGGTAAGAATGGGGGGGGGGGGCGGCTTGGAGGTGCCGGTAGGTAATGGTATCGGTTCCTGGAGCGGTGTTTTTACGATGGCGAAGAATTGATGTGATTTCAGAAGGAGAAATGGGATGATTAAGAGGATGAGAGTAATCAATGTTAGTAAAGTGAGCGAAGGAAGGTTGGAGGTCAGGTGTAAGTTTCGGGTCTTGAAGACGTTGGATAAGCACATCATTTGGATTTTGGAATTGAGGGTTGTTGGTTGGAGAGAAAACATGGTAGTAGTGAGATGCAAAAAAGTTAGCCTTTTCGAGGGGAGTAGTGGGAACTGAGGTGGGGGTATAAATGGGGTAGGTAGGGTGGGATGGACGAGACTTCGTGAGGCGTTGAAAGGTAGACCAGAATTTAGAAGGATCGGGTGTGTCATCCAGACGGGTGCATGCATCGTTCCAGGTTTTGCGTTTTATAGCACGGATATAAGATTTGGCATGACGGAGATGGCGACGATGTTGGCGGAGGGTGTCAGGATCTCGGGTGCGGAGATAGGCCCGATAATAGTCATGGGCTATGCGTAAAAGGTTAAGGGCCTTTGGGGGTATAGGAGGTTTGGTAGGGTGGTAAGAGTGGCGGGGGATATGAAGCCGGTCGGCAGTAAGGAGAGCATGTTCAGTTTCGGCGATTAGTGTGAGAAGATTTGGTAGAGATGTCGGGGAGGTGTGGGGGGTAAGGAGATCAGTAACAGTGGCTCGATACTCAGACCAGTTGGTCTTTGTAAAACGTCGAGTAGGAGGGGGCCGGTATGGGGCATCTGGGCGGGGAAAAATGTGGGGTATCGAGATCAGAGCTGGAACATGGTCACTACCAATAGATGGAAGCATACGGACTAGTGGATGAGGGGTTAGGGTTGGGGAAATGAGCATGACATCAGGGGTAGAATTTGTTGAGGGTATTGTGGGCGAGGGAAAGGGAACGAGCACTCCACGGATACTATGAAGGAGATTGTGGAAAATAGTTTGTTCTTGCACCGTGTAGGAGTTGATATTAATGTCAGCTGCTAGGAAATAATTGGGAAAGGTGCGATCAAGGTATTGGAGAAAAGCAATAGGGGGAGGGGTCTTTGGGGATAAATAAAGGGTAGCTACGGTGAACGTCTTGGAGGGGGCAAAAATTTCAAGGATTAGGTATTCTGTGAAATGATGAGGAAAGGTATAGAAATGACGTTTGACTGTAAGGTTACGCTGAACACCGACCGCTACCCCGCCCGCAAGCCGCGCTCCGTACGGCCGATCCGCTCGGTAGACGACATACGGGGGGAGGCACAGCCGGTGGGAGGGACCAAGGAAAGTTTCGTTGAGGATAAATATGTCCGGGGAGTGCTCTAAAAGGGAAAGTTCAAAGGTCGGCCGGTTGGAGGTGACAGAGCGGATGTTGTCATAGTATATTTTAAGCGCCATGATTAGTTGAGAAGGGGAACACTCGCTAGCGGGACGAATGCAAAGTGCATCCTATTACCCGCATAGGCTATGTCAAAATGAGTGTTGAATATCAACCGGGCCGCCATTTGAACTTGGTTGAGGACAAGAGGACGGTGGAATGGGAGACAATTCTGTAGGACCATGGTAATGAAGCGAATAATGTTTTCGGTACTAGGGGTGGGAAGGGCGGAGGAAGGAGCTGGGGTAGGTAGGTCTTGGGAAACTACTGGTACGACGGTTTCAGGCTGGGTGGGAATGTGATCAGGTCGGCTTTTACATTTAAAACTGAAGGCCGGGTGAGGAAGGGAGCAATTGATACATTTAGGGGAGGTTCTGTTTTGGCACATAGATGTAGGGTGTTCCTGACTGCAGATACCACATACCTCAGCATGGACACAGGGTGCTCCCGGGGCGTGGTCATATCGCTGACACTTATCGCATCGCATCCTCTGGGGGGCGGCTGCACGGGAAGGTTCCACTCGATGGCGACGGGCAAAGATGATGGCCCCATCGCGGAGAAGAGCGTCCAGAGACCCGGTGTCACGGCTGAGGATCCGGACAAGTGAGGTTGGGCCAGTGTTGTTCCTTATCCTGGCCACACGGAAGATGGTAAGTCCTTGAAGGCCGAGCTGCTGGGCGACATCTTCTTCTGAGTATTCCCGGTCGACACCATAGGCGACGACCGAGAGGAGGGGGGTAGGGCGGGAGGGAGGGGGGTTAGGGCGTGGAGGCTGGA
Source organism: Meconema thalassinum (assembly GCA_946902985.2). NCBI lineage: Eukaryota > Metazoa > Arthropoda > Insecta > Orthoptera > Tettigoniidae > Meconema > Meconema thalassinum. The sequence continues at coordinate 42,951,700 of OX336401.1, read as the reverse complement.
AGTTGGATAGGTTTTTGGCACGGGTACGAGGGCCGAACTGTGCTAGACCAATGGTGTTCGTTAGGTGCTGGTAGAAGGGCTTTGCAGTTTTGATATTATACCCTTCGCGGGTGCGTTGTAACTCCAGGCGGTAGGAGGCGAGGTCAGGGGTAAAGGAGGAAATGATTGTGAAAAGGGTGCGGGGGTTTGACTTAGCGAGGTCAATGTCGGTAAGCTTGATGACATAGAATGCAGGTGAGGGAAGGGGGTTTGGGTTTATAACGCTTCGCTGGCGAACTTGAGGATGTAGAGCTGGGTTCTGGGCTGCCACAGCGTATGAGCGAAGAGTGCCTGGCATATATGAAGCTGTGGGTATAGCCATTGATGGTGGTGGAAGGTTTGGCAGTTGAAGTGGTGCTAGTTGACGATTTTCAAAAGGCAAGAAGTCAATTCCACTCACCGAAGGCCCAGTTGGTTCTGCCGAAGTTGGAGCTGAACACGATGTATATGTGGAGCCAGAAGAGATCTCATCACCGCATTTTCTTTTGGCCTGTGAAGTAGGGCTGTTAGCTGCGTCCGATGTAGTGCGAGAGCACTTTATCTGTTGAGTTTCCATGGTATGTTGTGGCGTCGGTGGTGAATCGAATATGCTCTGCGACAGCCGTCTCTGAGGTGCCGGCGGTTTGCCGGAGTCCGACATGACGTATGGATACTATCTCGTATGATCTGGTAAGCTCGTGAATGTTCTGGAAAATTCTGGAAAATGCAGATGAAGGTGCTGATGACCAGAGTTTCCTCGCTGAAAATGTCTGATGAGCGGTGAAATTCGTAGAACTTTGATGTTTTGTGACGGTCCAGAGCACTAGATAGAAGAACACAGTGAGTGACGACGAACTGCGCGCCACCTCCCTTTATATAAGGTGCAACTCCACCACTTGACTACGAGAACTAAAAGTTCAAGCAGCCTTAACCTCCCTATGAAGGCTTCCAAAAAGATAGTATATTGGCTTTCACGGCCGGTGAATTAAAACTCTGCAATTCTTCTAGGATTGTGCCGTGACTTGTGTGGGGTTTCGCCTAGGACACCAAGCTAGGCTCATCGGCGGGGTCTTGGTGTCCCCGCCCGGACCCCCACAGGAGTGACGAACTGCGCGCCACCTCCCTTTATATAAGGTGCAACTGCACCACTTGACTACGAGAACTAAAAGTTCAAGCAGCCTTAACCTCCCTATGAAGGCTTCCAAAAAGATAGTATATTGGCTTTCACGGCCGGTGAATTAAAACTCAGCAATTCTTCTAGGTTTGTGCCGTGTCTTGTGTGGGGTTTCGCCTAGGACACCAAGCTAGGCTCATCGGCGGGCTCTTGGTGTCCCTGCCTGGACCCCCACAGGAGTGACGAACTGCGCGCCACCTCCCTTTATATAAGGTGCAACTGCACCACTTGACTACGAGAACTAAAAGTTCAAGCAGCCTTAACCTCCCTATGAAGGCTTCCAAAAAGATAGTATATTGGCTTTCACGGCCGGTGAATTAAAACTCAGCAATTCTTCTAGGCTTGTGCCGTGTCATGTGTGGGGTTTCGCATAGGACACCAAGCTAGGCTCATCGGCGGGCTCTTGGTGTCCCCGCCCGGACCCCCACAGGAGTGACGAACTGCGCGCCACCTCCCTTTATATAAGGTGCAACTGCACCACTTGACTACGAGAACTAAAAGTTCAAGCTGCCTTAACCTCCCTATGAAGGCTCCCAAAAAGATAATATATTGGCTTTCACGGCCGGTGAATTAAAACTCAGCAATTCTTCTAGGTTTGTGCCGTGTCTTGTGTGGGGTTTCGCCTAGGACACCAAGCTAGGCTCATCGGCGAGCTCTTGGTGTCCCCGCCCGGACCCCCACAGGAGTGAAGAACTGCGCGCCACCTCCCTTTATATAAGGTGCAACTGCACCACTTGACTACGAGAACTACAAGTTCAAGCAGCCTTAACCTCCCTATGAAGGCTTCCAAAAAGATAGTATATTGGCTTTCACGGCCGGTGAATTAAAACTCGGCAATTCTTCTAGGTTTGTGCCGTGTCTTGTGTGGGGTTTCGCCTAGGACACCAAACTAGGCTCATCGGCGGGCTCTTGGTGTCCCCGCCCGGACCCCCACAGGAGTGACGAACTGCGCGCCACCTCCCTTTATATAAGGTGCAACTGCACCACTTGACTACGAGAACTAAAAGTTCAAGCAGCCTTAACCTCCCTATGAAGGCTTCCAAAAAGATAGTATATTGGCTTTCACGGCCGGTGAATTAAAACTCAGCAATTCTTCTAGGTTTGTGCCGTGTCTTGTGTGGGGTTTCGCCCTGTGGGGGTCCGGGCGGGGACACCAAGAGCCCGCCGATGAGCCTAGCTTGGTGTCCTAGGCGAAACCCCACACAAGACACGGCACAAAACTAGAAGAATTGCTGAGTTTTAATTCACCGGCCGTGAAAGCTAATATACTATCTTTTTGGAAGCCTTCATGGGAGGTTAAGGCTGCTTGAACTTTTAGTTCTCGTAGTCAAGTGGTGCAGTTGCACCTTATATGAAGGGAGGTGGCGCGCAGTTCGTCACTCCTGTGGGGGGGTCCGGGCGGGGACACCAAGAGCCCGCCGATGAGCCTAGCTTGGTGTCCTAGGCGAAAGGCCACACAAGACACGGCACAAACCTAGAAGAATTGCTGAGTTTTAAATTCACCGGCCGTGAAAGCCAATATACTACCTTTTTGGAAGCCTTCATTTGGAGGTTAAGGCTGCTTGAACTTTTAGTTCTCGTAGTCAAGTGGTGCAGTTACACCTTATATAAAGGGAGGTGGCGCGCAGTTCGTCACTCCTGTGGGGGTCCGGGCGGGGACAACAAGAGCCCGCCGATGAGCCTAGCTTGGTGTCCTAGGCGAAACCCCACACAAGACACGGCACAAACCTAGAAGAATTGCTGAGTTTTAATTCACCGGCCGTGAAAGCCAATATACTATCTTTTTGGAAGCCTTCATAGGGAGGTTAAGGCTGCTTGAACTTTTAGTTCTCGTAGTCAAGTTGTGCAGTTGCACCTTATATAAAGGGAGGTGGCGCGCAGTTCGTCATTCCTGTGGGGGTCCGGGCGGGGACACGAAGACCCCGCCGATGAGCCTAGCTTGGTGTCCTAGGCGAACCCCACACAAGACACGGCACAAACCTAGAAGAATTGCTGAGTTTTAATTCACCGGCCGTGAAAGCCAATATACTATCTTTTTGGAAGCCTTCATAGGGAGGTTAAGGCTGCTTGAACTTTTAGTTCTCGTAGTCAAGTGGTGCCGTTGCACCTTATATAAAGGGAGGTGGCGCGCAGTTCGTCACTCCTGTGGGGGTCCGGGCGGGGACACCAAGAGCCCGCCGATGAGCCTAGCTTGGTGTCCTAGGCAAAACCCCACACAAGACACGGCACAAACCTAGAAGAATTGCTGAGTTTTAATTCACCGGCTGTGAATGCCAATATAGTATTTTTTTGGAAGCCTTCATAGGGAGGTTAAGGCTGCTTGAACTTTTAGTTCTCGTAGTCAAGTGGTGCAGTTGCACCTTATATAAAGGGAGGTGGCGCGCAGTTCGTCACTCCTGTGGGGGTCCGGGCGGGGACACCAAGAGCCCGCCGATGAGCCTAGCTTGGTGTCCTAGGCGAAACCCCACACAAGACACGGCACAAAACTAGAAGAATTGCTGAGTTTTAATTCACCGGCCTTGAAAGCCAATATACTATCTTTTTGGAAGCCTTCATAGGGAGGTTAAGGCTGCTTGAACTTATAGTTCTCGTAGTCAAGTGGTGCAGTTGCACCTTATATAAAGGGAGGTGGCGCGCAGTTCGTCACTCCTGTGGGGGTCTGGGCGGGGACACCAAGAGCCCGCCGACGAGCCTAGCTTGGTGTCCTAGGCGAAACCCCACACAAGACACGGCACAAACCTAGAAGAATTGCTGAGTTTTAATTCACCGGCCGTGAAAGCCAATATACCATCTTTTTGGAAGCCTACATAGGGAGGTTAAGGCTGCTTGAAATTTTAGTTCTCGTAGTCAAGTGGTGCAGTTGCACCTTATATAAAGGGTGGTGGCGCGCAGTTCGTCACTCCTGTGGGGGTCCGGGCGGGGACACCAAGAGCCCGCCGATGAGCCTAGCTTAGTGTCCTAGGCGAAACCCCACACAAGACACGGCACAAACCTAGAAGAATTGCTGAGTTTTAATTCACCGGCCGTGAGAACCAATATACTATCTTTTTGGAAGCCTTCATAGGGAGGTTAAGGCTGCTTGAATTTTAGTTCTCGTAGTCAAGTGGTGCAGTTGCACCTTATATAAAGGGAGGTGGCGCGCAGTTCGTCATTCCTGTGGGGGTCCGGGCGGGGACACGAAGACCCCGCCGATGAGCCTAGCTTGGTGTCCTAGGCAAAACCCCACACAAGACACGGCACAAACCTAGAAGAATTGCTGAGTTTTAATTCACCGGCCGTGAAAGCCAATATACTATCTTTTTGGAAGCCTTCATAGGGAGGTTAAGGCTGCTTGAACTTTTAGTTCTCGTAGTCAAGTGGTGCCGTTGCACCTTATATAAAGGGAGGTGGCGCGCAGTTCGTCACTCCTGTGGGGGTCCGGGCGGGGACACCAAGAGCCCGCCGATGAGCCTAGCATGGTGTCCGAGGCAAAACCCCACACAAGACACGGCACAAACCTAGAAGAATAGCTGAGTTTTAATTCACCGGCCGTGAAAGCCAATATAGTATTTTTTTGGAAGCCTTCATAGGGAGGTTAAGGCTGCTTGAACTTTTAGTTCTCGTAGTCAAGTGGTGCAGTTGCACCTTATATAAAGGGAGGTGGCGCGCAGTTCGTCACTCCTGTGGGGGTCCGGGCGGGGACACCAAGAGCCCGCCGATGAGCCTAGCTTGGTGTCCTAGGCGAAACCCCACACAAGACACGGCACAAAACTAGAAGAATTGCTGAGTTTTAATTCACCGGCCTTGAAAGCCAATATACTATCTTTTTGGAAGCCTTCATAGGGAGGTTAAGGCTGCTTGAACTTATAGTTCTCGTAGTCAAGTGGTGCAGTTGCACCTTATATAAAGGGAGGTGGCGCGCAGTTCGTCACTCCTGTGGGGGTCTGGGCGGGGACACCAAGAGCCCTCCGACGAGCCTAGCTTGGTGTCCTAGGCGAAACCCCACACAAGACACGGCACAAACCTAGAAGAATTGCTGAGTTTTAATTCACCGGCCGTGAAAGCCAATATACCATCTTTTTGGAAGCCTACATAGGGAGGTTAAGGCTGCTTGAAATTTTAGTTCTCGTAGTCAAGTGGTGCAGTTGCACCTTATATAAAGGGAGGTGGCGCGCAGTTCGTCACTCCTGTGGGGGTCCGGGCGGGGACACCAAGAGCCCGCCGATGAGCCTAGCTTAGTGTCCTAGGCGAAACCCCACACAAGACACGGCACAAACCTAGAAGAATTGCTGAGTTTTAATTCACCGGCCGTGAGAGCCAATATACTATCTTTTTGGAAGCCTTCATAGGGAGGTTAAGGCTGCTTGAATTTTAGTTCTCGTAGTCAAGTGGTGCAGTTGCACCTTATATAAAGGGAGGTGGCGCGCAGTTCGTCACTCCTGTGGGGGGTCCGGGCGGGGACACCAAGAGCCCGCCGATGAGCCTAGCTTAGTGTCCTAGGCGAAACCCCACACAAGACACGGCACAAACCTAGAAGAATTGCTGAGTTTTAATTCACCGGCCGTGAAAGCTAATATACTATCTTTTTGGAAGCCTTCATTGGGAGGTTAAGGCTGCTTGAACTTTTAGTTCTCGTAGTCAAGTGGTGCAGTTGCACCTTATATGAAGGGAGGTGGCGCGCAGTTCGTCACTCCTGTGGGGGTCCGGGCGGGGACACCAAGAGCCCGCCGATGAGCCTAGCTTGGTGTCCTAGGCGAAACGCCACACAAGACACGGCACAAACCTAGAAGAATTGCTGAGTTTTAATTCACCGGCCGTGAAAGCCAATATACTACCTTTTTGGAAGCCTTCATATGGGGGTTAAGGCTGCTTGAACTTTTAGTTCTCGTAGTCAAGTGGTGCAGTTGCACTTTATATAAAGGGAGGTGGCGCGCAGTTCGTCACTCCTGTGGGGGTCCGGGCGGGGACACCAAGAGCCCGCCGATGAGCCTAGCTTGGTGTCCTAGGCGAAACCCCACACAAGACACGGCACAAAACTAGAAGAATTGCTGTGTTTTAATTCACCGGCCTTGAAAGCCAATATACTATCTTTTTGGAAGCCTTCATAGGGAGGTTAAGGCTGCTTGAACTTATAGTTCTCGTAGTCAAGTGGTGCAGTTGCACCTTATATAAAGGGAGGTGGCGCGCAGTTCGTCACTCCTGTGGGGGTCTGGTCGGGGACACCAAGAGCCCGCCGACGAGCCTAGCTTGGTGTCCTAGGCGAAACCCCACACAAGACACGGCACAAACCTAGAAGAATTGCTGAGTTTTAATTCACCGGCCGTGAAAGCCAATATACCATCTTTTTGGAAGCCTTCATAGGGAGGTTAAGGCTGCTTGAACTTTTAGTTCTCGTAGTCAAGTGGTGCAGTTGCACCTTATATAAAGGGAGGTGGCGCGCAGTTCGTCACTCCAGTGGGGGTCCGGGCGGGGACCCCAAGAGCCCGCCGATGAGCCTAGCTTGGTGTCCTAGGCGAATCCCACACAAGACACGGCACAAACCTAGAAGAATTGCTGAGTTTTAATTCACCGGCCGTGAAAGCCAATATACTATCTTTTTGGAAGCCTTCATAGGGAGGTTAAGGCTGCTTGAACTTTTAGTTCTCGTCGTCAAGTGGTGCAGTTGCACCTTATATAAAGGGTGGTGGCGCGCAGTTCGTCACTCCTGTGGGGGTCCGGGCGGGGACACCAAGAGCCCGCAGATGAACCTAGCTTGGTGTCCTAGGCGAAACCCCACACAAGACACGGCACAAACCTAGAAGAATTGCTGAGTTTTAATTCACCGGCCGTGAAAGCCAATATACTATCTTTTTGGAAGCCTTCATAGGGTGGTTAAGGCTGCTTGAACTTTTAGTTCTCGTAGCCAAGTGGTGCAGTTGCACCTTATATAAAGGGAGGTGGCGCGCAGTTCGTCACTCCTGTCGGGGTCCGGGCGGGGACACCAAGAGCCCGCCGATGAGCCTAGCTTGGTCTCCTAGGCGAAACCCCACACAAGACACGGCACAAACCTAGAAGAATTGCTGAGTTTTAATTCACCGGCCGTGAGAGCCAATATACTATCTTTTTGGAAGCCTTCATAGGGAGGTTAAGGCTGCTTGAACTTTTAGTTCTCGTAGTCAAGTGGTGCAGTTGCATCTTATATAAAGGGAGGTGACACGCAGTTCGTCACTCCTGTGGGGGTCCGGGCGGGGACACCAAGAGCCCGCCGATGAGCCTAGCTTGGTGTCCTAGGCGAAACCCCACACAAGACACGGCACAAACCTAGAAGAATTGCTGAGTTTTAATTCACCGGCCGTGAAAGCCAATATACTATCTTTTTGGAAGCCTTCATGGGGAGGTTAAGGCTGCTTGAACTTTTAGTTCTCGTAGTCAAGTGGTGCAGTTGCACCTTATATAAAGGGAAGTGGGGCGCAGTTCGTCACTGCTGCGGGGGTCCGGGCGGGGACACCAAGAGCCCGCCGATGAGCCTAGCTTGGTGTCCTAGGCGAAGCCCCACACAAGACACGGCACAAACCTAGAAGTATTGCTGAGTTTTAATTCACCGGCCGTGAAAGCCAATATACTATCTTATTGGAAGCCTTCTTAGGGAGGTTAAGGCTGCTTGAACTTTTAGTTCTCGTAGTCAAGTGGTGCAGTTGCACCTTATATAAAGGGAGGTGGCGCGCAGTTCGTCACTCCTGTGGGGGTCCGGGCGGGGACTCCAAGAGACCGCCGATGAGCCTAGCTTGGTGTCCTAGACGAAACCCCACACAAGACACGGCACAAACCTAGAAGAATTGCCGAGTTTTAATTCACCGGCCGTGAAAGCTAATATACTATCTTTTTGGAAGCCTTCATAGGGAGGTTAAGGCTGCTTGAACTTTTAGTTCTCGTAGTCTAGTGGTGCAGTTGCACCTTATATAAAGGGAGGTGGCGCGCAGTTCGTCACTCCTGTGGGGGTCCGGGCGGGGACACCAAGAGCCCGCCGGTGAGCCTAGCTTAGTGTCCTAGGCGAAACCCCACACAAGACACGGCACAAACCTAGAAGAATTGCTGAGTTTTAATTCACCGGCCGTGAGAGCCAATATACTATCTTTTTGGAAGCCTTCATAGGGAGGTTAAGGCTGCTTGAATTTTAGTTCTCGTAGTCAAGTGGTGCAGTTGCACCTTATATAAAGGGAGGTGGCGCGCAGTTCTTCACTCCTGTGGGGGTCCGGGCGGGGACACCAAGAGCCCGCCGATGAGCCTAGCTTAGTGTCCTAGGCGAAACCCCACACAAGACACGGCACAAACCTAGAAGAATTGCTGAGTTTTAATTCACCGGCCGTGAGAGCCAATATACTATCTTTTTGGAAGCCTTCATAGGGAGGTTAAGGCTGCTTGAATTTTAGTTCTCGTAGTCAAGTGGTGCAGTTGCACCTTATATAAAGGGAGGTGGCACGCAGTTCATCACTCCTGTGGGGGTCCTGGCGGGGACACCAAGAGCCCGCCGATGAGCCTAGCTTGGTGTCCTAGGCGAAACCCCACACAAGACACGGCACAAACCTAGAAGAATTGCTGAGTTTTAATTCACCGGCCGTGAAAGCCAATATACTATCTTTTTGGAAGCCTTCATAGGGAGGTTAAGGCTGCTTGAACATTTAGTTCTCGTAGTCAAGTGGTGCAGTTGCACCTTATATAAAGGGAGGTGGCGCGCAGTTCGTCACTCCTGTGGGGGTCCGGGCGGGAACACCAAGAGCCCGCCGATGAGCCTAGTTTGGTGTCCTAGGCGAAACCCCACACAAGACACGGCACAAACCTAGAGAATTGCTGAGTTTTAATTCACCGGCCGTGAAAGCCAATATACTATCTTTTTGGAAGCCTTCATAGGGAGTTAAGGCTGCTTGAACTTTTAGTTCTCGGAGTCAAGTTGTGCAGTTGCACCTTATATAAAGGGAGGTGGCGCGCAGTTCGTCATTCCCTTGGGGGTCCGGGCGGGGACACGAAGGGCCCGCCGATGAGCCTAGCTTGGTGTCCTAGGCGAAACCCCACACAAGACACGGCACAAACCTAGAAGAATTGCTGAGTTTTAATTCACCGGCCGTGAAAGCCAATATACTATCTTTTTGGAAGTCTTCATAGGGAGGTTAAGGCTGCTTGAACTTTTAGTTCTCGTAGTCAAGTGGTGCAGTTGCACCTTATATAAAGGGAGGTGGCGCGCAGTTCGTCACTCCTGTGGGGGTCCGGGCGGGGACACCAAGAGCCCGCCGATGAGCCTAGCTTGGTGTCCTAGGCAAAACCCCACACAAGACACGGCACAAACCTAGAAGAATTGCTGAGTTTTAATTCACCGGCCGTGAAAGCCAATATACTATCTTTTTGGAAGCCTTCATAGGGAGGTTAAGGCTGCTTGAACTTTTAGTTCTCGTAGTCAAGTGGTGCAGTTGCACCTTATATAAAGGGAGGTTGCGCGCAGTTCGTCACTCCTGTGGGGGTCCGGGCGGGGACACCAAGAGCCCGCCGATGAGCCTAGCTTGGTGTCCTAGGCGAAACCCCACACAAGACACGGCACAAACCTAGAAGAATTGCTGAGTTTTAATTCACCGGCCGTGAAAGCCAATATACTATCTTTTTGGAAGCCTTCATAGGGAGGTTAAGGCTGCTTGAACTTATAGTTCTCGTAGTCAAGTGGTGCAGTTGCACCTTATATAAAGGGAGGTGGCGCGCAGTTCGTCACTCCTGTGGGGGTCCGGGCGGGGACACCAAGAGCCCGCCGACGAGCCTAGCTTGGTGTCCTAGGCGAATCCCCACACAAGACACGGCACAAACCTAGAAGAATTGCTGAGTTTTAATTCACCGGCCGTGAAAGCCAATATACTATCTTTTTGGAAGCCTTCATAGGGAGGTTAAGGCTGCTTGAAATTTTAGTTCTCGTAGTCAAGTGGTGCAGTTGCACCTTATATAAAGGGAGGTAGCGCGCAGTTCGTCACTCCTGTGGGGGTCCGGGCGGGGACACCAAGAGCCCGCCGATGAGCCTAGCTTGGTGTCCTAGGCGAAACGCCACACAAGACACGGCACAAACCTAGAAGAATTGCTGAGTTTTAATTCACCGGCCGTGAAAGCCAATATACTACCTTTTTGGAAGCCCTCATTTGGAGGTTAAGGCTGCTTGAACTTTTAGTTCTCGTAGTCAAGTGGTGCAGTTGCACCTTATATAAAGGGAGGTGGCGGGCAGTTCGTCACTCCTGTGGGGGTCCGGGCGGGGACACCAAGAGCCCGCCGATGAGCCTAGCTTGGTGTCCTAGGCGAAACCCCACACAAGACACGGCACAAACCTAGAAGAATTGCCGAGTTTTAATTCACCGGCCGTGAAAGCTAATATACTATCTTTTTGGAAGCCTTCATAGGGAGGTTAATGCTGCTTGAACTTTTAGTTCTCGTAGTCAAGTTGTGCAGTTGCACCTTATATAAAGGGAGGTGGCGCGCAGTTCGTCATTCCTGTGGGGGTCCGGGCGGGGACACGAAGAGCCCGCCGATGAGCCTAGCTTGGTGTCCTAGGTGAAACCCCACACAAGACACGGCACAAACCTAGAAGAATTGCTGAGTTTTAATTCACCGGCCGTGAAAGCCAATATACTATCTTTTTGGAAGCCTTCATAGGGAGGTTAAGGCTGCTTGAACTTCTAGTTCTCGTAGTCAAGTGGTGCAGTTGCACCTTATATAAAGGGAGGTGGCGCGCAGTTCGTCACTCCTGTGGGGGTCCGGGCGGGGACACCAAGAGCCCGCCGATGAGCCTAGCTTGGTGTCCTAGGCAAAACCCCACACAAGACACGTTACAAACCTAGAAGAATTGCTGAGTTTTAATTCACCGGCCGTGAAAGCCAATATACTATCTTTTTGGAAGCCTTCATAGGGAGGTTAAGGCTGCTTGAACTTTTAGTTCTCGTAGTCTAGTGGTGCAGTTGCACCTTATATAAAGGGAGGTGGCGCGCAGTTCGTCACTCCTGTGGGGGTCCGGGCGGGGACACCAAGAGCCCGCCGATGAGCCTAGCTTGGTGTCCTAGGCGAAACCCCACACAAGACACGGCACAAACCTAGAAGAATTGCTGAGTTTTAATTCACCGGCCGTGAAAGCCAATATACTATCTTTTTGGAAGCCTTCATAGGGAGGTTAATGCTGCTTGAACTTTTAGTTCTCGTAGTCAAGTGGTGCAGTTGCACCTTATATAAAGGGAAGTGGGGCGCAGTTCGTCACTGCAGCGGGGGTCCGGGCGGGGACACCAAGAGCCCGCCGATGAGCCTAGCTTGGTGTCCTAGGCGAAGCCCCACACAAGACACGGCACAAACCTAGAAGTATTGCTGAGTTTTAATTCACCGGCCGTGAAAGCCAATATACTATCTTATTGGAAGCCTTCATAGGGAGGTTAAGGCTGCTTGAACTTTTAGTTCTCGTAGTCAAGTGGTGCAGTTGCACCTTATATAAAGGGAGGTGGCGCGCAGTTCGTCACTCCTGTGGGGGTCCGGGCGGGGACTCCAAGAGACCGCCGATGAGCCTAGCTTGGTGTCCTAGACGAAACCCCACACAAGACACGGCACAAACCTAGAAGAATTGCCGAGTTTTAATTCACCGGCCGTGAAAGCTAATATACTATCTTTTTGGAAGCCTTCATAGGGAGGTTAAGGCTGCTTGAACTTTTAGTTCTCGTAGTCTAGTGGTGCAGTTGCACCTTATATAAAGGGAGGTGGCGCGCAGTTCGTCACTCCTGTGGGGGTCCGGGCGGGGACACCAAGAGCCCGCCGATGAGCCTAGCTTAGTGTCCTAGGCGAAACCCCACACAAGACACGGCACAAACCTAGAAGAATTGCTGAGTTTTAATTCACCGGCCGTGAGAGCCAATATACTATCTTTTTGGAAGCCTTCATAGGGAGGTTAAGGCTGCTTGAATTTTAGTTCTCGTAGTCAAGTGGTGCAGTTGCACCTTATATAAAGGGAGGTGGCGCGCAGTTCGTCACTCCTGTGGGGGTCCGGGCGGGGACACCAAGAGCCCGCCGATGAGCCTAGCTTAGTGTCCTAGGCGAAACCCCACACAAGACACGGCACAAACCTAGAAGAATTGCTGAGTTTTAATTCACCGGCCGTGAGAGCCAATATACTATCTTTTTGGAAGCCTTCATAGGGAGGTTAAGGCTGCTTGAATTTTAGTTCTCGTAGTCAAGTGGTGCAGTTGCACCTTATATAAAGGGAGGTGGCACGCAGTTCATCACTCCTGTGGGGGTCCTGGCGGGGACACCAAGAGCCCGCCGATGAGCCTAGCTTGGTGTCCTAGGCGAAACCCCACACAAGACACGGCACAAACCTAGAAGAATTGCTGAGTTTTAATTCACCGGCCGTGAAAGCCAATATACTATCTTTTTGGAAGCCTTCATAGGGAGGTTAAGGCTGCTTGAACATTTAGTTCTCGTAGTCAAGTGGTGCAGTTGCACCTTATATAAAGGGAGGTGGCGCGCAGTTCGTCACTCCAATGGGGGTCCGGGCGGGGACACCAAGAGCCCGCCGATGAGCCTAGCTTGGTGTCCTAGGCGAAACGCCACACAAGACACGGCACAAACATAGAAGAATTGCTGAGTTTTAATTCACCGGCCGTGAAAGCCAATATACTACCTTTTTGGAAGCCTTAATATGGAGGTTAAGGCTGCTTGAACTTTTAGTTCTCGTAGTCAAGTGGTGCAGTTGCACCTTATATAAAGGGAGGTGGCGCGCAGTTCGTCACTCCTGTGGGGGTCCGGGCGGGAACACCAAGAGCCCGCCGATGAGCCTAGCTTGGTGTCCTAGGCGAAACCCCACACAAGACACGGCACAAACCTAGAGAATTGCTGAGTTTTAATTCACCGGCCGTGAAAGCCAATATACTATCTTTTTGGAAGCCTTCATAGGGAGTTAAGGCTGCTTGAACTTTTAGTTCTCGGAGTCAAGTTGTGCAGTTGCACCTTATATAAAGGGAGGTGGCGCGCAGTTCGTCATTCCTGTGGGGGTCCGGGCGGGGACACGAAGAGCCCGCCGATGAGCCTAGCTTGGTGTCCTAGGCGAAACCCCACACAAGACACGGCACAAACCTAGAAGAATTGCTGAGTTTTAATTCACCGGCCGTGAAAGCCAATATACTATCTTTTTGGAAGCCTTCATAGGGAGGTTAAGGCTGCTTGAACTTTTAGTTCTCGTAGTCAAGTGGTGCAGTTGCACCTTATATAAAGGGAGGTGGCGCGCAGTTCGTCACTCCTGTGGGGGTCCGGGCGGGGACACCAAGAGCCCGCCGATGAGCCTAGCTTGGTGTCCTAGGCAAAACCCCACACAAGACACGGCACAAACCTAGAAGAATTGCTGAGTTTTAATTCACCGGCCGTGAAAGCCAATATACTATCTTTTTGGAAGCCTTCATAGGGAGGTTAAGGCTGCTTGAACTTTTAGTTCTCGTAGTCAAGTGGTGCAGTTGCACCTTATATAAAGGGAGGTTGCGCGCAGTTCGTCACTCCTGTGGGGGTCCGGGCGGGGACACCAAGAGCCCGCCGATGAGCCTAGCTTGGTGTCCTAGGCGAAACCCCACACAAGACACGGCACAAACCTAGAAGAATTGCTGAGTTTTAATTCACCGGCCGTGAAAGCCAATATACTATCTTTTTGGAAGCCTTCATAGGGAGGTTAAGGCTGCTTGAACTTATAGTTCTCGTAGTCAAGTGGTGCAGTTGCACCTTATATAAAGGGAGGTGGCGCGCAGGTCGTCACTCCTGTGGGGGTCCGGGCGGGGACACCAAGAGCCCGCCGACGAGCCTAGCTTGGTGTCCTAGGCGAATCCCCACACAAGACACGGCACAAACCTAGAAGAATTGCTGAGTTTTAATTCACCGGCCGTGAAAGCCAATATACTATCTTTTTGGAAGCCTTCATAGGGAGGTTAAGGCTGCTTGAAATTTTAGTTCTCGTAGTCAAGTGGTGCCGTTGCACCTTATATAAAGGGAGGTAGCGCGCAGTTCGTCACTCCTGTGGGGGTCCGGGCGGGGACACCAAGAGCCCGCCGATGAGCCTAGCTTGGTGTCCTAGGCGAAACGCCACACAAGACACGGCACAAACCTAGAAGAATTGCTGAGTTTTAATTCACCGGCCGTGAAAGCCAATATACTACCTTTTTGGAAGCCCTCATTTGGAGGTTAAGGCTGCTTGAACTTTTAGTTCTGGTAGTCAAGTGGTGCAGTTGCACCTTATATAAAGGGAGGTGGCGGGCAGTTCGTCACTCCTGTGGGGGTCCGGGCGGGGACACCAAGAGCCCGCCGATGAGCCTAGCTTGGTGTCCTAGGCGAAACCCCACACAAGACACGGCACAAACCTAGAAGAATTGCATAGTTTTAATTCACCGGCCGTGAAAGCCAATATACTATCTTTTTGGAAGCCTTCATAGGGAGGTTAATGCTGCTTGAACTTTTAGTACTCGTAGTCAAGTTGTGCAGTTGCACCTTATATAAAGGGAGGTGGCGCGCAGTTCGTCATTCCTGTGGGGGTCCGGGCGGGGACACGAAGAGCCCGCCGATGAGCCTAGCTTGGTGTCCTAGGTGAAACCCCACACAAGACACGGCACAAACCTAGAAGAATTGCTGAGTTTTAATTCACCGGCCGTGAAAGCCAATATACTATCTTTTTGGAAGCCTTCATAGGGAGGTTAAGGCTGCTTGAACTTCTAGTTCTCGTAGTCAAGTGGTGCAGTTGCACCTTATATAAAGGGAGGTGGCGCGCAGTTCGTCACTCCTGTGGGGGTCCGGGCGGGGACACCAAGAGCCCGCCGATGAGCCTAGCTTGGTGTCCTAGGCAAAACCCCACACAAGACACGTTACAAACCTAGAAGAATTGCTGAGTTTTAATTCACCGGCCGTGAAAGCCAATATACTATCTTTTTGGAAGCCTTCATAGGGAGGTTAAGGCTGCTTGAACTTTTAGTTCTCGTAGTCAAGTGGTGCAGTTGCACCTTATATAAAGGGAGGTGGCGTGCAGTTCGTCACTCCTGTGGGGGGTCCGGGCGGGGACACCAAGAGCCCGCCGATGAGCCTAGCTTGGTGTCCTAGGCGAAACCCCACACAAGACACGGCACAAACCTAGAAGAATTGCTGAGTTTTAATTCACCGGCCGTGAAAGCCAATATACTATCTTTTTGGAAGCCTTCATAGGGAGGTTAAGGCTGCTTGAACTTATAGTTCTCGTAGTCAAGTGGTGCAGTTGCACCTTATATAAAGGGAGGTGGCGCGCAGTTCGTCACTCCTGTGGGGGTCCGGGCGGGGACACCAAGAGCCCGCCGATGAGCCTAGCTTGGTGTCCTACGCGAAACCCCACACAAGACACGGCACAAACCTAGAAGAATTGCTGAGTTTTAATTCATCGGCAGTGAAAGCCAATATACCATCTTTTTGGAAGCCTTCAAAGGGAGGTTAAGGCTGCTTGAACTTTTAGTTCTCGTAGTCAAGTGGTGCAGTTGCACCTTATATAAAGGGTGGTGGCGCGCAGTTCGTCACTCCAGTGGGGGTCCGGGCGGGGACACCAAGAGCCTGCCGATGAGCCTAGCTTGGTGTCCTAGGCGAAACCCCACACAAGACACGGCACAAACCTAGAAGAATTGCTGAGTTTTAATTCACCGGCCGTGAAAGCCAATATACTATCTTTTTGGAAGCCTTCATAGGGAGGTTAAGGCTGCTTGAACTTTTAGTTCTCGTAGTCAAGTGGTGCAGTTGCACCTTATATAAAGGGAGGTGGCGCGCAGTTCGTCACTCCTGTGGGGGTCCGGGCGGGGACACCAAGAGCCCGCCGATGAATCTAGCTTGGTGTCCTAGGCGAAACCCCACACAAGACACGGCAAAAACCTAGAAGAATTGCTGAGTTTTAATTCACCGGCCGTGAAAGCCAATATAATAACTTTTTGGAAGCCTTCATAGGGAGGTTAAGGCTGTTTGAACTTTTAGTTCTCGTAGCCAAGTGGTGCAGTTGCACCTTATATAAAGGGAGGTGGCGCGCAGTTCGTCACTCCTGTCGGGGTCCGGGCGGGGACACCAAGAGCCCGCCGATGAGCCTAGCTTGGTGTCCTAGGCGAAACCCCACACAAGACACGGCACAAACCTAGAAGAATTGCTGAGTTTTAATTCACCGGCCGTGAAAGCCAATATACTATCTTTTTGGAGGCCTTCATAGGGAGGTTAAGGCTGCTTGAACTTTTAGTTCTCGTAGTCAAGTGGTGCAGTTGCATCTTATATAAGGGGAGGTGACACGCAGTTCGTCACTCCTGTGGGGGTCCGGGCGGGGACACCAAGAGCCCGCCGATGAGCCTAGCTTGGTGTCCTAGGCGAAACCCCTGACAAGACACGGCACAAACCTAGAAGAATTGCTGAGTTTTAATTCACCGGCCGTGAAAGCCAATATACTATCTTTTTGGAAGCCTTCATAGGGAGGTTAAGGCTGCTTGACCTTTTAGTTCCCGTAGTCAAGTGGTGCAGTTGCACCTTATATAAAGGGAGGTGGTGCGCAGTTCGTCACTGCTGCGGGGGTCCGGGCGGGGACACCAAGAGCCCGCCGATGAGCCTAGCTTGGTGTCCTAGGCGAAGCCCCACACAAGACACGGCACAAACCTAGAAGAATTGCTGAGTTTTAATTCACCGGCCGTGAAAGCCAATATACTATCTTTTTGGAAGCCTTCATAGGGAGGTTAAGGCTGCTTGAAATTTTAGTTCTCGTAGTCAAGTGGTGCAGTTGCACCTTATATAAAGGGAGGTGGCGCGCAGTTCGTCACTCCTGTGGGGGTCCGGGCGGGGACACCAAGAGCCCGCCGATGAATCTAGCTTGGTGTCCTAGGCGAAACCCCACACAAGACACGGCAAAAACCTAGAAGAATTGCTGAGTTTTAATTCACCGGCCGTGAAAGCCAATATACTATCTTTTTGGAAGCCTTCATAGGGAGGTTAAGGCTGCTTGAACTTTTAGTTCTCGTAGCCAAGTGGTGCAGTTGCACCTTATATAAAGGGAGGTGGCGCGCAGTTCGTCACTCCTGTCGGGGTCCGGGCGGGGACACCAAGAGCCCGCCGATGAGCCTAGCTTGGTGTCTTAGGCGAAACCCCACACAAGACACGGCACAAAACTAGAAGAATTGCTGAGTTTTAATTCACCGGCCGTGAGAGCCAATATACTATCTTTTTGGAGGCCTTCATAGGGTGGTTAATGCTGCTTGAACTTTTAGTTCTCGTAGTCAAGTGGTGCAGTTGCATCTTATATAAAGGGAGGTGACACGCAGTTCGTCACTCCTGTGGGGGTCCGGGCGGGGACACCAAGAGCCCGCCGATGAGCCTAGGTTGGTGTCCTAGGCGAAACCCCACACAAGACACGGCAAAAAACCTAGCAGAATTGCTGAGTTTTAATTCACCGGCCGTGAAAGTGAATATACTATCTTTTTGGAAGCCTTCATAGGGAGGTTAAGGCTGCTTGAACTTTTAGTTCTCGTAGTCAAGTGGTGCAGTTGCACCTTATATAAAGGGAGGTGGCGCGCAGTTCGTCACTGCTGCGGGGGTCCGGGCGGGGACACCAAGAGCCCGCCGATGAGCCTAGCTTGGTGTCCTAGGCGAACCCCCACACAAGACACGGCACAAACCTAGAAGTATTGCTGAGTTTTAATTCACCGGCCGTGAAAGCCAATATACTATCTTATTGGAAGCCTTCATAGGGAGGTTAAGGCTGCTTGAACTTTTAGTTCTCGTAGTCAAGTGGTGCAGTTGCACCTTATATAAAGGGAGGTGGCGCGCAGTTCGTCACTCCTGTGGGGGTCCGGGCGGGGACTCCAAGAGCCCGCCGATGAGCCTAGCTTGGTGTCCTAGACGAAACCCCACACAAGACACGGCACAAACCTAGAAGAATTGCCGAGTTTTAATTCACCGGCCGTGAAAGCTAATATACTATCTTTTTGGAAGCCTTCATAGGGAGGTTAAGGCTCCTTGAACTTTTAGTTCTCGTAGTCAAGAGGTGCAGTTGCACCTTATATAAAGGGAGGTGGCGCGCAGTTCGTCACTCCTGTGGGGGTCCGGGCGGGGACACCAAGAGCCCGCCGATGAGCCTAGCTTTGTGTCCTAGGCGAAACGCCACACAAGACACGGCACAAACCTTGAAGAATTGCTGAGTTTTAATTCACCGGCCGTGAAAGCCAATATACTACCTTTTTGGAAGCCTTCATATGGAGGTTAAGGCTGCTTGAAATTTTAGTTCTCGTAGTCAAGTGGTGCAGTTGCACCTTATATAAAGGGAGGTGGCGCGCAGTTCGTCACTCCTGTGGGGGTCCGGGTGGGGACACCAAGAGCCCGCCGATGAGCCTAGCTTGGTGTCCTAGGCGAAACCCCACACAAGACACGGCACAAACCTAGAAGAATTGCTGAGTTTTAATTCACCGGCCGTGAAAGCCAATATACTATCTTTTTGGAAGCCTTCATAGGGAGGTTAAGGCTGCTTGAAATTTTAGTTCTCGTAGTCAAGTGGTGCAGTTGCACCTTATATAAAGGGAGGTGGCACGCAGTTCGTCACTCCTGTGGGGGTCCTGGCGGGGACACCAAGAGCCCGCCGATGAGCCTAGCTTGGTGTCCTAGGCGAAACCCCACACAAGACACGGCACAAACCTAGAAGAATTGCTGAGTTTTAATTCACCGGCCGTGAAAGCCAATATACTATCTTTTTGGAAGCCTTCATAGGGAGGTTAAGGCTGCTTGAACATTTAGTTCTCGTAGTCAAGTGGTGCAGTTGCACCTTATATAAAGGGAGGTGGCGCGCAGTTCGTCACTCCTGTGGGGGTCCGGGCGGGAACACCAAGAGCCCGCCGATGAGCCTAGTTTGGTGTCCTAGGCGAAACCCCACACAAGACACGGCACAAACCTAGAGAATTGCTGAGTTTTAATTCACCGGCCGTGAAAGCCAATATACTATCTTTTTGGAAGCCTTCATAGGGAGTTAAGGCTGCTTGAACTTTTAGTTCTCGGAGTCAAGTTGTGCAGTTGCACCTTATATAAAGGGAGGTGGCGCGCAGTTCGTCATTCCCTTGGGGGTCCGGGCGGGGACACGAAGGGCCCGCCGATGAGCCTAGCTTGGTGTCCTAGGCGAAACCCCACACAAGACACGGCACAAACCTAGAAGAATTGCTGAGTTTTAATTCACCGGCCGTGAAAGCCAATATACTATCTTTTTGGAAGTCTTCATAGGGAGGTTAAGGCTGCTTGAACTTTTAGTTCTCGTAGTCAAGTGGTGCAGTTGCACCTTATATAAAGGGAGGTGGCGCGCAGTTCGTCACTCCTGTGGGGGTCCGGGCGGGGACACCAAGAGCCCGCCGATGAGCCTAGCTTGGTGTCCTAGGCAAAACCCCACACAAGACACGGCACAAACCTAGAAGAATTGCTGAGTTTTAATTCACCGGCCGTGAAAGCCAATATACTATCTTTTTGGAAGCCTTCATAGGGAGGTTAAGGCTGCTTGAACTTTTAGTTCTCGTAGTCAAGTGGTGCAGTTGCACCTTATATAAAGGGAGGTTGCGCGCAGTTCGTCACTCCTGTGGGGGTCCGGGCGGGGACACCAAGAGCCCGCCGATGAGCCTAGCTTGGTGTCCTAGGCGAAACCCCACACAAGACACGGCACAAACCTAGAAGAATTGCTGAGTTTTAATTCACCGGCCGTGAAAGCCAATATACTATCTTTTTGGAAGCCTTCATAGGGAGGTTAAGGCTGCTTGAACTTATAGTTCTCGTAGTCAAGTGGTGCAGTTGCACCTTATATAAAGGGAGGTGGCGCGCAGTTCGTCACTCCTGTGGGGGTCCGGGCGGGGACACCAAGAGCCCGCCGACGAGCCTAGCTTGGTGTCCTAGGCGAATCCCCACACAAGACACGGCACAAACCTAGAAGAATTGCTGAGTTTTAATTCACCGGCCGTGAAAGCCAATATACTATCTTTTTGGAAGCCTTCATAGGGAGGTTAAGGCTGCTTGAAATTTTAGTTCTCGTAGTCAAGTGATGCAGTTGCACCTTATATAAAGGGAGGTAGCGCGCAGTTCGTCACTCCTGTGGGGGTCCGGGCGGGGACACCAAGAGCCCGCCGATGAGCCTAGCTTGGTGTCCTAGGCGAAACGCCACACAAGACACGGCACAAACCTAGAAGAATTGCTGAGTTTTAATTCACCGGCCGTGAAAGCCAATATACTACCTTTTTGGAAGCCCTCATTTGGAGGTTAAGGCTGCTTGAACTTTTAGTTCTCGTAGTCAAGTGGTGCAGTTGCACCTTATATAAAGGGAGGTGGCGGGCAGTTCGTCACTCCTGTGGGGGTCCGGGCGGGGACACCAAGAGCCCGCCGATGAGCCTAGCTTGGTGTCCTAGGCGAAACCCCACACAAGACACGGCACAAACCTAGAAGAATTGCCGAGTTTTAATTCACCGGCCGTGAAAGCTAATATACTATCTTTTTGGAAGCCTTCATAGGGAGGTTAATGCTGCTTGAACTTTTAGTTCTCGTAGTCAAGTTGTGCAGTTGCACCTTATATAAAGGGAGGTGGCGCGCAGTTCGTCATTCCTGTGGGGGTCCGGGCGGGGACACGAAGAGCCCGCCGATGAGCCTAGCTTGGTGTCCTAGGTGAAACCCCACACAAGACACGGCACAAACCTAGAAGAATTGCTGAGTTTTAATTCACCGGCCGTGAAAGCCAATATACTATCTTTTTGGAAGCCTTCATAGGGAGGTTAAGGCTGCTTGAACTTCTAGTTCTCGTAGTCAAGTGGTGCAGTTGCACCTTATATAAAGGGAGGTGGCGCGCAGTTCGTCACTCCTGTGGGGGTCCGGGCGGGGACACCAAGAGCCCGCCGATGAGCCTAGCTTGGTGTCCTAGGCAAAACCCCACACAAGACACGTTACAAACCTAGAAGAATTGCTGAGTTTTAATTCACCGGCCGTGAAAGCCAATATACTATCTTTTTGGAAGCCTTCATAGGGAGGTTAAGGCTGCTTGAACTTTTAGTTCTCGTAGTCTAGTGGTGCAGTTGCACCTTATATAAAGGGAGGTGGCGCGCAGTTCGTCACTCCTGTGGGGGTCCGGGCGGGGACACCAAGAGCCCGCCGATGAGCCTAGCTTGGTGTCCTAGGCGAAACCCCACACAAGACACGGCACAAACCTAGAAGAATTGCTGAGTTTTAATTCACCGGCCGTGAAAGCCAATATACTATCTTTTTGGAAGCCTTCATAGGGAGGTTAATGCTGCTTGAACTTTTAGTTCTCGTAGTCAAGTGGTGCAGTTGCACCTTATATAAAGGGAAGTGGGGCGCAGTTCGTCACTGCAGCGGGGGTCCGGGCGGGGACACCAAGAGCCCGCCGATGAGCCTAGCTTGGTGTCCTAGGCGAAGCCCCACACAAGACACGGCACAAACCTAGAAGTATTGCTGAGTTTTAATTCACCGGCCGTGAAAGCCAATATACTATCTTATTGGAAGCCTTCATAGGGAGGTTAAGGCTGCTTGAACTTTTAGTTCTCGTAGTCAAGTGGTGCAGTTGCACCTTATATAAAGGGAGGTGGCGCGCAGTTCGTCACTCCTGTGGGGGTCCGGGCGGGGACTCCAAGAGACCGCCGATGAGCCTAGCTTGGTGTCCTAGACGAAACCCCACACAAGACACGGCACAAACCTAGAAGAATTGCCGAGTTTTAATTCACCGGCCGTGAAAGCTAATATACTATCTTTTTGGAAGCCTTCATAGGGAGGTTAAGGCTGCTTGAACTTTTAGTTCTCGTAGTCTAGTGGTGCAGTTGCACCTTATATAAAGGGAGGTGGCGCGCAGTTCGTCACTCCTGTGGGGGTCCGGGCGGGGACACCAAGAGCCCGCCGATGAGCCTAGCTTAGTGTCCTAGGCGAAACCCCACACAAGACACGGCACAAACCTAGAAGAATTGCTGAGTTTTAATTCACCGGCCGTGAGAGCCAATATACTATCTTTTTGGAAGCCTTCATAGGGAGGTTAAGGCTGCTTGAATTTTAGTTCTCGTAGTCAAGTGGTGCAGTTGCACCTTATATAAAGGGAGGTGGCGCGCAGTTCGTCACTCCTGTGGGGGTCCGGGCGGGGACACCAAGAGCCCGCCGATGAGCCTAGCTTAGTGTCCTAGGCGAAACCCCACACAAGACACGGCACAAACCTAGAAGAATTGCTGAGTTTTAATTCACCGGCCGTGAGAGCCAATATACTATCTTTTTGGAAGCCTTCATAGGGAGGTTAAGGCTGCTTGAATTTTAGTTCTCGTAGTCAAGTGGTGCAGTTGCACCTTATATAAAGGGAGGTGGCACGCAGTTCATCACTCCTGTGGGGGTCCTGGCGGGGACACCAAGAGCCCGCCGATGAGCCTAGCTTGGTGTCCTAGGCGAAACCCCACACAAGACACGGCACAAACCTAGAAGAATTGCTGAGTTTTAATTCACCGGCCGTGAAAGCCAATATACTATCTTTTTGGAAGCCTTCATAGGGAGGTTAAGGCTGCTTGAACATTTAGTTCTCGTAGTCAAGTGGTGCAGTTGCACCTTATATAAAGGGAGGTGGCGCGCAGTTCGTCACTCCAATGGGGGTCCGGGCGGGGACACCAAGAGCCCGCCGATGAGCCTAGCTTGGTGTCCTAGGCGAAACGCCACACAAGACACGGCACAAACATAGAAGAATTGCTGAGTTTTAATTCACCGGCCGTGAAAGCCAATATACTACCTTTTTGGAAGCCTTAATATGGAGGTTAAGGCTGCTTGAACTTTTAGTTCTCGTAGTCAAGTGGTGCAGTTGCACCTTATATAAAGGGAGGTGGCGCGCAGTTCGTCACTCCTGTGGGGGTCCGGGCGGGAACACCAAGAGCCCGCCGATGAGCCTAGCTTGGTGTCCTAGGCGAAACCCCACACAAGACACGGCACAAACCTAGAGAATTGCTGAGTTTTAATTCACCGGCCGTGAAAGCCAATATACTATCTTTTTGGAAGCCTTCATAGGGAGTTAAGGCTGCTTGAACTTTTAGTTCTCGGAGTCAAGTTGTGCAGTTGCACCTTATATAAAGGGAGGTGGCGCGCAGTTCGTCATTCCTGTGGGGGTCCGGGCGGGGACACGAAGAGCCCGCCGATGAGCCTAGCTTGGTGTCCTAGGCGAAACCCCACACAAGACACGGCACAAACCTAGAAGAATTGCTGAGTTTTAATTCACCGGCCGTGAAAGCCAATATACTATCTTTTTGGAAGCCTTCATAGGGAGGTTAAGGCTGCTTGAACTTTTAGTTCTCGTAGTCAAGTGGTGCAGTTGCACCTTATATAAAGGGAGGTGGCGCGCAGTTCGTCACTCCTGTGGGGGTCCGGGCGGGGACACCAAGAGCCCGCCGATGAGCCTAGCTTGGTGTCCTAGGCAAAACCCCACACAAGACACGGCACAAACCTAGAAGAATTGCTGAGTTTTAATTCACCGGCCGTGAAAGCCAATATACTATCTTTTTGGAAGCCTTCATAGGGAGGTTAAGGCTGCTTGAACTTTTAGTTCTCGTAGTCAAGTGGTGCAGTTGCACCTTATATAAAGGGAGGTTGCGCGCAGTTCGTCACTCCTGTGGGGGTCCGGGCGGGGACACCAAGAGCCCGCCGATGAGCCTAGCTTGGTGTCCTAGGCGAAACCCCACACAAGACACGGCACAAACCTAGAAGAATTGCTGAGTTTTAATTCACCGGCCGTGAAAGCCAATATACTATCTTTTTGGAAGCCTTCATAGGGAGGTTAAGGCTGCTTGAACTTATAGTTCTCGTAGTCAAGTGGTGCAGTTGCACCTTATATAAAGGGAGGTGGCGCGCAGGTCGTCACTCCTGTGGGGGTCCGGGCGGGGACACCAAGAGCCCGCCGACGAGCCTAGCTTGGTGTCCTAGGCGAATCCCCACACAAGACACGGCACAAACCTAGAAGAATTGCTGAGTTTTAATTCACCGGCCGTGAAAGCCAATATACTATCTTTTTGGAAGCCTTCATAGGGAGGTTAAGGCTGCTTGAAATTTTAGTTCTCGTAGTCAAGTGGTGCCGTTGCACCTTATATAAAGGGAGGTAGCGCGCAGTTCGTCACTCCTGTGGGGGTCCGGGCGGGGACACCAAGAGCCCGCCGATGAGCCTAGCTTGGTGTCCTAGGCGAAACGCCACACAAGACACGGCACAAACCTAGAAGAATTGCTGAGTTTTAATTCACCGGCCGTGAAAGCCAATATACTACCTTTTTGGAAGCCCTCATTTGGAGGTTAAGGCTGCTTGAACTTTTAGTTCTGGTAGTCAAGTGGTGCAGTTGCACCTTATATAAAGGGAGGTGGCGGGCAGTTCGTCACTCCTGTGGGGGTCCGGGCGGGGACACCAAGAGCCCGCCGATGAGCCTAGCTTGGTGTCCTAGGCGAAACCCCACACAAGACACGGCACAAACCTAGAAGAATTGCATAGTTTTAATTCACCGGCCGTGAAAGCCAATATACTATCTTTTTGGAAGCCTTCATAGGGAGGTTAATGCTGCTTGAACTTTTAGTACTCGTAGTCAAGTTGTGCAGTTGCACCTTATATAAAGGGAGGTGGCGCGCAGTTCGTCATTCCTGTGGGGGTCCGGGCGGGGACACGAAGAGCCCGCCGATGAGCCTAGCTTGGTGTCCTAGGTGAAACCCCACACAAGACACGGCACAAACCTAGAAGAATTGCTGAGTTTTAATTCACCGGCCGTGAAAGCCAATATACTATCTTTTTGGAAGCCTTCATAGGGAGGTTAAGGCTGCTTGAACTTCTAGTTCTCGTAGTCAAGTGGTGCAGTTGCACCTTATATAAAGGGAGGTGGCGCGCAGTTCGTCACTCCTGTGGGGGTCCGGGCGGGGACACCAAGAGCCCGCCGATGAGCCTAGCTTGGTGTCCTAGGCAAAACCCCACACAAGACACGTTACAAACCTAGAAGAATTGCTGAGTTTTAATTCACCGGCCGTGAAAGCCAATATACTATCTTTTTGGAAGCCTTCATAGGGAGGTTAAGGCTGCTTGAACTTTTAGTTCTCGTAGTCAAGTGGTGCAGTTGCACCTTATATAAAGGGAGGTGGCGTGCAGTTCGTCACTCCTGTGGGGGGTCCGGGCGGGGACACCAAGAGCCCGCCGATGAGCCTAGCTTGGTGTCCTAGGCGAAACCCCACACAAGACACGGCACAAACCTAGAAGAATTGCTGAGTTTTAATTCACCGGCCGTGAAAGCCAATATACTATCTTTTTGGAAGCCTTCATAGGGAGGTTAAGGCTGCTTGAACTTATAGTTCTCGTAGTCAAGTGGTGCAGTTGCACCTTATATAAAGGGAGGTGGCGCGCAGTTCGTCACTCCTGTGGGGGTCCGGGCGGGGACACCAAGAGCCCGCCGATGAGCCTAGCTTGGTGTCCTACGCGAAACCCCACACAAGACACGGCACAAACCTAGAAGAATTGCTGAGTTTTAATTCATCGGCAGTGAAAGCCAATATACCATCTTTTTGGAAGCCTTCAAAGGGAGGTTAAGGCTGCTTGAACTTTTAGTTCTCGTAGTCAAGTGGTGCAGTTGCACCTTATATAAAGGGTGGTGGCGCGCAGTTCGTCACTCCAGTGGGGGTCCGGGCGGGGACACCAAGAGCCTGCCGATGAGCCTAGCTTGGTGTCCTAGGCGAAACCCCACACAAGACACGGCACAAACCTAGAAGAATTGCTGAGTTTTAATTCACCGGCCGTGAAAGCCAATATACTATCTTTTTGGAAGCCTTCATAGGGAGGTTAAGGCTGCTTGAACTTTTAGTTCTCGTAGTCAAGTGGTGCAGTTGCACCTTATATAAAGGGAGGTGGCGCGCAGTTCGTCACTCCTGTGGGGGTCCGGGCGGGGACACCAAGAGCCCGCCGATGAATCTAGCTTGGTGTCCTAGGCGAAACCCCACACAAGACACGGCAAAAACCTAGAAGAATTGCTGAGTTTTAATTCACCGGCCGTGAAAGCCAATATAATAACTTTTTGGAAGCCTTCATAGGGAGGTTAAGGCTGTTTGAACTTTTAGTTCTCGTAGCCAAGTGGTGCAGTTGCACCTTATATAAAGGGAGGTGGCGCGCAGTTCGTCACTCCTGTCGGGGTCCGGGCGGGGACACCAAGAGCCCGCCGATGAGCCTAGCTTGGTGTCCTAGGCGAAACCCCACACAAGACACGGCACAAACCTAGAAGAATTGCTGAGTTTTAATTCACCGGCCGTGAAAGCCAATATACTATCTTTTTGGAGGCCTTCATAGGGAGGTTAAGGCTGCTTGAACTTTTAGTTCTCGTAGTCAAGTGGTGCAGTTGCATCTTATATAAGGGGAGGTGACACGCAGTTCGTCACTCCTGTGGGGGTCCGGGCGGGGACACCAAGAGCCCGCCGATGAGCCTAGCTTGGTGTCCTAGGCGAAACCCCTGACAAGACACGGCACAAACCTAGAAGAATTGCTGAGTTTTAATTCACCGGCCGTGAAAGCCAATATACTATCTTTTTGGAAGCCTTCATAGGGAGGTTAAGGCTGCTTGACCTTTTAGTTCCCGTAGTCAAGTGGTGCAGTTGCACCTTATATAAAGGGAGGTGGTGCGCAGTTCGTCACTGCTGCGGGGGTCCGGGCGGGGACACCAAGAGCCCGCCGATGAGCCTAGCTTGGTGTCCTAGGCGAAGCCCCACACAAGACACGGCACAAACCTAGAAGAATTGCTGAGTTTTAATTCACCGGCCGTGAAAGCCAATATACTATCTTTTTGGAAGCCTTCATAGGGAGGTTAAGGCTGCTTGAAATTTTAGTTCTCGTAGTCAAGTGGTGCAGTTGCACCTTATATAAAGGGAGGTGGCGCGCAGTTCGTCACTCCTGTGGGGGTCCGGGCGGGGACACCAAGAGCCCGCCGATGAATCTAGCTTGGTGTCCTAGGCGAAACCCCACACAAGACACGGCAAAAACCTAGAAGAATTGCTGAGTTTTAATTCACCGGCCGTGAAAGCCAATATACTATCTTTTTGGAAGCCTTCATAGGGAGGTTAAGGCTGCTTGAACTTTTAGTTCTCGTAGCCAAGTGGTGCAGTTGCACCTTATATAAAGGGAGGTGGCGCGCAGTTCGTCACTCCTGTCGGGGTCCGGGCGGGGACACCAAGAGCCCGCCGATGAGCCTAGCTTGGTGTCTTAGGCGAAACCCCACACAAGACACGGCACAAAACTAGAAGAATTGCTGAGTTTTAATTCACCGGCCGTGAGAGCCAATATACTATCTTTTTGGAGGCCTTCATAGGGTGGTTAATGCTGCTTGAACTTTTAGTTCTCGTAGTCAAGTGGTGCAGTTGCATCTTATATAAAGGGAGGTGACACGCAGTTCGTCACTCCTGTGGGGGTCCGGGCGGGGACACCAAGAGCCCGCCGATGAGCCTAGGTTGGTGTCCTAGGCGAAACCCCACACAAGACACGGCAAAAAACCTAGCAGAATTGCTGAGTTTTAATTCACCGGCCGTGAAAGTGAATATACTATCTTTTTGGAAGCCTTCATAGGGAGGTTAAGGCTGCTTGAACTTTTAGTTCTCGTAGTCAAGTGGTGCAGTTGCACCTTATATAAAGGGAGGTGGCGCGCAGTTCGTCACTGCTGCGGGGGTCCGGGCGGGGACACCAAGAGCCCGCCGATGAGCCTAGCTTGGTGTCCTAGGCGAACCCCCACACAAGACACGGCACAAACCTAGAAGTATTGCTGAGTTTTAATTCACCGGCCGTGAAAGCCAATATACTATCTTATTGGAAGCCTTCATAGGGAGGTTAAGGCTGCTTGAACTTTTAGTTCTCGTAGTCAAGTGGTGCAGTTGCACCTTATATAAAGGGAGGTGGCGCGCAGTTCGTCACTCCTGTGGGGGTCCGGGCGGGGACTCCAAGAGCCCGCCGATGAGCCTAGCTTGGTGTCCTAGACGAAACCCCACACAAGACACGGCACAAACCTAGAAGAATTGCCGAGTTTTAATTCACCGGCCGTGAAAGCTAATATACTATCTTTTTGGAAGCCTTCATAGGGAGGTTAAGGCTCCTTGAACTTTTAGTTCTCGTAGTCAAGAGGTGCAGTTGCACCTTATATAAAGGGAGGTGGCGCGCAGTTCGTCACTCCTGTGGGGGTCCGGGCGGGGACACCAAGAGCCCGCCGATGAGCCTAGCTTTGTGTCCTAGGCGAAACGCCACACAAGACACGGCACAAACCTTGAAGAATTGCTGAGTTTTAATTCACCGGCCGTGAAAGCCAATATACTACCTTTTTGGAAGCCTTCATATGGAGGTTAAGGCTGCTTGAAATTTTAGTTCTCGTAGTCAAGTGGTGCAGTTGCACCTTATATAAAGGGAGGTGGCGCGCAGTTCGTCACTCCTGTGGGGGTCCGGGTGGGGACACCAAGAGCCCGCCGATGAGCCTAGCTTGGTGTCCTAGGCGAAACCCCACACAAGACACGGCACAAACCTAGAAGAATTGCTGAGTTTTAATTCACCGGCCGTGAAAGCCAATATACTATCTTTTTGGAAGCCTTCATAGGGAGGTTAAGGCTGCTTGAAATTTTAGTTCTCGTAGTCAAGTGGTGCAGTTGCACCTTATATAAAGGGAGGTGGCACGCAGTTCGTCACTCCTGTGGGGGTCCTGGCGGGGACACCAAGAGCCCGCCGATGAGCCTAGCTTGGTGTCCTAGGCGAAACCCCACACAAGACACGGCACAAACCTAGAAGAATTGCTGAGTTTTAATTCACCGGCCGTGAAAGCCAATATACTATCTTTTTGGAAGCCTTCATAGGGAGGTTAAGGCTGCTTGAACATTTAGTTCTCGTAGTCAAGTGGTGCAGTTGCACCTTATATAAAGGGAGGTGGCGCGCAGTTCGTCACTCCTGTGGGGGTCCGGGCGGGAACACCAAGAGCCCGCCGATGAGCCTAGTTTGGTGTCCTAGGCGAAACCCCACACAAGACACGGCACAAACCTAGAGAATTGCTGAGTTTTAATTCACCGGCCGTGAAAGCCAATATACTATCTTTTTGGAAGCCTTCATAGGGAGTTAAGGCTGCTTGAACTTTTAGTTCTCGGAGTCAAGTTGTGCAGTTGCACCTTATATAAAGGGAGGTGGCGCGCAGTTCGTCATTCCCTTGGGGGTCCGGGCGGGGACACGAAGGGCCCGCCGATGAGCCTAGCTTGGTGTCCTAGGCGAAACCCCACACAAGACACGGCACAAACCTAGAAGAATTGCTGAGTTTTAATTCACCGGCCGTGAAAGCCAATATACTATCTTTTTGGAAGTCTTCATAGGGAGGTTAAGGCTGCTTGAACTTTTAGTTCTCGTAGTCAAGTGGTGCAGTTGCACCTTATATAAAGGGAGGTGGCGCGCAGTTCGTCACTCCTGTGGGGGTCCGGGCGGGGACACCAAGAGCCCGCCGATGAGCCTAGCTTGGTGTCCTAGGCAAAACCCCACACAAGACACGGCACAAACCTAGAAGAATTGCTGAGTTTTAATTCACCGGCCGTGAAAGCCAATATACTATCTTTTTGGAAGCCTTCATAGGGAGGTTAAGGCTGCTTGAACTTTTAGTTCTCGTAGTCAAGTGGTGCAGTTGCACCTTATATAAAGGGAGGTTGCGCGCAGTTCGTCACTCCTGTGGGGGTCCGGGCGGGGACACCAAGAGCCCGCCGATGAGCCTAGCTTGGTGTCCTAGGCGAAACCCCACACAAGACACGGCACAAACCTAGAAGAATTGCTGAGTTTTAATTCACCGGCCGTGAAAGCCAATATACTATCTTTTTGGAAGCCTTCATAGGGAGGTTAAGGCTGCTTGAACTTATAGTTCTCGTAGTCAAGTGGTGCAGTTGCACCTTATATAAAGGGAGGTGGCGCGCAGTTCGTCACTCCTGTGGGGGTCCGGGCGGGGACACCAAGAGCCCGCCGACGAGCCTAGCTTGGTGTCCTAGGCGAATCCCCACACAAGACACGGCACAAACCTAGAAGAATTGCTGAGTTTTAATTCACCGGCCGTGAAAGCCAATATACTATCTTTTTGGAAGCCTTCATAGGGAGGTTAAGGCTGCTTGAAATTTTAGTTCTCGTAGTCAAGTGATGCAGTTGCACCTTATATAAAGGGAGGTAGCGCGCAGTTCGTCACTCCTGTGGGGGTCCGGGCGGGGACACCAAGAGCCCGCCGATGAGCCTAGCTTGGTGTCCTAGGCGAAACGCCACACAAGACACGGCACAAACCTAGAAGAATTGCTGAGTTTTAATTCACCGGCCGTGAAAGCCAATATACTACCTTTTTGGAAGCCCTCATTTGGAGGTTAAGGCTGCTTGAACTTTTAGTTCTCGTAGTCAAGTGGTGCAGTTGCACCTTATATAAAGGGAGGTGGCGGGCAGTTCGTCACTCCTGTGGGGGTCCGGGCGGGGACACCAAGAGCCCGCCGATGAGCCTAGCTTGGTGTCCTAGGCGAAACCCCACACAAGACACGGCACAAACCTAGAAGAATTGCCGAGTTTTAATTCACCGGCCGTGAAAGCTAATATACTATCTTTTTGGAAGCCTTCATAGGGAGGTTAATGCTGCTTGAACTTTTAGTTCTCGTAGTCAAGTTGTGCAGTTGCACCTTATATAAAGGGAGGTGGCGCGCAGTTCGTCATTCCTGTGGGGGTCCGGGCGGGGACACGAAGAGCCCGCCGATGAGCCTAGCTTGGTGTCCTAGGTGAAACCCCACACAAGACACGGCACAAACCTAGAAGAATTGCTGAGTTTTAATTCACCGGCCGTGAAAGCCAATATACTATCTTTTTGGAAGCCTTCATAGGGAGGTTAAGGCTGCTTGAACTTCTAGTTCTCGTAGTCAAGTGGTGCAGTTGCACCTTATATAAAGGGAGGTGGCGCGCAGTTCGTCACTCCTGTGGGGGTCCGGGCGGGGACACCAAGAGCCCGCCGATGAGCCTAGCTTGGTGTCCTAGGCAAAACCCCACACAAGACACGTTACAAACCTAGAAGAATTGCTGAGTTTTAATTCACCGGCCGTGAAAGCCAATATACTATCTTTTTGGAAGCCTTCATAGGGAGGTTAAGGCTGCTTGAACTTTTAGTTCTCGTAGTCTAGTGGTGCAGTTGCACCTTATATAAAGGGAGGTGGCGCGCAGTTCGTCACTCCTGTGGGGGTCCGGGCGGGGACACCAAGAGCCCGCCGATGAGCCTAGCTTGGTGTCCTAGGCGAAACCCCACACAAGACACGGCACAAACCTAGAAGAATTGCTGAGTTTTAATTCACCGGCCGTGAAAGCCAATATACTATCTTTTTGGAAGCCTTCATAGGGAGGTTAATGCTGCTTGAACTTTTAGTTCTCGTAGTCAAGTGGTGCAGTTGCACCTTATATAAAGGGAAGTGGGGCGCAGTTCGTCACTGCAGCGGGGGTCCGGGCGGGGACACCAAGAGCCCGCCGATGAGCCTAGCTTGGTGTCCTAGGCGAAGCCCCACACAAGACACGGCACAAACCTAGAAGTATTGCTGAGTTTTAATTCACCGGCCGTGAAAGCCAATATACTATCTTATTGGAAGCCTTCATAGGGAGGTTAAGGCTGCTTGAACTTTTAGTTCTCGTAGTCAAGTGGTGCAGTTGCACCTTATATAAAGGGAGGTGGCGCGCAGTTCGTCACTCCTGTGGGGGTCCGGGCGGGGACTCCAAGAGACCGCCGATGAGCCTAGCTTGGTGTCCTAGACGAAACCCCACACAAGACACGGCACAAACCTAGAAGAATTGCCGAGTTTTAATTCACCGGCCGTGAAAGCTAATATACTATCTTTTTGGAAGCCTTCATAGGGAGGTTAAGGCTGCTTGAACTTTTAGTTCTCGTAGTCTAGTGGTGCAGTTGCACCTTATATAAAGGGAGGTGGCGCGCAGTTCGTCACTCCTGTGGGGGTCCGGGCGGGGACACCAAGAGCCCGCCGATGAGCCTAGCTTAGTGTCCTAGGCGAAACCCCACACAAGACACGGCACAAACCTAGAAGAATTGCTGAGTTTTAATTCACCGGCCGTGAGAGCCAATATACTATCTTTTTGGAAGCCTTCATAGGGAGGTTAAGGCTGCTTGAATTTTAGTTCTCGTAGTCAAGTGGTGCAGTTGCACCTTATATAAAGGGAGGTGGCGCGCAGTTCGTCACTCCTGTGGGGGTCCGGGCGGGGACACCAAGAGCCCGCCGATGAGCCTAGCTTAGTGTCCTAGGCGAAACCCCACACAAGACACGGCACAAACCTAGAAGAATTGCTGAGTTTTAATTCACCGGCCGTGAGAGCCAATATACTATCTTTTTGGAAGCCTTCATAGGGAGGTTAAGGCTGCTTGAATTTTAGTTCTCGTAGTCAAGTGGTGCAGTTGCACCTTATATAAAGGGAGGTGGCACGCAGTTCATCACTCCTGTGGGGGTCCTGGCGGGGACACCAAGAGCCCGCCGATGAGCCTAGCTTGGTGTCCTAGGCGAAACCCCACACAAGACACGGCACAAACCTAGAAGAATTGCTGAGTTTTAATTCACCGGCCGTGAAAGCCAATATACTATCTTTTTGGAAGCCTTCATAGGGAGGTTAAGGCTGCTTGAACATTTAGTTCTCGTAGTCAAGTGGTGCAGTTGCACCTTATATAAAGGGAGGTGGCGCGCAGTTCGTCACTCCAATGGGGGTCCGGGCGGGGACACCAAGAGCCCGCCGATGAGCCTAGCTTGGTGTCCTAGGCGAAACGCCACACAAGACACGGCACAAACATAGAAGAATTGCTGAGTTTTAATTCACCGGCCGTGAAAGCCAATATACTACCTTTTTGGAAGCCTTAATATGGAGGTTAAGGCTGCTTGAACTTTTAGTTCTCGTAGTCAAGTGGTGCAGTTGCACCTTATATAAAGGGAGGTGGCGCGCAGTTCGTCACTCCTGTGGGGGTCCGGGCGGGAACACCAAGAGCCCGCCGATGAGCCTAGCTTGGTGTCCTAGGCGAAACCCCACACAAGACACGGCACAAACCTAGAGAATTGCTGAGTTTTAATTCACCGGCCGTGAAAGCCAATATACTATCTTTTTGGAAGCCTTCATAGGGAGTTAAGGCTGCTTGAACTTTTAGTTCTCGGAGTCAAGTTGTGCAGTTGCACCTTATATAAAGGGAGGTGGCGCGCAGTTCGTCATTCCTGTGGGGGTCCGGGCGGGGACACGAAGAGCCCGCCGATGAGCCTAGCTTGGTGTCCTAGGCGAAACCCCACACAAGACACGGCACAAACCTAGAAGAATTGCTGAGTTTTAATTCACCGGCCGTGAAAGCCAATATACTATCTTTTTGGAAGCCTTCATAGGGAGGTTAAGGCTGCTTGAACTTTTAGTTCTCGTAGTCAAGTGGTGCAGTTGCACCTTATATAAAGGGAGGTGGCGCGCAGTTCGTCACTCCTGTGGGGGTCCGGGCGGGGACACCAAGAGCCCGCCGATGAGCCTAGCTTGGTGTCCTAGGCAAAACCCCACACAAGACACGGCACAAACCTAGAAGAATTGCTGAGTTTTAATTCACCGGCCGTGAAAGCCAATATACTATCTTTTTGGAAGCCTTCATAGGGAGGTTAAGGCTGCTTGAACTTTTAGTTCTCGTAGTCAAGTGGTGCAGTTGCACCTTATATAAAGGGAGGTTGCGCGCAGTTCGTCACTCCTGTGGGGGTCCGGGCGGGGACACCAAGAGCCCGCCGATGAGCCTAGCTTGGTGTCCTAGGCGAAACCCCACACAAGACACGGCACAAACCTAGAAGAATTGCTGAGTTTTAATTCACCGGCCGTGAAAGCCAATATACTATCTTTTTGGAAGCCTTCATAGGGAGGTTAAGGCTGCTTGAACTTATAGTTCTCGTAGTCAAGTGGTGCAGTTGCACCTTATATAAAGGGAGGTGGCGCGCAGGTCGTCACTCCTGTGGGGGTCCGGGCGGGGACACCAAGAGCCCGCCGACGAGCCTAGCTTGGTGTCCTAGGCGAATCCCCACACAAGACACGGCACAAACCTAGAAGAATTGCTGAGTTTTAATTCACCGGCCGTGAAAGCCAATATACTATCTTTTTGGAAGCCTTCATAGGGAGGTTAAGGCTGCTTGAAATTTTAGTTCTCGTAGTCAAGTGGTGCCGTTGCACCTTATATAAAGGGAGGTAGCGCGCAGTTCGTCACTCCTGTGGGGGTCCGGGCGGGGACACCAAGAGCCCGCCGATGAGCCTAGCTTGGTGTCCTAGGCGAAACGCCACACAAGACACGGCACAAACCTAGAAGAATTGCTGAGTTTTAATTCACCGGCCGTGAAAGCCAATATACTACCTTTTTGGAAGCCCTCATTTGGAGGTTAAGGCTGCTTGAACTTTTAGTTCTGGTAGTCAAGTGGTGCAGTTGCACCTTATATAAAGGGAGGTGGCGGGCAGTTCGTCACTCCTGTGGGGGTCCGGGCGGGGACACCAAGAGCCCGCCGATGAGCCTAGCTTGGTGTCCTAGGCGAAACCCCACACAAGACACGGCACAAACCTAGAAGAATTGCATAGTTTTAATTCACCGGCCGTGAAAGCCAATATACTATCTTTTTGGAAGCCTTCATAGGGAGGTTAATGCTGCTTGAACTTTTAGTACTCGTAGTCAAGTTGTGCAGTTGCACCTTATATAAAGGGAGGTGGCGCGCAGTTCGTCATTCCTGTGGGGGTCCGGGCGGGGACACGAAGAGCCCGCCGATGAGCCTAGCTTGGTGTCCTAGGTGAAACCCCACACAAGACACGGCACAAACCTAGAAGAATTGCTGAGTTTTAATTCACCGGCCGTGAAAGCCAATATACTATCTTTTTGGAAGCCTTCATAGGGAGGTTAAGGCTGCTTGAACTTCTAGTTCTCGTAGTCAAGTGGTGCAGTTGCACCTTATATAAAGGGAGGTGGCGCGCAGTTCGTCACTCCTGTGGGGGTCCGGGCGGGGACACCAAGAGCCCGCCGATGAGCCTAGCTTGGTGTCCTAGGCAAAACCCCACACAAGACACGTTACAAACCTAGAAGAATTGCTGAGTTTTAATTCACCGGCCGTGAAAGCCAATATACTATCTTTTTGGAAGCCTTCATAGGGAGGTTAAGGCTGCTTGAACTTTTAGTTCTCGTAGTCAAGTGGTGCAGTTGCACCTTATATAAAGGGAGGTGGCGTGCAGTTCGTCACTCCTGTGGGGGGTCCGGGCGGGGACACCAAGAGCCCGCCGATGAGCCTAGCTTGGTGTCCTAGGCGAAACCCCACACAAGACACGGCACAAACCTAGAAGAATTGCTGAGTTTTAATTCACCGGCCGTGAAAGCCAATATACTATCTTTTTGGAAGCCTTCATAGGGAGGTTAAGGCTGCTTGAACTTATAGTTCTCGTAGTCAAGTGGTGCAGTTGCACCTTATATAAAGGGAGGTGGCGCGCAGTTCGTCACTCCTGTGGGGGTCCGGGCGGGGACACCAAGAGCCCGCCGATGAGCCTAGCTTGGTGTCCTACGCGAAACCCCACACAAGACACGGCACAAACCTAGAAGAATTGCTGAGTTTTAATTCATCGGCAGTGAAAGCCAATATACCATCTTTTTGGAAGCCTTCAAAGGGAGGTTAAGGCTGCTTGAACTTTTAGTTCTCGTAGTCAAGTGGTGCAGTTGCACCTTATATAAAGGGTGGTGGCGCGCAGTTCGTCACTCCAGTGGGGGTCCGGGCGGGGACACCAAGAGCCTGCCGATGAGCCTAGCTTGGTGTCCTAGGCGAAACCCCACACAAGACACGGCACAAACCTAGAAGAATTGCTGAGTTTTAATTCACCGGCCGTGAAAGCCAATATACTATCTTTTTGGAAGCCTTCATAGGGAGGTTAAGGCTGCTTGAACTTTTAGTTCTCGTAGTCAAGTGGTGCAGTTGCACCTTATATAAAGGGAGGTGGCGCGCAGTTCGTCACTCCTGTGGGGGTCCGGGCGGGGACACCAAGAGCCCGCCGATGAATCTAGCTTGGTGTCCTAGGCGAAACCCCACACAAGACACGGCAAAAACCTAGAAGAATTGCTGAGTTTTAATTCACCGGCCGTGAAAGCCAATATAATAACTTTTTGGAAGCCTTCATAGGGAGGTTAAGGCTGTTTGAACTTTTAGTTCTCGTAGCCAAGTGGTGCAGTTGCACCTTATATAAAGGGAGGTGGCGCGCAGTTCGTCACTCCTGTCGGGGTCCGGGCGGGGACACCAAGAGCCCGCCGATGAGCCTAGCTTGGTGTCCTAGGCGAAACCCCACACAAGACACGGCACAAACCTAGAAGAATTGCTGAGTTTTAATTCACCGGCCGTGAAAGCCAATATACTATCTTTTTGGAGGCCTTCATAGGGAGGTTAAGGCTGCTTGAACTTTTAGTTCTCGTAGTCAAGTGGTGCAGTTGCATCTTATATAAGGGGAGGTGACACGCAGTTCGTCACTCCTGTGGGGGTCCGGGCGGGGACACCAAGAGCCCGCCGATGAGCCTAGCTTGGTGTCCTAGGCGAAACCCCTGACAAGACACGGCACAAACCTAGAAGAATTGCTGAGTTTTAATTCACCGGCCGTGAAAGCCAATATACTATCTTTTTGGAAGCCTTCATAGGGAGGTTAAGGCTGCTTGACCTTTTAGTTCCCGTAGTCAAGTGGTGCAGTTGCACCTTATATAAAGGGAGGTGGTGCGCAGTTCGTCACTGCTGCGGGGGTCCGGGCGGGGACACCAAGAGCCCGCCGATGAGCCTAGCTTGGTGTCCTAGGCGAAGCCCCACACAAGACACGGCACAAACCTAGAAGAATTGCTGAGTTTTAATTCACCGGCCGTGAAAGCCAATATACTATCTTTTTGGAAGCCTTCATAGGGAGGTTAAGGCTGCTTGAAATTTTAGTTCTCGTAGTCAAGTGGTGCAGTTGCACCTTATATAAAGGGAGGTGGCGCGCAGTTCGTCACTCCTGTGGGGGTCCGGGCGGGGACACCAAGAGCCCGCCGATGAATCTAGCTTGGTGTCCTAGGCGAAACCCCACACAAGACACGGCAAAAACCTAGAAGAATTGCTGAGTTTTAATTCACCGGCCGTGAAAGCCAATATACTATCTTTTTGGAAGCCTTCATAGGGAGGTTAAGGCTGCTTGAACTTTTAGTTCTCGTAGCCAAGTGGTGCAGTTGCACCTTATATAAAGGGAGGTGGCGCGCAGTTCGTCACTCCTGTCGGGGTCCGGGCGGGGACACCAAGAGCCCGCCGATGAGCCTAGCTTGGTGTCTTAGGCGAAACCCCACACAAGACACGGCACAAAACTAGAAGAATTGCTGAGTTTTAATTCACCGGCCGTGAGAGCCAATATACTATCTTTTTGGAGGCCTTCATAGGGTGGTTAATGCTGCTTGAACTTTTAGTTCTCGTAGTCAAGTGGTGCAGTTGCATCTTATATAAAGGGAGGTGACACGCAGTTCGTCACTCCTGTGGGGGTCCGGGCGGGGACACCAAGAGCCCGCCGATGAGCCTAGGTTGGTGTCCTAGGCGAAACCCCACACAAGACACGGCAAAAAACCTAGCAGAATTGCTGAGTTTTAATTCACCGGCCGTGAAAGTGAATATACTATCTTTTTGGAAGCCTTCATAGGGAGGTTAAGGCTGCTTGAACTTTTAGTTCTCGTAGTCAAGTGGTGCAGTTGCACCTTATATAAAGGGAGGTGGCGCGCAGTTCGTCACTGCTGCGGGGGTCCGGGCGGGGACACCAAGAGCCCGCCGATGAGCCTAGCTTGGTGTCCTAGGCGAACCCCCACACAAGACACGGCACAAACCTAGAAGTATTGCTGAGTTTTAATTCACCGGCCGTGAAAGCCAATATACTATCTTATTGGAAGCCTTCATAGGGAGGTTAAGGCTGCTTGAACTTTTAGTTCTCGTAGTCAAGTGGTGCAGTTGCACCTTATATAAAGGGAGGTGGCGCGCAGTTCGTCACTCCTGTGGGGGTCCGGGCGGGGACTCCAAGAGCCCGCCGATGAGCCTAGCTTGGTGTCCTAGACGAAACCCCACACAAGACACGGCACAAACCTAGAAGAATTGCCGAGTTTTAATTCACCGGCCGTGAAAGCTAATATACTATCTTTTTGGAAGCCTTCATAGGGAGGTTAAGGCTCCTTGAACTTTTAGTTCTCGTAGTCAAGAGGTGCAGTTGCACCTTATATAAAGGGAGGTGGCGCGCAGTTCGTCACTCCTGTGGGGGTCCGGGCGGGGACACCAAGAGCCCGCCGATGAGCCTAGCTTTGTGTCCTAGGCGAAACGCCACACAAGACACGGCACAAACCTTGAAGAATTGCTGAGTTTTAATTCACCGGCCGTGAAAGCCAATATACTACCTTTTTGGAAGCCTTCATATGGAGGTTAAGGCTGCTTGAAATTTTAGTTCTCGTAGTCAAGTGGTGCAGTTGCACCTTATATAAAGGGAGGTGGCGCGCAGTTCGTCACTCCTGTGGGGGTCCGGGTGGGGACACCAAGAGCCCGCCGATGAGCCTAGCTTGGTGTCCTAGGCGAAACCCCACACAAGACACGGCACAAACCTAGAAGAATTGCTGAGTTTTAATTCACCGGCCGTGAAAGCCAATATACTATCTTTTTGGAAGCCTTCATAGGGAGGTTAAGGCTGCTTGAAATTTTAGTTCTCGTAGTCAAGTGGTGCAGTTGCACCTTATATAAAGGGAGGTGGCACGCAGTTCGTCACTCCTGTGGGGGTCCTGGCGGGGACACCAAGAGCCCGCCGATGAGCCTAGCTTGGTGTCCTAGGCGAAACCCCACACAAGACACGGCACAAACCTAGAAGAATTGCTGAGTTTTAATTCACCGGCCGTGAAAGCCAATATACTATCTTTTTGGAAGCCTTCATAGGGAGGTTAAGGCTGCTTGAACTTTTAGTTCTCGTAGTCAAGTGGTGCAGTTGCACCTTATATAAAGGGAGGTGGCGCGCAGTTCGTCACTCCTGTGGGGGTCCGGGCGGGGACTCCAAGAGCCCGCCGATGAGCCTAGCTTGGTGTCCTAGGCGAAACCCCACACAAGACACGGCACAAACCTAGAAGAATTGCTGAGTTTTAATTCACCGGCCGTGAAAGCTAATATACTATCTTTTTGGAAGCCTTCATAGGGAGGTTAAGGCTGCAAAACTTTTAGTTCTCGTAGTCAAGTGGTGCAGTTGCACCTTATATAAAGGGAGGAGGCGCGCAGTTCGTCACTACTGTGGGGGTCCGGGCGGGGACACCAAGAGCCCGCCGATGAGCCTAGCTTGGTGTCCTAGGCGAAACGCCACACAAGACACGGCACAAACCTAGAAGAATTGCTGAGTTTTAATTCACCGGCCGTGAAAGCCAATATACTATATTTTTGGAAGCCTTCATAGGGAGGTTAAGGCTGCTTGAACTTTTAGTTCTCGTAGTCAAGAGGTGCAGTTGCACCTTATATAAAGGGAGGTGGCGCGCAGTTCGTCACTCCTGTGGGGGTCCGGGCGGGGACACCAAGAGCCCGCCGATGAGCCTAGCTTGCTGTCCTAGGCAAAACCCCACACAAGACACGGCACAAACCTAGAAGAATTGCTGAGTTTTAATTCACCGGCCGTGAAAGCCAAAATACTATCTTTTTGGAAGCCTTCATAGGGAGGTTAAGGCTGCTTGAACTTTTAGTTCTCGTAGTCAAGTGGTGCAGTTGCACCTTATATAAAGGGAGGTGGCGCGCAGTTCGTCACTCCTGTGGGGGTCCGGGCGGGGACACCAAGAGCCCGCCTATGAGCCTAGCTTGGTGTCCTAGGCGAAACCCCACACAAGACACGGCACAAACCTAGAAGAATTTCTGAGTTTTAATTCACCGGCCGTGAAAGCCAATATACTATCTTTTTGGAAGCCTTCATAGGGAGGTTAAGGCTGCTTGAACTTATAGTTCTCGTAGTCAAGTGGTGCAGTTGCACCTTATATAAAGGGAGGTGGCGCGCAGTTCGTCACTCCTGTGGGGATCCGGGCGGGGACACCAAGAGCCCGCCGACAAGCCTAGCTTGGTGTCCTAGGCGAAACCCCACACAAGACACGGCACAAACCTAGAAGAATTGCTGAGTTTTAATTCACCGGCCGTGAAAGCCAATATACCATCTTTTTGGAAGCCTTCATAGGGAGGTTAAGGCTGCTTGAACTTTTAGTTCTCGTAGTCAAGTGGTGCAGTTGCACCTTATATAAAGGGAGGTGGCGCGCAGTTCGTCACTCCAGTGCGGGTCCGGGCGGGGACACCAAGAGCCCGCCGATGAGCCTAGCTTGGGGTCCTAGGCGAAACCCCACACAAGACACGATACAAACCTAGAAGAATTGCTGAGTTTTAATTCACCGGCCGTGAAAGCCATTATACTATCTTTTTGGAAGCCTTCATAGGGAGGTTAAGGCTGCTTGAACTTTTAGTTCTCGTCGTCAAGTGTTGCAGTTGCACCTTATATAAGGGTGGTGGCGCGCAGTTCGTCACTCCTGTGGGGGTCCGGGCGGGGACACCAAGAGCCCGCCGATGAACCTAGCTTGGTGTCCTAGGCGAAACCCCACACAAGACACGGCACAAACCTAGAAGAATTGCTGAGTTTTAATTCACCGGCCGTGAAAGCCAATATACTATCTTTTTGGAAGCCTTCATAGGGAGGTTAAGGCTGCTTGAAATTTTAGTTCTCGTAGCCAAGTGGTGCAGTTGCACCTTATATAAAGGGAGGTGGCGCGCAGTTCGTCACTCCTGTCGGGGTCCGGGCGGGGACACCAAGAGCCCGCCGATGAGCCTAGCTTGGTGTCCTAGGGGAAACCCCACACAAGACACGGCACAAACCTAGAAGAATTGCTGAGTTGTAATTCACCGGCCGTGAGAGCCAATATACTATCTTTTTGGAAGCCTTCATAGGGAGGTTAAGGCTGCTTGAACTTTTAGTTCTCGTAGTCAAGTGGTGCAGTTGCATCTTATATAAAGGGAGGTGACACGCAGTTCGTCACTCCTGTGGGGGTCCGGGCGGGGACACCAAGAGCCCGCCGATGAGCCTACCTTGGTGTCCTAGGCGAAACCCCACACAAGACACGGCACAAACCTAGAAGAATTGCTGAGTTTTAATTCACCGGCCGTGAAAGCCAATATCCTATCTTTTTGGAAGCCTTCATAGGGAGGTTAAGGCTGCTTGAACTTTTAGTTCTCGTAGTCAAGTGGTGCAGTTGCCCCTTATATAAAGGGAGCTGGCGCGCAGTTCGTCACTCCTGTGGGGGTCCGGGCTGGGACTCCAAGAGCCCGCCGATGAGCCTAACTTGGTGACCTAGGCGAAACCCCACACAAGACACGGCACAAACCTAGAAGAATTGCTGAGTTTTTATTCACCGGCCGTGAAAGCTAATATACTATCTTTTTGGAATCCTTCATAGGGAGGTTAAGGCTGCTTGAACTTTTAGTTCTCGTAGTCAAGTGGTGCAGTTGCACCTTATATAAAGGGAGGTAGCGCGCAGTTCGTCACTCCTGTGGGGGTCCGGGCGGGGACACCAAGAGCCCGCCGA
Source organism: Meconema thalassinum (assembly GCA_946902985.2). Classification (NCBI taxonomy): domain Eukaryota; kingdom Metazoa; phylum Arthropoda; class Insecta; order Orthoptera; family Tettigoniidae; genus Meconema; species Meconema thalassinum. The sequence goes on along the minus strand of OX336401.1, from coordinate 42,909,889 downwards.
TGAGCCTAGCTTGGTGTCCTAGGCGAAACGCCACACAAGACACGGCACAAACCTAGAAGAATTGCTGAGTTTTAATTCACCGGCCGAGAAAGCCAATATACTACCTTTTTGGAAGCCTTCATATGGAGGTTAAGGCTGCTTGAACTTTTAGTTCTCGTAGTCAAGTGGTGCAGTTGCACCTTATATAAAGGGAGGTGGCGGGCAGTTCGTCTGTCCTGCGGGGGTCCGGGCGGGGACACCAAGAGCCCGCCGATGAGCCTAGCTTGGTGTCCAAGGCGAAACCCCACACAAGACACGGCACAAACCTAGAAGAATTGCTGAGTTTTAATTCACCGGCCGTGAAAGCCAATATACTATCTTTTTGGAAGCCTTCATAGGGAGGTTAAGGCTGCTTGAACTTTTAGTTCTCGTAGTCAAGTGGTGCAGTTGCACCTTATATAAAGGGAGGTGGCGCGCAGTTCGTCACTCCTGTGGGGGTCCGGGCGGGGACACCAAGAGCCCGCCGATGAGCCTAGCTTGGTGACCTAGGCGAAACCCCACACAAGACACGGCACAAACCTAGAAGAGTTGCTGAGTTTTAATTCACCGGCCGTGAAAGCCAATATACTATCTTTTTGGAAGCCTTCATAGGGAGGTTAAGGCTGCTTGAACTTTTAGTTCTCGTAGTCAAGTTGTGCAGTTGCACCTTATATAAAGGGAGGTGGCGCGCAGTTCGTCATTCCTGTGGGGGTCCGGGCGGGGACACGAAGAGCCCGCCGATGAGCCTAGCTTGGTGTCCTAGGTGAAAACCCACACAAGACACGGCACAAACCTAGAAGAATTGCTGAGTTTTAATTCACCGGCGTGAAAGCCAATATACTATCTTTTTGGAAGCCTTCATAGGGAGGTTGAGGCTGCTTGAACTTTTAGTTCTCGTAGTCAAGTGGTGCAGTTGCACCTTATATAAAGGGAGGAGGCGCGCAGTTCGTCACTCCTGTGGGGGTCCGGGCGGGGACACCAAGAGCCCGCCGATGAGCCTAGCTTGGTGTCCTAGGCGAAACCCCACACAAGACACGGCACAAATCTAGAAGAATTGCTGAGTTTTAATTCACCGGCCATGAGAGCCAATATACTATATTTTTTGAAGCCTTCATAGGGAGGTTAAGGCTGCTTGAACTTTTAGTTCTCGTAGTCAAGTGGTGCAGTTGCACCTTATATAAAGGGAGGTGGTGCGCAGTTCGTCACTCCTGTGGGGGTCCGGGCGGGGACTCCAAGAGCCCGCCGATGAGTCTAGCTTGATGTCCTAGGCGAAACCCCACACAAGACACGGCACAAACCTAGAAGAATTGCTGAGTTTTAATTCACCGGCCGTGAAAGCCAATATACTATCTTTTTGGAAGCCTTCATAGGGAGGTTAAGGCTGCTTGAACTTTTAGTTCTCGTAGTCAAGTGGTGCAGTTGCACCTTATATAAAGGGAGGTAGCGCGCCGTTCGTCACTCCTGTGGGGGTCCGGGCGGGGACACCAAGAGCCCGCCGATGAGCCTAGCTTGGAGTCCTAGTCGAAACGCCACACAAGACACGGCACAAACCTAGAAGTATTGCTGAGTTTTAATTCACCGGCCGTGAAAGCCAATATACTACCTTTTTGGAAGCCTTCATATGGAGGTTAAGGCTGCTTGAAATTTTAGTTCTCGTAGTCAAGTGGTGCAGTTGCACCTTATATAAAGGGAGGTGGCGCGCAGTTCGTCACTCCTGTGGGGGTCCGGGTGGGGACACCAAGAGCCCGCCGATGAGCCTAGCTTGGTGTCCTAGGCGAAACCCCACACAAGACACGGCACAAACCTAGAAGAATTGCTGAGTTTTAATTCACCGGCCGTGAAAGCCAATATACTATCTTTTTGGAAGCCTTCATAGGGAGGTTAAGGCTGCTTGAAATTTTAGTTCTCGTAGTCAAGTGGTGCAGTTGCACCTTATATAAAGGGAGGTGGCACGCAGTTCGTCACTCCTGTGGGGGTCCTGGCGGGGACACCAAGAGCCCGCCGATGAGCCTAGCTTGGTGTCCTAGGCGAAACCCCACACAAGACACGGCACGAACCTAGAAGAATTGCTGAGTTTTAATTCACCGGCCGTGAAAGCCAATATACTATCTTTTTGGAAGCCTTCATAGGGAGGTTAAGGCTGCTTGAACTTTTAGTTCTCGTAGTCAAGTGGTGCAGTTGCACCTTATATAAAGGGAGGTGGCGCGCAGTTCGTCACTCCTGTGGGGGTCCGGGCGGGGACTCCAAGAGCCCGCCGATGAGCCTAGCTTGGTGTCCTAGGCGAAACCCCACACAAGACACGGCACAAACCTAGAAGAATTGCTGAGTTTTAATTCACCGGCCGTGAAAGCTAATATACTATCTTTTTGGAAGCCTTCATAGGGAGGTTAAGGCTGCAAAACTTTTAGTTCTCGTAGTCAAGTGGTGCAGTTGCACCTTATATAAAGGGAGGTGGCGCGCAGTTCGTCACTACTGTGGGGGTCCGGGCGGGGACACCAAGAGCCCGCCGATGAGCCTAGCTTGGTGTCCTAGGCGAAACGCCACACAAGACACGGCACAAACCTAGAAGAATTGCTGAGTTTTAATTCACCGGCCGTGAAAGCCAATATACTAACTTTTTGGAAGCCTTCATATGGAGGTTAAGGCTGCTTGAACTTTTAGTTCTCGTAGTCAAGTGGTGCAGTTGCACCTTATATAAAGGGAGGTGGCGCGCAGTTCGTCACTCCTGTGGGGGTCCGGGCGGGGACACCAAGAGCCCGCCGATGAGCCTAGCTTGGTGTCCTAGGCGAAACCCCACACAAGACACGGCACAAACCTAGAAGAATTGCTGAGTTTTAATTCACCGGCCGTGAAAGCTAATATACTATCTTTTTGGAAGCCTTCATAGGGAGGTTAAGGCTGCAAAACTTTTAGTTCTCGTAGTCAAGTGGTGCAGTTGCACCTTATATAAAGGGAGGTGGCGCGCAGTTCGTCACTACTGTGGGGGTCCAGGCGGGGACACCAATAGCCCGCCGATGAGCCTAGCTTGGTGTCCTAGGCGAAACCCCACACAAGACACGGCACAAACCTAGAAGAATTGCTGAGTTTTAATTCACCGGCCGTGAAAGCCAATTTACTATATTTTTGGAAGCCTTCATAGGGAGGTTAAGGCTGCTTGAACTTTTAGTTCTCGTAGTCAAGTTGTGCAGTTGCACCTTATATAAAAGGAGGTGGCGCGCAGTTCGTCATTCCTGTGGGGGTCCGGGCGGGGACACGAAGAGCCCGCCGATGAGCCTAGCTTGGTGTCCTAGGCGAAACCCCACACAAGACACGGCACAAACCTAGAAGAATTGCTGAGTTTTAATTCACCGGCCGTGAAAGCCAATATACTATCTTTTTGGAAGCCTTCATAGGGAGGTTAAGGCTGCTTGAACTTTTAGTTCTCGTAGTCAAGAGGTGCAGTTGCACCTTATATAAAGGGAGGTGGCGCGCAGTTCGTCACTCCTGTGGGGGTCCGGGCGGGGACACCAAGAGCCCGCCGATGAGCCTAGCTTGCTGTCCTAGGCAAAACCCCACACAAGACACGGCACAAACCTAGAAGAATTGCTGAGTTTTAATTCACCGGCCGTGAAAGCCAAAATACTATCTTTTTGGAAGCCTTCATAGGGAGGTTAAGGCTGCTTGAACTTTTAGTTCTCGTAGTCAAGTGGTGCAGTTGCACCTTATATAAAGGGAGGTGGCGCGCAGTTCGTCACTCCTGTGGGGGTCCGGGCGGGGACACCAAGAGCCCGCCTATGAGGCTAGCTTGGTGTCCTAGGCGAAACCCCACACAAGACACGGCACAAACCTAGAAGAATTTCTGAGTTTTAATTCACCGGCCGTGAAAGCCAATATACTATCTTTTTGGAAGCCTTCATAGGGAGATTAAGGCTGCTTGAACTTATAGTTCTCGTAGTCAAGTGATGCAGTTGCACCTTATATAAAGGGAGGTGGCGCGCAGTTCGTCACTCCTGTGGGGATCTGGGCGGGGACACCAAGAGCCCGCCGACAAGCCTAGCTTGGTGTCCTAGGCGAAACCCCACACAAGACACGGCACAAACCTAGAAGAATTGCTGAGTTTTAATTCACCGGCCGTGAAAGCCAATATACCATCTTTTTGGAAGCCTTCATAGGGAGGTTAAGGCTGCTTGAACTTTTAGTTCTCGTAGTCAAGTGGTGCAGTTGCCCCTTATATAAAGGGAGGTGGCGCGCAGTTCGTCACTCCTGTGGGGGTCCGGGCTGGGACTCCAAGAGCCCGCCGATGAGCCTAACTTGGTGACCTAGGCGAAACCCCACACAAGACACGGCACAAACCTAGAAGAATTGCTGAGTTTTTATTCACCGGCCGTGAAAGCTAATATACTATCTTTTTGGAATCCTTCATAGGGAGGTTAAGGCTGCTTGAACTTTTAGTTCTCGTAGTCAAGTGGTGCAGTTGCACCTTATATAAAGGGAGGTAGCGCGCAGTTCGTCACTCCTGTGGGGGTCCGGGCGGGGACACCAAGAGCCCGCCGATGAGCCTAGCTTGGTGTCCTAGGCGAAACGCCACACAAGACACGGCACAAACCTAGAAGAATTGCTGAGTTTTAATTCACCGGCCGAGAAAGCCAATATACTATCTTTTTGGAAGCCTTCATAGGGAGGTTAAGGCTGCTTGAACTTTTAGTTCTCGTAGTCAAGTGGTGCCGTTGCACCTTATATAAAGGGAGGTGGCGCGCAGTTCGTCACTCCTGTGGGGGTCCGGGCGGGGACACCAAGAGCCCGCCGATGAGCCTAGCTTGGTGACCTAGGCGAAACCCCACACAAGACACGGCACAAACCTAGAAGAGTTGCTGAGTTTTAATTCACCGGCCGTGAAAGCCAATATACTATCTTTTTGGAAGCCTTCATAGGGAGGTTAAGGCTGCTTGAACTTTTAGTTCTCGTAGTCAAGTTGTGCAGTTGCACCTTATATAAAGGGAGGTGGCGCGCAGTTCGTCATTCCTGTGGGGGTCCGGGCGGGAACACGAAGAGCCCGCCGATGAGCCTAGCTTGGTGTCCTAGGTGAAAACCCACACAAGACACGGCACAAACCTAGAAGAATTGCTGAGTTTTAATTCACCGGCGTGAAAGCCAATATACTATCTTTTTGGAAGTCTTCATAGGGAGGTTGAGGCTGCTTGAACTTTTAGTTCTCGTAGTCAAGTGGTGCAGTTGCACCTTATATAAAGGGAGGAGGCGCGCAGTTCGTCACTCCTGTGGGGGTCCGGGCGGGGACACCAAGAGCCCGCCGATGAGCCTAGCTTGGTGTCCTAGGCGAAACCCCACACAAGACACGGCACAAACCTAGAAGAATTGCTGAGTTTTAATTCACCGGCCATGAGAGCCAATATACTATATTTTTTGAAGCCTTCATAGGGAGGTTAAGGCTGCTTGAACTTTTAGTTCTCGTAGTCAAGTGGTGCAGTTGCACCTTATATAAAGGGAGGTGGTGCGCAGTTCGTCACTCCTGTGGGGGTCCGGGCGGGGACTCCAAGAGCCCGCCGATGAGTCTAGCTTGATGTCCTAGGCGAAACCCCACACAAGACACGGCACAAACCTAGAAGAATTGCTGAGTTTTAATTCACCGGCCGTGAAAGCTAATATACTATCTTTTTGGAAGCCTTCATAGGGAGGTTAAGGCTGCTTGAACTTTTAGTTCTCGTAGTCAAGTGGTGCAGTTGCACCTTATATAAAGGGAGGTAGCGCGCCGTTCGTCACTCCTGTGGGGGTCCGGGCGGGGACACCAAGAGCCCGCCGATGAGCCTAGCTTGGAGTCCTAGTCGAAACGCCACACAAGACACGGCACAAACCTAGAAGTATTGCTGAGTTTTAATTCACCGGCCGTGAAAGCCAATATACTACCTTTTTGGAAGCCTTCATATGAGGGTTAAGGCTGCTTGAACTTTTAGTTCTCGTAGTCAAGTGGTGCAGTTGCACCTTATATAAAGGGAGGTGGCGGGCAGTTCGTCACTCCTGTGGGGGTCCGGGCGGGGACACCAAGAGCCCGCCGATGAGCCTAGCTTGGTGTCCTAGCCGAAACCCCACACAAGACACGGCACAAACCTAGAAGAATTGCTGAGTTTTAATTCACTGGCCGTGAGAGCCAATATACTATCTTTTTGGAAGCCTTCATAGGGAGGTTAAGGCTGCTTGAACTTTTAGTTCTCGTAGTCAAGTGGTGCAGTTGCATCTTATATAAAGGGAGGTGACACGCAGTTCGTCACTCCTGTTGGGGTCCGGGCGGGGACACCAAGAGCCCGCCGATGAGCCTAGCTTGGTGTCCTAGGCGAAACCCCACACAAGACACGGCACAAACCTAGAAGAATTGCTGAGTTTTAATTCACCGGCCGTGAAAGCCAATATCCTATCTTTTTGGAAGCCTTCATAGGGAGGTTAAGGCTGCTTGAACTTTTAGTTCTCGTAGTCAAGTGGTGCAGTTGCACCTTATATAAAGGGAGGTGGCGCGCAGTTCGTCACTCCTGTGGGGGTCCGGGCGGGGCTCCAAGAGCCCGCCGATGAGCCTAACTTGGTGTCCTAGGCGAAACCCCACACAAGACACGGCACAAACCTAGAATAATTGCTGAGTTTTAATTCACCGGCCGTGAAAGCCAATATACTATCTTTTTGGAAGCCTTCATAGGGAGGTTAAGGCTGCTTGAACTTTTAGTTCTCGTAGTCAAGTGGTGCAGTTGCACCTTATATAAAGGGAGGTGGCGCGCAGTTCGTCACTCCTGTGGGGGTCCGGGCGGGGACACCAAGAGCCCGCCGATGAGCCTAGCTTGGTGACCTAGGCGAAACCCCACACAAGACACGGCACAAACCTAGAAGAGTTGCTGAGTTTTAATTCACCGGCCGTGAAAGCCAATATACTATCTTTTTGGAAGCCTTCATAGGGAGGTTAAGGCTGCTTGAACTTTTAGTTCTCGTAGTCAAGTTGTGCAGTTGCACCTTATATAAAGGGAGGTGGCGCGCAGTTCGTCATTCCTGTGGGGGTCCGGGCGGGGACACGAAGAGCCCGCCGATGAGCCTAGCTTGGTGTCCTAGGTGAAAACCCACACAAGACACGGCACAAACCTAGAAGAATTGCTGAGTTTTAATTCACCGGCGTGAAAGCCAATATACTATCTTTTTGGAAGCCTTCATAGGGAGGTTGAGGCTGCTTGAACTTTTAGTTCTCGTAGTCAAGTGGTGCAGTTGCACCTTATATAAAGGGAGGAGGCGCGCAGTTCGTCACTCCTGTGGGGGTCCGGGCGGGGACACCAAGAGCCCGCCGATGAGCCTAGCTTGGTGTCCTAGGCGAAACCCCACACAAGACACGGCACAAACCTAGAAGAATTGCTGAGTTTTAATTCACCGGCCATGAGAGCCAATATACTATATTTTTTGAAGCCTTCATAGGGAGGTTAAGGCTGCTTGAACTTTTAGTTCTCGTAGTCAAGTGGTGCAGTTGCACCTTATATAAAGGGAGGTGGTGCGCAGTTCGTCACTCCTGTGGGGGTCCGGGCGGGGACTCCAAGAGCCCGCCGATGAGTCTAGCTTGATGTCCTAGGCGAAACCCCACACAAGACACGGCACAAACCTAGAAGAATTGCTGAGTTTTAATTCACCGGCCGTGAAAGCTAATATACTATCTTTTTGGAAGCCTTCATAGGGAGGTTAAGGCTGCTTGAACTTTTAGTTCTCGTAGTCAAGTGGTGCAGTTGCACCTTATATAAAGGGAGGTAGCGCGCCGTTCGTCACTCCTGTGGGGGTCCGGGCGGGGACACCAAGAGCCCGCCGATGAGCCTAGCTTGGAGTCCTAGTCGAAACGCCACACAAGACACGGCACAAACCTAGAAGTATTGCTGAGTTTTAATTCACCGGCCGTGAAAGCCAATATACTACCTTTTTGGAAGCCTTCATATGAGGGTTAAGGCTGCTTGAACTTTTAGTTCTCGTAGTCAAGTGGTGCAGTTGCACCTTATATAAAGGGAGGTGGCGGGCTGTTCGTCACTCCTGAGGGGGTCCGGGCGGGGACACCAAGAGCCCGCCGATGAGCCTAGCTTGGTGTCCTAGCCGAAACCCCACACAAGACACGGCACAAACCTAGAAGAATTGCTGAGTTTTAATTCACTGGCCGTGAGAGCCAATATACTATCTTTTTGGAAGCCTTCATAGGGAGGTTAAGGCTGCTTGAACTTTTAGTTCTCGTAGTCAAGTGGTGCAGTTGCATCTTATATAAAGGGAGGTGACACGCAGTTCGTCACTCCTGTGGGGGTCCGGGCGGGGACACCAAGAGCCCGCCGATGAGCCTAGCTTGGTGTCCTAGGCGAAACCCCACACAAGACACGGCACAAACCTAGAAGAATTGCTGAGTTTTAATTCACCGGCCGTGAAAGCCAATATCCTATCTTTTTGGAAGCCTTCATAGGGAGGTTAAGGCTGCTTGAACTTTTAGTTCTCGTAGTCAAGTGGTGCAGTTGCACCTTATATAAAGGGAGGTGGCGCGCAGTTCGTCACTCCTGTGGGGGTCCGGGCGGGGCTCCAAGAGCCCGCCGATGAGCCTAACTTGGTGTCCTAGGCGAAACCCCACACAAGACACGGCACAAACCTAGAAGAATTGCTGAGTTTTAATTCACCGGCCGTGAAAGCTAATATACTATCTTTTTGGAAGCCTTCATAGGGAGGTTAAGGCTGCTTGAACTTTTAGTTCTCGTAGTCAAGTGGTGCAGTTGCACCTTATATAAAGGGTAGTAGCGCGCAGTTCGTCACTCCTGTGGGGGTCCGGGCGGGGACACCAAGAGCCCGCCGATGAGCCTAGCTTGGTGTCCTAGGCGAAACGCCACACAAGACACGGCACAAACCTAGAAGAATTGCTGAGTTTTAATTCACCGGCCGTGAAAGCCAATATACTACCTTTTTGGAAGCCTTCATATGGAGTTTAAGGCTGCTTGAACTTTTAGTTCTCGTAGTCAAGTGGTGCAGTTGCACCTTATATAAAGGGAGGTGGCGGGCAGTTCGTCAGTCCTGTGGGGGTCCGGGCGGGGACACCAAGAGCCCGCCGATGAGCCTAGCTTGGTGTCCAAGGCGAAACCCCACACAAGACACACAACAAACCTAGAAGAATTGCTGAGTTTTAATTCACCGGCCATGAAAGCCAATATACTATCTTTTTGGAAGCCTTCATAGGGAGGTTAAGGCTGCTTGAACTTTTAGTTCTCGTAGTCAAGTGGTGCAGTTGCACCTTATATAAAGGGAGGTGGTGCGCAGTTCGTCACTCCTGTGGGGGTCCGGGCGGGGACACCAAGAGCCCGCCGATGAGCCTAGCTTGGTGTCCTAGGCGAAACCCCACACAAGACACGGCACAAACCTAGAAGAATTGCTGAGTTTTAATTCACCGGCCGTGAAAGCCAATATACTATCTTTTTGGAAGCCTTCATAGGGAGGTTAAGGCTGCTTGAACTTTTAGTTCTCGTAGTCAAGTTGTGCAGTTGCACCTTATATAAAGGGAGGTGGCGCGCAGTTCGTCATTCCTGTGGGGGTCCGGGCGGGGACACGAAGAGCCCGCCGATGAGCCTAGCTTGGTGTCCTAGGTGAAACCCCACACAAGACACGGCACAAACCTAGAAGAATTGCTGAGTTTTAATTCACCGGCCGTGAAAGCCAATATACTATCTTTTTGGAGGCCTTCATAGGGAGGTTGAGGCTGCTTGAACTTTTAGTTCTCGTAGTCAAGTGGTGCAGTTGCACCTTATATAAAGGGAGGTGGCGCGCAGTTCGTCACTCCTGTGGGGGTCCGGGCGGGGACACCAAGAGCCCGCCGATGAGCCTAGCTTGGTGTCCTAGGCAAAACCCCACACAAGACACGTTACAAACCTAGAAGAATTGCTGAGTTTTAATTCACCGGCCGTGAAAGCCAATATACTATCTTTTTGGAAGCCTTCATAGGGAGGCTAATGCTGCTTGAACTTTTAGTTCTCGTAGTCAAGTGGTGCAGTTGCACCTTATATAAAGGGAGGTGGCGCGCATTTCGTCACTCCTGTGGGGGTCCGGGCGGGGACACCAAGAGCCCGCCGATGAGCCTAGCTTGGTGTCCTAGGCGAAACCCCACACAAGACACGGCACAAACCTAGAAGAATTGCTGAGTTTTAATTCACCGGCCGTGAAAGCCAATATACTATCTTTTTGGAAGCCTTCATAGGGAGGTTAAGGCTGCTTGAACTTTTAGTTCTCGTAGTCAAGTGGTGCAGTTGCACCTCATATAAAGGGAGGTGGTGCGCAGTTCGTCACTCCTGTGGGGGTCCGGGCGGGGACACCAAGAGCCCGCCGATGAGCCTAGCTTGGTGTCCTAGGCGAAACCCCACACAAGACACGGCACAAACCTAGAAAAATTGCTGAGTTTTAATTCACCGGCCGTGAAAGCCAATATACTATCTTTTTGGAAGCCTTCATAGGGAGGTTAAGGCTGCTTGAACTTTTAGTTCTCGTAGTCAAGTTGTGCAGTTGCACCTTATATAAAGGGAGGTGGCGCGCAGTTCGTCATTCCTGTGGGGGTCCGGGCGGGGACACGAAGAGCCCGCCGATGAGCCTAGCTTGGTGTCCTAGGTGAAACCCCACACAAGACACGGCACAAACCTAGAAGAATTGCTGAGTTTTAATTCACCGGCCGTGAAAGCCAATATACTATCTTTTTGGAAGCCTTCATAGGGAGGTTGAGGCTGCTTGAACTTTTAGTTCTCGTAGTCAAGTGGTGCAGTTGCACCTTATATAAAGGGAGGTGGCGCGCAGTTCGTCACTCCTGTGGGGGTCCGGGCGGGGACACCAAGAGCCCGCCGATGAGCCTAGCTTGGTGTCCTAGGCAAAACCCCACACAAGACACGTTACAAACCTAGAAGAATTGCTGAGTTTTAATCCACCGGCCGTGAAAGCCAATATATTATCTTTTTGGAAGCCTTCATAGGGAGGTTAAGGCTGCTTGAACTTTTAGTTCTCGTAGTCAAGTGGTGCAGTTGCACCTTATATAAAGGGAGGTGGCGCGCAGTTCGTCACTCCTGTGGGGGTCCGGGCGGGGACACCAAGAGCCCGCCGATGAGCCTAGCTTGGTGTCCTAGGCGAAACCCCACACAAGACACGGCACAAACCTAGAAGAATTGCTGAGTTTTAATTCATCGGCCGTGAAAGCCAATATACCATCTTTTTGGAAGCCTTCATAGGGAGGTTAAGGCTGCTTGAACTTTTAGTTCTCGTAGTCAAGTGGTGCAGTTGCACCTTATATAAAGGGAGGTGGCGCGAGGTTCGTCACTCCAGTGGGGGTCCGGGCGGGGACACCAAGAGCCTGCCGATGAGCCTAGCTTGGTGTCCTAGGCGAAACCCCACACAAGACACGGCACAAACCTAGAAGAATTGCTGAGTTTTAATTCACCGGCCGTGAAAGCCAATATACTATCTTTTTGGAAGCCTTCATAGGGAGGTTAAGGCTGCTTGAACTTTTAGTTCTCGTAGTCAAGTGGTGCAGTTGCACCTTATATAAAGGGAGGTGGCGCGCAGTTCGTCACTCCTGTGGGGGTCCGGGCGGGGACACCAAGATCCCGCCGATGAATCTAGCTTGGTGTCCTAGGCGAAACCCCACACAAGACACGGCAAAAACCTAGAAGAATTGCTGAGTTTTAATTCACCGGCCGTGAAAGCCAATATACTATCTTTTTGGAAGCCTTCATAGGGAGGTTAAGGCTGCTTGAACTTTTAGTTCTCGTAGCCAAGTGGTGCAGTTGCACCTTATATAAAGGGAGGAGGCGCGCAGTTCGTCACTCCTGTCGGGGTCCGGGCGGGGACACCAAGAGCCCGCCGATGAGCCTAGCTTGGTGTCCTAGGCGAAACCCCACACAAGACACGGCACAAACCTAGAAGAATTGCTGAGTTTTAATTCACCGGCCGTGAGAGCCAATATACTATCTTTTTGGAGGCCTTCATAGGGAGGTTAAGGCTGCTTGAACTTTTAGTTCTCGTAGTCAAGTGGTGCAGTTGCATCTTATATAAAGGGAGGTGGCACGCAGTTCGTCACTCCTGTGGGGGTCCGGGCGGGGACACCAAGAGCCCGCCGATGAGCCTAGCTTGGTGTCCTAGGCGAAACCCCACACAAGACACGGCACAAACCTAGAAGAATTGCTGAGTTTTAATTCACCGGCCGTGAAAGCCAATATACTATATTTTTGGAAGCCTTCATAGGGAGGTTAAGGCTGCTTGAACTTTTAGTTCTCGTAGTCAAGTGGTGCAGTTGCACCTTATATAAAGGGAGGTGGCGGGCAGTTCGTCACTCCTGTGGGGGTCCGGGCGGGGACACCAAGAGCCCGCCGATGAGCCTAGCTTGGTGTCCTAGGCGAAACCCCACAGAAGACACGGCACAAACCTAGAAGAATTGCTGAGTTTTAATTCACCGGCCGTGAAAGCCAATATACTATCTTTTTGGAAGCCTTCATAGGGAGCTTAAGGCTGCTTGAACTTTTAGTTCTCGTAGTCAAGTTGTGCAGTTGCACCTTATATAAAGGGAGGTGGCACGCAGTTCGTCACTCCTGTGGGGGTCCGGGCGGGGACACCAAGAGCCCGCCGATGAGCCTAGCTTGGTGTCCTAGGCGAAACCCCACACAAGACACGGCACAAAACTAGAAGAATTGCTGAGTTTTAATTCACCGGCCGTGAAAGCCAATATACTATCTTTTTGGAAGCCATCATAGGGAGGTTAAGGCTGCTTGAACTTTTAGTTCTCGTAGTCAAGTGGTGCAGTTGCATCTTATATAAAGGGAGGTGACACGCAGTTCGTCACTCCTGTGGGGGTCCGGGCGGGGACACCAAGAGCCCGCCGATGAGCCTAGCTTGGTGTCCTAGGCGAAACCCCACACAAGACACGGCACAAACCTAGAAGAATTGCTGAGTTTTAATTCACCGGCCGTGAAAGCCAATATCCTATCTTTTTGGAAGCCTTCATAGGGAGGTTAAGGCTGCTTGAACTTTTAGTTCTCGTAGTCAAGTGGTGCAGTTGCACCTTATATAAAGGGAGGTGGCGCGCAGTTCGTCACTCCTGTGGGGGTCCGGGCGGGGCTCCAAGAGCCCGCCGATGAGCCTAACTTGGTGTCCTAGGCGAAACCCCACACAAGACACGGCACAAACCTAGAAGAATTGCTGAGTTTTAATTCACCGGCCGTGAAAGCCAATATACTATCTTTTTGGAAGCCTTCATAGGGAGGTTAAGGCTGCTTGAAATTTTAGTTCTCGTAGTCAAGTGGTGCAGTTGCACCTTATATAAAGGGAGGTGGCGCGCAGTTCGTCACTCCTGTGGGGGTCCGGGCGGGGACACCAAGAGCCCGCCGATGAGCCTAGCTTGGTGACCTAGGCGAAACCCCACACAAGACACGGCACAAACCTAGAAGAGTTGCTGAGTTTTAATTCACCGGCCGTGAAAGCCAATATACTATCTTTTTGGAAGCCTTCATAGGGAGGTTAAGGCTGCTTGAACTTTTAGTTCTCGTAGTCAAGTTGTGCAGTTGCACCTTATATAAAGGGAGGTGGCGCGCAGTTCGTCATTCCTGTGGGGGTCCGGGCGGGGACACGAAGAGCCCGCCGATGAGCCTAGCTTGGTGTCCTAGGTGAAAACCCACACAAGACACGGCACAAACCTAGAAGAATTGCTGAGTTTTAATTCACCGGCGTGAAAGCCAATATACTATCTTTTTGGAAGCCTTCATAGGGAGGTTGAGGCTGCTTGAACTTTTAGTTCTCGTAGTCAAGTGGTGCAGTTGCACCTTATATAAAGGGAGGAGGCGCGCAGTTCGTCACTCCTGTGGGGGTCCGGGCGGGGACACCAAGAGCCCGCCGATGAGCCTAGCTTGGTGTCCTAGGCGAAACCCCACACAAGACACGGCACAAACCTAGAAGAATTGCTGAGTTTTAATTCACCGGCCATGAGAGCCAATATACTATATTTTTTGAAGCCTTCATAGGGAGGTTAAGGCTGCTTGAACTTTTAGTTCTCGTAGTCAAGTGGTGCAGTTGCACCTTATATAAAGGGAGGTGGTGCGCAGTTCGTCACTCCTGTGGGGGTCCGGGCGGGGACTCCAAGAGCCCGCCGATGAGTCTAGCTTGATGTCCTAGGCGAAACCCCACACAAGACACGGCACAAACCTAGAAGAATTGCTGAGTTTTAATTCACCGGCCGTGAAAGCTAATATACTATCTTTTTGGAAGCCTTCATAGGGAGGTTAAGGCTGCTTGAACTTTTAGTTCTCGTAGTCAAGTGGTGCAGTTGCACCTTATATAAAGGGAGGTAGCGCGCCGTTCGTCACTCCTGTGGGGGTCCGGGCGGGGACACCAAGAGCCCGCCGATGAGCCTAGCTTGGAGTCCTAGTCGAAACGCCACACAAGACACGGCACAAACCTAGAAGTATTGCTGAGTTTTAATTCACCGGCCGTGAAAGCCAATATACTACCTTTTTGGAAGCCTTCATATGAGGGTTAAGGCTGCTTGAACTTTTAGTTCTCGTAGTCAAGTGGTGCAGTTGCACCTTATATAAAGGGAGGTGGCGGGCAGTTCGTCACTCCTGTGGGGGTCCGGGCGGGGACACCAAGAGCCCGCCGATGAGCCTAGCTTGGTGTCCTAGCCGAAACCCCACACAAGACACGGCACAAACCTAGAAGAATTGCTGAGTTTTAATTCACTGGCCGTGAGAGCCAATATACTATCTTTTTGGAAGCCTTCATAGGGAGGTTAAGGCTGCTTGAACTTTTAGTTCTCGTAGTCAAGTGGTGCAGTTGCATCTTATATAAAGGGAGGTGACACGCAGTTCGTCACTCCTGTGGGGGTCCGGGCGGGGACACCAAGAGCCCGCCGATGAGCCTAGCTTGGTGTCCTAGGCGAAACCCCACACAAGACACGGCACAAACCTAGAAGAATTGCTGAGTTTTAATTCACCGGCCGTGAAAGCCAATATCCTATCTTTTTGGAAGCCTTCATAGGGAGGTTAAGGCTGCTTGAACTTTTAGTTCTCGTAGTCAAGTGGTGCAGTTGCACCTTATATAAAGGGAGGTGGCGCGCAGTTCGTCACTCCTGTGGGGGTCCGGGCGGGGCTCCAAGAGCCCGCCGATGAGCCTAACTTGGTGTCCTAGGCGAAACCCCACACAAGACACGGCACAAACCTAGAAGAATTGCTGAGTTTTAATTCACCGGCCGTGAAAGCTAATATACTATCTTTTTGGAAGCCTTCATAGGGAGGTTAAGGCTGCTTGAACTTTTAGTTCTCGTAGTCAAGTGGTGCAGTTGCACCTTATATAAAGGGTAGTAGCGCGCAGTTCGTCACTCCTGTGGGGGTCCGGGCGGGGACACCAAGAGCCCGCCGATGAGCCTAGCTTGGTGTCCTAGGCGAAACGCCACACAAGACACGGCACAAACCTAGAAGAATTGCTGAGTTTTAATTCACCGGCCGTGAAAGCCAATATACTACCTTTTTGGAAGCCTTCATATGGAGTTTAAGGCTGCTTGAACTTTTAGTTCTCGTAGTCAAGTGGTGCAGTTGCACCTTATATAAAGGGAGGTGGCGGGCAGTTCGTCAGTCCTGTGGGGGTCCGGGCGGGGACACCAAGAGCCCGCCGATGAGCCTAGCTTGGTGTCCAAGGCGAAACCCCACACAAGACACGCCACAAACCTAGAAGAATTGCTGAGTTTTAATTCACCGGCCATGAAAGCCAATATACTATCTTTTTGGAAGCCTTCATAGGGAGGTTAAGGCTGCTTGAACTTTTAGTTCTCGTAGTCAAGTGGTGCAGTTGCACCTTATATAAAGGGAGGTGGTGCGCAGTTCGTCACTCCTGTGGGGGTCCGGGCGGGGACACCAAGAGCCCGCCGATGAGCCTAGCTTGGTGTCCTAGGCGAAACCCCACACAAGACACGGCACAAACCTAGAAGAATTGCTGAGTTTTAATTCACCGGCCGTGAAAGCCAATATACTATCTTTTTGGAAGCCTTCATAGGGAGGTTAAGGCTGCTTGAACTTTTAGTTCTCGTAGTCAAGTTGTGCAGTTGCACCTTATATAAAGGGAGGTGGCGCGCAGTTCGTCATTCCTGTGGGGGTCCGGGCGGGGACACGAAGAGCCCGCCGATGAGCCTAGCTTGGTGTCCTAGGTGAAACCCCACACAAGACACGGCACAAACCTAGAAGAATTGCTGAGTTTTAATTCACCGGCCGTGAAAGCCAATATACTATCTTTTTGGAGGCCTTCATAGGGAGGTTGAGGCTGCTTGAACTTTTAGTTCTCGTAGTCAAGTGGTGCAGTTGCACCTTATATAAAGGGAGGTGGCGCGCAGTTCGTCACTCCTGTGGGGGTCCGGGCGGGGACACCAAGAGCCCGCCGATGAGCCTAGCTTGGTGTCCTAGGCAAAACCCCACACAAGACACGTTACAAACCTAGAAGAATTGCTGAGTTTTAATTCACCGGCCGTGAAAGCCAATATACTATCTTTTTGGAAGCCTTCATAGGGAGGCTAAGGCTGCTTGAACTTTTAGTTCTCGTAGTCAAGTGGTGCAGTTGCACCTTATATAAAGGGAGGTGGCGCGCATTTCGTCACTCCTGTGGGGGTCCGGGCGGGGACACCAAGAGCCCGCCGATGAGCCTAGCTTGGTGTCCTAGGCGAAACCCCACACAAGACACGGCACAAACCTAGAAGAATTGCTGAGTTTTAATTCACCGGCCGTGAAAGCCAATATACTATCTTTTTGGAAGCCTTCATAGGGAGGTTAAGGCTGCTTGAACTTTTAGTTCTCGTAGTCAAGTGGTGCAGTTGCACCTTATATAAAGGGAGGTGGTGCGCAGTTCGTCACTCCTGTGGGGGTCCGGGCGGGGACACCAAGAGCCCGCCGATGAGCCTAGCTTGGTGTCCTAGGCGAAACCCCACACAAGACACGGCACAAACCTAGAAAAATTGCTGAGTTTTAATTCACCGGCCGTGAAAGCCAATATACTATCTTTTTGGAAGCCTTCATAGGGAGGTTAAGGCTGCTTGAACTTTTAGTTCTCGTAGTCAAGTTGTGCAGTTGCACCTTATATAAAGGGAGGTGGCGCGCAGTTCGTCATTCCTGTGGGGGTCCGGGCGGGGACACGAAGAGCCCGACGATGAGCCTAGCTTGGTGTCCTAGGTGAAACCCCACACAAGACACGGCACAAACCTAGAAGAATTGCTGAGTTTTAATTCACCGGCCGTGAAAGCCAATATACTATCTTTTTGGAAGCCTTCATAGGGAGGTTGAGGCTGCTTGAACTTTTAGTTCTCGTAGTCAAGTGGTGCAGTTGCACCTTATATAAAGGGAGGTGGCGCGCAGTTCGTCACTCCTGTGGGGGTCCGGGCGGGGACACCAAGAGCCCGCCGATGAGCCTAGCTTGGTGTCCTAGGCAAAACCCCACACAAGACACGTTACAAACCTAGAAGAATTGCTGAGTTTTAATTCACCGGCCGTGAAAGCCAATATATTATCTTTTTGGAAGCCTTCATAGGGAGGTTAAGGCTGCTTGAACTTTTAGTTCTCGTAGTCAAGTGGTGCAGTTGCACCTTATATAAAGGGAGGTGGCGCGCAGTTCGTCACTCCTGTGGGGGTCCGGGCGGGGACACCAAGAGCCCGCCGATGAGCCTAGCTTGGTGTCCTAGGCGAAACCCCACACAAGACACGGCACAAACCTAGAAGAATTGCTGAGTTTTAATTCATCGGCCGTGAAAGCCAATATACCATCTTTTTGGAAGCCTTCATAGGGAGGTTAAGGCTGCTTGAACTTTTAGTTCTCGTAGTCAAGTGGTGCAGTTGCACCTTATATAAAGGGAGGTGGCGCGAGGTTCGTCACTCCAGTGGGGGTCCGGGCGGGGACACCAAGAGCCTGCCGATGAGCCTAGCTTGGTGTCCTAGGCGAAACCCCACACAAGACACGGCACAAACCTAGAAGAATTGCTGAGTTTTAATTCACCGGCCGTGAAAGCCAATATACTATCTTTTTGGAAGCCTTCATAGGGAGGTTAATGCTGCTTGAACTTTTAGTTCTCGTAGTCAAGTGGTGCAGTTGCACCTTATATAAAGGGAGGTGGCGCGCAGTTCGTCACTCCTGTGGGGGTCCGGGCGGGGACACCAAGATCCCGCCGATGAATCTAGCTTGGTGTCCTAGGCGAAACCCCACACAAGACACGGCAAAAACCTAGAAGAATTGCTGAGTTTTAATTCACCGGCCGTGAAAGCCAATATACTATCTTTTTGGAAGCCTTCATAGGGAGGTTAAGGCTGCTTGAACTTTTAGTTCTCGTAGCCAAGTGGTGCAGTTGCACCTTATATAAAGGGAGGTGGCGCGCAGTTCGTCACTCCTGTCGGGGTCCGGGCGGGGACACCAAGAGCCCGCCGATGAGCCTAGCTTGGTGTCCTAGGCGAAACCCCACACAAGACACGGCACAAACCTAGAAGAATTGCTGAGTTTTAATTCACCGGCCGTGAGAGCCAATATACTATCTTTTTGGAGGCCTTCATAGGGAGGTTAAGGCTGCTTGAACTTTTAGTTCTCGTAGTCAAGTGGTGCAGTTGCATCTTATATAAAGGGAGGTGGCACGCAGTTCGTCACTCCTGTGGGGGTCCGGGCGGGGACACCAAGAGCCCGCCGATGAGCCTAGCTTGGTGTCCTAGGCGAAACCCCACACAAGACACGGCACAAACCTAGAAGAATTGCTGAGTTTTAATTCACCGGCCGTGAAAGCCAATATACTATATTTTTGGAAGCCTTCATAGGGAGGTTAAGGCTGCTTGAACTTTTAGTTCTCGTAGTCAAGTGGTGCAGTTGCACCTTATATAAAGGGAGGTGGCGGGCAGTTCGTCACTCCTGTGGGGGTCCGGGCGGGGACACCAAGAGCCCGCCGATGAGCCTAGCTTGGTGTCCTAGGCGAAACCCCACAGAAGACACGGCACAAACCTAGAAGAATTGCTGAGTTTTAATTCACCGGCCGTGAAAGCCAATATACTATCTTTTTGGAAGCCTTCATAGGGAGGTTAAGACTGCTTGAAATTTTAGTTCTCGTAGTCAAGTGGTGCAGTTGCACCTTATATAATGGGAGGTGGCGCGCAGTTCGTCACTCCTGTGGGGGTCCGGGCGGGGACACCAAGAGCCCACCGATGAGCCTAGCTTGGTGTCCTAGGCGAAACCCCACACAAGACACGGCACAAACCTAGAAGAATTGCTGAGTTTTAATGCACCGGCCGTGAAAGCCAATATACTATCTTTTTGGAAGCCTTCATAGGGAGCTTAAGGCTGCTTGAACTTTTAGTTCTCGTAGTCAAGTTGTGCAGTTGCACCTTATATAAAGGGAGGTGGCACGCAGTTCGTCACTCCTGTGGGGGTCCGGGCGGGGACACCAAGAGCCCGCCGATGAGCCTAGCTTGGTGTCCTAGGCGAAACCCCACACAAGACACGGCACAAAACTAGAAGAATTGCTGAGTTTTAATTCACCGGCCGTGAAAGCCAATATACTATCTTTTTGGAAGCCATCATAGGGAGGTTAAGGCTGCTTGAACTTTTAGTTCTCGTAGTCAAGTGGTGCAGTTGCATCTTATATAAAGGGAGGTGACACGCAGTTCGTCACTCCTGTGGGGGTCCGGGCGGGGACACCAAGAGCCCGCCGATGAGCCTAGCTTGGTGTCCTAGGCGAAACCCCACACAAGACACGGCACAAACCTAGAAGAATTGCTGAGTTTTAATTCACCGGCCGTGAAAGCCAATATCCTATCTTTTTGGAAGCCTTCATAGGGAGGTTAAGGCTGCTTGAACTTTTAGTTCTCGTAGTCAAGTGGTGCAGTTGCACCTTATATAAAGGGAGGTGGCGCGCAGTTCGTCACTCCTGTGGGGGTCCGGGCGGGGCTCCAAGAGCCCGCCGATGAGCCTAACTTGGTGTCCTAGGCGAAACCCCACACAAGACACGGCACAAACCTAGAAGAATTGCTGAGTTTTAATTCACCGGCCGTGAAAGCCAATATACTATCTTTTTGGAAGCCTTCATAGGGAGGTTAAGGCTGCTTGAACTTTTAGTTCTCGTAGTCAAGTGGTGCAGTTGCACCTTATATAAAGGGAGGTGGCGCGCAGTTCGTCACTCCTGTGGGGGTCCGGGCGGGGACACCAAGAGCCCGCCGATGAGCCTAGCTTGGTGACCTAGGCGAAACCCCACACAAGACACGGCACAAACCTAGAAGAGTTGCTGAGTTTTAATTCACCGGCCGTGAAAGCCAATATACTATCTTTTTGGAAGCCTTCATAGGGAGGTTAAGGCTGCTTGAACTTTTAGTTCTCGTAGTCAAGTTGTGCAGTTGCACCTTATATAAAGGGAGGTGGCGCGCAGTTCGTCATTCCTGTGGGGGTCCGGGCGGGGACACGAAGAGCCCGCCGATGAGCCTAGCTTGGTGTCCTAGGTGAAAACCCACACAAGACACGGCACAAACCTAGAAGAATTGCTGAGTTTTAATTCACCGGCGTGAAAGCCAATATACTATCTTTTTGGAAGCCTTCATAGGGAGGTTGAGGCTGCTTGAACTTTTAGTTCTCGTAGTCAAGTGGTGCAGTTGCACCTTATATAAAGGGAGGAGGCGCGCAGTTCGTCACTCCTGTGGGGGTCCGGGCGGGGACACCAAGAGCCCGCCGATGAGCCTAGCTTGGTGTCCTAGGCGAAACCCCACACAAGACACGGCACAAACCTAGAAGAATTGCTGAGTTTTAATTCACCGGCCATGAGAGCCAATATACTATATTTTTTGAAGCCTTCATAGGGAGGTTAAGGCTGCTTGAACTTTTAGTTCTCGTAGTCAAGTGGTGCAGTTGCACCTTATATAAAGGGAGGTGGTGCGCAGTTCGTCACTCCTGTGGGGGTCCGGGCGGGGACTCCAAGAGCCCGCCGATGAGTCTAGCTTGATGTCCTAGGCGAAACCCCACACAAGACACGGCACAAACCTAGAAGAATTGCTGAGTTTTAATTCACCGGCCGTGAAAGCTAATATACTATCTTTTTGGAAGCCTTCATAGGGAGGTTAAGGCTGCTTGAACTTTTAGTTCTCGTAGTCAAGTGGTGCAGTTGCACCTTATATAAAGGGAGGTAGCGCGCCGTTCGTCACTCCTGTGGGGGTCCGGGCGGGGACACCAAGAGCCCGCCGATGAGCCTAGCTTGGAGTCCTAGTCGAAACGCCACACAAGACACGGCACAATTCTAGAAGTATTGCTGAGTTTTAATTCACCGGCCGTGAAAGCCAATATACTACCTTTTTGGAAGCCTTCATATGAGGGTTAAGGCTGCTTGAACTTTTAGTTCTCGTAGTCAAGTGGTGCAGTTGCACCTTATATAAAGGGAGGTGGCGGGCAGTTCGTCACTCCTGTGGGGGTCCGGGCGGGGACACCAAGAGCCCGCCGATGAGCCTAGCTTGGTGTCCTAGCCGAAACCCCACACAAGACACGGCACAAACCTAGAAGAATTGCTGAGTTTTGATTCACTGGCCGTGAGAGCCAATATACTATCTTTTTGGAAGCCTTCATAGGGAGGTTAAGGCTGCTTGAACTTTTAGTTCTCGTAGTCAAGTGGTGCAGTTGCATCTTATATAAAGGGAGGTGACACGCAGTTCGTCACTCCTGTGGGGGTCCGGGCGGGGACACCAAGAGCCCGCCGATGAGCCTAGCTTGGTGTCCTAGGCGAAACCCCACACAAGACACGGCACAAACCTAGAAGAATTGCTGAGTTTTAATTCACCGGCCGTGAAAGCCAATATCCTATCTTTTTGGAAGCCTTCATAGGGAGGTTAAGGCTGCTTGAACTTTTAGTTCTCGTAGTCAAGTGGTGCAGTTGCACCTTATATAAAGGGAGGTGGCGCGCAGTTCGTCACTCCTGTGGGGGTCCGGGCGGGGCTCCAAGAGCCCGCCGATGAGCCTAACTTGGTGTCCTAGGCGAAACCCCACACAAGACACGGCACAAACCTAGAAGAATTGCTGAGTTTTAATTCACCGGCCGTGAAAGCTAATATACTATCTTTTTGGAAGCCTTCATAGGGAGGTTAAGGCTGCTTGAACTTTTAGTTCTCGTAGTCAAGTGGTGCAGTTGCACCTTATATAAAGGGTAGTAGCGCGCAGTTCGTCACTCCTGTGGGGGTCCGGGCGGGGACACCAAGAGCCCGCCGATGAGCCTAGCTTGGTGTCCTAGGCGAAACGCCACACAAGACACGGCACAAACCTAGAAGAATTGCTGAGTTTTAATTCACCGGCCGTGAAAGCCAATATACTACCTTTTTGGAAGCCTTCATATGGAGTTTAAGGCTGCTTGAACTTTTAGTTCTCGTAGTCAAGTGGTGCAGTTGCACCTTATATAAAGGGAGGTGGCGGGCAGTTCGTCAGTCCTGTGGGGGTCCGGGCGGGGACACCAAGAGCCCGCCGATGAGCCTAGCTTGGTGTCCAAGGCGAAACCCCACACAAGACACGCCACAAACCTAGAAGAATTGCTGAGTTTTAATTCACCGGCCATGAAAGCCAATATACTATCTTTTTGGAAGCCTTCATAGGGAGGTTAAGGCTGCTTGAACTTTTAGTTCTCGTAGTCAAGTGGTGCAGTTGCACCTTATATAAAGGGAGGTGGTGCGCAGTTCGTCACTCCTGTGGGGGTCCGGGCGGGGACACCAAGAGCCCGCCGATGAGCCTAGCTTGGTGTCCTAGGCGAAACCCCACACAAGACACGGCACAAACCTAGAAGAATTGCTGAGTTTTAATTCACCGGCCGTGAAAGCCAATATACTATCTTTTTGGAAGCCTTCATAGGGAGGTTAAGGCTGCTTGAACTTTTAGTTCTCGTAGTCAAGTTGTGCAGTTGCACCTTATATAAAGGGAGGTGGCGCGCAGTTCGTCATTCCTGTGGGGGTCCGGGCGGGGACACGAAGAGCCCGCCGATGAGCCTAGCTTGGTGTCCTAGGTGAAACCCCACACAAGACACGGCACAAACCTAGAAGAATTGCTGAGTTTTAATTCACCGGCCGTGAAAGCCAATATACTATCTTTTTGGAGGCCTTCATAGGGAGGTTGAGGCTGCTTGAACTTTTAGTTCTCGTAGTCAAGTGGTGCAGTTGCACCTTATATAAAGGGAGGTGGCGCGCAGTTCGTCACTCCTGTGGGGGTCCGGGCGGGGACACCAAGAGCCCGCCGATGAGCCTAGCTTGGTGTCCTAGGCAAAACCCCACACAAGACACGTTACAAACCTAGAAGAATTGCTGAGTTTTAATTCACCGGCCGTGAAAGCCAATATACTATCTTTTTGGAAGCCTTCATAGGGAGGCTAAGGCTGCTTGAACTTTTAGTTCTCGTAGTCAAGTGGTGCAGTTGCACCTTATATAAAGGGAGGTGGCGCGCATTTCGTC
The DNA here is from genome assembly GCA_946902985.2 of Meconema thalassinum. Classification (NCBI taxonomy): domain Eukaryota; kingdom Metazoa; phylum Arthropoda; class Insecta; order Orthoptera; family Tettigoniidae; genus Meconema; species Meconema thalassinum. The sequence continues at coordinate 42,886,415 of OX336401.1, read as the reverse complement.
ACTCCTGTGGGGGTCCGGGCGGGGACACCAAGAGCCCGCCGATGAGCCTAGCTTGGTGTCCTAGGCGAAACCCCACACAAGACACGGCACAAACCTAGAAGAATTGCTGAGTTTTAATTCACCGGCCGTGAAAGCCAATATACTATCTTTTTGGAAGCCTTCATAGGGAGGTTAAGGCTGCTTGAACTTTTAGTTCTCGTAGTCAAGTGGTGCAGTTGCACCTTATATAAAGGGAGGTGGTGCGCAGTTCGTCACTCCTGTGGGGGTCCGGGCGGGGACACCAAGAGCCCGCCGATGAGCCTAGCTTGGTGTCCTAGGCGAAACCCCACACAAGACACGGCACAAACCTAGAAAAATTGCTGAGTTTTAATTCACCGGCCGTGAAAGCCAATATACTATCTTTTTGGAAGCCTTCATAGGGAGGTTAAGGCTGCTTGAACTTTTAGTTCTCGTAGTCAAGTTGTGCAGTTGCACCTTATATAAAGGGAGGTGGCGCGCAGTTCGTCATTCCTGTGGGGGTCCGGGCGGGGACACGAAGAGCCCGACGATGAGCCTAGCTTGGTGTCCTAGGTGAAACCCCACACAAGACACGGCACAAACCTAGAAGAATTGCTGAGTTTTAATTCACCGGCCGTGAAAGCCAATATACTATCTTTTTGGAAGCCTTCATAGGGAGGTTGAGGCTGCTTGAACTTTTAGTTCTCGTAGTCAAGTGGTGCAGTTGAACCTTATATAAAGGGAGGTGGCGCGCAGTTCGTCACTCCTGTGGGGGTCCGGGCGGGGACACCAAGAGCCCGCCGATGAGCCTAGCTTGGTGTCCTAGGCAAAACCCCACACAAGACACGTTACAAACCTAGAAGAATTGCTGAGTTTTAATTCACCGGCCGTGAAAGCCAATATATTATCTTTTTGGAAGCCTTCATAGGGAGGTTAAGGCTGCTTGAACTTTTAGTTCTCGTAGTCAAGTGGTGCAGTTGCACCTTATATAAAGGGAGGTGGCGCGCAGTTCGTCACTCCTGTGGGGGTCCGGGCGGGGACACCAAGAGCCCGCCGATGAGCCTAGCTTGGTGTCCTAGGCGAAACCCCACACAAGACACGGCACAAACCTAGAAGAATTGCTGAGTTTTAATTCATCGGCCGTGAAAGCCAATATACCATCTTTTTGGAAGCCTTCATAGGGAGGTTAAGGCTGCTTGAACTTTTAGTTCTCGTAGTCAAGTGGTGCAGTTGCACCTTATATAAAGGGAGGTGGCGCGAGGTTCGTCACTCCTGTGGGGGTCCGGGCGGGGACACCAAGAGCCTGCCGATGAGCCTAGCTTGGTGTCCTAGGCGAAACCCCACACAAGACACGGCACAAACCTAGAAGAATTGCTGAGTTTTAATTCACCGGCCGTGAAAGCCAATATACTATCTTTTTGGAAGCCTTCATAGGGAGGTTAAGGCTGCTTGAACTTTTAGTTCTCGTAGTCAAGTGGTGCAGTTGCACCTTATATAAAGGGAGGTGGCGCGCAGTTCGTCACTCCTGTGGGGGTCCGGGCGGGGACACCAAGGTCCCGCCGATGAATCTAGCTTGGTGTCCTAGGCGAAACCCCACACAAGACACGGCAAAAACCTAGAAGAATTGCTGAGTTTTAATTCACCGGCCGTGAAAGCCAATATACTATCTTTTTGGAAGCCTTCATAGGGAGGTTAAGGCTGCTTGAACTTTTAGTTCTCGTAGCCAAGTGGTGCAGTTGCACCTTATATAAAGGGAGGTGGCGCGCAGTTCGTCACTCCTGTCGGGGTCCGGGCGGGGACACCAAGAGCCCGCCGATGAGCCTAGCTTGGTGTCCTAGGCGAAACCCCACACAAGACACGGCACAAACCTAGAAGAATTGCTGAGTTTTAATTCACCGGCCGTGAGAGCCAATATACTATCTTTTTGGAGGCCTTCATAGGGAGGTTAAGGCTGCTTGAACTTTTAGTTCTCGTAGTCAAGTGGTGCAGTTGCATCTTATATAAAGGGAGGTGGCACGCAGTTCGTCACTCCTGTGGGGGTCCGGGCGGGGACACCAAGAGCCCGCCGATGAGCCTAGCTTGGTGTCCTAGGCGAAACCCCACACAAGACACGGCACAAACCTAGAAGAATTGCTGAGTTTTAATTCACCGGCCGTGAAAGCCAATATACTATATTTTTGGAAGCCTTCATAGGGAGGTTAAGGCTGCTTGAACTTTTAGTTCTCGTAGTCAAGTGGTGCAGTTGCACCTTATATAAAGGGAGGTGGCGGGCAGTTCGTCACTCCTGTGGGGGTCCGGGCGGGGACACCAAGAGCCCGCCGATGAGCCTAGCTTGGTGTCCTAGGCGAAACCCCACAGAAGACACGGCACAAACCTAGAAGAATTGCTGAGTTTTAATTCACCGGCCGTGAAAGCCAATATACTATCTTTTTGGAAGCCTTCATAGGGAGGTTAAGACTGCTTGAAATTTTAGTTCTCGTAGTCAAGTGGTGCAGTTGCACCTTATATAATGGGAGGTGGCGCGCAGTTCGTCACTCCTGTGGGGGTCCGGGCGGGGACACCAAGAGCCCACCGATGAGCCTAGCTTGGTGTCCTAGGCGAAACCCCACACAAGACACGGCACAAACCTAGAAGAATTGCTGAGTTTTAATGCACCGGCCGTGAAAGCCAATATACTATCTTTTTGGAAGCCTTCATAGGGAGCTTAAGGCTGCTTGAACTTTTAGTTCTCGTAGTCAAGTTGTGCAGTTGCACCTTATATAAAGGGAGGTGGCACGCAGTTCGTCACTCCTGTGGGGGTCCGGGCGGGGACACCAAGAGCCCGCCGATGAGCCTAGCTTGGTGTCCTAGGCGAAACCCCACACAAGACACGGCACAAAACTAGAAGAATTGCTGAGTTTTAATTCACCGGCCGTGAAAGCCAATATACTATCTTTTTGGAAGCCATCATAGGGAGGTTAAGGCTGCTTGAACTTTTAGTTCTCGTAGTCAAGTGGTGCAGTTGCACCTTATATAAAGGGAGGTGGCGCGCAGTTCGTCACTCCTGTGGGGGTCCGGGCGGGGAGACCAAGAGCCCGCCTATGAGCCTAGCTTGGTGTCCTAGGCAAAACCCCACACAAGACACGTTACAAACCTAGAAGAATTGCTGAGTTTTAATTCACCGGCCGTGAAAGCCAATATACTATCTTTTTGGAAGCCTTCATAGGGAGGTTAAGGCTGCTTGAACTTTTAGTTCTCGTAGTCAAGTGGTGCAGTTGCACCTTATATAAAGGGAGGTGGCGCGTAGTTCGTCACTCCTGTGGGGGTCCGGGCGGGGACACCAAGAGCCCGCCGATGAGCCTAGCTTGGTGTCCTAGGCGAAACCCCACACAAGACACGGCACAAACCTAGAAGAATTGCTGGGTTTTAATTCACCGGCCGTGAGAGCCAATATACTATCCTTTTGGAAGCCTTCATAGGGAGGTTACGGCTGCTTGAACTTTTAGTTCTCGTAGTCAAGTGGTGCAGTTGCACCTTATATAAAGGGAGGAGGCGCGCAGTTCGTCACTCCTGTGGGGGTCCGGGCGGGGACACCAAGAGCCCGCCGATGAGCCTAGCTTGGTGTCCTAGGCGAAACCCCACACAAGACACAGCACAAACCTAGAAGAATTGCTGAGTTTTAATTCACCGGCCGTGAAAGCCAATATACTATATTTTTTGAAGCCTTCATAGGGAGGTTAAGGCTGCTTGAACTTTTAGTTCTCGTAGTCAAGTGGTGGAGTTGCACCTTATATAAAGGGAGGTGGCGCGCAGGTCGTCACTCCTGTGGGGGTCCGGGCGGGGACACCAAGAGCCCGCCGATGAACCTAGCTTGGTGTCCTAGGCGAAACCCCACACAAGACACGGCACAAACCTAGAAGAATTGCTGAGTTTTAATTCACCGGCCGTGAAAGCCAATATACTATCTTTTTGGAAGCCTCCATAGGGAGGTTAAGGCTGCTTGAACTTTTAGTTCTCGTAGTCAAGTGGTGCAGTTGCACCTTATATAAAGGGAGGAGGCGCGCAGTTCGTCACTCCTGTCGGGGTCCGGGCGGGGACACCAAGAGCCCGCCGATGAGCCTAGCTTGGTGTCCTAGGCGAAACCCCACACAAGACACGGCACAAACCTAGAAGAATTGCTGGGTTTTAATTCACCGGCCGTGAGAGCCTATATACTATCCTTTTGGAAGCCTTCATAGGGAGGTTAAGGCTGCTTGAACTTTTAGTTCTCGTAGTCAAGTGGTGCAGTTGCACCTTATATAAAGGGAGTTGGCACGCAGTTCGTCACTCCTGTGGGGGTCCGGGCGGGGACACCAAGAGCCCGCCGATGAGCCTAGCTTGGTGTCCTAGGCGAAACCCCACACAAGACACGGCACAAACCTAGAAGAATTGCTGAGTTTTAATTCACCGGCCGTGAAAGCCAATATACTATCATTTTGGAAGCCTTCATAGGGAGGTTAAGGCTGCTTGAACTTTTAGTTCTCGTAGTCAAGTGGTGGAGTTGCACCTTATATAAAGGGAAGTGGCGCGCAGTTCGTCACTCCTGTGGGGGTCCGGGCGGGGACACCAAGAGCCCGCCGATGAACCTAGCTTGGTGTCCTAGGCGAAACCCCACACAAGACACGGCACAAACCTAGAAGAATTGCTGAGTTTTAATTCACCGGCCGTGAAAGCCAATATACTATCTTTTTGGAAGCCTCCATAGGGAGGTTAAGGCTGCTTGAACTTTTAGTTCTCGTAGTCAAGTGGTGCAGTTGCACCTTATATAAAGGGAGGAGGCGCGCAGTTCGTCACTCCTGTCGGGGTCCGGGCGGGGACACCAAGAGCCCGCCGATGAGCCTAGCTTGGTGTCCTAGGCGAAACCCCACACAAGACACGGCACAAACCTAGAAGAATTGCTGGGTTTTAATTCACCGGCCGTGAGAGCCAATATACTATCCTTTTGGAAGCCTTCATAGGGAGGTTAAGGCTGCTTGAACTTTTAGTTCTCGTAGTCAAGTGGTGCAGTTGCACCTTATATAAAGGGAGTTGGCACGCAGTTCGTCACTCCTGTGGGGGTCCGGGCGGGGACACCAAGAGCCCGCCGATGAGCCTAGCTTGGTGTCCTAGGCGAAACCCCACACAAGACACGGCACAAACCTAGAAGAATTGCTGAGTTTTAATTCACCGGCCGTGAAAGCCAATATACTATCTTTTTGGAAGCCTTCATAGGGAGGTTAAGGCTGCTTGAACTTTTTGTTCTCGTAGTCAAGTGGTGCAGTTGCACCTTATATAAAGGGAGGTGGCGCGCGGTTCGTCACTCCTGTGGGGGTCCGGGCGGGGACTCCAAGAGCCCGCCGATGAGCCTAGCTTGGTGTCCTAGGCGAAACGCCACACAAGACACGGCACAAACCTAGAAGAATTGCTGAGTTTTATTTCACCGGCCGTGAAAGCCAATATACTTCCTTTTTGGAAGCCTTCATATGGAGGTTAAGGCTGCTTGAACTTTTAGTTCTCGTAGTCAAGTGGTGCAGTTGCACCTTATATAAAGGGAGGTGGCGCGCAGTTCGTCACTCCTGTGGGGGTCCGGGCGGGGACACCAAGAGCCCGCCGATGAGCCTAGCTTGGTGTCCTAGGCGAAACCCCACACAAGACACGGCACACACCTTGAATAATTGCTGAGTTTTAATTACATGTTCGTTCACAATAATACAATTCACAAAGTACTTCTTATTTCTTTCATTAGCGCTATTCGTTCTCTATGATCCATAATAAATTTGTTCTTCCACGTTACCAAACGTTAACAATGTTAATTTGCAGTTCGCTCGTCTTACAGTTGTTAGTAAAAATAAATACATATCCTCACGCTTCTGGTCTTCATTTAAATATATGAACAATTCATATTTAAGTTGTTTTTAACATACAAGACCACAGGTAGACTAACATATATCCTGGTCTATTCATCTCAGTTAAACAATGTTTCTATTTTAATTGTTGATAAATATAGGCATCATTTGACTTCAATTGTCACTACCATGATCCTATTTTATATTGTATATTCGTAATATAAATAGTCCAAGACTATTTATTTGTCTAATGAGTTGTATTCCGCTATTGGAATTTTGTAACATTCAAATTGTTATAAATAAATATTTTATTAACATCGTAATATTTGTTACATAGAATTATTGCATCTCACAATAATACGTTACTTGATAACTATGCATTATAGACATATAAATGTATACTTTCGCTGTTACGCGTAGAAATTGTTAATAACAATTATAATGTTTAAATGTTCTTACAATTTGTCATTATTGACGCTTTCCTCTCCAAAATATAGGGGCAGATGACCTCGTAGTTCCGCCCCTTAAAACAACAATAACTAACTAACTAACTAACCTCTCCAAAATACAATGTAATCGAAGCCTTCTCTCATAAATACAATATTATCGAATAATCGAATAATATCTTTGAGATACCAAATAAACAAATAGTCGAAGCATTCCTTTTATAAAACGAGTATCGTTCGAAAGTGAGTAACTTACAACGTTTGCTAAAAAATACAAAATGCGAGAAACGCAAATCTACGTTAAATATGCATGAAATAACGTCTCAAACGACACACGAAGACGTATCAAAAATTACAATGAAACTCTAAAATTTAAGCTATTAAAAACAAAGAATAAAGATAAGAATTTCTACAAATGAAGTTGGTCACTCCAAAAATGGATTTCTACTATTACAGCAAAACTACAGATATTAGATAAAACGGTTGTTCTACCTTGAGACGTCTTCTACAGCCAGGAAATACCTCTATCAGCTGTTCTTGATGTTTCGTCGAAGCTGTCATCGCTCGCCTCCTAGAGAAACCAGTTACAGCCAAGCACGTGCAAATCAGCTGCGGGCGACCCCATCTCACTCGGCCTGCGATCAGCTGGTCTGCGTCTCGGCTGGAGTTGTCAACGGTAGATCTGCCATCTTCACGTTCAGCGGCCTGGAAACTGCGTTTCTTGGTTCGAACGGCTGCAAACGGTCTTCTGCTTCTTTTCTCTGTCCTGCAGAGTGGTCTCGCCATCGTAGATCCGCAAGTCCTGAGTTGACATCTCGTCCTGGTGTTTTTGGACATCTTGCTTGTAGTGTAGAAAGTCATATTGGAATACTGCAAGTTATTGCGCAGTTGTAGCTGTGTCGATCCTTGAATTTCCCAGTGACTCTGACTTCCCAATCCATGGTGTAGAATAACCTCGTTTCATTTTATTTATTTTTCCATAATCTTCTCTTCAGTAGACGTAGAATAAGCTTCTCCTCCCCAACTTAATTTCGCTGTCATCATGTAGACTGTAATGTGGATTGTGATGTAATAACTGTTGAATTATATAGTTGAATTCGTCGTAGCAATATTGTAGCTTGCAATAAATAACGCTGGTAGTTATTGCTTCTCTGTATTGTGCTGTTTATGTGCGAAGTCTCGTTCTAATGCTGTCATACTTTTATAAACGCTGGTCTCTCAAATATTAATGTGATTTCATTTCGCCGGCTCCTCTTCTGAACTTTCTCGGCGATCCCTTGGTCGTTCGATAGTACAAAGGTGCTTGTCGACCGGGCTTACTGTATGTTGCGTGCAATAAATGCTTCTCTTCTGTGCGTGTGCCTCGTGTCCAGTCGCTGTGAGAGAGTGAAGCCACGCTTCTCCTCTCCGCGGCGCGTGTCACTTCTAGCCTAGCTCAGCTAGCCTCACACACATGTATTTTAAAAGAAATATACTCATGTTTGCTCTATTATTCAATAATTTATATTTCTTTTCAACCAAATAAATTTCATACTGCATTCTACGCCTGTAGATGTGCTTATGTCGCTTTATATTTGCCAAATTTATATAAAAGCGATTCCCTCGAAAATCATGTGCTTTTATTTGGCTATTGAAATATTCTAATAAAGGCTCCTGGGTCTAGCCTCTTCTCCACGGGTCGTGTGCATCGCTTTGTTATGATCATCTTGCTAACCAAAACTGGTTTTCTAGTGCCACACATGAAGCTTTGTACAATTTCCAGCTTCGAATGATCGAACTCTTCCTTAGTTAAAATCTCATTTATCAGAATATTTCCAAATAATAAATTCCTCAAAATGCTTCAAAATTCTCCAAAATATTTTCATTATGCTTCATTTTCATCCCATAATACATATATAATTATTAAATTATTTTAATTCCCAATTTCCAATTTTTCCTTCCAATGGTGCACAGTCAAAGGTCCTAAGCTGGGCTGGATTCGAGTTCAGTACATTATAATGTGTATAAACATATACTGTACCATGTTTCATTGCGTTTGGTTGGTTAAATCGAGAGAAACGTCTATTTAAAAGTCGCAAATTCGCTTGGCCGTCATTTAGGTTTTGTAGTCACCAGTTTTTCAAATGTCTCATAGTTGAACTTTTAGTTGCTCCCTTTTTCTCCGTACAAAATGCCAGGGTGATATCGGTAGTAGTTTCGAAGATATTGAATTCTGGTTAAATATTTCGCATTGCCGCCATGTTGGATTAATGATACGTAACAAAATTTAAAGGGCACTGCCGGGATCGTCCGGAAAAGTGCTATGAATTTACTGAGTTTCACTGAAATATCTCCAGCCGTTTAGAAGTTATTAGGGACACACACACACGCACACACAGACACCCTGGCAAACGGTAATCTCATAAGGATTTTTGTTCATAAATGAAAATAGGCTAAGAAATACAACTCCCTAGGATATAGAACAGAATGATAGCCCACAAAGCTACATCCCTCCTCTAAATTTAACACAGGAGCCCTGCGCCGGAAGTAACCTTTTGTAATCCACTGGAAATCCATTATTGGAAGGATTTAGCTGTCTATTGTTGTTATAAGGTGACGAACTACGAGGTCATCTGCCCCTTATCGGAAGGAAGATGTCACGGCTATCCTCAGGAGGAACACCAAGGTACAGACAACATCACCTCATGCAGAGCTTAATACTTTCCTAGTACAGTAGATTTAGCAGTTGGAAATTTATATCAGGATTCTATTGCGTACACGTTTTGTTTTATTGGGGAATTTAATACAACGAAATAATTGGTTTATTTTTGAGACGGGTATAATCAGGTCTTGGTAATATTTACAGCGAGCCGTAAATGGCATATGCATCACATATAATTGAACCACATTAAGGTGTAACTTCATGAGACGGATAGGATTATTACATTATGGCAAAATTCATGGGGAGTGTTTTACATAAAACATAATATGCCAACACATTCGACTGGTATAGTGAGAATATTATTTATGGTTATAAATTGAGCATTTTAAGCGCAAGTAACAGAATGAAATGTTGGAAATGGAATACACAATTCCACGATAATAATAATGAAATGACATAGAAAATGAAATAAGATTGTAATGTTGAGGAACAGCTGTAATTAATGGAGATATTAATGGCTAACAAATCCACATTATGAAACGTTTAAAGCGAACATTGAGGACTGTATTATTTATTAAAATTACCGGTTAATCCTTAATGCGAAGTAGTCTAATGAAATATCAGTCAGTAAGACAATATTTGTGAATGCCTATTTAAATTTATGGAATGCAAGACCCAAGTTCAAGCATAACAACTCAGTGAAGTGGAATTGAGAGAAAGGAAAGTAACAGAATGAAACGTTAAAAATGGAATACATAATTCCAGGATAATAATATTGAAATGATATATAAAGGAAATAGAGATAGAAAATGAAATAAGATAGTAATATTGAGGGAAATTTGTAATTTATGGAATGCAAAGCCCAAGCTCAAGCATAACATCTTAGTGAAGTGGGATTGAGAGAAAGAAAATATGTCGTCAGTAAAATGTAAGAACGCTAATTATGTGCAAAAATAAGAAGGGAAGAATCTTTATGGAATGAGTGTTCTATTATAATACATTTATTTTTGTTGAAGAAAATGAATATTTCTCGTACTTTCTAATCTCGCTCGCATGTAAATATCGTTTGTCTTTTGTCAAATGTATATATTATTTGGCTTTATGTTCCTTTCCTTTTGTCTGTACTCTGTATACTGTATCCAGTGTCTTTTTCAATACAATCTAAGTCAACATGTGTTCGTGTACTTTAATCCGTTCATCCCGTGTTTAACTGATACAATAGAAACCCATGCATAGCTCAAGTAGTTTCAATAGGTTCTGGGCCCAGACATAACGGTGTTCTGTGATCATTTTCTTCAGTGAACATAAAAGTGAGAAGGCAAAATGAGTGAACATGCTTCGAATCCTTGTGCTTATGGGTTTCCGAAATTGAGTGGTCGGGAGGATTATTCGAACTGGTCTTTTGGGATGTCAAATTATCTCAAAAAGCATGGATTGTGGGCCAGTGTCGGAGGGACATGATCGCCGAGACGAGAGAGCGCCGGCGGATATATGTCTCATGGTGGCTGTTCACAATTATCCCCATGTTCGAGACTGTGCAAAAGCTAAGGATGCCTGGCATGCCCTTGAAAAGGCTTTAGAAGATAAAGGAAAGTGGAGGTATATCACGCTGATGCGAAATCTGTGCTCGCTCATGTTATCAGATTTCGATTCCGTGGACAAGTATATTGGTGAGGTTATGTCATTTACACAGAAGATAGCAGCTGTTGATGAGCCTGTCGCCGATAAGTTTGTTGCTGCTATGATACTTCGAGGTCTTCCTGATGAATACGATAACTTAGTTATGACCGTAACCTCAACATCGGATGAACAACAGTTGGACCGCATCAAGTCTATCTTGTTGGACGAAAGCTTTCGCCGAAGTCATGGTAAGAAGTCAGCTGATGGGGCAGACCTGTACAGCAACACCAAGAAGGAAGTCAGGTATGTCAAGAAACCAAAGAGCTCTAGTGAATAAGCAGTTGACAAGAGTCTGTGGAAGTGTTGGATTTGTGGTGGAAAGGGTCACGGAAGAGATACTTGTCGACAGAAGACAACAGTTCAAAGAGCACCGAAGTGTCCAAAATACAATAAAAGTCTGTTTTGTGCTTTAACTGCTCGCGTACTGTCCCCGTTTACCTGGATAGTAGGCTGTCAGATATCCGCCCCCTCAATCGGATTGCCAATTATCAATCGCACCGGCACAGTTACATCAATGAAAATGGCACTGACAGATACTATCGAGATAAGAGCACAGAAGTTCACAGGAAATCATTGTGGAACACACCAAAAAAGACGGGGGTTCATACTTACCGTTACTTACCTCTTAATTATCTCGGGGTTTGAGTTGACAACAGGATCACTAAAGTCTGTTCACACAATAACCTCCACCATGACATTTAAAAATGAACCAGAACGAAGACGAGAACTTTGAACTGTACAAAAGCTTTATTTCTAATAAAGGGTATGATTTTACTAACACAACAAAATAAACGTGGCTATCAGAAGCCCAAGTCAATCTGACTACGTCCTCCAGTAGGACTTATCATACAACATGATATAAAACATTTTAGCTCCCAAGAGCTCCAAATAACGTAATATTCATAACACTATTGGATTGGAAAAGGACGTCAGGGTGTAACATATATAGAGCATTTGGTTTCCTTTTAATAAACATGAGAATGGTATTTATAGTCGCAAGGCCAGAGTGTGGACGAACTCACACTGGTAACCAGATGTTGGCACAGCTGCGGGCTACCCTCCAACCTGTTGCATACTGGTCAAATGCACTCCCTTCTCACGTGCTAAGTTACGTAAGAGTACAGCTTGCTCTCTGAAGCTTTTAAATGTCTACAAGACAACTCACATTATTTACGCAAATCTTTCAAGTACTTTGCTCACATCCTATTGGATCATTATGTTAATTCCCTAAATTTGTTAAGTTCAATCCAAATGTTTAATTAGCTCTTAAATGTTTATAACAAAATCACATAAATTATTTATAACAATTAGAAATTGTTTCTAATATTTGTCAAAGACAATAAAAATATTATAAGCACGCCTTTAACATCACTCTCGTTTCACATTATTTTCAAAAATATTTACAGCAATTATTTACAATATTAACATTTAAATTGTTTAAATTATTAATTTCAGAAATACATTGACCACATGTTCATTCGTTTGGTAATTTTCATAATCGTGTTTAATATAATCGACCAATGAAGGTTAGTTATACATGTTAATGTCACAATCTGGTTTAATAAAGGTTTTAATAATGATTTGTGACGGCAACCTTCATTCAAAATCTTATCTCAAATTCTTTCAAAACTCGTGTTAATTATAACAGTAAATCACTTGATTAATTTTCAACGAACTATTACAATCTTACTCCAGCGGAAAATCCTTCGCTAACAAGTTAATGCACAAACTGCATTAAAAATATGCCCAAAATCATCATATATTAATCTATATGGTATTAAACTTCCACATAACGTACAAAACTTCCACAAATAATTCTTTAACATTTATTCCTGTGGGAACTTCCTTCATATTCAAGGGCATTATACCTCAGCGACTATCAACACGCGCTGCACTAGCGATTATACATTCATAGTTCCACTTAAAAAATTTTATAATCATTAATGGTTTCAAAACTGTTTTTCTATTTAACCTTCGTGAATTTCATTCATGAACCGAAATGAAGTCAAAACTTGCCAATCACAAACAAATTTAATAGTGAATACGCTTATATACGCCTGTCTGGTCTATCAAAATTTAAGATTAGCATCTTAAAAGAAATGTGTAGTATAAAAATACTATCTTCAAATAAAGTGCGACTAAAATGCAAAGTAGTCGAATAGAATCCAATTAGACTGGGGAATGCAAACATCATTATATAATTCTCCAATTGAGAAAAACTCCTAACACAAGTTCTAGACTTTAATGCATTCAATAATTCATTATTAAAGTTACTCTTTCACAAAAGTGTCTATAATGCAATGTTCATTCATAACTGACGATAAATGTCTGTGTTGAAATCAATTCCAATAACGACTAGTATTTCCAAGATCGTCGACAACGTAAGAGATTTTAACGCTCTAAAATCAATTAAATGTTCTTCCTTCTTGATGATGACAGAAAATTGGTCAAAGTAATTAAACTGGGGTAGAATTACTTTAATAAAATGACACGCTGTCTGAATTTAAATCTGCCATAAAAATCATTAACTTACAGTCAAATCGTGACTACAAAAATATTAATTACTGAAAATTCTAAATATCAGTCTCAACTGATTCAAAATCATTAACTATGCCCATGACATAACAATGTCTTAATAAATCGTCGAAAAAATGCAAAACTCATCAAGGTGTACTGAGAATAAGAATCTCAACAAGAAAATAGGGCAAAAACATGAGGATAAAAATATGGGAAAAAAGGTTGCTCAAACATCATTAGTAAACTCAAATACAATAAACGTTCACGACTACCTTATCTGCCGATTGACGTTCCAGAGGAAAATTCCCCAAAGAAGACTGCTGATGGATCCATTTCACCAAGTTGGAGCTGAGCTCCATCCTCGAAATAGGAAATAGATCCCTCGGAGAATCGAACTGCTTCCTTCTCCGTGAATCGCTCTGCTCCTCGAAGACGAATAGACATCCTTCCGGCAATAATCTTCTTTGTGAGTCGGGATATCCCTGACCTCTCTTGAAAAATTCCCTGAAGTTCCAGTAGACAATCGTCATGAAGTTTTGTAGAAATTTTCGAAGAAATTATTCATAATCAGAGTATGAAATTGTTTCTATGGCTGTTCGATGGTATTCAGCCTTTAATTACGAAACATGGGTGTAGATGGTATTCACCGCATGTTCGCTTGTGTGGAATAGCAATTAGCGAAGTTCCATGTCGCTATCTTACTCCGTTGAAGTATGTCCCAATTGCAATAAGCTCCTTAGCCTTCCATCTGCTCTTCGGTTGTAGTGTCAGAAGAACAAACTGCCGTATTCAATTGCTCCATTATACTGTATCGTTCTGTAACCAAGCAATCTGAAGTCTTTCTATTCCACTCGCAGCGTCAGCCGTTGCGTTGATTCTGGCTATACAAAAGTGCTTCTCTTGTGGCGAGATAATCACTTTTCTCAGTCGTATAAAACTGCTAATATCGTTCGAACTAATCGGTCGAAATTGTTCAGCTTTTCTCTATAACTGCATGTAGCACTGCACAATACAATTAGCTTATCGGTGACCGCTAACTGTTCGAAGCTAAACTTGTAGAAGCTTTCTAAGGTCCGTTTCAACTTCACCTAGTTTGACTTGGATCTCGTTAATATAGTGGCCTCGCCACACGTTATAAAGACGATTCTTTTCACTGCTGTTCACTTCGACGTCTCACTATAATGAATGTATAAGAAAAGAACTTTCACAATAGACTTCGATGATCTGAGAATGAGATCTCAGAATGATCAGAGAACGAAAGAGACTCCCTTCTTCTGCGCAAGCCCTTTTATTAACTTCTCGAGGGGCGTTTCCATCCCTTCCAAAACGTGATACTGCGTCATCGCTAAAAGTTCCAACTTCGTTAATACATGACGGATTTTCAAAATTCAAAAACTGAAAATAAATTTCACCAAAATTCCAAATCGATGCTTTTACTGCAAATGGATTTCCACAATTCTGCATTCCAAAAGTAATAACAATACCATAGTTTCAGCAATCTCCGTCTTCCTTTAAACTATCGTTCATTGGTTCATGCCTCTCCTCCAATAGCATAGTTTCTTCCTCAGCAGAATTCCTCGTTTCCTGCGACTGCGTCGTAAATCTTGGAACATTCTCGACTAAAAGCTGACGTCACTGAGAATCTCAGCTCAAGTAGCTTGCTGGTATAACATTTACGTCATCCGTGCTTACGTCATGACTACCCACGTCATAACTATGACAGCCATAACTTTCCTTATAAATTTCAAATATAGCCACCGTGGTCTCTATATAATTCAATTACGGGGGCATTCTCCTCCCACCACGTTTTAAAAACAGTTGCAAATTGTTTTTAAACTCAGTGTTACAAGTATCTCAATTCTCTTGAACACGAAATTGAATTATAACTGGCTTACTCTAGGATAGTATCTTTTTAAATTTCCAGCATTGAACTTGC
Source organism: Meconema thalassinum (assembly GCA_946902985.2). Taxonomy (NCBI): domain Eukaryota; kingdom Metazoa; phylum Arthropoda; class Insecta; order Orthoptera; family Tettigoniidae; genus Meconema; species Meconema thalassinum. Next base: position 42,871,355 of record OX336401.1, on the reverse strand, counting down.
CGTAAACGACATTATTCTCATCATCGTAGAGTTCATAACAGTTGTTTCCATAAGCGTTCGTAATCCTAAACGGCCCCAGGAACACTAATCCAAACTTGGGGTAGATTTTCTTGGACATATCAGCCTTGACAGGTCTGCGTAATAATACAAGATTTCCAACTTGAAAGGGTGTACCAAAACGTTTTCCAGCTACTCTTTTCAATCGTTTCTCTGCTGCTTTCTGGAGTTGTTCCTTTGCCTTGTCAATCCTCTGCTGCCTTCCTATGTCGGGATCTCTCGGTATGTGGTTGAAAAGATTATCCCACGGCCTTTCTGGGTTTCTTCCTAGATGAAGTCGCATTGGCACTTCTCCTGTGCTCTCCTGCACTGTAGAGTTCAGACATTCCTCAATAAGGGGTACAAATCTCACCCAACCAGAATGATCATTTGGACAGAAAATTCGACAGAATTTCGAAAATTCAGCCATATATCTTTCTGAGGAATTCGATTCAGGGTAACGCACGCTTGAAAACAAGTGCTTAATGCCAAGCCTTTCCATATCCGCTGCAAATTCCACGGACGTAAACTGCGTTCCATGATCTGACAGTAGATATTCCGGTATACCAGCTTTAGGAAATACAGCATTTTCCAGTCTGCTTACTACGTTCCTCGTGTTAGCTTTCTGCATGGGACTCATTGTAACAAATTTTGAGAAAACATCCACGGTCACCAACAAGTACTGGTTACCCTGGTATCCCTTCGGACAGGGGCCAAATATATCCGTCGCCATGAGTTCGTTTGGCTTAGAAGGAATCATCGCCTTCGGTTTTCCCTTTAGTAAAGCAGAAGCATACTTTGCTCTTTGACATTTGTCACAGGATCTAATGACCTTGGCAATGCTGGAACGCATGTTAGTCCAGATAAATCTCTCTTTAAGTGTATTAAGAGTTTTATCTAAACCGGCATGTCCAGTTGCATGATGAGCTACCCACACTAAATTGACAACAAGCTTAGGTGGCACGACTATTCGGAGTTTTGTATGCGCAGAGTCAGCATACTTGCATACGATGTCTCCACTCAAGACAAAGTGTCGTGAATTTCTCCGTGTAGCTTCATAGTCAACATCCGTATTGTCCATGTAACCCTTGAGGAACCTGTACATTTTCCTTATTGGAGCGTGTCTCTTCTGTGACACACCGATTCGGGCTAACCTCCTAACGGTTTCTTCATCTTCTTGCTCCAATTGTACATGGTGTATCTGCACATTTTTAATAGGGTTACGTGATAGAGCATCAGCCAGTAAGTTATCTTTCCCAGGCTGGTGGACAATAGTAGCGTTAAACTGTTGGGTGAACAAAGCCCAACGTTTCAATCTATCACTTGACATGTCAGTTTGCAACATAAACTGTAGTGCTTTATGGTCAGTAATAATGATGACCTTATGTCCCAGCAGGATTTTCTTCCAGGCTTGTAAAGCTGTCACAAAAGCTAACGCTTCAAGCTCTGTCGTGAAGTAGTTTTCCTCGTGCTTTTTCAACTTCCGACTAGTGAACGCAATGTAGTGCTTGTTGCCTGCCTCGTCTTTCTGGTATAAGACTGCACTAATGCCTATTCTTGATGCATCAGACTCAATATAGAACACCTTTTCAAAGTCTGGGTACTCCAGTTTCACATTATTTCTGAGCATCTCTTTTGCTTTCTCAAAAGCCTCGTCTGCAGCGGTACTCCATTTCCATCTGTTGTTCTTCTTGAGTAAGTCATACAGAGGAGCCATAATTTCCGAGTATCTTGGACAGTGGCTGCTAATAAATTGGCATGCACCTACAAATTCTCTGACTTGTTTCACCTTAGTTGGCTTTGGAAATCTCGTGATCGCATCTACTTTTTTCATGTTTGGATGATATCCATCTTTATCAATAGTATGCCCCAAATAATTTATCTCCTTCTTCAAGAATTGACATTTTCCAAAGTTCCCCTTGATGTTGGCCTCCCTTAAATTCTCGAACAACTTTCTCAAGTGCACTAAATGTTCTGCAGCGCTGGGTGAAGATACGATTAAATCGTCAATGTAGCAGATTACATTTTCTTTCACTTCGTCAGTGAGCTTACTATCAAGTGCTCGAATAAGTGCTGGTCCACTGTTAACCATTCCAAAAGGCATTCTGGCAAAGACCCATGACGTCTGGTCAAATAGGAATCCAGTGTACTGCATACTATCCTCTTCTAATTGAACTTGATAAAATGAAGACGTCAAGTCAAGAACGCTGAAACAAGCTCTTCCTTTGAATTTCCGAAGCAGATCTCTAATCTTGGGTGGTCTGTCATTTTCTGGAAGAATCTTCAAGTTGATGGTCCTGGCATCGAGACAAAGACGTATCTGACCATTACTTTTCTTCACTACTGTGATGGGGTTTATATAAGACGACGCCTGATTTCTAATAATCCCGTCTACCTCCATTTTTCTGATTAACCCTCGTACTTCTTGATAGTATTTCTCAGGAATGGGGTATATTCTTTTCTGGTAAGGGGTTTCATCTGTCAGCCTTATCTTGTACTTATAATCCTTAATCAATCCAGGCTTTTCATCGAAAATATCTTGGAATTCCTTTATCAGATCCTCAAATTCCCCCTGAATTTCTTCAAATCCTTCAGTTTTTCTACTGGGTATTTCTTCTAAATTTTCCACTTCATTAATTATTGTATTCAAAATTTCTTCCCTAAGGTCTATTTCCAGACTGTTTTTCACGTCCTGTTCTTCTATCTCTTCTGTGATTATGTACCCATCATTAAAGCTAATACTTCTGTTCTTCATGTCAATAATAGCTCCGACCTTCGATATAAAATCGATTCCAAGCACCATATCAAAATTGATCTTGCTCACCACAATGAAGATCTGTTCATAATTCCTTCCATTGATCTCAAAGTTCAATAACACTTGAATCTTGCATTTCACTGCCTTATCTTGGAATATCCCTCTCACTTTGACGGTAGAAACAGGTAGAACTGTCATGTTCTCTCCTCTTAGCAGACTTTGATAACATTCCTCTGAAATGATGGAAATAATAGCACCAGTATCCATCAGGGCTTTGTACTGCTGTCCATCTATCCGTACAGCAATAATAGGTAATGCACATGGTCTCTCCTCTTTAACAATACCCCTCTCTTCTAGTAAATCTTCATCGGTAACTTCGTATATCTCATTAATCGTAATCAGGTGTGGTGTGGCAATGTATTTACAGGTTCTTACTGACGTTGAGAAATCGGCGTTTTTTTTTTGTGTTACCGACCTCAAAATTCTGCTGGCTCGTAGAAGGCCCAGGATCGATTACAACATCCTGCCTTTTCTTTTGATTGTCAGCTTCTTTATCCCTTAATTCTTTTAAGTATTGCTGGCTTTCCTTCTCTCTTTGCTGATACTGATCAGGTGTCATAACCTGACTTTGAGTATTCTGGTTTCTATTTTGGTTTTGGTTATTCCTATTATAGTTACGGTTATACCCATTATTGTTGTAATATCTGCCTCTTCCATTATAGTTTCCTCGGTTGTAGTTCCAACCTCTTCTCTGTTGATACGGTCGGTAACCTTGTGATCTGTAATTTCTAAACTGATTATTCCTGTGAGGACCTACATTGTCAGTTTTCTCCTCCTCTGGCTTGTCAGTTTGTTGGACTTGGTCCATGTATACCGTATTGATTTCTTTAAATTCCTGCCTTTGACCTTTCTGGACTACGTTAGGCATAGGACTTGTGTAGTCTAACCTCCTTAGTAATTCATCCATGCTGGATAAATCCCTGATGTTGGACGAAATTATAAGTCTTCTCACCTCAACTGGCAGCATACGAGAAATCGCATCTATTAGTTGCTCCGTGGACAATGGGGGTTGCAAAAATCTCAAGCGGGACAACTGACTCGTAAAGTAAATCAGCGTACCTCGTTGGAAGAGTACCTGAGTATTTTCTTGAATACACCTCCGCTCTTAACGAATTCTGCGCTTCTATAGACCAAAATCGCTTGATTAATGCCTCTGCAAACTCGTCAAAGTTACTGAATGTGTATCTAAATGCGCGAAACCATTCAAGGGGTCCTCCAATCAGATATCTCTCTACTATCTTCATCTCTCTCTCTCTGGGAATGTGAGCTTCGATGAAATAATCTTTGAGATTCCTTACATACTCTATAGGTGTCAAACTATCAGTGTTACTGAATTTTTGTGGTTTGTCTTCGAAATTCCTAATGACCGTCACGTTCCTCGGATATGAATCCGGATAGTTTTTCCCACTATCTCGGTAGTTCCACTCAGGTTCCATATTCCTCTCGTCATCCTCCTCTCTGAATCTGGATACACGTTCTTCAGGAGTCACGTCTCTCTCTTCTGGCTCTAGGTTATGTCTTCTAGCATAATTCCTATTCAATTCGCAAGCTAAGCCTTCTGTATCCTTGTCGGTGATTTCTGTTAAGACTTTCTTGATTATCTCTTCTTTATAGTCCTGCATTAAACTAGCCTCTCCTAACTTCAAATTTTTCAGTTTACTCGTCGTTTCATTTACATCCGAGACAACTTTATGCATCTGTTCCTCTAATGTGGATTTTAAAGTTTGCATATCCTGATCTAGTTGTGTTCTATCGTCAACTTGTTTTTCGGATAACGAATTTATCCTGACGCTTAGATCTTTCCTAATCTGTACTACTTCATTGTTAATTTCTATCTGCGTACTGGCAAGTTTTCTTTCAATCCTTTCCTGAATTTGGGTTACATGTTCCCCACTTGACTTATTCCACTCGTTTTTCCATACCGCTACGTTTGCTGTTAACATTTCGGCTATGTCTACTTCGATATCCTCTTTTAATACTCTATTGTGGTCTAATACCTGTGTTCTCATGACCTCTACATCATACTTCAACTCTGCTAAAGACGTTGTTGTTCTAACTGATTCATCAACTAGTCTAGTCGCTAATGCAGTTATATTACGCGTACAAAGAGTTTTTGAGTTTTCGATTTCTTCCCTGACTTTATTTACATCAGTATGGACTTTAGTAATATCTGCCGGTCAAATAAAATAAGATTCCAGATCATAGGCGATTTTTCTAAGTTTCCAGCCCATTTAACCTTTCTCAAGTTGTATAATATCTGATCTTTTCTGAGTGTAATTTTCCTAATACAATACAACATTTAATTCCTATATAATCACACTCTTAAATTCTACAGTTGGCCTAGACATCTAACAAAGAATCAACCTCTTTATTTGAGTCTAATCGAACCTCACGTTTTAGATTTGCCACTCTTTCTGGCGTTCAACCTGGTAATCCAGTTTTGTTGAATCGAGCCCCAACGTTTTAGGTGCGCCAATCTTTCTGTCCCCGTTTACCTGGATAGTAGGCTGTCAGATATCCGCCCCCTCAATCGGATTGCCAATTATCAATCGCACCGGCACAGTTACATCAATGAAAATGGCACTGACAGATACTATCGAGATAAGAGCACAGAAGTTCACAGGAAATCATTGTGGAACACACCAAAAAAGACGGGGGTTCATACTTACCGTTACTTACCTCTTAATTATCTCGGGGTTTGAGTTGACAACAGGATCACTAAAGTCTGTTCACACAATAACCTCCACCATGACATTTAAAAATGAACCAGAACGAAGACGAGAACTTTGAACTGTACAAAAGCTTTATTTCTAATAAAGGGTATGATTTTACTAACACAACAAAATAAACGTGGCTATCAGAAGCCCAAGTCAATCTGACTACGTCCTCCAGTAGGACTTGCAAAAATTATCATACAACATGATATAAAACATTTTAGCTCCCAAGAGCTCCAAATAACGTAATATTCATAACACTATTGGATTGGAAAAGGACGTCAGGGTGTGACATATATAGAGCATTTGGTTTCCTTTTAATAAACATGAGAATGGTATTTATAGTCGCAAGGCCAGAGTGTGGACGACCTCACACTGGTAACCAGATGTTGGCACAGCTGCGGGCTACCCTCCAACCTGTTGCATACTGGTCAAATGCACTCCCTTCTCACGTGTTAAGTTACGTAAGAGTACAGCTTTCTCTCTGAAGCTTTTAAATGTCTACAAGACAACTCACATTATTTACGCAAATCTTTCAAGTACTTTGCTCACATCCTATTGGATCATTATATTAATTCCCTAAATTTGTTAAGTTCAATCCAAATGTTTAATTAGCTCTTAAATGTTTATAACAAAATCACATAAATTATTTATAACAATTAGAAATTGTTTCTAATATTTGTCAAAGACAATAAAAATATTATAAGCACGCCTTTAACATCACTCTCGTTTCACATTATTTTCAAAAATATTTACAGCAATTATTTACAATATTAACATTTAAATTGTTTAAATTATTAATTTCAGAAATACATTGACCACATGTTCATTCGTTTGGTAATTTTCATAATCGTGTTTAATATAATCGACCAATGAAGGTTAGTTATACATGTTAATGTCACAATCTGGTTTAATAAAGGTTTTAATAATGATTTGTGACGGCAACCTTCATTCAAAATCTTATCTCAAATTCTTTCAAAACTCGTGTTAATTATAACAGTAAATCACTTGATTAATTTTCAACGAACTATTACAATCTTACTCCAGCGGAAAATCCTTCGCTAACAAGTTAATGCACAAACTGCATTAAAAATATGCCCAAAATCATCATATATTAATCTATATGGTATTAAACTTCCACATAACTTACAAAACTTCCACAAATAATTCTTTAACATTTATTCCTGTGGGAACTTCCTTCATATTCAAGGGCATTATACCTCAGCGACTTTCAACACGCGCTGCACTAGCGATTATACATTCATAGTTCCACTTAAAAATTTTTATAATCATTAATGGTTTCAAAACTGTTTTTCTATTTAACCTTCGTGAATTTCATTCATGAACCGAAATGAAGTCAAAACTTGCCAATCACAAACAAATTTAATAGTGAATACGCTTATATACGCCTGTCTGGTCTATCAAAATTTAAGATTAGCATCTTAAAAGAAATGTGTAGTATAAAAATACTATCTTCAAATAAAGTGCGACTAAAATGCAAAGTAGTCGAATAGAATCCAATTAGACTGGGGAATGCAAACATCATTATATAATTCTCTAATTGAGAAAAACTCCTAACACAAGTTCTAGACTTTAATGCATTCAATAATTCATTATTAAAGTTACTCTTTCACAAAAGTGTCTATAATGCAGTGTTCATTCATAACTGACGATAAATGTCTGTGTTGCAATCTATTCCAATAACGACTAGTATTTCCAAGATCGTCGACAACGTAAGAGATTTTAACGCTCTAAAATCAATTAAATGTTCTTCCTTCTTGATGATGACAGAAAATTGGTCAAAGTAATTAAACTGGGGTAGAATTACTTTAATAAAATGACACGCTGTCTGAATTTAAATCTGCCATAAAAATCATTAACTTACAGTCAAATCGTGACTACAAAAATATTAATTACTGAAAATTCTAAATATCAGTCTCAACTGATTCAAAATCATTAACTATGCCCATGACATAACAATGTCTTAATAAATCGTCGAAAAATGCAAAACTCATCAAGGTGTACTGAGAATAAGAATCTCAACAAGAAAATAGGGCAAAAACATGAGGATAAAAATATGGGAAAAAAGGTTGCTCAAACATCATTAGTAAACTCAAATACAATAAACGTTCACGACTACCTTATCTGCCGATTGACGTTCCAGAGGAAAATTCCCCAAAGAAGACTGCTGATGGATCCATTTCACCAAGTTGGAGCTGAGCTCCATCCTCGAAATAGGAAATAGCACCCTCGGAGAATCGAACTGCTTCCTTCTCCGTGAATCGCTCTGCTCCTCGAAGACGAATAGACATCCTTCCGGCAATAATCTTCTTTGTGAGTCGGGATATCCCTGACCTCTCTTGAAAAATTCCCTGAAGTTCCAGTAGACAATCGTCATGAAGTTTTGTAGAAATTTCCGAAGAAATTATTCATATTCTGAGTATGAAATTGTTTCTATGGCTGTTCGATGGTATTCAGCCTTTAATTACGAAACATGGGTGTAGATGGTATTCACCGCATGTTCGCTTGTGTGGAATAGCAATTAGCGAAGTTCCATGTCGCTATCTTACTCCGTTGAAGTATGTCCCAATTGCAATAAGCTCCTTAGCCTTCCATCTGCTCTTCGGTTGTAGTGTCAGAAGAACAAACTGCCGTATTCAATTGCTCCATTATACTGTATCGTTGTGTAACCAAGCAATCTGAAGTCTTTCTATTCCACTCGCAGCGTCAGCCGTTGCGTTGATTCTGGCTATACAAAAGTGCTTCTCTTGTGGCGAGATAATCACTTTTCTCAGTCGTATAAAACTGCTAATATCTTTCGAACTAATCGGTCGAAATTGTTCAGCTTTTCTCTATAACTGCATGTAGCACTGCACAATACAATTAGCTTATCGGTGACCGCTAACTGTTCGAAGCTAAACTTGTAGAAGCTTTCTAAGGTCCGTTTCAACTTCACCTAGTTTGACTTGGATCTCGTTAATATAGTGGCCTCGCCACACGTTATAAAGACGATTCTTTTCACTGCTGTCACTTCGACGTCTCACTATAATGAATGTATAAGAAAAGAACTTTCACAATAGACTTCGATGATCTGAGAATGAGATCTCAGAATGATCAGAGAACGAAAGAGACTCCCTTCTTCTGCGCAAGCCCTTTTATTAACTTCTCGAGGGGCGTTTCCATCCCTTCCAAAGCGTGATACTGCGTCATCGCTAAAAGTTCCAACTTCGTTAATACATGACGGATTTTCAAAATTCAAAAACTGAAAATAAATTTCACCAAAATTCCAAATCGATGCTTTTACTGCAAATGGATTTCCACAATTCTGCATTCCAAAAGTAATAACAATACCATAGTTTCAGCAATCTCCGTCTTCCTTTAAACTATCGTTCATTGGTTCATGCCTCTCCTCCAATAGCATAGTTTCTTCCTCAGCAGAATTCCTCGTTTCCTGCGACTGCGTCGTAAATCTTGGAACATTCTCGACTAAAAGCTGACGTCACTGAGAATCTCAGCTCAAGTAGCTTGCTGGTATAACATTTACGTCATCCGTGCTTACGTCATGACTACCCACGTCATAACTATGACAGCCATAACTTTCCTTATAAATTTCAAATATAGCCACCGTGGTCTCTATATAATTCAATTACGGGGGCAGTACCAATGAATTGTTTCGTCATTGATTCTGGTTGTAGTGCTCACATGTCTCCTAATGTTAAACTTATTTCAAATTATAAATGCGATGATGATCCTGATATAAACATTGTAATTGGTAATAATGGTAAGTTGTCTGTACAAGGAGTTGGTGACATTGCACTGAATGTAAGCGACAGTATTAATAATCTGTCAGACGTGATGCATGTTCCAGGACTGAGTGTTAACTTGCTGTCGGTAAATCAGATGATTACAAGGGGTGATGTTGTTGTGTTTAACAAAAATGGATGTGAAATCTTGGATTCAGAGAATTGCTCAGTGAATGGTAGCGTGCTAGCTACTGGTTCAGTTTTGAATGGTCTATATTATCTGAATGTTAACCAAGATATGTCTGCCCTTGTTGGTGATGTTTCTGATTACAATTTGTGGCATCAGCGGTTGGGCCACGTTGGACAACAGAAGTTTCAGGTCTTAAGTCAAATGTCTGATGTTAAATTTTATGCCATACCAGAGGAATTGTGGACTGGTAAAGCTGTAAGTCATGAGAATATGAAAATATTCGGTTGCGATGCTTATGCCCATGTTACAAAACAGGTGCGTACTGGCAAATTGGAACCCAGAAGCAAATGTTTTGTGTTTGTTGGGTATGATGGAAAAAAAAGGTTACCGTTTGTTTGATGCCAGTAAACCTAAAGATATATTTTTAGAGCACAGTGTTAAATTTGTGGAACATAAATTTACCAGATGTGCTGAGAAAAATGTTGAAACGAGCGTGTATGGTCCGTTCCATGACATTGTAAATGATGATGAAAACAGAATTGGGCAGGATAATAACCTGCCAATCAATGAAGTTTAAGTTGCTGGTCAGGTTAGTGACAAAATTGATGTACCAGGTATTGCTCAGGTTAATGGAGACATTGCTGTAATTCATGATGATGAAAATGAAGAGATTGACCAATTTGGTGTTCCAGAAAATGCAGGTAGGTGGTACCCTTTAAGGGAGAGACGCCCAAAATAATTTCCTGATTATGAGGTCCATTTTGCTGAATGTGGTGGTTATGTGGAACCAACCACTTTGTCTGAAGCATTTAACGGTAAGGATGGCATGCAATGGAAAAGGAGATGGAGGAAGAACTCAAGTCATTTCATGATAATGATGTATGGACATTAGTTGAGAAACCTGATGGAACAAATATTGTAAGATGCAAATGGGAGTTTAAAGTGAAACGTAGTACTGAAGGTAATGTGTCCAAATTTATAGCACCCTTAGTGGCTAGTAGGGGGATGAGGGTACTTTAAACCCACCCCACCACCTCTCCCTCTGACGTCACATACTAACCCGCAATACATTCAGTGGCAAAGCTGATATCTCGCGAATCCATGGTTCGATTTTGGCATGTGAAATATCGTTGGACTCGAGCTGACGCCCCTTTTGCTATGGACCACTCGTTATATTTTTCAAAAATTCTGTTGAAAATTTTTGTTTTTGAAAATATGCAATAGTTTTAAAAACAAACATGATAGAACATTGTGCCATGGTTGAAACGAATGGTCTTTATGTCCTTTATATTTTATAATAAAACTTTTTTATTTTTGATGTTTTTTGAAAACAGTCCAACTTTGAAATTCCTATATTTTGGAAACTAGCAATTTTAAAAAAAGTTTGTTTGACGTAAATCAATGGTCCCTACCCCCTCTACCCCCAAAATAAATTTCAAGTTTCTAGGATAAAACTTGTCAGTGTAGTGGGATGATGAGAGTTCTACCCATAATCGCGTGTGTGCTTGAATACGTATGGCTATGTTGGAAAACGTTTAGGTGGAGGGGGAGGACTAGGGTCGAGTGAGGGGTCGTTAAGATGGTATTTTTTCCGCTCTATTTGATGGGGAGGCTATTTCTTGAAATGGGTGGAATTTGGATCGCAATTTAAGGTAAACGTGCGTTTTTTACATTTTGGTGATATTTAATGAGCATGTAACGCTAGAACGGTGTGTTCTTTAGGAACGGGGTGACGTCCTCTTTGCTAAGAATGTGTGTTGGTATTTTTTTATGTTTGTTTTTTGGATTGGCGCTATTTTGGAAACGGTGAATTATGGAAAAATGTTTGTTTGATGTTAATGTAAGGCGGACAGCAAGTTTCAAGGGTGTAGGAGGAAAAAATGATAGCCTACTTTCTCGCGAACATTGGCGATTATTGGCGAACGTGTGGTCGGATTTTAACAAACGAGGTGTCGTTGGATTCGAGTGACGTCCTCTTTCCTATAGACCACTCGTTATATTTAAAAAAAATGTTTTTGAAAGTAGTCGATAGTTTGAAAACCAAGCATGATAGAACGTTGTGCCATAGTTGAAATGATAGGTCTCGATGACCTTAATTTTTTTATAATAAAACTTTTTATTTTTTGAGATTTTTTGAAAACACTGAAATTTTGATTTTTATAGTTTAGAAACTAGGAATTGTGCAAAAGAGTTTGTTTGACATAAATGAAAGGTCCCTACCCCCTCGACCATGAAAATAAATGTCAGGTCTCTAGGACAAAAACTATGCATTTTAAAACATTTTTTAAAAATAAAAGAGTGTTTGAACTCCGCCTGCAGGATCAACTGGGTGGATTGAGTAGCTCAGTAGTTTCTGTTGCCAGTCCCAAGCCCGAAGAAAGGAGGAGTATTGGCTTAAGCCGTAAAATAAGAGCCAGAACACATCTTGAGGCAACCTCTAGGACTCACAATCTTAGTTGTATAACGTTGGACTTTGTCCAACCCACATTTACTTTAATATCATGGATTTAGCTTCTAATGGTCATGATTACCCTAAAGACAATGCTAGGCGTAAATTGGATTCCAGGGTGCCTAGCAGTTTAGGGTTACTATATGGTGAATCGGAGTACCACAAGAACAGTTCAAGATTCAACAAAATTAGATTTCTTTTTTGGAATTCCTTAATTCAGGTTGGAAAATTAAAACAGCTAACAAAAGAACTTCATAGACATCACTTTACAATATTAGCTCTTCAAGAGACCACGTTCTTGGATGAGGACACCTTTGAATCTGACAACTTCCGAATTTTCAGAGGAAAAGTTGGGAAGAGAGTGATGAAGAACATGCCACATCTGGGAACCGATTTTATGGTCAACAAAAATTTTTTGGACGCAGTTTTCGCTTTTAGAAGTGTGAATGCCAGACTATCTTATCTAACTATAAAATCTCTCAATAAGAGATACCCGCTAATCAACGCCCAAGCTCCTATGAATAAGGATAATAAAACGAATCCAGAGAACGTTGATGAATTTTGGGACGAGTTAGAAGCCGAAATTCTCAAAATTCCTTCTAATCATGTAAACATTTTACTTGGAGATTTCAATGCTCAGCTTGGATCTGAGAGAAAATTTTCTGATATAATAGGTAAATATCCCGCTTACAATAGAACCAACAGGAATGGTGAGAGATTGGTTAATCTCTGTGAACATCTAAACTTAAAGATTATGTCCACACATTTTAAAGCAGAAACAACTAAAAGGAAAACGTGGGTCTCCCCAAATGCGTTGCTGGGTGAGTTCCAACTAGATCATGTAGCTATCTCTCGAAATTGTTACAAAGAAATCCAAAAAGTTAAGGTCAAAAAATCCATTAATGTAACTTCAGATCAAGATGAATTTCATACCTTTTACACGCAAACAAAATACAACTAGAAATAAAATTCCAAAAATTAATAGAGCGGTTCTTACAAATGAAAAAAGGATAGAATTTCAAGGAAAACTTAAAGTACCAACCAATTGGAATGGTGTTACTAATAACCTTCTTGAACCAGCTCAGGAAATTGCACCGTTGAACTTATATAGGAAACATGCTTGGTGGAATGAACAATGTGAAAGAGTGATCAAAGAAAGACATTGTGCTTGGCAGAAGTCGAACGGGAACAAGACTCCAGAAAATTTAGAGGAAGTACAAAGATTAAAGAAAATGGCCCACCAGACTTTAAGAACGATTCGAAGAAACTATATGAAGGACCAAATAATGGAAATGGACGACAATTTTAAGAAAAATGACACACGAATTTTTTTTAGAGCATTTAAGAATGAAATCACTGGATATTCAGAGCCGAGTTTAAATTTGAAAAGGGAAGATGGTACGCTAGCATTAAACAACAAAGAAAATTGTGATATATTGGCTGCGTATTTTGAAAAATTGTTAAATTGTCCAAAACCGACAGACAAGTTGAGTTTCAAATTTACAACACAAAATTCTGACTCTACGCCACCAGATGTAAACGAAGTTAAAGGTATTATCAACTCACTTAAAAATAATAATGCCTCAGGCGAGGATGGAATAATTGCAGAAATGTGGAAGCTTGTAAATGATGAATTTTTAATAGCGACGACAAATCTATTTCAGAAAATTTGGATTGAGGAAGCAATTCCAGAAGACTGGTTAATCGCCTTAATTCATCCACAACATAAAAAAGGCTCAAAAATTGATGTCGATAGTTATAGGGGGATCTCATTGTTGTCTGTCACATATAAAATATTTGCCAAATTACTTTTAAACTGACTTGAACCACAGATCGAACCACAGCTTGGCGAGTTCCAAGGTGGTTTCAGAAGGAATAGATCGTGTGCAGAACAAATTCTTAGTTTAAAATTGATATTAAAATATTACAAAAACAGGCCAAAGAATATCTTTATCTCATTCGTTGATTTTCAGAAAGCGTGTGATTCAGTGGATATGGATACTGTTTTTGACACATTGAAGGAATACCAAGTTGTTCAAAAAAACATAAATTTAATAAAACTTACATTAACTAATACGATTTCCAGTGTCAAATTTTTAAATGAAGTTAGCGAGCCCTTCGAGGTAAAAACTGGGCTAAGACAAGGGGACAGTCTATCACCACTGCTTTACAATTTGGTATTGGATAAAGTCATGAGGACGTTTTGGGAGAAGAACGATTCAAGTGCTAAAATTGGTACAAAGAATCTGAACCACAAAGTCAAAGGTTTAGCATTTGCTGACGACTTAGCGTTGTTTGCTGAATCAGAACAAGAAGCTATTAACCAAATTGATCAGTTAAAAGAAACGGCGGAAAAAGCGAGCTTACAGATTTCGTTGGTAAAAACAGAGATGATGACAAGTGATCAGAAATACACTAAGAAAATGATAAAAACAAATTATGTGAGCATCAGGGTCACTGACCGATTTAAATATCTTGGAGAAATAATTAGTAGTAATGGGACGGATAAATTGGTAATTGAGAACAAAAAAAAGGGAAATTGGAAAGATTGAATTTTTGTACAAAAAATATATACAATAAAAAGAACCTGTCTATCAATGCAAAATTACGACGTTTTAATACAGTTGTTAGACCAGTCATCTTGTACGGCATGGACACTACAAATATAACCGGAATGGAGAATTTGCTCAAGATAGAAAAAAGAATTTTAAGAAGGATTTATGGTCCTAGGAAAACCAGGATCTGAGATCCAATGCAGAAATTTATAGTAAAATCGACAACCTTGAAGTGATGATCAGAAAACGGTGACTTCAGTTCTACGGACATATGGTCCGCATGGATTGCTCAAGGTTAAACAAACTAATTTTTGATAAAATCTGGAACTATAAAGGGCAAGGAGGCTATGTAAAACAAATGAAAGAAGAACTTCAAAAATTCAAAATTACTGAAGAAGATTGTCTTGTCGGGGAGAAGAAGAATCTCAACAGAGGAGAATGGACAGCTGAAAGAAGAGCTGCGTAGTCGACCAGGATGAAAGACTTCTGGAAGAGAAGGAAGGAAACTAGACCTATAAAGAAGTAATATTTGCGTGGTCCTTGTTGGCCTGTTCGCGGTATATATATAATAAAAGAGTGTTTGTAGACAGAGAGCCGGTAGCGCTTGACGTATGTTACAACGAGGCTATGACTGGCCATGGTGAATACAGGACATGCCTATTTCGAGGGGCAGCAGGGCGAGGGGTCGCTTTTTTAGATATTTACCATGACGAATGAATGAAGGCGAATAATTGAAAATGCGTGAAGCATGCTAATTTTTTTACCCCTGAAGGGGATCTTTAACATGCTAGTAAACGGTAATAAGCGAGATCGCTGTTTGGCAGAGCGAATGGTTGTAGAATATGGAAACCTATAACATTCTCTCGACCAAGTCATGTGCATGTACGCAAAGAGCCAAAACAGAAAGGTAATTGGTCTGAGATGTTATAAACTAAATATTGAACTGGGTGAAGTGACGTGTTATAGGGTGAAAGTATGTGGTTAACATGGTCATGTATTGAGGATGGCCGCTTGCTAATGTTTATTATTATTACAGTAAAATGTTTAATAATAATAATAATAATAATAATAGAAATAAGACCACATGTTTTCAATGCTAACACTCACACACAGTCCTGCTCACTGGAGACTGAATATTTTACCTAACCAGAGGACTTGTGAGAGAGACTGCTGATAAGACAAAAATGTCTACGTCGGCAGGAAGTGCGATATCAGCTTACTTGCCTCGTGGTGGCTAGCAGGTGTGCTGTTTAAGCAGAGACCGCCATTTTGGTTCTGAGACAGTAGGACTACCGATGTATAAGAGGCAGCCATTTTGGTTCCTTATTAAAATCATGAAACTAGTGTAAGGTCGGCGAATCATATCGCGTTTGAGGAATGTGGCGAGGCGTGGGAACATTTGAGAGAGAGGCAGAGAACCTTTGAAGGTCAAAACGCTGAGAAAATGCAACGCTCTCTGTTGCTAAGCAGACTGATAAGGATTGCGTTAGTGATACACTGACAGGACTAGCAAATAGACGTATACAGTAGAGCTCTGAACTGAACTTTGGAAGAAAAAAAGTCCTTTTTATTTTTTTTGGTAAGTACCTATGAATGATTATTTTAAGAATGTCATGCTAATGAACCTTATTGATTAGGTAATTATTGATTTTTATTTATTTATTTGTTTGCAGATAACCGGTATACCTTACATATCTGAGATACAAGAAACCATTGCACTTTTGAGCCCACTTGAAGGAAACAGCAACAAGCCAGTGCAACTGAAGGTGAGATTATTTTTTTAAACTAACTTGTTTCATTCTTTGTTTCATATTTTTTTATTTTATTTTATCAAATGCATGTATTAACCTGAATTTAGGTATTTATAGCGGTTTATTTTATTTATTTTTTGAAACTTGCAAAGAAAAGCCTTACCGCCGTAGCAGTCGCTGAAAAGCCGAGACGCAGTAGAGTGCAACCATTGTTTCCAGGCAGTGAACTATTTAAAACTCAGGTAAGCCTAACAAAAAATGCTATTCCATTTTACCGCTACTGAAAACTCCTACACAAAAAAAATTGATTACCTGTACATGACTGGGACAATGATTGCTTTCTTGATTAATGGCTATGTATTGGCAAAAGGTGCAAGACCATATTGGTTGTTGACCGGGAAAAGTACAAGGCCACATTGGATTTTGTAAAAACAAAAAATTAAATTTAATTTATGGCCGGATCCCTATGAACTCAGTTTGATTCATGGAATGTTCACTAGGAGCATCACTTAGACAATCAGAAGCACAGCCTTGGTCAACATCTGTAAATACGTCATTCTCTTCATCAATCCAGCTCAAAAGAACAGATTCGCTAGGCCTATTAGCCTTTAAAACTTCACTTTGACACTTCTCACAAAAATATTACACTATCCACAGGTTTGAACATGATAATCTGGACAAAACGACATGACATTCATTCTTTTTGTTTATATATTGGTTAAAGGGAAATGTAAATGACTGCAGCTTTACTGTTAGTGTAGACATACAGTTTATATTTTTAATATTTCTTGATGGTGTTTTTATTTAATGCCAATTAACGTTAAAGTTCAATTACAAGTATTGATTGATTGATTGATTGTTTGAGTGATGGGTTATTTTGTTTGATTTTAGGTGTCGTCATGCGCCATTAACGTAGTGAACAGACAGTGAACAAGCACACATTGTGCTTTAAAGTACGGTACTCTGTGCTCTTGTGCAATGTTAATATCTTGCAATAAGAAAAAGTTTTATTATAACAGGTACCAAATACAACAAGTGAGCAAGTTGGTTTACCACCTGGGTTAAATTTAAAATCAGAACATGATCGTTGGTTAACATTTGAATCCTGGCCTGTAGGCTTTTTGTCAACACATAAACTTGCAAAAGCCGTTTTTTTTACTTGAACCGAGAAGATGTGGTGCGCTGTGTGTTTTGTCGTATTGAACTTTCACACTGGGAAAAAGGGGATGATCCCTTTAGAGACCATTTGCGATGGTCTCCTTGTTGTCCTTACATGCTTGGAAAACAAGTGGGTAACCTACCAGTGTATCCATTTTACCGAACCACAAGGCCATTGGCCGCTATTTACGTTGCTGAATCACAAATAAATAATAATAATGATGTACTACCAACCAACGGTAATGTCGATATATGTGGTCCATATGCCATAGACAGTGTTGAATTGGCGTGTGCTTTAGAAAAATTGGGAGTTTGCAAGACTAAAGCACTAGCACACCCAGAGTACAGCTCTGTTGAAAAACGTTTAGAATCTTATAAAAATGTTTGGCCATTAATATTAAAACACCTTACCAAACAGCTAAGTGAAGCTGGATTTTTTTATACCGGTGAAGGGGATAAAACAATATATTTTTATTTAAAGGATTGGCAAATGACTCATGACCCTTTTGTGCAACACGCTCGTTGGTTACCTAACTGTAAATACATGGTGTTGCTTAAAGGTCAGGAATTTGTGAACACTATTCGTAAAGAAAACGTGATTGCAGCACAAGACATAAAAGTGCATTTAGAGTTAGAACACGCTGAGCAAATACATGTGGCCGAAAAAAAAATTGTCTCACGAACAGATTCAAAAGTGTGACCAACAATTATGTAAAATTTGTTATCAAGATGAACTAGGTGTTGTATTTTTGCCTTGTGGACACATGATAGCATGTGTCAAGTTTGCATTAGAACTTAACACTTGTGCTATATGCAGAAAAGTAGTATCTGCTACAGTTAGGGCATTTCTTGCATAAATAGTATAATTTATTAGCAATGCATAGTGCAAAATACCTATATGCACAATATTATTACAAGCTGTTGTAGTGTATAATAGATATGCTTTTGTTTTGTTTATAGACTACTACAATGAATGTTTTGAATGCTGTGGGACAATCATGTAGCTTAGAGACAAAGAAACTCAGTGAATTGCCAACGCATATTCCATTCCGCATTATCGAGATTCGTAAATTGAAAACAGCATATGGTGATCGTGTACTTTATGTATGTGAAAACTTTGAGACATTTCTGCCTACACGGTTTAATGATATGTCGGAGAGTGTTTTTGATGAAGTCAATAATGCTGTACAACCTGTACACTTAATTTATGAAGGTTTTAAAAACAATAGGAGCATGGTTCGTTTTAATCAAATAAAAAACAAATGTGAAATAATAATGGAAAATATAAGTGATGACAAGCCTCCGTGGCTTAGGCGGCAGCACGCTGGCCTCTCACCGCTGCGTCCGTGGTTCAAATCCCGGTCACTCCATGTGAGATCTGTGCTGGACAAAACGGAGGCAGCCAGGTTTTTCTCCGGGTACTCCGGTTTTCCCTGTCAAAATTTCATTCCAGCAACACTCTCCACTATCATTTCATTTCATCTGTCTTTCATTTAATCACTGCCCCAGAGGAGTGCGTCAGACCTCGGCAGCCGGCACAGTCCATATCCTCGCCGCTAGATGGGGGCTTCATTCATTCCATTCCTGACCCGGTCGGAGACTGGAAGCAGGCTGTGGATTTTTTCATAAGTGATGACAATGGACTGAAAGAAAAATATGTGTATAGAATAATAATGTCTTAGTTTTTAGTATTGTCTTAAAAAATATTATCATGAAACAAAAAACATGTATATAAAGTTTGTAAATAAATGCATAATGATGTTACAACGCTGTTTTATTTTATACAAAGTTAGAATATTTAACATTGCAGAGTATACATGATTATGACAATAGATGCACACTGAATATATCATATCCGCAATAAGTAATATTGCGGAAACTACGTACCATGTCATGATAAAGAGTAACAGTAACAGAACAAATTTCAATCATCCCAAGTAATAATAACAAAAACAAATTAATAACAGAAACATTTTCTAAGTTTATGCCGTGTCTTGTGCGAGATTACGCCTAGTAACTCCGAGATGGTTCATCAGCGGGCTCTTGTGGTCTATTTGCGGACTACCAAGGGAGTAGCAAACTGTGCGATACCTCAATTCTTATTTAGAACACCTCAGCTACTTTACTGCGAGTGCTAAAGGCTAAAACAGTCTTTCACCTCCCTATAAAGGCTTCCGAAATGATTGTATATTGAATTTCAGGGCCAAGCAATTAAAACTCAGCAACTTTTCTAGGTTTACGCCGTGTTTTGTGCGGTTTTTTTTATTAGCCGTGAAAGTCAAAATACCTACTTTATCGAAATAAATTTGCCCAGTTCTGAGGTAAGATTAATATGCACACTAAATAAACTAATGTGACAGTCGTTAGTCTTCGACACATTCGTCTGTGAATTAGGGTTTCTTATCATGTTAAAAAACGACAAAAAGCAGATAAATATTGGCCAACTGAAATATTCATTTAACGAAAAACAAATCGATCAAAAGGATGAAAGCATACCGTGCAAAGTAGAAAGCACTATAACATTGTGAATCAGCGTAAAGATCCAAATACTCACATACAATAACCGGCACAAAGAGTATAAAATTAGACTCAAAATCACGTCTAGCTTCGGACCCCAAAAACTACCTCTATAAATAAAACAGTTCATGTAGAGACTAACATAGACTAACATCGCTCGGCGTTGACCGTGTTTTATAAGACATATTTAGGTTTTACTCGCTAACCGTTGGAGATACACGAAAAGTGATAAGCAACTTTCGGATAGAAAATTAAATTCTAAAGCTCGTAGTGCCATCTAAAGTTTGCTATTTCTAAGCGTTCTCTTTTTATTTGAAATGGAAATATGAAAATAGTCGCTATTTTTAAATAGTGAAAAATATCGAAATCTAAGGTAGCCTATATGTAAGCCTGGTAAATCAGCTACATCCATGCAAAATTCCATTTAAATCGGACCAGTGGTTCTTGCGTGATTGAGTAACAGACACACAAATAGACACACAGACACACACCTTCCCATTTTTAGCCTATTTTCAATTTTGAAAAAATAGGCTTATGAGATCACCTTTTGTCCGTGTGTGTGTGTGTGCGCGCGCGTGTGTGTGTGTGAGGTGTGTGTGAGTCCCCCCCTAATAAAATCTAAACGGCTAGAGCGATTTCAATGAAACTCGGTAAGTTCATAGCACTATTCCCGGCGACCTCGACCGTGTCCTTCAAATTTTGTTACGTCTCACCAATCCAACATGGCGGCTGTGCGAAATATTTCACTAGCATTCAATATCTCCGAAACTATTACCGATATCGCCCTGAAAATGTGTACGGTTATAAAGGGCACTACTAGAAGTTCACCTATGAGACTTTCAAAAACCTGGTGACTACAAAACCAACATGGCGGTCAAGCGAAGTTGAGACTTTTAAAAAGACTTTTCTCGCGAATTAACTATCCAAACGTAATAAAACTTGGTACAGAAAATGTTCATACACATTGTAATGCACTGGAGTCTAATTTAGTTCAATTGTTTACATAAACTCAAAATGGTGGCTGTGCGAAATATTTCACTGACATTCTATATCTCCGAAACTATTACAGATATCACCCTGCAATTTCGTACGGTGATAAAAGGTACTGATACAAGTTTACCTATGTAATTTTCATAAACCTGTAAAGTACAAAACGAGCATGGTGACCAAGCGAATTTGAAATATTTTAATAGACTTTTCTCGTGACTTAACTCTCTGAGCGCAGTGAAATGTGGTACAGTAAAGGATTTTGCAGATTGTAATGCACTGCCATCTAATTTAATTCAATTGTTTACATAACCTCAAGATGGCGGCTGTGCGAAATTTTAAAATTAAGTTTTTATTCCTTGTGTCGTAATCATGCGATCGAAGTGAAAGTTTGAATAATGAACCTAGGCAATAATTTTCCTTGAATGGTACTGCCCCCGTAATTGAATTATGTAGAGACCACGGTGGCTATATTTGAAATTATAATTAGAGTTATGGCTGTCATAGTTATGACGTGGGTAGTCATGACGTAAGAACGGATGACGTAAATGTTATGCCAGCAGGCTACTTGAGCTGAGATTCTAAGTGACGTCAGCTTTTAGTCGAGAATGTTCCAAGATTTACGACGCAGTCGCAGGAAACGAGGAATTCTGCTGAGGAAGAAACTATGCTATTGGAGGGGAGGCTTGAACCAATCAACGATAGTTTAAAGGAAGACGGAGATTGCTGAAACTATGGTATTTTTATTACTTTTGGAATGCAGAATTGTGGAAATCCATTTGCAGTAAAGGCATTGATTTGGAATTTTGGTGAAATTTATTTTCAGTTTTTGAATTTTGAAAATCCGTCATGTATTAACGAAGTTGGAACTTTTAGCGATGACGCAGTATCACGCTTTGGAAGGGATGGAAACGCCCCTCGTGAAGTTAATAAAAGGGCTTGCGCAGAAGAGAGGAGCCTCTTTCGTTCTCTGATCATTCTGAGATCTCATTCTCAGATCATCGAAGTCTATTGTGAAAGTTCTTTTCTTATACATTCATTATAGTGAGACGTCGAAGTGAACAGCAGTGAAAAGAATCGTCTTTATAACGTGTGGCGAGGCCACTATATTAACGAGATCCAAGTCAAACTAGGTGAAGTTGAAACGGACCTTAGAAAGCTTCTACAAGTTTAGCTTCGAACAGTTAGCGGTCTCCGATAAGCTAATTGCATTGTGCAGTGCTACATGCAGTAATAGAGAAAAGCTGAGCAATTTCGACCGATTAGTTCGAAAGATATTAGCAGTTTTATACGACTGAGAAAAGTGATTATCTCGCCACAAGAGAAGCACTTTTGTATAGCCAGAATCAACGCAACGGCTGACGCTGCGAGTGGAATAGAAAGACTTCAGATTGCTTGGTTACACAACGATACAGTATAATGGAGCAATTGAATACGGCAGTTTGTTCTTCTAACTCTACAACCGAAGAGCAGATGGAAGGCTAAAAAGGGCTTATTGCAATTGGGACATACTTCAACGGAGTAAGATAGCGACATGGAACTTCGCTAATTGCTATTCCACACAAGCGAACATGCGGTGAATACCATCTATACCCATGTTTCGTAATTAAAGGCTGAATACCATCGAACAGCCATAGAAACAATTTCATACTCTGATTATGAATAATTTCTTCGAAAATTTCTACAAAACTTCATGGCGATTGTCTACTGGAACTTCAGGGAATTTTTCAAGAGAGGTCAGGGATATCCCGACTCACAAAGAAGATTATTGCCGGAAGGATGTCTATTCGTCTTCGAGGAGCAGAGCGATTCACGGAGAAGGAAGCAGTTCGATTCACCGAGGGTGCTATTTCCTATTTCGAGGATGGAGCCCAACTTTAACGTGGTGAAATGGATCCATCAGCAGTCTTCTTTAAGGAATTTTCCTCTGGAACGTCAATCGGCAGATAAGGTAGTCGTGAACGTTTATTGTATTTGAGTTTATTAATGATGTTTGAGCAACCATTTTTCCCATATTTTTATCCTCATGTTTTTGCCCTATTTTCTTGTTGAGATTCTTATTCTCAGTACACCTTGATGAGTTTTGCATTTTTCGACGATTTATTAAGATATTGTTAGGTCATGGGCATAGTTAATGATTTTGAATCAGTTGAGACTGATATTTAGAATTTTCAGTAATTAATATTTTTGTAGTCACGATTTGACTGTAAGTTAATGATTTTTAATGGCAGATTTAAATTCAGACAGCGTGTCATTTTATTAAAGTAATTCTACCCCAGTTTAATTACTTTGACCAATTTTCTGTCATCATCAAGAAGGAAGAACATCTAAATGATTTTAGAGCGTTAAAATCTCTTACGTTGTCGACGATCTTGGAAATACTAGTCGTTATTTGTATTGATTGCAACACAGACATTTATCGTCAGTTATGAATGAACATTGCATTATAGACACTTTTGTGAAAGAGTAACTTTAATAATGAATTATTGAATGCATTAAAGTCAAGAACTTTTGTTAGGAGTTTTTCTCAATTAGAGATTTATAGAACGATGTTTGCATTCCCCAGTCTAATTGGATTCTATTCGACTACTTTGCATTTTAGTCGCACTTTATTTGAAGATAGTATTTTCATACTACAATTTCTTTTAAGATGTTAATCTTAAATTTTGATAGACCAGACATGCGTATATAAGCGTATTCACTATTAAATTTGTTTGTGATTGGCAAGTTTTGACTTCATTTCGGTTCATGAATGAAATCCACGAAGGTTAAATAAAAAACAGTTTTGAAACAATTAATGATTATAAAAATTTTTAAGTGGAACTATGAATGTATAATCGCTAGTGCAGCGCGTGTTGAAAGTCGCTGAGGTATAATGCCCTTGAATATGAAGGAAGTTCCCACAGGAATAAATGTTAAAGAATTATTTGTGGAAGTTTGTAAGTTGTGTGGATGTTTAATACCATATAGATTAATATATGATGATTTTGGGCATATTTTTAATGCAGTTGGTGCATTAACTTGTTAGCGAAGGATTTTCCGCTGGAGTAAGATTGTCATAGTTCGTTGAAAATAAATCAAGTGAATTACTGTTATAATTAACACGAGTTTTGAAAGAATTTGAGATAAGATTTTGAATGAAGGTTGCCGTCACAAATCATTATTAAAACCTTTATTAAACCAGATTGTGACACTAACATGTATAACTAACCTTCATTGGTCGATTATATTAAACACGATTATGAAAATTACCAAACGAATGGACATGTGGTCAATGTATTTCTTAAATTAATAATTTAAACAATTTAAATGTTAATATTGTAAATAATTGCTGTAAATATTTTTGAAAATAATGTGAAACGAGAGTGATGTTAAAGGCGTGCTTATAATATTTTTATTGTCTTTGACAAACATTATAAACAATTTCTAATTGTTATAAATAATTTATGTGATGTTGTTATAAACATTTAAGAGCTAATTAAACATTTGGATTGAACTTAACAAATTTAGGGAATTAACATAATGATTCAATAGGATGTGAGCAAAGTACTTGAAAGATTTGCGTAAATATAATGTGAGTTGTCTTGTAGACATTTAAAAGCTTGAGAGAGCAAGCTGTACTCTTACGTAACTTAGCACGTGAGAAGGGAGTCCATTCAACCAGTATGCAACAGGTTCGAGGGTAGCTCGCAGCTGTGCCAACATCTGGTTATCAGAGTGAGGTCGTACACACTCCGGCCTTGCGACTATAAATACCATTCTCATGTTTATTAAAAGGAAACCAAATGCTCTATATATGTCACACCCTGATGTCCTTTTCCAATCCAATAGTGTTATGAATATTACGTTATTTGGAGCTCTTGGGAGCTAGTATGTTCTATATCATGTTGTATGATAATTTTTGCAAGTCCTGCTGGAGGACGTAGTCAGATTGACTTGGGCTACTGAGAGCCACGTTTATTTTGTTGTGTTAGTAAAATCATTCCCTTTATTAGAAATAAAGCATTTTGTACAGTTCAAAGTTCTCGTCTTCGCTTTGGTTCATTTTTAAATGTCATGGTGGAGGTTATTGTGTGAACAGACTTTTAGTGATCCTGTTGTCAACTCAAACCCCGAGATAATTAAGAGGTAAGTAACGGTAAGTATGAACCCCCGTCTATTTTGGTGTGTTCCACAATGATTTCCTGTGTACGTCTGTGCTCTTATCTCGATAATATCTGTCAGTGCCATTTTCATTGATGTAGCTATGCCGGTGCGGTTGATAATTGGCAATCCGATTGAGGGGGCGGATATCTGACAGCCTACTATCCAGGTAAACGGGGACAGAAAGATTGGCGACCCAAGAACGTGGGGCTGAGTCAACAGAAAGATTGGCGCACCTAAAACGTTGGGGCTCGATTCAACATAACTGGATTACCAGGTTGAACGCCAGAAAGAGTGGCAAACCTAAAACGTAGGGTTCGATTAGACTCAAATAAAGAAGTTGATTCTTTGTTAGATGTCTAGGCCAATTGTAGTATTTAAGAGTGTGATTATATAGGAATTAAATGTTGTATTGTATTAGGAAAATTACACTCAGAAAAGATCAGATCTTATACAACTTGGGAAAGGTTAAATAGGCTGGAAACTTAGAAAAATCGCCTATGATCTGGAATCTTATTTTATTTGACCGGCTTATGACATTTTAGTCATATTAAAGATAAAATTAAATTATTTGGATTGTAAATGTAAATTATTGGTGTTAGGATATTTTAAAATGAGCCAAAGAAATTTGAACATGTGCTTGAGTTTGTTTCAACATGAAGTATCTTCGAAGGTTAATTATAAGGTAGTTATAAGTTAGATTTAAGACAGAAAATTGATCAAATATATATATATGGTGAAAAGTGTTGCTCAAATGTTGTTATTTTGCTCTATTGATGTATGTCCCTACAGCAATCCATTTTTGAATAATATTGTAATGGCAGATGAAAGTTTGAAGAAAATGTTAGAGGAGATGTCTGCTAACATGAAGCAGATGATGGAGGAGAATGCTAGTAATTTGAATGCAAAGATGGAAGAGAATGCTAGTAATATGTCTGCTAATTTGAAAGCAAGCATGACTAGTAGTATGAAGCAGATGCTGAATGAAAGCATGAAGGAGAATAATACTCGAATGGAGGAGAATTTGAAGGGTATTCAAACTAGTGCTGCTAATTTGGAGGATAATATGTCGCGTTTACAGATTAATACCCTAGGAATTGAGAATACTGTAAGTGACATCCGCACAAACGTGTCTGATGTTAAAAATGATGTGTCTAAGGTACAGAGAGACCTTACAATGTTAAATCTAGATGTAGCTAATGTCCGAGGGGATATTTCTTGTGCTAGAGCCGAAGTTGTAGTTGTCAAAAACGATGTAGCGACTGTCCAAGACAAGGTCGAGGAAGTCCAAAAAGAAATTCAAAAAGCTAGAACTGATGTATCCAATGTTCAGGTAGACATTAATAACATTCATGCGGATATAACTGAGGTGCAAAGTGACATAACTAAGATTCAGGTAGAGGTCAACACAGTTTTCGTAGATATTACTAAAGTCCAAACTGATGTAAATAAAGTCAGGGAAGAAATCGAAAACTCAAAAACTCTTTGTACGCGTAATATAACTGCATTAGCGACTAGGTTAGTTGATGAATCAGTTAGAACAACAACGTCTTTAGCAGAGTTGAAGTATGATGTAGAGGTCATGAGAACACAGGTATTAGACCACAATAGAGTATTAAAAGAGGATATCGAAGTAGACATAGCAGAAATGTTAACAGCAAACGTAGCGGTATGGAAAGACGAGTGGAATAAGTCAAGTGGGGAACATGTAACCCAAATTCAGGAAAGGATTGAAAGAAAACTTGCCAGTACGCAGATAGAAATTAACAATGAAGTAGTACAGATTAGGAAAGATTTAAGCGTCAGGATAAATTCGTTATCCGAAAAACAAGTTGACGATAGAACACAACTAGATCAGGATATGCAAACTTTAAAATCTACATTAGAGGATCAAATTCATAAAGTTGTCTCGGATGTAAATGAAACGACGAGTAAATTGAAAAATTTGAAGTTAGGAGAGGCTAGTTTAATGCAGGACTATAAAGAAGAGATAATCAAGAAAGTCTTAACAGAAATCACCGACAAGGATACAGAAGGCTTAGCTTGCGAATTGAATATGAATTATGCTAGAAGACATAACCTAGAGCCAGAAGAAAGAGACGTGACTCCTGAAGAACGTGTATCCAGATTCAGAGAGGAGGATGACGAGAGGAATATGGAACCTGAGTGGAACTATCGAGATAGTGGGAAAAACTATCCGGATTCATATCCGAGGAACGTGACGGTCATTAGGAATTTCGAAGACAAACCACAAAAATTCAGTAACACTGATAGTTTGACACCTATAGAGTATGTAAGGAATCTCAAAGATTATTTCATCGAAGCTCACATTCCCAGAGAGAGAGAGATGAAGATAGTAGAGAGATATCTGATTGGAGGACCCCTTGAATGGTTTCGCGCATTTAGATACACATTCAGTAACTTTGACGAGTTTGCAGAGGCATTAATCAAACGATTTTGGTCCATAGAAGCGCAGAATTCGTTAAGAGCGGAGGTGTATTCAAGAAAATACTCAGGTATTCTTCCAACGAGGTACGCTGATTTCTTTACGAGTCAGTTGTCCCGCTTGAGATTTTTGCAACCCCCATTGTCCACGGAGCAACTAATAGATGCGATTTCTCGTATGCTGCCAGTTGAGGTGAGGAGACTTATAATTTCGTCCAACATCAGGGATTTATCCAGCATGGATGAATTACTGAGAAGGTTAGACTACACAAGCCCAATGCCTAACGTAGTCCAGAAAGGTCAAAGGCAGGAGTTTAAAGAAATCAATACGGTATATATGGACCAAGTCCAACAAACTGACAAGCCAGAGCAGGAGAAAACTGACAATGTAGGTCCTCACAGGAATAATCAGTTTAGAAATTACAGATCACAAGGTTACCGACCGTATCAACAGAGAAGAGGTTGGAACTACAACCGAGGAAACTACAATGGAAGAGGCAGATATTACAACAATAATGGGTATAACCGTAATTATAATAGGAATAACCAAAACCAAAATAGAAACCAGAATACTCAAAGTCAGGTTATGACACCTGATCAGTATCAGCAAAGAGAGAAGGAAAGCCAGCAATACTTAAAAGAATTAAGGGATAAAGAAGCTGACAATCAAAAGAAAAGGCAGGATGTTGTAATTGATCCTGGGCCTTCTACGAGCCAGCAGAATTTTGAGGTCGGTAACACAAAAAAAAACGCCGATTTCTCAACGTCAGTGAGAACCTGTAAATACATTGCCACACCACACCTGATTACGATTAATGAGATATACGAAGTTACCGATGAAGATTTACTAGAAGAGAGGGGTATTGTTAAAGAGGAAAGACCATGTGCCTTACCTATTATTGCTGTACGGATAGATGGACAGCAGTACAAAGCCCTGATGGATACTGGTGCTATTATTTCCATCATTTCAGAGGAATGTTATCAAAGTCTGCTAAGAGGAGAGAACATGACAGTTCTACCTGTTTCTACCGTCAAAGTGAGAGGGATATTCCAAGATAAGGCAGTGAAATGCAAGATTCAAGTGTTATTGAACTTTGAGATCAATGGAAGGAATTATGAACAGATCTTCATTGTGGTGAGCAAGATCAATTTTGATATGGTGCTTGGAATCGATTTTATATCGAAGGTCGGAGCTATTATTGACATGAAGAACAGAAGTATTAGCTTTAATGATGGGTACATAATCACAGAAGAGATAGAAGAACAGGACGTGAAAAACAGTCTGGAAATAGACCTTAGGGAAGAAATTTTGAATACAATAATTAATGAAGTGGAAAACTTAGAAGAAATACCCAGTAGAAAAACTGAAGGATTTGAAGAAATTCAGGGGGAATTTGAGGATCTGATAAAGGAATTCCAAGATATTTTCGATGAAAAGCCTGGATTGATTAAGGATTATAAGTACAAGATAAGGCTGACAGATGAAACCCCTTACCAGAAGAGAATATACCCCATTCCTGAGAAATACTATCAAGAAGTACGAGGGTTAATCAGAAAAATGGAGGTAGACGGGATTATTAGAAAACAGGCGTCGTCTTATATAAACCCCATCACAGTAGTGAAGAAAAGTAATGGTCAAATACGTCTTTGTCTCGATGCCAGGACCATCAACTTGAAGATTCTTCCAGAAAATGACAGACCACCCAAGATTAGAGATCTGCTTTGGAAATTCAAAGGAAGAGCATGTTTCAGCGTTCTTGACTTGACGTCTTCTTTTTATCAAGTTCAATTAGAAGAGGATAGTATGCAGTACACTGGATTCCTATTTGACCAGACGTCATGGGTCTTTGCCAGAATGCCTTTTGGAATGGTTAACAGTGGACCAGCACTTATTCGAGCACTTGATAGTAAGCTCACTGACGAAGTGAAAGAAAATGTAATCTGCTACATTGACGATTTAATCGTATCTTCACCCAGCGCTGCAGAACATTTAGTGCACTTGAGAAAGTTGTTCGAGAATTTAAGGGAGGCCAACATCAAGGTGAACTTTGGAAAATGTCAATTCTTGAAAAAGGAGATAAATTATTTGGGGCATACTGTTCGCTTTCGCGAATGTTTTTTTTGTGGCTATGTTTCCCGCACGGTTTGAAACACTCGTTTAATTTTGCCCCATTATTTTTTTCCGTTATAATTGCAGTATGAACACGGTGTTCTGATTATTTACTTAACTTACGGTTCATTTGAATTGTTGTTCTTTATTATTCTTGTCAACTCACCTTTTTTTGAAGTGTCTTTCTAGACGCACCATTCTGTCACACGTTTTCATGAGGTACTGTGCTCATCTCAGCGGCAACCGTCGCAATGTGCTTGGGCTGTGCGCTGATTGGCTGTTTGACGCCCCGCCTTCATTCTGGATTGTTCGACGCGCTGTCGTCATTTCCACTATAAATTCTCCGCTTCGCCGTTCTGCGGCCTTGTCTACATCCACCTGCTTGAACCAGTCTGTCCACGGCTGCCTGCCGTTCCACAGCAAGGCCCTTCTTGGGAAGGCCCTGTTTGTAAACATTGAGTGGCTGGAACCTTGCCAGGCGGCATGCTTCATCGCTCGGACTCTGTCATGCTGGGCGAGGCATGAGTCAACGACCTTCACCGCAGCAACTAAGTCAGCCCGCTAACTCACTACAACTCGGCGATGAGAAACTACAATTGATTGTATACCGCTAGACAGATCATTACCAAGAGGTCTGTTCCGGCGGGGTGCAATTCGCCAATGGAGCCACCATCCCTCTTTCTCGCAAGGCATGCCGAGGCAGCTTAGAGGAACCCTTCGTTTGGATCACAACCCGCTTCCTGCGGGCCAAATACTAAGTACAAAAGTATCGAATTATTGGTAACGTGAACTACTTTCACTTGGTTTATACATTTTTCAAGGCTAAGCCTTTTTTCTTGCTTCTTGCTTGTTTTTAGATATTTTTCTTAAACATACTTTCTTAATCGCCTTTATATGGCCTTTTTATGCATTTTTATTATAATTCTTCTTTATTCTAAGTTTCCTGGAGAAACCTTGCATTTTTTATTAGCTTCTTTTAATTATTCTTCTAAATGAAAATGTTTGTTATTACTTCACAAATCAAATAAATGTATCAAACCTTGGTTATCAATATTTGGTCTCTTCCTCATCGCTCTATTTAAATTTCACTGTGTGCCCGAATCTCAATCCCCCTTTTCCCAGTTGGGGTGCTAACTACTCACACCCTTTTCCATGGTACCTCAAACCCGGGATCAAACCCAGAACCTTTATTCTGAGACCACAAATTCTATTCCAAAAAAAAAAAAAAAACAGAACTTGTGTAATCTAATATTTGCCTTATACATTTCAGTATATCGTGGCTAGCGCAGGAGATCTGCGGGAAAGCGGAGACAATCCCAGCTTACTCCATAACTGGTTTCTTTCTGGAAAGCAGGTCCGTCTGGTGCCGCAAGCAGCTTTGGTAGGTGAGTTATTCCAACTTCCCAGCCATGCCAGTAACAATAGACGATAAACTGTTAAACTCTCGGGCGGCCTACAAAGGTCAACTCACCCGTTTTCAAAAATATCTAGCCACTCTACCGAAAGAGGAACAAAATCTTGATATTATATCTCAGCGTTTAAAAGCTTTTGAACAGGCGTACGAGAAATATGATCTCGTGCAACTTGAAATTGAAATCAAAAGTCCAGAACATCAATCAGATAGGGAAGAAGTAGAGAGTAATTACTTTGATACACACGCTCAGGCTGTGGCATTAGTAAGAACTTTGACCCTGGCGTTGAAGGTAGAGGAAACTCAAGGAAGAATTAGCGACCATGGGAATGGTATCAAACCATTGCTACCTAAAATTGAAATTCCGCATTTTTCAGGAAAGGAAGAGATGTGGCAATCATTCTTTGAATTGTTCAGTTCATTAGTACATAATAATGCCACACTTCCGGAAATTCAGAAATTTCATTACTTAAAATCCATTTTGCAGGGGCCACCCCTTCAACTTATAAGAGAACTTCCCTTAACAGGAGAAAACTATAACATTGCTATCGAGCTTCTTAAAGGCCGTTATGGCAATGAAAAATTATGTTTACAGAGGCACATTCAAGCCTTATTTAACCTGCCCGCATTGCGAGCTGACAGCTTGTCAACACTGCGAGCCTTAAGTGACACGGTCCAACTACACGTCAGAGCATTGGCACGGTTGAATCAACCAGTCGAGCATTGGGATCTATTCTTAGTTCACTTGGTTACTTCTAAATTTGATTCATCAACTTTAAAGGCATGGGAGAGGGAACTAACAAATGACACTTCATATACTTATGGCTCATTGCTTACGTTTATGAATAATAGATGTCAGGTTTTGTCAGCTGTAGCCTGTCATATGTCAGGAAGTGCAGATAACAAATCTAATGTTGTGAAACCAGTCGGTGCCAAAATAAACAAATCTGCTGTCTTTACTGTTCAGCATAACTCAACGGAATGTATTCTCTGTAAAGCACCTCACAGGTTATATTCCTGCGTTGCCTTTAAAGCCCTTTCTACCGATGAAAGACGCAAATTAATAGCTCAAAAAAGATATTGCTATAACTGCTTGTCAACCAGGCATATGGTGCCTGATTGCTTATCTAAAAATACTTGCTCCCATTGCAAGGCTCAACATCATACCTTGCTTCATAGGTTTGAAAAGCCACGTCAGGCTCCATCCCCTGGATGTTCTAAAGATGCATCCCCAGGAGCTAATGCGCAATCTTATACTCAGAGCTCTAGCTCAATTCGTAGTTCCCAGGTGCTACTATCAACCGTGTTAATAAAAGTTCAAGACTCTTCTGGTAGATGGCTTGAAGCACGTGCCCTATTGGATAATGCCGCCACCCATGACTTCATAAGTGAGCGTCTCATTAAGAAACTTGGTCTTCCCAAGCAACCTACATTAATTCAGGTTACCGGTATTAACAATAGCAATGTAAAATCTTTGCATTTTGTTCGTGTTCACATCAAAGATGCTGTTAATTCTAACACAACATTTCAGTTGAATTGCCTTGCCATTGATACTATTGGCAGTAATACCCCTAGTACTTCTTTTGAAATTAGAAAATGGCAATTTCCTCATAACATTCAGTTGGCGGACCCAACATTTAATACGAGCGCCCCGGTAGACATACTTCTCAGTGCCCAAGTATTTTGGCAATGTCTCCTTAGCTCTAAGGTTAAAATATCACCTGGAGTGTTTGTTCATCATACCAAGCTAGGTTGGTTAGTAACGGGTCAGGTCCCTCGTAAGTCGTTTCAAAATTTCTCTCAATGTCATTTTGTCAATACAAGTCTCGATTACAACTTAGAAAGATTTTGGAAAATCGAAACTATAGATTCAGTTTCACCTTCCTCGGTTGAAAATGAAATGTGTGAAAAACTGTTTCGTGAAACAACCAAACGCAATTCAGAGGGTAGATTTGTTGTAACAATGCCCCGAGTGGATAATCCACCTCTTTTATTTGAAACACACCCTAGGGCTCTTAGAGCACTCTATGCTGTGGAAAACAAATTTAAACGTGACCCTGTTGTTAAAGCTCAATACTCCACGTTTATGGAGGAATATGAGGCACTTGATCACATGGAGGTTGTTACCAAGAAAGATGAGGCTTCTTATACCCCATCTGAAGTCATTTACCTCAATCATCATCCAGTTTGGAAGAATGAGATTTTAAAGGAAAACATAAGGGTGGTCTTTAATGGCTCTGCTTTGGATGCCAATGGAACTTCTCTGAATGACACATTATTATCAGGCCCTCCTATTCAATCTGACATTTCTTCTGTCTTGATGAATTTTCGCTTGTTCCCTATCGCAGTGATATCTGATATCAAGCAGATGTATAGACAGATTTTGGTCGATCAACAACAGTGCGACCTTCAGAGAATTCTTTGGCGCGACGAGCCTACTAAACCTGTCAAGATTTTTCGGCTAAAAACCTTAACCTATGGACTAAAGCCCTCTGCTTTTCTAGCCATACGTACGTTGAAATTACTTGCTGAACAGGATGGCCCGTTGTATTCTCCTAAGGCTTCTGAAGTGTTAAAATCATCATTCTACGTTGACGATTTTCTTCATTCATTTGAGTCAGTGCCTGAAGCCCTGCAAGTCTCTAAGGATTTGACAGCTTTGCTTTTGGGAGGCGGATTTTCCTTGTGCAAGTGGAACTCTAATTCGGAAGAATTTCTTTCCAAATTTCCATTAACTTCAGTCTACAACGACTCAGTAGAGCTTCTTCATGAAAATAATTCTATCAAAACTCTAGGCATCTATTGGAGTCCTCAAAAGGATTTTTTCTTTTTCAAAATTAATCTCAGTGACATCAAACCGCAAACTAAGCGGCAAATTTTGTCTGAGATTGCAAAAATATTTGATCCTCTCCAATTTTTGGCGCCAATTATCGTCACCGCAAAACTTTTCATGCAAGAACTTTGGTCCTTGAAAACTGGTTGGGATGAACCAGTTCCTTCCGAGTTGCAAAAAAATTGGATTTCTTATAGAAATAGCTTGGAAGATCTCTCCAATGTCATTATCCCGCGAGTGATTATTCCCTTTCCCTCCTGTGGAGGATATGAACTTCACATCTTTGCCGATAGCTCATTGAAAGCTTATGGGTGTTGTGCGTATATTGTTTGCCGCAATTTTGACCAGTCATATTTCTTTTCCAATTTAATTTGCGCTAAGTCAAAGGTGGCTCCTCTTAAATCCTTATCCTTGCCACGACTGGAACTTTGTGCTGCTCTTCTGGCGGTTGAATTATCGGTCAAAATCCGCCAATCTTTGAAAATCCGATTTAGCAAAACTTACTTTTGGAGTGACTCAGCCATCACGTTGGCATGGATTGCCAAACCCTCCTCGCATTGGCAGGTGTTTGTAGCTAATAGAGTGTCCAAAATACAACAATTGTCTAACTTTGAACAATGGCATCATGTATCTGGCAAGGAGAATCCTGCAGATGTCATCTCTCGGGGATGTTCCCCTCTTATGTTGGCTAACCTGACATTATACTGGCACGGTCCTTCTTGGCTTCTACAAGAACCTTCCGCTTGGCCAAATTTTCCTCTTCCTGAATTATCAGACTTGCCAGATGTTGGTAAGATTACTGGATCTTCTCATTTCGTTTCTGACTCTCCCCTTCTCTTGCAGCGATATTCCTCTTTTCATAAATTGGTGAGGGTTATGGCTTATCTCCTTCGTTGGAAATATTTTGTGGTAGAACAACCTCTTTTTCCTAAGCCATATTTAACCCTTTCTGAATTAGGTTTAGCCACTACAAAAATCTTATGGCTTACTCAACAAGAAATATTCTCTGAAGAATGTCAGGTGTTGTCTCAAGGTCAATCCCTCAAGAAATCGAGTAGGCTTTCCTCACTCGCCCCCTTTTTGGATGCTGATGGTTTATTAAGAGTGGGAGGACGTTTATCTTTGGCTGATCTTTCTGAGGATAAAAAACACCCAATTATTCTTCCTTCAAAGCACCATGTCACTTCTCTAATCATTCGTCAGTATCATTACCAGCATCTTCATGCTGGAACCCGTACATTACTTTCCATCATTCGGGAAAGGTATTGGCCCATAAACGGAGTCCATGAAGTTACCTCTGTTATCCGGAAGTGCATTCCATGTTTTAAATCCAACCCTAAAATTACTACTCAGCTCATGGGTGATCTTCCCAACTTTAGATCTGCGCCTGCTAGACCTTTTGCCTTTACGGGGGTGGATTATTCCGGGCCTTTTGTTTACAGAAAAAATTCTCCTGAGGCCAAAAGATGTATTTGTGGAAAACTCTATATTTCGCTGTTTGTATGTATGGTCACCGGAGCAGTACACTTAGAACTAGTTACCAACGCCTCTACTGCTTATTTTTTGGCAGCTTTTGCCAGATTTTCTGCTCGCCGAGGGCTTCCTTCAGAAGTATTCTCCGACAATGCTAAAAATTTTATCGGAGCTTCTGAGCAAATTAAGAGAGCTCTTACTCAAAATGCAGCGCTGGAAAGGATTACTGATTATGCTCACCAGAGAAATTTCAAGTGGCACTTCATCCCCCCTTATGCGCCCCATCAAGGTGGACGGTGGGAGTCTTGTGTGAAACTCACCAAGAAACACCTTAGACGTGTTTGTGGCCACACCCCCCTATCTCATGAAGAGTTTAACTCCTTAATTATTTTTATTGAGGGCATAATTAATTCTCGTCCTTTATCACCCTTATCTAATGACCCTTCAGATCTTCTACCATTAACGCCGGGCCATTTTCTTATCGGTGGTCCATTGACTGCCTCTCCATCTTTATTATATTCTAATTCTCCATCTTCTTTAGCCATTTCTTGGCGCAAAATTGAAAGTTTGCGCAACAATTTTTGGCGCCGCTGGAGGTTGGAATACCTCGGTTTGCTTCAGCAGCGTGGCAAATGGCGTGTTTCCTGCTCTAACCTTCAGATTGGGGACCTGGTCCTTTTGATAGACCCTAGTCCCCCTCTTGTCTGGAATTTGGGTAGGATTGTTGAGTGCTTTCCTGGCAGAGATGGTAGGATTCGCGTGGTAAAACTGCAGACTTCTGCTGGCCAGTTTCTCAGGCCAATCACTATGATTGCTCCTTTGCCACGCGAGACCTAACTTCTGCGCCTTCTTACTGCAATTTTTTTTTCTCGCCCCTCCCAGCATGTTCGCTTTCGCGAATGTTTTTTTTGTGGCTATGTTTCCCGCACGGTTTGAAACACTCGTTTAATTTTGCCCCATTATTTTTTTCCGTTATAATTGCAGTATGAACACGGTGTTCTGATTATTTACTTAACTTACGGTTCATTTGAATTGTTGTTCTTTATTATTCTTGTCAACTCACCTTTTTTTGAAGTGTCTTTCTAGACGCACCATTCTGTCACACGTTTTCATGAGGTACTGTGCTCATCTCAGCGGCAACCGTCGCAATGTGCTTGGGCTGTGCGCTGATTGGCTGTTTGACGCCCCGCCTTCATTCTGGATTGTTCGACGCGCTGTCGTCATTTCCACTATAAATTCTCCGCTTCGCCGTTCTGCGGCCTTGTCTACATCCACCTGCTTGAACCAGTCTGTCCACGGCTGCCTGCCGTTCCACAGCAAGGCCCTTCTTGGGAAGGCCCTGTTTGTAAACATTGAGTGGCTGGAACCTTGCCAGGCGGCATGCTTCATCGCTCGGACTCTGTCATGCTGGGCGAGGCATGAGTCAACGAGCTTCACCGCAGCAACTAAGTCAGCCCGCTAACTCACTACAACTCGGCGATGAGAAACTACAATTGATTGTATACCGCTAGACAGATCATTACCAAGAGGTCTGTTCCGGCGGGGTGCAATTCGCCAATGGAGCCACCATCCCTCTTTCTCGCAAGGCATGCCGAGGCAGCTTAGAGGAACCCTTCGTTTGGATCACAACCCGCTTCCTGCGGGCCAAATACTAAGTACAAAAGTATCGAATTATTGGTAACGTGAACTACTTTCACTTGGTTTATACATTTTTCAAGGCTAAGCCTTTTTTCTTGCTTCTTGCCTGTTTTTAGATATTTTTCTTAAACATACTTTCTTAATCGCCTTTATATGGCCTTTTTATGCATTTTTATTATAATTCTTCTTTATTCTAAGTTTCCTGGAGAAACCTTGCATTTTTTATTAGCTTCTTTGAATTATTCTTCTAAATGAAAATGTTTGTTATTACTTCACAAATCAAATAAATGTATCAAACCTTGGTTATCAATATTTGGTCTCTTCCTCATCGCTCTATTTAAATTTCACTGTGTGCCCGAATCCCAATCCCCCTTTTCCCAGTTGGGGTGCTAACTACTCACACCCTTTTCCACATACTATTGATAAAGATGGATATCATCCAAACATGAAAAAAGTAGATGCGATCACGAGATTTCCAAAGCCAACTAAGGTAAAACAAGTCAGAGAATTTGTAGGTGCATGCCAATTTATTAGCAGCCACTGTCCAAGATATTCGGAAATTATGGCTCCTCTGTATGACTTACTCAAGAAGAACAAGAGATGGAAATGGAATACCGCTGCAGACGAGGCTTTTGAGAAAGCAAAAGAGATGCTCAGAAATAATGTGAAACTGGAGTACCCAGACTTTGAGAAGGTGTTCTATATTGAGTCTGATGCATCAAGAATAGGCATTAGTGCAGTCTTATACCAGAAAGACGAGGCAGGCAACAAGCACTACATTGCGTTCACTAGTCGGAAGTTGAAAAAGCACGAGGAAAACTACTTCACGACAGAGCTTGAAGCGTTAGCTTTTGTGACAGCTTTACAAGCCTGGAAGAAAATCCTGCTGGGACATAAGGTCATCATTATTACTGACCATAAAGCACTACAGTTT
This sequence comes from Meconema thalassinum, assembly GCA_946902985.2. NCBI lineage: Eukaryota > Metazoa > Arthropoda > Insecta > Orthoptera > Tettigoniidae > Meconema > Meconema thalassinum. Next base: position 42,833,453 of record OX336401.1, on the reverse strand, counting down.
ATGTTGCAAACTGACATGTCAAGTGATAGATTGACACGTTGGGCTTTGTTCACCCAACAGTTTAACGCTACTATTGTCCACCAGCCTGGGAAAGATAACTTACTGGCTGATGCTCTATCACGTAACCCTATTAAAAATGTGCAGATACACCATGTACAATTGGAGCAAGAAGATGAAGAAACCGTTAGGAGGTTAGCCCGAATCGGTGTGTCACAGAAGAGACACGCTCCAATAAGGAAAATGTACAGGTTCCTCAAGGGTTACATGGACAATACAGATGTTGACTATGAAGCTACACGGAGAAATTCACGACACTTTGTCTTGAGTGGAGACATCGTATGCAAGTATGCTGACCCTGCGCATACAAAACTCCGAATAGTCGTGCCACCTAAACTTGTTGTCAATTTAGTGTGGGTAGCTCATCACGCAACTGGACATGCCGGTTTAGATAAAACTCTTAATACACTTAAAGAGAGATTTATCTGGACTAACATGCGTTCCAGTATTGCCAAGGTCATTAGATCCTGTGACAAATGTCAAAGAGCAAAGTATGCTTCTGCTTTACTAAAGGGAAAACCGAAGGCGATGATTCCTTCTAAGCCAAACGAACTTATGGCGACGGATATATTTGGCCCCTGTCCGAAGGGATACCAGGGTAACCAGTACCTGTTGGTGACCGTGGATGTTTTCTCAAAATTTGTTACAATGAGTCCCATGCAGAAAGCTAACACGAGGAACGTAGTAAGCAGACTGGAAAATGCTGTATTTCCTAAAGCTGGTATACCGGAATATCTACTGTCAGATCATGGAACGCAGTTTACGTCCGTGGAATTTGCAGCGGATATGGAAAGGCTTGGCATTAAGCACTTATTTTCAAGCGTGCGTTACCCTGAATCGAATTCCTCAGAAAGATATATGGCTGAATTTTCGAAATTCTGTCGAATTTTCTGTCCAAATGATCATTCTGGTTGGGTGAGATTTGTACCCCTTATTGAGGAATGTCTGAACTCTACAGTGCAGGAGAGCACAGGAGAAGTGCCAATGCGACTTCATCTAGGAAGAAACCCAGAAAGGCCGTGGGATAATCTTTTCAACCACATACCGAGAGATCCCGACATAGGAAGACAGCAGAGGATTGACAAGGCAAAGGAACAACTCCAGAAAGCAGCAGAGAAACGATTGAAAAGAGTAGCTGGAAAACGTTTTGGTACACCCTTACAAGTTGGAAATCTTGTATTATTACGCAGACCTGTCAAGGCTGATATGTCCAAGAAAATCTACCCCAAATTTGGATTAGTGTTCCTGGGGCCGTTTAGGATTACGAACGCTTATGGAAACAACTGTTATGAACTCTACGATGATGAGAATAATGTCGTTTACGGCAAGTTCAATGCTGGAAATTTAAAAAGATACTATCCTAGAGTAAGCCAGTAATAATTCAATTTCGTGTTCAAGAGAGTTGAGATACTTGTAACACTGAGTTTAAAAACAATTTGCAACTGTTTTTAAAACGTGGTGAGAGGAGAATGCCCCCGTAATTGAATTATGTAGAGACCACGGTGGCTATATTTGAAATTATAATTAGAGTTATGGCTGTCATAGTTATGACGTGGGTAGTCATGACGTAAACACGGATGACGTAAATGTTATGCCAGCAGGCTACTTGAGCTGAGATTCTCAGTGACGTCAGCTTTTAGTCGAGAATGTTCCAAGATTTACGACGCAGTCGCAGGAAACGAGGAATTCTGCTGAGGAAGAAACTATGCTATTGGAGGGGAGGCTTGAACCAATCAACGATAGTTTAAAGGAAGACGGAGATTGCTGAAACTATGGTATTTTTATTACTTTTGGAATGCAGAATTGTGGAAATCCATTTGCAGTAAAGGCATTGATTTGGAATTTTGGTGAAATTTATTTTCAGTTTTTGAATTTTGAAAATCCGTCATGTATTAACGAAGTTGGAACTTTTAGCGATGACGCAGTATCACGCTTTGGAAGGGATGGAAACGCCCCTCGTGAAGTTAATAAAAGGGCTTGCGCAGAAGAGAGGAGCCTCTTTCGTTCTCTGATCATTCTGAGATCTCATTCTCAGATCATCGAAGTCTATTGTGAAAGTTCTTTTCTTATACATTCATTATAGTGAGACGTCGAAGTGAACAGCAGTGAAAAGAATCGTCTTTATAACGTGTGGCGAGGCCACTATATTAACGAGATCCAAGTCAAACTAGGTGAAGTTGAAACGGACCTTAGAAAGCTTCTACAAGTTTAGCTTCGAACAGTTAGCGGTCTCCGATAAGCTAATTGCATTGTGCAGTGCTACATGCAGTAATAGAGAAAAGCTGAACAATTTCGACCGATTAGTTCGAAAGATATTAGCAGTTTTATACGACTGAGAAAAGTGATTATCTCACCACAAGAGAAGCACTTTTGTATAGCCAGAATCAACGCAACGGCTGACGCTGCGAGTGGAATAGAAAGACTTCAGATTGCTTGGTTACACAACGATACAGTATAATGGAGCAATTGAATACGGCAGTTTGTTCTTCTAACTCTACAACCGAAGAGCAGATGGAAGGCTAAAAAGGGCTTATTGCAATTGGGACATACTTCAACGGAGTAAGATAGCGACATGGAACTTCGCTAATTGCTATTCCACACAAGCGAACATGCGGTGAATACCATCTACACCCATGTTTCGTAATTAAAGGCTGAATACCATCGAACAGCCATAGAAACAATTTCATACTCTGAATATGAATAATTTCTTCGGAAATTTCTACAAAACTTCATGGTGATTGTCTACTGGAACTTCAGGGAATTTTTCAAGAGAGGTCAGGGATATCCCGACTCACAAAGAAGATTATTGCCGGAAGGATGTCTATTCGTCTTCGAGGAGCAGAGCGATTCACGGAGAAGGAAGCAGTTCGATTCTCCGAGGGTGCTATTTCCTATTTCGAGGATGGAGCCCAACTTTAACGTGGTGAAATGGATCCATCAGCAGTCTTCTTTGGGGAATTTTCCTCTGGAACGTCAATCGGCAGATAAGGTAGTCGTGAACGTTTATTGTATTTGAGTTTATTAATGATGTTTGAGCAACCATTTTTCCCATATTTTTATCCTCATGTTTTTGCCCTATTTTCTTGTTGAGATTCTTATTCTCAGTACACCTTGATGAGTTTTGCATTTTTCGACGATTTATTAAGATATTGTTAGGTCATGGGCATAGTTAATGATTTTGAATCAGTTGAGACTGATATTTAGAATTTTCAGTAATTAATATTTTTGTAGTCACGATTTGACTGTAAGTTAATGATTTTTAATGGCAGATTTAAATTCAGACAGCGTGTCATTTTATTAAAGTAATTCTACCCCAGTTTAATTACTTTGACCAATTTTCTGTCATCATCAAGAAGGAAGAACATTTAAATGATTTTAGAGCGTTAAAATCTCTTACGTTGTCGACGATCTTGGAAATACTAGTCGTTATTTGTATTGATTGCAACACAGACATTTATCGTCAGTTATGAATGAACATTGCATTATAGACACTTTTGTGAAAGAGTAACTTTAATAATGAATTATTGAATGCATTAAAGTCAAGAACTTTTGTTAGGAGTTTTTCTCAATTAGAGATTTATAGAACGATGTTTGCATTCCCCAGTCTAATTGGATTCTATTCGACTACTTTGCATTTTAGTCGCACTTTATTTGAAGATAGTATTTTCATACTACAATTTCTTTTAAGATGTTAATCTTAAATTTTGATAGACCAGACAGGCGTATATAAGCGTATTCACTATTAAATTTGTTTGTGATTGGCAAGTTTTGACTTCATTTCGGTTCATGAATGAAATCCACGAAGGTTAAATAAAAAACAGTTTTGAAACAATTAATGATTATAAAAAATTTTAAGTGGAACTATGAATGTATAATCGCTAGTGCAGCGCGTGTTGAAAGTCGCTGATGTATAATGCCCTTGAATATGAAGGAAGTTCCCACAGGAATAAATGTTAAAGAATTATTTGTGGAAGTTTGTAAGTTGTGTGGAAGTTTAATACCATATAGATTAATATATGATGATTTTGGGCATATTTTTAATGCAGTTGGTGCATTAACTTGTTAGCGAAGGATTTTCCGCTGGAGTAAGATTGTCATAGTTCGTTGAAAATAAATCAAGTGAATTACTGTTATAATTAACACGAGTTTTGAAAGAATTTGAGATAAGATTTTGAATGAAGGTTGCCGTCACAAATCATTATTAAAACCTTTATTAAACCAGATTGTGACACTAACATGTATAACTAACCTTCATTGGTCGATTATATTAAACACGATTATGAAAATTACCAAACGAATAGACATGTGGTCAATGTATTTCTTAAATTAATAATTTAAACAATTTAAATGTTAATATTGTAAATAATTGCTGTAAATATTTTTGAAAATAATGTGAAACGAGAGTGATGTTAAAGGCGTGCTTATAATATTTTTATTGTCTTTGACAAACATTATAAACAATTTCTAATTGTTATAAATAATTTATGTGATGTTGTTATAAACATTTAAGAGCTAATTAAACATTTGGATTGAACTTAACAAATTTAGGGAATTAACATAATGATTCAATAGGATGTGAGCAAAGTACTTGAAAGATTTGCGTAAATATAATGTGAGTTGTCTTGTAGACATTTAAAAGCTTGAGAGAGCAAGCTGTACTCTTACGTAACTTAGCACGTGAGAAGGGAGTCCATTCAACCAGTATGCAACAGGTTCGAGGGTAGCTCGCAGCTGTGCCAACATCTGGTTATCAGAGTGAGGTCGTACACACTCCGGCCTTGCGACTATAAATACCATTCTCATGTTTATTAAAAGGAAACCAAATGCTCTATATATGTCACACCCTGATGTCCTTTTCCAATCCAATAGTGTTATGAATATTACGTTATTTGGAGCTCTTGGGAGCTAGTATGTTCTATATCATGTTGTATGATAATTTTTGCAAGTCCTGCTGGAGGACGTAGTCAGATTGACTTGGGCTACTGATAGCCACGTTTATTTTGTTGTGTTAGTAAAATCATTCCCTTTATTAGAAATAAAGCATTTTGTACAGTTCAAAGTTCTCGTCTTCGCTTTGGTTCATTTTTAAATGTCATGGTGGAGGTTATTGTGTGAACAGACTTTTAGTGATCCTGTTGTCAACTCAAACCCCGAGATAATTAAGAGGTAAGTAACGGTAAGTATGAACCCCCGTCTATTTTGGTGTGTTCCACAATGATTTCCTGTGTACTTCTGTGCTCTTATCTCGATAATATCTGTCAGTGCCATTTTCATTGATGTAGCTATGCCGGTGCGATTGATAATTGGCAATCCGATTGAGGGGGCGGATATCTGACAGCCTACTATCCAGGTAAACGGGGACAGTACATAACTCTATGGCCTATACATATAACAATCCTAAATGGCGAGCTTCCGAAATATATAGACGGTTCACAATATCTATGAATCTTTTACAGCAACCAAACTGAATTATTTTTTGTTCATAGAGACTATGAACATATGTTCACCTCTAGGACTTCAGTAACCTGGTGAGCACAAATCCAACATGGCGGCGACGCGAAGTATAAATATTTAAATGGACGTTTCTCGCGAAATAACTATCCGAGTGCCGTGAAACGTTGCACGTTAAATGCTTATACCAATGTTGATCCACTGGCATCTAATTTATTTCAATTGTTTGCATAATCACAAGATGGCTGCTGTGCGTAATTTTAAAATCTCGTTTTTACTTCTTGTGTTCTAATCATGCGTTTGAAGTTTGAATACCACACGTACACAATAATATTAATGTAATAGTACAAAAATAAAAATCCAACCTGGCGACAATCTGAAATATTCAGACGGTTCTCAATATCTACGAAACTGTTACAGCAATTAAACTGAAATTTTGTATGTTGATAGTGACAATTAACATGAGTAGGATATATGAAAATAGGCTGTATAGTTCTTCACGGAACTACTTGTTACATATTAATATGATATTTATTCAGATATACTGAATTTTAATAGCAAAATTAACTGTTCTTCGCCTGGATGGTGAATATATATATTTATATGATTGTAATTTCAAGTTCAGACAAATAATTTGTAATATCTGCAGTGAGAATATTTATGGAGTAAAAATGTCCTGCCGCTAGGTAGGTTATTGGAGAAGGTTATTGAATGCATGTCTTTGATCTGACAATTATTGGTATGTATTACGGTTGGTTCTAGGGTCATAAAACGTGGCTGACTATACAATCAGTGGCTTACGAGTGTGGAGAGAAATGTCAGTCGATATTTTTGTAAATACTGTAAAGTAGAATTGGCAGCAAAATTTGGAGATAATGATATGCACATGAAAACAAATAATCACATAAAATCAAGTGCTCCATTTATTGTACCTACTCCACATCCTTTGTAGCGTTTCATAACGGTGTCAAATGAATCAAAGTTAGTGGAAGGACGGCTTGGTCTTTTAAATGCTAACCACTGCTCATTTCTTGTCACAGATCATCTTTGCGAAATTTGCAAGTCTTGTTTTTCGTACAGTAAGGCAGCCGGCATTAATCTACATCTGTTATTTTGCGTTACGCTTTGGCACTGTATTTCGAACAGTCACTGTTACATGATATTCTTGACCTAGGATATAGCCTGTTGCTTGATGAAAGTAATGAAATTTCCGTAACTAAATTACTGGGAATTGTTATCCGGTACTACTCAGTGTCGAAGAAGACTATTGTTGTAACATATCTCGAAGTAGTAGAATTGGTTGAGTGTAACGCAGATGCTATTTGCGAAGCGCTAAAGAACTGTCTTAACAAACGGGGGTTGAAAATAGCCATACTTCTTGCAATAGGAACAGACATTAACTGGGGTAAACAAAGGTGTTTATGCCAAGTCGAAGAGTGAAATGACACAATTGCAGTTAGTTAGGTGTCTATGTCATTCCCTGCAGTTGTCAGTCTCTCACACTGCTGCCGATTTTTTGCCCAGGAATTTAGAATTTTTGATCAAACAATTATATAACTGGTTTTCCCATTCATCCGTTCGTCAATCTACTTATAGGGAATTATACTCCTTAATCAACGACGGCGACCTCCCTTTAAAATTGTACAGGAGCCTCAGACGCGGTGGTTGTCAAATGAAGGTCTGTTACTAGAATTCTTCACCATTGGAAACACATTTTTAAATAGCTCTTTTGAAAGAGCGCTGCTTCACTTCCGAAGTCCTATATTCAATGTACAAATAGGAAAAGAATCGTCTTTTCCTTGTATTCCTGAACCCCATTCTACAGGAAGCCCAAAGTATAAATAAAAAGTTCGAAATAAGTAATCCATACCCAACAAAGCTATTAGGGGACTTAATTCTACTAATAAAGTTACCCTGCACAAAAACTGAAATGTCCACATGTGGTCTTCCTTTAGATGATATTAAGGTAATTAGAGGCAGATGTGTCCAATTCATTCTTGAGCTTGTCAAACAACTTCGCCAATGGCTGCCAGAATATTTAAGAATTCTTTTCACCTTTGGAATGCCTAAAGCCAATCAAATCATGTATTGTTGAAATAACGCAGCTGTTTGTGCAGGACCCAGATGTAATTACAGCGGTAGACAACGAGTAGAAAAAATTGCATCTCATTAAATGGGTTGAAGTAGGAGGCACTCTAACATTTTGATCTGGAGTGGAATAATATAGGGATGCAGTTGGAGAAACCCCCTTTGCAAACATAGTAAAGATAGCTATTTATGTACTTTCGCTCCCTCACCCAAATGCAGATGTAGAGAGAGTGTTAAGCCAAGTTCAATTAGTGAAAACAAAGCAAAGAAATCGAATGAAAGTTCAAACATTGCATTCAATTCTGTGTGTGCGATTTGGACTAAAAACAGAGGGAAAATGGTGTCACAACTACGAACTTCCGAAGGATATAGTGGCCAATATCCAGAATTACAGCAGTACGGTACTACACCTTCCTGCTTCAAAGATGTAGCCTAATAGCGGTAGAAGCCTAGCAGGCTCCGAAAGTGAAGCAGAAGATTTTTAAAGGATGAAATGTAAGTAATTTAAACAAAAAAAATAGCCTATATTTCTATTTTTTGGTCTTTTTCTAGTGTTTTAAATCATTGAGTCCAACTGGTGCTTTTCTGGTGTTTTAGAGCGTAGGGTTTAGTTCTTTCCTATTTCAAGATTTGGCAACACTGGATGTACTACCGTACGGTAATAGATGTTTTCTCCTCAGTTGTCTGCAAACCACCCACCAACCTCTCTTTAGACGACGACGTGTATTAAAATTCCTGCTGTGTCCTAAGTAAAACTCTGCCAACACCTAGCCAGGGAGTAATAAGGAGACGCCCTGTCAGCGTTGAAGCTCTGACCACGCCCCCATACTTGCTCGTCTCCAGCATTGAAAGGAGCCTACCGTGGTCTTATATATTGGTGGAATTTAACTATGATTACCAGTAAAAGTATCGAGAGTACGAATAGTCAAATTTGTACGATATGCCGATGGATATCAATGAATATTTGTTGTTCTTTGCTGGCTACCGAAATGTACGGCAGTCACAATACTTTTCGTCCAACTCGAAAATCATGTTGGCCTAAACTGCCGTAAAACTTTTAATTTCACATCGTTCCCATACTTCTATCGAAAGTACCTACAATAATGATGCATAAAGGTTACTTAAAATGATAAAAGCAATTTCTGTGCAACGTGATTTAGTTTTGGCGACCGTTAATCTGAAACAAAAATGTATTCTCAAATTCATGCGAATACGCAGACAGTATAAATATCAATTCAGACTTAATTTGCCAAAATGCTACCTCTCCACTCTAGGCAAATTGTAGACCAATCTATTTCGAGTCCTAGGAGACAAGCTATGTCATAGCTCATCTTTTCAGATATAACTCATATGCTACACATCGTACACGGGACTGATGACCAACCATGTTTTAAGTTAAAAAAAAGGATAATTAATGATTATATATTCAAAACCTCAGTGGATGGGCAGATTGATTGTTTCATTTAATGGACCAGGGACAATGTGGCAATCAGTCACATGTGCATGTGATGGGGACTAGAATTGGAGAGAAAGAGACTGTACTTAAATATCATCCTGATATTAATCTAGAGCTAAAGTGGGATGTGGGGAACCTCAGAAAACCATTCTATAATAGCTTACGTGGGATTCAAACCCTCCTCCACTCACTCTTCCTCATGAAGCAGTGTGCATGTTCAAACTAATAAACTGCCATCATAAGCCACATGGTCTCTTCTTACATGGAATTTGAAACATTTACCACGCTTTGAATTTAGAAAACCTCTTGCGTTGGTTGGGAAATGAACAAACTTTGGGGAGAAGTAAACTTTTACTCTCTCCGGTACCCAATATTTGTGCTGTAGTATTATACAATACTGCATAAGGCTTTCATCTTCATTAAGACGAGAAGAAATAAAGGAATTCACTAAAATATGACTGTGTTAGTTATTGTTGTTTTAAGGGATGGAAACACACGGTCATCTGCTCCAAAATATGTGCCACTCACGTTTGAAGTAGAGTACACTATATAATAGCTTCTTGACTGAGGCTTCCTTAGCGCAGAATATTAGGCATGATTTTTGTTTGCCCGCTCTTTCTCTCAAGGGACACTGGGACTGAGTTTTCATATTTCTGTAATTATCAATTGATATTGTTATAATTTTACACACATCACTCAAATAGTAATATACACTATACCACTGATTTACAGTTTTCTATCTCTAACCGTTTAGGAGATATGATTATTTTTATAAAGAAATTATGCAGATTTTGAAATTGGTCCTTGCGTTCAAAAGATAGAGGAAGCTCATTTATCATGACTTTCTTATATAGATATTTGGTATGAAAGCAATCCTAGTGACTGGTTTTAAGTTTATATGAATATTTGTTGAGATACAAATTAACTCATACCCCAATTTTTTTATCCCATTAATTGCATATTATTTGAAAATTAAAATATTTTTAATGGCAAAACTAAGAATACTACAGTGAAACTAATCACTGAACTTATGGATGCATTAATATAGAATATGAATACAAATTTGCAATATTATAGCAGCAAATCTAATACGCAAGGTCCAAATGTTGTATCAAACAAGTAGTTCCGTGAAGAACTAAATAGCCTATTTTCATATATCCTACTAATATTAATTGCCACTATCAACATACAAATTGTCAGTTTGATTGGTGTAATAGATTCGTAGATATTGAGAACCGTCTAAATATTTCGGATGGTCGCCATGTTGGATTTTAATATATGTTGGCCATAGAGTTATGTACTATTAGATGATGATTATTGTGTACGTTCATTATGCAAATGTTGATTTCGATCGCATGATTAGAACACCGAAATAAAAACTTAGTTTTCGAAATTTCCACAGCTGCCATCTTGAGGTTAGTGTAAACAATTGAACTAAATTAGATGCCAGTGCATCGCAAAGTGTATAAACATTTCCTGTACGATGTTTCATTGCGTTTGGATCATTAAATCGCGAGAAAAGTCTATTTAAAACTTTGAAATTCGCTTGGCCGTCATGTTCGTTTTGTAGTTAACCGGAGTTTGAAAGTCGTATAAATGAACTTTCAGTAGTGTCCTTTATCTTCGTACAAAATTTCATGGTGATACCGGTAATAGTTTCAGAGATATAGAAGGCCAGTGAAATATTTCGCACAGACGCCATCTTGAGGTTATGTAAACAATTGAACGAAGTTAGATGTCGGTGCATTAGAATGTGTATAGACATATGCTATACCAAGTTTCATTGCGTTTGGTTGGTTAAATCGCGAGAAACGGCTATTTAAAAGTCGCAAATTCGCTTGGCCACCATGTTGGCTTTGTAGTAACCAGGTTTTCAAAAGTCACATAGGTGAACTTCTAGTAGTTCTCATTTTCCCCGTGCAATATTCCAGGGTGATATCGGTAATAGTTTCGGAGATATTGAATGCTGGTGAAATATTTCACACAGCCGCCATGTTGGATTGTTGAGACGTAACAACATTTGAAGGGCACGATCGGGGTCGCCCGGAATAGTGCTATGAACTTACTTAGTTTCATTGAATACGCTCCAGCCGTTTAGAAGTTATTAGGGGGAACAAACAAAAATACACACACACACGCTCACACAGACAGACACACGGACAAAAGTGATCTCATAAGCCTATCTCTATAGGCTATATATAAAAATGAAAGTTTGTCTGTTTTTTCTGAATTTCCACGGATATTTGGGATATTTGCGCGTTTCAGACTGTTTTATGATGGATGCGCGCAAAAATAATATTTTTGTCTGTCTGTCTGTCTGTCTGTTTGTTTGTTTGTCTGTCTGTCTGTGGACAATTATTTGTGTCCTTATAACTCGAGAACGGCTGAGTGGGTCAACGTAAAATTTGATACAGATATCCTTCAGAGGCACGACATTAATCATTGATGTAACTCTTTTCCTTACCTCTCATAAAAGGGGCCCAACCCCCTTAAAATACATGCTGAAATAATCGTAGAAGGGTGAAACAAAGCTCATTTTCAGCCCCTCAATGTGAGAAAAGAATCTCGGGGGCCCTAGGGCCCCTGAAAACCACATTTTAAGGCCCTAAAACCGACAGTTTTTGAGATATTCCCAGAAAACTAATTTCACTTAATAAATTAATGAAAGAATGCATGCCGGTAACCATGGCAACTGAATCTCAGAGGTCCATCTATTTCTGTAAGACGCAATGTAATTCCATTTATTACATTACTGTGAAGGTTTGCAAACGGCTATAAGGTTATAAAGGATCCAAATTAAGCTGAAATATTAATCAATACATACAATGCGCTTAAGGGGTCAAGGGGTACTCTAGAATTTTTCCACGCGATTTACACGTGCGGGTATGGTACGGAAGGTCTATTATATCCTTTCTCTATTATATAAAAATGAATGTTTGTCTGTTTTTTCTCCATTTCCACGGAAATTTGACTTATTTGCCCGTTTCAGACTGTTTATGTATAGGCCATAGTGTCATGTACCATTAAAGGAAAATTATTGCGTAGGTTCATTATTCAAACTTTCACTTCAATCGCATGATTACGACACAAGAAATAAAATCATAATTTTAAAATTCGCACAGCCGCCATCTTGAGGTTATGTAAACAATTGAACTAAATTAGATACCAGTGCATTACAATGTGTATAAACATTTCCTGTACCAAGTTTCATTGCGTTTGGATCATTAAATCGCGAGAAAGGTCTATTTAAATTTTCAAATTCGCTTGGCCGCCATGTTCGTCTTGTAGTTAACCGGTGTTTGAAAATCTTATAGATGAACTTCCAGTAGTGCCCTTTATCTCCGTACAAAATTTCAGGATGATACCGCTAATAGTTTCAGAGATATAGAATGCCAGTGAAATATTTCGCACATCCGCCATCTTGTGGTTATGTAAATAATTGAACGAAGTTAGATTTCGGTGCATTACAATGTGCATAAACATATACTGTATAAAGTTTTATTGCGTTTGGTTGGTTAAATCGCGAGAAACGTCCATTAAAACGTAGCAAATTCGCCTGGCCGCCATGTTGGTTTTGTAGTTACCAGTTTTTCAAGAGTCACATAGGTGAACTTATAGTAGTTCCCTTTATCACCGTTAAATATTATAGGGTGATATCGGTAATAGTTTCGGAGATATTGAATGCTGGTGTAATATTTCGCACAGCCGCCATGTTGGATTGGTGAGACGTAACAAAATTTGAAGGGCTCGGTCAGGGTCACCCGGAATAGTGCTATGAACTTACCGAGTTTCATTGAAATCGCTCCAGCCGTTTAGAATTTATTAGGGGGGGCAAACACACACCTCACACACACACACACACACACACGCACACACACACGGACAAAAGGTGATCTCATCAGCCTATTTTTTCAAAATTGAAAATAGGCTAAAAAATGGGAAGCTGAGAAAAATGCATTTTTATAAAGCCATGCATATTTGTTTAGTTATCTGCTTACATTATCAGCTAAAACTGCCCAGCACCATATGTAACACCCTCTTTCTTGCTTTTCTGAGCTTCCTTATTAGGAAAATAAGTACAGAAATACTCGCCTCAATGAAAGTCCATGAATAGGGGGGCGTTTAAACACCATTCACTAGACATTTCAAGCATGCGCTGGACCTTTAAATATGGCAGAATTCGGAAAAGACTTTCACTAAATTATCCGCTGGAGTCAGGGGTGTAATTATACCAAAGTATAAAAAAATCAATATTTGTGCGATCTCTGACCAAAACTTATTCCTAGTGTCCTTTAATCGGACTAAATTATTTATTTATCGTGTGGCTTTTAGTGCCGGGAGTGTCCGAGGACATGTTCGGCTCACCTGAGTCTGTTTCTTCTTCCAGCGGACACCCGTATTAGGGAGAGCTACATGTTCCGTTCAATTTCTAGTAGTTCCAACTTTCGCCACCAGATATCAATGATACCTAGTGGTGAACGTTGGAACTATGATAGAGCGTTCCAACGAAATCTAACCTAACAATTTTGCTTTACACAAGTTTAATCTGTGAAAGGATCTTTTACATGCCATAAATCTATGACATGGGACCGCCGGCTTTACCTCCCCTCCGATGGAAGGCATACTGAAGAACTTCGGCCGGGTTTGAACCCGCTATCTTGGGAACAGCAGCTCAGCATGCTACCAACTACGCCACCGAAGTCGCTAATCGGACTCATAATGTGGGCATAGTAGTGCATAATTCCGTGCAATATGCCCTGATTGCAGGTTAAAAAAAAGATCAACATTGTACAAGATGTTTAGCTGAACATCACACAAACCATTTTTTTTGTAAGGAAAAGGTATTGTAGGAATCACGAACCTGAACAACTTTAAGAAACTTTTATTTTACAATTTCAACACACTGAAAAGGTTTGTTTAAAAATATAGGTTAACTATGACAGCAAGTTCTAATTAAATTCAGAAGAAATGAGTGGTGACTAAAAAGTAAATGTAGTTTGAAATACATACACTGAAGAAAATGGAAATTGCCACACCCAGAAGGAGAGGTGCTACATTGCAGGACGAGTGTTCGGTTGTTATTCGATGATTACACTTTCAGATCCCTCTGACCGCAAGTTTGGACAACAATCAATTCAGGATGTGCCCACCACGAGCTGCAATACATTGATGAATTCTCGAGGCATGGAGTCAATAAGGCCCTGGATCGCATCCTGAGGAATTGTGGCCCATGCTTGTTGCACTGCACGAGTCAGTTGTTCCAGAGTTGTGGGTGGCTGAGGACGGTGGGCCAGTTGTCGACCAATCATGTCCCACACATGCTCAATAGAACTGAGGTCCGGGGATCTGGCGGGCCATTCTAAGGTTGTGTTGTCATGGAGAGCTTCTCTGGAGACGCGTGCAGTGTGAACCCGGGCATTGTCCTGCTGAAACATCCCATTAGCAATGTTCGCCATCATATGGACCACTACTGGATTGAGTACCCTATCAACGTACTGTCGAGCAGTCATAGTGCCCTCAACAAGCACTAATTGTGATTTCACATTAAAGCCAATAGCTCCCCAGACCATAATGCTTGGTGTTGGCCCTGTGTGCCTCTCGTCAATAAGGTCTGGGCGGCCCCTCTCCCCGGTACGTCGGCGCACACGACTCCGGCGATCACTGTGGGCAAGAAAGAAGCGCGATTCAACACTAAAGACGACCCTATGCCATTCGTCCACCCACGTCGATCGTTCTCGACATCAGGCCAGCCTTACACGTCGCTGTTGTGGGGTCAATGGAACACCTTCTGCAGGAACACGGTCGTAAGCCAGGTGCACGTAGGCGATTACCAATAGAGCCGGGCAAATTTGCTCTAGTTCCGATCGGGATCGTAAGTTTCCACATGGCTAGTGTCGTCCCCCACCAAGCGCACTCAAGGCCAGGTCTCTCCGCTGAACGAGAATCTTAAGTCTTGATAATACCGGTACTGAGTGGGAGTCTCGATAATACCTGAACTCCGTTTTTCTCTGCGTTATCGACAGTCCCTGCGGACGGGTCATTCTTGACAGGTCATTGTTGACGAGTCATTGATGACGGGTCCTTGTTGACGAGTCCCTGCGGACGGGTCATTTAAAGGAAATAGCAGACTAACTCACGCCGCTGCGAGTTTCACTCAAGCAGCTGCACGTGTAAAGTCAAAGTCTTCTGTAATAACTCCGGAATGTACACCATTCCTCGCTCTTACAATTGACAAATTTAAGGCAGCATGAAGTGATCCACCCCAAGAAGATCACATTGAATTGAGTTCGCAGTAAATTTATACCATGCCTTCTCTCACTAAAGATACGGTAAGGGAGAAGTTAGCAGATTGAGGTCTAAAGTAAATAGAAAAAGCAGTTACAGATCGAATGAGCGCCTGCTGGACAAAATTTCAGGTAGAGTTATTATTATATAAACAAAATAAAGTGGAATTAATTTTCAAATCGTTATCATCTACTCCAGACCAACATGAACAGATTAAGTTCTTAGGCATATTCTCACGGCGAGGTGCAGCTTATAATTAAATAGGAGATGGACTACAATAAGAGGAATATTTAAACGAATATGCGATTGTCTCGAGAGGGCTATTATGGGTTACATGATGTATTGTTCTATTAGTAGACCAAGGTAAATATTGAATTGTTTTTAATGAAGGTTGGTTTCTCTGGACTGTCATTAGTTTTTGCAATTTCTTCTTCCCCAGTTTGTAGCTTTTAGTGAAAAAAAATTGCCCCTGTTGGTTTCGTTCAATGTACACAAGGGAGTTGCAAAACTTAGATACAACACTTGGGCAGCACAACGGGAATGAACAAACATAAATGTAGAACAATGCCAAGAAATGTATCATCGAACCCGGTATCGCGGGAGGACAAAACCAAGTTACGGGATAAATGTATATTAATGAGTTCCCAAGATCTACGTCCGTTCAATACCGTAGAAGGTGAAGGTTTCCGACAGGTTGCCCAGGAATTAATAAATATAGGGGTCAAATACAGAAATGTTGATGCGGTTGAAGTTTTACCCCATCCATGGACAGTGTCTAGGCATATACAAGAAATGGCGGACGAAGTAAGGCAGAAAATAATACCGCAAGTAAAAGAAGCTATTCTTAATAAGGAGTGTTCAATGACCTGTGACTTATGGACAGGTAATTATCGGAAAACACATTATCTTACTTTGACATCTGATCACTTTCGTGATGTTTATAGTGCGTTTTTCTTTTGTGCCGCATTTGTCAGTTAAATGCTTTTGAGACCACCGAACGAAAACATATGTACTTATTCATTTCTGTTAACATTATAATGTTTATTACTAGTGTTTAATCTCTCTCTATATATATATCTAAGACTCTTACCTCAGCGTGTTAATAGGTCATGCGCCTCCAGCTTACGATCGCATACTGAAAAGGGTGTCGACTTGCTTGCTGCCTTCCTGTATGACTGACGTCACAGCTTGCCCTGGCCAATCATCGCCCGCCAGCTTGGCTTCCAGACGTTTCCATGATGTTATTATTTAAGTGGCGGCGTTTTGCTCTCCATCAGCATTCCTTCTTCAAACCTTCTACGGTCTTCTTCAACTAGCGAGAGGCATTCGTGCCTTCCGCCCTTCTCCGGGGCCTTCTAAACTTCAGGCCTAATCTGCATTTATGAGTGAAACTACCAGGAAACGCAACAGCAGAGAGCTTCAGCACTGAGAAAGTGCATTCTACGTTTTTACTCCAAACCGCAAGAAGCTGCATCAAATCGCAGTTCTAAATGCCATGTTATTTGGCATTCAAGAAATAGCATCAAAACCTAACGATGTTAGCCAATGTACAGCGCTGGTCGCCCTGGCGAAGTTATTTTCCTGATGCTGGACATTTCAAATTCTACTACCAAAAAATCTAGTGTTGGCCACGGCAGTCTCCGTCAGCATGCTTCTAGTCATCGCCACTAAAGATAAGTTTGTGCCTTTTTTATTATTATCTTAATCATCTTCGTTTTAAGTGTTTGCTATCAAGTGCAAGAATATTAAATTTGTGTGTGCATCAAGCAGAATGAACTTTTGAGTAATAGCCCATGGCTGGGCCAACCTAATTAAAATTAATGAACATTTGAAACTGCCCCAGGCGGGCCAGCATAACTAATTTTTTAATTAAGGCTTTATTAATGTGTTTGCAAGTTTCACCCTAAAAATAAAAGTATTGTATTTACTCTCAATGTTCAGTCTAGTATTGAAAGAACCAGGCCGCATTTCCTTAGCCCAATCCTTTCAGTCTAATCTTCTCTCAAGGAAGTTATTTTGTCCAGGCCTTAAGCCTGATGCTGTCCTCCCGTTTATGTTGATGAATCTGGGCTGTTCTCCACATAAACAGTTTGGTGCCTATAACCGGGATGCTTGTAAACATTCTGTTTAACCAAATCTTCAAATTTCTTAATGTTGGAACTAATTCAAAATTTAAATGCCATACTGAACATTGAGTGTGTTAATATTTTAAAAATTGTGTTTTCTAATCTACTTCGAAAGTTTCAGCTCGAGTGTATATGGTTGGCACTGAGAAGGGAGACAAACAGCAGGCCCGTATTTCACCGCAGGGGAAGCCGCACTCTCTTTTCTGGCAGACTGTCAACTTCTTCCGAAGCAAGGTGTACCAGCTCACAGTATAGTCGTGAGTACACAACAAACTTTCATAATGCCGATTGACGAGAAACTCATTAATGCCAGAGCTTCTGTCAAAGGCAAGTTAACGCGTTTTCGCACTTTTCTAGATGAGCTCCCGGAAAAAGAACGTAATAGTGACATAATTTCTCAGAGACTGAAAGGTTATGAACAGGCCTTTGAAAAATATGATGAGATCCAAAGTAATATTGAGACCAAGGATCCCGATCAGCAAAGTGACCGTTGTGAGGTTGAAAATCTATATTATAAGGGGTTCGCAGACGCGAAGCAGCTTTTAAGAAGTTTAACATTGCAGGAAAAGCAGGAGAAAATTCCTTCAGAATCTTCTTCTTTTCCTTCCCGTGTTATATTACCGAAAATAGAATTACCTAAATTTACCGGAGATGAAGCTACATGGGAACCATTTTTTGAATTATTCAATTCATTGATTCACGAAAACGATTATCTTCCTTCAATACAGAAGTTTCATTATTTGCGTTTGTCCTTGCAAGGCAACGCACTTAAACTCATCCAAGAGCTTACGTTGACAAATGAAAATTATGAAGTAGCTTTGGCACTTCTCAGAGATCGGTTTGGGAACACTCGTTTAAAAACTCAACGTCACATACAGGGTTTATTCAATTTACCTATTGTTCAAGCTGATAATCTTGCCTCGCTTCGTAATCTGATCGATGCTGCGGAACTTCATATTCGTGCGCTTGC
The DNA here is from genome assembly GCA_946902985.2 of Meconema thalassinum. Lineage (NCBI taxonomy): Eukaryota > Metazoa > Arthropoda > Insecta > Orthoptera > Tettigoniidae > Meconema > Meconema thalassinum. The sequence goes on along the minus strand of OX336401.1, from coordinate 42,815,020 downwards.
AAATTTGGACCAACCAGTTGACCATTGGGATCTATTTTTGATTCATCTTATTTCTGTTAAATTAGACACTAAAACTTTAAAAGATTGGGAAGCAGCTCTGTCGCAACATTCATTGTGTACCTATGAAGCTATTATTAAATTCTTAAAGGCGAAATGCCAAATTCTCTCTGCTGTAGCCAGTCAAAAGAGTAGCGCTACCTTCAAACCTCCCTCTAATAGTAAGGACATCAGCCCCACTCAGAGAGTACTAAGGTCACATGTCTTTTCTACCAATATTCGGTCTTCCAATCAAGCACAAGCTTGTGTTTTGTGTCAACAACCACATAACTTGTACCAATGCGCTCAATTCAAATCTTTATCTGTGGATGAAAGACGCAAATTAATTACCACCCACAAGCACTGCTTTAATTGCCTATCAGCGACACATATGATAAGCAATTGTCGTTCTGAACGGTTATGTTTTCACTGTAAAGCAAAGCATCATACTCTCCTGCATAGGCATGAAAGATCGCGGTCATCAGCAACCAATAGTTCATCCGCTAAATCTCATTCTGAGACTTTGCCGAATAACGCTCAGTCTTTTACTCAAAGCTCTGTTTCGTTCAGTAAAACTCAAGTTTTATTGTCCACTGTCCAAATTCTAGTGAAGAATGTTCACGGAAAATGGGTTTCTGTAAGGGGATTGTTAGATAATGCTGCAACTAACAATTTTATCAGTGAATCGCTAGTTCGCAAGTTAGGTCTACAAATATGCCCTACTTCTATAGAAGTTACAGGAATTAATGGTTCCAAATCGCAATCTCTGAGTTATGCTAAAGTGGATGTAAAAGATTCCAATAATCTTGGCATTCATTTAAATTTAGATTTTTTAATTATAAATTCCATAGGTAATGACACCCCCATTACTTCTTTTCAAGTCCAGGGTTGGAATATTCCGCCTCATTTGCAACTTGCAGATCCGAATTTCAACAGAGCTTCATCTGTAGAAATTCTTTTAAGTGCCAGCATTTTTTGGCAATGTTTACATCCGGAAAAGGTTAAAGTTGCCCGTGATGTTTTCTTTCGTAGAACTGATTTTGGTTGGATTGCCACTGGGCAAATATACCGCAACCCCGTTCAACAAAAATCTCATTGTTATTTTGTTGGTGCTGATCTAAATCAAGAATTAATTAAGTTCTGGGACATTGAGGATATTCAAGTCACCTCACCTCATTCTCTCAATAATGAGATCTGTGAAACACACTACGTAGAAACCACTGTTCGCACTACTGAAGGCAGATTCGTGATTACTCTTCCTCGCATTTTTAACCCCCCTGTTATTACAGAATCACATTCCAGAGCTCTCAAAGCTTTATTCGCAATTGAAAATCGCTTTAAAAAAGATGCTCTCTTAAAAACTCAGTATACTTCCTTCATGGAAGAATACGAATCAGCGAATCACATGGAAGTCGTTGCAAAATCTGAAGAAATTAGTAATCCTCCTAAAGAAATAGTATATCTTAATCATCATCCGGTTTGGAAAAATTCTTCCACCCGAGAACAGATAAGAGTGGTTTTTAATGGGTCATCTCCAGATGCTAATGGTGTTTCTCTCAATGACACTCTGCATTCTGGACCCGCTATTCAGACAGATCTTACTTCAGTTTTACTTAACTTTCGTCTATTCCCTATTGCTGTCCTTGCTGACATCAAGCAAATGTATAGGCAAATTCTAGTAAATTCAGAACAACGTGATTTGCAAAGAATTTTGTGGCGAGACGACAATGCAAAACCTATAAAAATATTTCGTTTAAGAACAGTGACATACGGTCTTAAGCCGTCTGCCTTTCTCGCAATACGATCTCTTCACATGTTGGCCGAACAAGATGGTCATCTTTTTCATCCTCTAGCTTCTGAAGTTTTGAAAACTGCATTTTATGTAGATGATTTTCTGTATTCTTTTCCTAGTATCTCTGACGCACTTCTTGTTTGTGAAGATTTAAACTCTCTTCTTTCCGGTGGTGGGTTTACCCTTCATAAGTGGAACTCGAACTCAACCGAATTTTTATCTAACTTTTCACAAGTAACTCCTGTTGACAAATGTGTTGCGCTTCCTACTGAGGAATCAGCTATTAAAACCTTGGGTGTTTTTTGGTCTCCTTCTTCAGATACCTTTTGCTATCAGGTACACTTATCTGAGTTTCACCCTCAAACGAAAAGGCAATTATTATCAGAAATAGCAAAAGTTTTTGATCCCTTGCAGTACATTGCTCCGGTGGTTATTACTGCAAAAATTTTCTTGCAAAAACTTTGGTTATTGAAAATTGGTTGGGATGAGGAGGTACCCTCCCCCCTTTTGGATGAGTGGTTGAAATACCGCAAGAGTTTGTTAGATCTTTCTCAAATTTCTATTCCCCGCACTTTAATTTCGGACCTTTCATGTCAGTATTTCGATTTGCACGTATTTGCAGATAGTTCTGAAAAGGCATACGGTTGCTGCGCCTATTTAGTAGGCCGCTCTTCCAATACTTTACCCGGATTTTCCAATTTAATTTGCGCAAAATCAAAGGTAGCCCCACTCAAATCCATATCTTTGCCTAGATTGGAATTATGTTCTGCTGTAATGGCTGTGGAATTAGCCAGCAAATTAAAAATCAGTTTAAATTTGAAATTTTCGACCACATGGTTTTGGAGTGATTCTTCCATCGTGTTAGCTTGGCTTTCAAAACCTTCTTCGCATTGGACCACTTCTGTGGCTAATCGCGTTTCTAAAATACAAGAGTTGTCTCATTTTGACCAATGGAATCATGTTCCGGGAAAAGAAAACCCCGCTGATATAATTTCACGTGGCTGCTTGCCCAAGAAATTAATTTCTCTCAAATTATACTGGAATGGTCCGGCGTGGCTCAGTCAGGATTTCTCTTGTTGGCCTCGTTCATCTAATCCACTCGCAGAAGATGTTCCTGATGCTCGCATTGTTACCGCTTCCCTTTTTCTAACTTCTATTGCTACTAGTCTGTTTCAGCGTTACTCTTCATTTAATAAATTAATTCGTGTGGTAGCATATTTATTTCGATGGAAATTTCTTGTTCTTGATCAGCCTGTGAAACCGCAACCCTTTCTCACTAAAATGGAATTGGAATTTGCTACTCGTAGAATCTTGTTTCTCATGCAACAAGAAGTATTCATTCTTGAGTATCAGACGCTTTTAAGCAAAAAAGCTTTACCAAAGTCTAGTAGGCTGTTACCTCTCACCCCTTTTTTGGACCAAGATGGATTAATAAGAGTGGGGGGTAGGCTAGAATATTCTAGTTACTCAGATGAGAAAAAACATCCCATTATTCTCCCTTCTAGACATCCTATTACTACTCTTATCGTAAAGAAATTTCATTATCAGAATTTGCACGCTGGCACCCGCACTTTGCTTTGTTTAATTCGCGAGAAATATTGGCTCATTAACGGTGTTCATGAAGTTTCTTCTGTTATTCGGAAATGTATACCTTGTTTCAAATCTAAGCCCCCGCCAATCACGCAAATTATGGGAAACTTGCCATATTTTCGTTCCGAACCTAGTAAGCCTTTCGCCCTAACGGGTATCGATTATGCCGGTCCTTATGTCTATCAAGTTAATTCCCCTTTATCTAAGCGAAAGTTGTTAGGTAAACTTTATATTTCTTTATTTGTGTGCATGGTGACAGGAGCCATTCACCTTGAGTTGGTTACAAGTGCTTCTACTCCTTATTTTATAGCAGCCTTTTCTAGATTTGCCGCTAGAAGGGGTGTTCCTTCTGAGGTTTTCTCAGATAACGCAAAAATTTTTGTTAGTACTTTTGATCTTTGGAAAACTGCGCTTACCTCCCCTTCTGCTAAGGAACAGTTTTCTAATTTTTCGCATGCTAAGGGATTCAAATGGCATTTCACTCCCCCATACGCCCCCCATCATGGTGGTCGTTGGGAATCTTGCATAAAGCTCACGAAGAGACAGCTGAAGAAAACCCTTGGTTCAGCCATCCTTTCCTATGAGGAATTCAATTCTTTAATTATTCAGGTTGAGGGTATTGTAAATTCTAGGCCGCTCACGCCTTTGTCTAATGATCCTAAGGATCTTCTTCCCTTAACACCTGGTCATTTTTTAATAGGCTGTTCTTTAGCTTCTACGCCTCCTTTGCTGAGTCGACGCTGTGATCTCAGGTTGCCTATTTTCTGGAGGAAGTTAGACTCTTTGCGAAACTCCTTTTGGCGCCGTTGGAAGCTGGAGTATCTCGGCTCACTTAACAGAAGAGAGAAGTGGCGGCTTTCCCAGCCTGATGTGCGAGTGGGAGATATGGTTCTTTTGAGAGATCCAAGTCCCCCTCTCGTATGGAATATTGGTAGGGTAACTCACTGCCATTTGGGTCGGGATAATCATGTGAGAGTTGTAGATGTTCTCACTAGTAAGGGTGTCTATACTAGACCAATTTCTATGGTTGCTATCTTGCCTGTTGAGGCTTAGTGTCATCTTCTTTATTGTTGTTCACGTTTTTGTAACTGATTCTTTGATTGTTTTCTTTCGGGGGTCTCGGAGCATGATCACTTTCGTGATGTTTATAGTGCGTTTTTCTTTTGTGCCGCATTTGTCAGTTAAATGCTTTTGAGACCACCGAACGAAAACATATGTACTTATTCATTTCTGTTAACATTATAATGTTTATTACTAGTGTTTAATCTCTCTCTATATATATATCTAAGACTCTTACCTCAGCGTGTTAATAGGTCATGCGCCTCCAGCTTACGATCGCATACTGAAAAGGGTGTCGACTTGCTTGCTGCCTTCCTGTATGACTGACGTCACAGCTTGCCCTGGCCAATCATCGCCCGCCAGCTTGGCTTCCAGACGTTTCCATGATGTTATTATTTAAGTGGCGGCGTTTTGCTCTCCATCAGCATTCCTTCTTCAAACCTTCTACGGTCTTCTTCAACTAGCGAGAGGCATTCGTGCCTTCCGCCCTTCTCCGGGGCCTTCTAAACTTCAGGCCTAATCTGCATTTATGAGTGAAACTACCAGGAAACGCAACAGCAGAGAGCTTCAGCACTGAGAAAGTGCATTCTACGTTTTTACTCCAAACCGCAAGAAGCTGCATCAAATCGCAGTTCTAAATGCCATGTTATTTGGCATTCAAGAAATAGCATCAAAACCTAACGATGTTAGCCAATGTACAGCGCTGGTCGCCCTGGCGAAGTTATTTTCCTGATGCTGGACATTTCAAATTCTACTACCAAAAAATCTAGTGTTGGCCACGGCAGTCTCCGTCAGCATGCTTCTAGTCATCGCCACTAAAGATAAGTTTGTGCCTTTTTTATTATTATCTTAATCATCTTCGTTTTAAGTGTTTGCTAGCAAGTGCAAGAATATTAAATTTGTGTGTGCATCAAGCAGAATGAACTTTTGAGTAATAGCCCATGGCTGGGCCAACCTAATTAAAATTAATGAACATTTGAAACTGCCCCAGGCGGGCCAGCATAACTAATTTTTTAATTAAGGCTTTATTAATGTGTTTGCAAGTTTCACCCTAAAAATAAAAGTATTGTATTTACTCTCAATGTTCAGTCTAGTATTGAAAGAACCAGGCCGCATTTCCTTAGCCCAATCCTTTCAGTCTAATCTTCTCTCAAGGAAGTTATTTTGTCCAGGCCTTAAGCCTGATGCTGTCCTCCCGTTTATGTTGATGAATCTGGGCTGTTCTCCACATAACCAACATCTACTCGTATTGTTGAGATCAATGATAAGTGGGAGCTAAGGATTGATGTTCTACTGACAACGAAGTTTCCCGATATCACAATGACCGGGAAAAACATACTTTCGGAACTAGAGGCTCAAATATCAGATCTTGGTCAATGGACGTCGCTATTAAGAATGTTGTAATGTTTCGTAGGCATTGCTGAATTTACTGCCACACGTTTTGCACTCATGATTTTACCACACGATACTTCGTGACGCTTTCTATTATAGTCTCCAAGAAAAGTCTTTCCACACTCTTTACACATATAGCATGGAATAGTATATCCATTATGAATGTAGTTTTCTGCAAACAGCTGTTTACTGCGTATGACAAGGCTGTACACTGGTGGGTTAGACATTCTTTCTTGTTTGCTCTGAATCCCCTATATACCCTACACAAGGCTATACATGTTAGTTCTGAACACTTACTGGTTAATTGTATATTGCATTTATATACACGGCTTATACAATCACATTTTACACGCGGTCAAACTTTGCGAGATTGTCACATTCAACTCGCAAAGTATGTTTCCTCTACCTAGCGGTGGATATAAGGACTAACTTAACAACTAGCATGCTACCTAGCGGTAGATATGAGCACTCACATAAGTTAGGTTATGTTAGGTTAGCTGAGGTTAAGTCTATAAATATTCCCTCTCTTTCAGATACATTCCAAGTCCAAGGAAAAGAATCCACTAAAAACATTGACAAAAATAACTTGTCAAATAAGCCAACACATAAGCCAATACATAAGCCAATACAAAAGCCAATACAAAAGCCGACACAAAAGCCAACACATATGCCAACACAAAAGCCAACACATAAGCCAATATATAAGATTATGGTAAGTCACCATCAGCAAAACAGTTGTAACCTTTGTAGTGCGAACATCGTACTGACAGGTCAGTTACTACAATGGAAGTTACTACAACCAACAAAGGTAGGCAACGTGCACTCTATCTAGGCTACTCTTATAACTATAATCGCCAGAATGTGAATGGAATAATATTCTGGTGATGCTCAAATGAGAGGTCAACAAAATGTCGAGGCAATCTGAAAAGGAACAAGATGTTCAGTAAAGAACATATAGCCTACTTTCTCCTAAATGCATGGGTATTGTGATAACTCTTTGTCCTTTTCAAGGAGTATAATTGAATGTTGGTTGTAGTAGCTTTTTGAAATACAACGTGCTATAGGGATATTAAACATGAATATGAGATGCCCTTTGCTAGTGCTACCTCTGTAAAATATTTCATTCAATTCGGTTTCACCGTGTTTGAATTGATATGGGGAATGGATTTGCACACATACATGGCCGCTATTTGCAAACTATTGGGCTGATGACCTTATAGTCAGTCATAAGATTCTTTCCACAAAAAGGCATGTTGTTGCAAAATCTGGTAGAGATCAAATTATTAAGATGGTCGTAATTTGATTTAGGCTTTTAACATTTGGGTGGCCGTCATTCCGCTTCCGTCAAGATGGCGGCGACATAAAACATGACACTGAGGTGCCCTTTGCTAGTGCTACCTATGTACCAAATTTTTTTCAATTCGGTTTCACCGTGTTTGAATAGATAGGAAGAAACGATTTGCACACATACTTGGCCACCATCTGCAAACTATTGGGCTGATGATCTTGCAGTTTGGTCAGAATATGCTTCCCACATAAAGATATATTGTTGCAAAATTTGGTAGAGACTAGATTATTAGGTTGGTCTAAATTACATTTTAGTTTTTAACATATGGGCAGCCGCGATTACGTTTCCGTCAAGATGGCGGTGATATAAAACATGACACTGAGGTGCCCTTTGCTAGTGCTAGCTCTGTACCAAATTTCGTTCAATTCGGTTTCACCGTGTTTGAATTGATAGGGGGAATAGATTTGCACACATACTTGGCCACCATCTGCAAACTATTGGACTGATGATCTTGCAGTTTGGTCAGAATATGCTTCCCACATAAAGATATGTTGTTGCAAAATTTGGTAGAGACTAGATTATTAGATTGGTCGTAATTACATTTTAGCTTTTGACATTTGGGTGGCCGCGATTACGTTTCCGTCAAGATGGTGGTGATATAAAACATGACACTGAGGTGCCCTTTGCTAGTACTACCTCTGTACCAAATTTCGTTCCAGTCGGTTGCACCGTGTTCGAATTGATAGCGGGAATCGATTTTCACACAAAGACGGCCACCATCCGCAAAATATTAGGCCAATGACCTATTAGTTTGGTCAAAGGATGCTCCCTCCATAAATGTATGTTGTGGCAAAATTTGGTAGAGATCGGATGATTAGGTTAATCGTAATTTGATTTAAGCTTTGAACATTTGTATGGCCGCCATTACGTTTCCTTCAAGAGGGCGGCGATATAAAACATGACACTGAGGTGCCCTTTGCTAGTGCTACCTCTGTACCAAATTTCGTTCCATTCGGTTTCACCGTGTTCGAATAAATAGGGGGAATCGATTTTCACACAAAGATGGCCGCCATCCGCAAACTATTACGCTGAAGACCTATTATATTGGTCAAAGGATGCTCCCCCCATAAAGGTATGTTGTTGCAAAATTTGGTAGAGATCGGATGATTAGATTAGTCGTAATTTGATTTAAGCTTTGAACATTTGTGTGGCCGCCATTACGTTTCCGTCAAAATGGCGGCGATATAAAACATGACACTGAGGTGCCTTTTGTTAGTACTACCTCTGTACCAAATTTCGTTCCATTCGGTTTCACCGTGTTTGAATTAATAGGGGGAATAAATTTTGACACAAAGATGGCCGCCATCCGCAAACTATTAGGCTGATGATCTATTAGTTTGGTCAAAGGATGCTCCCCCATGAAGGTATGTTGTTGCAAAATTTAGTAGAGATCGGATCAATAGGTTAGTCGTAATTTGATTAAGCTTTGAACATTTGTGTGGCCGCCATTACGTGTCCGTCAAGATGGCGGCGATATAAAACATGACACTGAGGTGTCCTTTGCTAGTGCTACCTTTGTACCAAATTTCGTTCAATTCACGTTCACCGTGTTCGAATTGATAGGGGGGGGACAGACATTCAGAGTACACACACTCACACACACACAGAGGGAGAGACACACACACACATACACACTCACACACAGACAGACACACTTTTTTTCGCTCTGTGTTGATCTCATAAGTCTACTTTCATTTTTTTTGCAAAAACCGCAAGTAGGCAAAAAATGGAAAGGTTTTAAGTGTGAGTATTCATCAATGTAGTGCTCCAAACGAACCACGGTTGCTGTTTACAAAAAATCATCAACATACTAAAAGGCAAGTTCAAGAAAACGATATTGCGACTAAAGATAGTGCAGTGTTTGTTCAAAAGCACTTGTCTTGTCCTCAAAAAGCCATGTTAGGACAGTTGCCAACGTCTAAGAAACCCTCAACACTAACGAAGTCATCACAGACTATGAAAGAGGTATCTGTGGAAAAGAAACAAGAGGAATTCAATAGTTTTAGTAATGTTGAGGATAATGTTGATTACAATAATCGGGATTTTAATAATAGTGATAAAAATGACGATGATAATAATGTTAATGTGAATGATAATTATGATGATGATGAAAATAATAATAATAATGATAATGGCAATGCTCTGTTTACACCTAAAACATCATTAGTTAAATTTGTATACTGGAACAATCCCTGTAAGCTAATCCAGCGACTTCAGCACTTGCATGCCTGTAAACAGGCTGGTTATACTGAATATGAGAAAGAACTATTGGATATAGAAAATGAACTTCGTCGTGCTAAAATTATTATGTAACGGATACATGTAACCCCATAAACTATTTCTCAACAATACATGTAAAATTTTCCACCACTTTGCTACCACTTTTCTACCCCGTTGCTTTCACTTTTGCTGTCACTTTAAACTTTACATATTAAATATAAAAGCCAACGCTAAATCATTCTATTGACAGAACAGTTATAACCTTTGTAGGGAGTAAATCAAATTAACAGGTTAGTTGCTACTATGGAACTTACTACAACTAACCAAGGTAAACAACGTGTACTCTATAAAGCTACTCTTATAACTATAAACGACAAAATGTAAACGGAATAATATTCTGGCAATGCTCAAAACAGAGGTCCAAAAAAATGTCGAGGCAATCTGAAAAGTAAAAATTGTGAGGTTTTGTGTGTGAATGTTCATCAATGTAGTGCTCCAGACAAAACACTTGGTGTTACCAAAAAATCATCACAATGTTGAAAAACTAGCACGAGAAAAAAATGTTGCTACTCAAGACAGTGCATTAATAATTCAGCAACGTTTAATCCCTCTTCTAAAAGTTAAGTTTAATCCATCTTCCACGTCTCAAGAGCCATCAACATCACAGACTATGCAAGAGGTAGTGTTGTTATTGTTTTAAGGGGCTGAACTATGAGGTCATCTGCTCCTGATATGCAAAATGTAGTATTGCAAAAGGATCAAAAAGGACTAAATAGTAATTGTGATAAAAATAAGGTTTTTAGGTGTTTACAAAACCTTTTTCCAGTGTACATCGGCTCAACCACTTGTTTGTTTTTGAATGTAGAATTTTGTTTTTCCATTAAAGCTCTGTCTGTTTTTAAAATCATTGGTCATTGCTAAACATAAAAAATATACCGCTAGCTTTGTGTTTAAAAACCTATAACAAGCAATGTTAAAAAGAGAAAAAGAGAGTTGTATTTTGTATGTAAATATTGTAAAGTACTTACATTAAATAAATACAAATATTGTATGGGTATTGTCTCTTTTTCATAATTGCTACCCCCATGTCCCACTATTAATGCAATTGTTTACCATTAACAGTTTCTAGCTATGTTCAGAAAGAGAGTGGTCTTAAACAATACACTCTATCTATTGTTTGTGTACCGTGTATCATAATAATACAGTGTCGCCAAGCTATGTTCAGGCAATAATTATGTCAGGTAAGGGGTTCGAACCCTTGCTTCCTTGTAAAGGAAATTTGAACTTACGTCAAACGCCTTAACCACTCGGCCAACCTGACAGTTACTAATGTAATTTGTTCTGTGCACTTGAGAGTTTACAAAATTTTCCAGTATACATTGACTCAACCACTCGCTCATTTTTAAATGTTGACTTTTTGTTTTTCCATTAAAATTACAGTATTGAGTCTTGACAACATCAACGTCTAGAATGTATCCCACAGGATCGTCATTCTTTAGTTTCTCTAGATCAACAGTATCTGGAGAAACCCACTAAAATCCACCATAAGGAAGAGAGTGACACATAGCCCACCCGTATTGGTTGTTGGCATCATCATAGGTAATAAACTGCGATGGTTTCTCAGATTCATAGGTTTCCATGTATTTATTGTTAGCTTCAGCATACCGATGAGACACTTGGCATATACCTCCACGTATTCCAGACTCTATTAAAAGAATCTGATCGTATTCCTGTAGCAATTCCAGTTCAATGCCAGTGTAAAGGAGCACTCCATGCCTCTCTGTCCTAAGCTAATCGTTTCATCTATATATAGCTACTACACTCTACATCCAAGGCTATCTGTTTAACATATTCTAACCTTGGTCGACCCCTACAGTTCTTGTCCTCAACCCTTTCTTCCATAACTAAGCTTTGCTATTCCTGGGTGTCTTAGTATGTATCCTACCAACCTATCTCTTGTCTTCATTAGCAGTCGTCAGAAATATCTCTCTTCTCCCACTAGTCTTAATACCTCTTTGTTTGTAATCCTATTTACCCATCTAATCTTTATCATTCTCCTGTAACGCAACATTTCAAACTCTTCAATTCTCCACTTTTCTGCTACACCAACAGTCCAAGTTTCACTTCATAGAGTGTCACGCTCCAGACAAAGGCCTTCAAAGATGCCTTCTTAATACCTAAACCTATATTCAATGTCAACAGATTCCTTTTCTGTAGAAATGCTTTCCTTGCCTGAGCTACATAAGTATCTTAATCGTCTCTGGTATAATGTCTTGTTTATCAAACATAGTCGCTCAGTAGGTCTAAGCATTTGTTGTGTATAATCAAAATGGCAAACAGTTTTCTAAAACCCTACTCACTGACAATAACAATCATAGTCGCCAAAGTGTTTCGTTGGTAGCTAACTCATGTCTGGTTAGTCAATTCTTATTGCAAGGCCGGTCAAGACCCAAAAATTCATCATAACATATAGTCAAATCATCTTTCTATCTACAGACCAGTGTATAATAAATCGTCAATATTAGTTTGGTCTTTATCTAAAATCTAAAATCCAATAACAAATTGTAAAAACTAGAATCTAAAAAAATATGGTACAAAAAACATAATTTCAAGTAATACGAATTCTTATATGTCTTTTTTAATAATTAGTTACCAAACATTTTCAGTCAATGACATTATGGTTTGGACTTCTCCAAAAATCTAAAATAAAAAATATATAATATGTAAATTATTAAATCTAAAATGTAAATATTTTGAAACTAAAATCTAAAAATAAATAATGCATAGTAAAGAAAATGTAATTCCAATTAATACAAATCCTTATATGCCTTTCTTTAACAATTATTTACCGAAAATTTAAAGTCATGATATTATGGTTTGGTCTTTTTGCAATATCTAAAATCTATAATCAAAACTCTAAAATATAAATTCTAAAATCTAAAGTCTAAAATAATAATAAAAAATGACATGCATTAACTGTATATCAAACCCAGTCTGCCTTTGTAGTTATTCTCCAAGTAATAATTTGAAAAGAGACAAGTGTAATCGGTTTTAAACCTTATCCCTGCTATTATATATGTTTATAACATCGGGGCCGATAACCTAGATGTTAGGCCCCTTAAAACAACAATTATCATCATTATTATTATGTTTATAACATGCATATTAACGAGAAATCGAACCATGGTGTACCTTAGTGAAAAGGCTAACAGTTTAACCACTGTGCCACCATGTCCTTGTTTCTTAGTTCGAATCGTTCTAGGCCTCAGAGCTGGAAATCGAGGTAAGACCACCAGTGCAAGAGCCAAGAGCGCTTACCATGCAGCACAAAATGGTTAGCTGGTAACATTAGACGACCGGAAATGATTATATTTCTGTCAGACAAGCATTTCTGTCATCTGCCTACTGTTTGACACTACCAGCAAAACAGTTTAGTTTAGAACAAGCAAGTGTGTGTGTATAGATTATTAGCCTCCAGTACTTAGAGCTTGTTGTGCGTGTCGACCATTTTGTCCAGTAACCACTGACCAAGTTTTAACGGTCAACCCATAAAAACAGCATGGGATAGTTGTGTGTGCTCCATGTACTTGGGTGTGTGCATTAGCACCATGTGCTAGCTTTACCTTACCCTCTAAAGGTAAAGCGTTATCCCTTTCCTTTGGACATTGCCAATGACGGCATTCACCCACAAGTCCTTTACACTTATACCCTTGACTTGTTCTTGATTAGGTTTGGTTCAGTTTAGTTTGGTTTAGTTCGGTTTGATTCGGTTTGGTTCGGTTGGGTTTGGATTTTATTTAGTTTCCTATAGTCACCATTTTGTTCTTTCAGCTACCCTCTTTAACCGATCAAATTAAAGATAGTCTGCTCTTAATTCTTAGATCGATAAATCAACTTTTGTGTACACCGTTTGTCATTTATTAACCCATGCCTGCAACCTACACTCCCTCTGTTCTGCAGTCTGGTCTGAAAACTAGTTCCAATGGTCAACAACATGTCAGTCACCATACGTGTAGCCTAAAATACTTGTTTCTCTACCTAGCTAGGTTTCATCACACACCATAATCATCTAACATTATGGGTTTGCAATATATTATGGGAAACAAAGGTCCATGACCTTGTTGTTTTTGGGTCTTCTAGGGAAAATGAGTGAGCTGTGAAAAAGGGGACATCGTGTTGAGTTCTGGGGGACTTTGTGTGTCCAAATCCAATTATCAGTTTATAAAATCTCAGATCCATGACCTAGCAGTTTTAGATTGCATAACGATGATGATAATTGTTGTTTTAAGGGGCCCAACATCTAGGTTATCGGCCCAGTTTTAGATTACTTCAATGAATGAGTCTATCATATGAAAGATTAGAAAAATGAATACCCTTAAAACAACCCGTTGTATATGCCTCTGCGATCAATGTTTCAAAAAATATCAATTGATCCATTGGGGCATGGCCACCGTGGTCAGCAACTCATGTCTTGCCCTCATTGACTTCGCTTAGTCAATCAAAATGTTATAGCTTCATATCCTACAACCGTCTGCTGGTCTAAGAACATGCATCAATGCCACAGAGTCGTGTCACTGATAATCGTTTACTAACACATTAATGATCCCCTTTACGGGGTAAAAAAATCACACATTTTCAAATATTAACCCCCATCCATTCGCCATACGAAAAAATCAGAAAACTAACCCTCGTCCTTCTTTTCTGCTGTCCCATCAAAATAGTGATTGTTATATTGGGATACCACCACCGTGGACGACGACAGGCTCGTTGAAACACACGCCAGCGTCACCGTCTCTCAATCTACAACCACTCTTCATTTAACATTTTAAACAGGTAAGAAAGTTTTAAATTTCTATTCGACATGTATGGCGTTAAGCCCATTGTAAAATTTTTCTTGGAAAAATAAATACCACATTCAAAAGGGGAATGTCACCCCAAGTCTTTTAAAACCTTGTACACACCTCTGGCATAATTGGTTCGCGAGAATTTAACAAAAGTGCTGTTACGCCTTTCTGACAAAATTCAAAAATACATTAAAAACGGGGCGTCACCCCAAGTCCAAAAACCCCTCATACACGTCCGTAGCCTTATTTGCTCTTGAAATATCAACAAAAGTGCAGTTAGGCCCTTTTGACAAACATCAAAACTCATTCAAAAATGGGGCGTCATCCCAAGTCCAACGACCCTCATACACGTCCGTAGCCTTCTTCGTTCTCAAAATATTAACAAAAGTGCACTTAGGCCCTTTTGACAAAATTCAAAACAACATTAAAAAACGGGGCGCATCCCAAATCCAACGACCCCTCATACAAGTCCATAGCCTTATTCGTTCTCAAAATACTAACAAAAGTGAACTTAGGCCCTTTTGACAAAAATAAAATCTACATTAAAAAACGGGGCGTCATCCCAAATCCAACGACCCCGCATACAAGTCCATAGCCTTCTTAGTTCTCGAAATATTAACAAAAGTGCACTTAGGCCCTTTTGACAAAAATCAAAACTACATTCAAAAACGGGGCGTCATCCCAAATCTAACGACTCCTCATACAAGTCCGTAGCCTTATTCGTTCTCAAAATATTAACAAAAGTGTACTTAGGCCCTTTTGACAAAAATCAAAACTACATTCAAAAACGGGGCGTCATCCCAAATCCAACGACCCCTCATACAAGTCCTTAGCCTTCTTAGTTCTAGAAATATTAACAAAAGTGCACTTCGGCCCTTTTGACAAAGATCAAAACTACATTCAAAAACGGGGCGTCATCACATATCCAACGACCCCTCATACAAGTCCATAGCTTTCTTAGTCCTCGAAATATTAACAAAAGTGCACCTAGGCCCTTTTGACAAAAATCAAAGTACATTAAAAACCGGGGCGTCATCCCAAATCCAACGACCCCTCATACAAGTCCGTAGCCTTATTCGTTCTCAAAATATTAACAAAAGTGCACTTAGCCCCTTTTGACAAAAATCAATACTACATTCAAAAACGGGGCATCATCCCAAATCCAACGACCCCTCATACAAGTCCATAGCCTTCTTATTTATCGAAATATTAACAAAAGTGCACTTAGGCCCTTTTGACAAAAATCCAAACGACATTCAAAAACGGGCCGTCATCCCGAATCCAACGACCCCGCATACAAGTCCGTAGCCTTCTTAGTTGGTAAGATATTAAAAAGCACATGACCTATTAGTTTTCAATCTTTTAGTTAAAATTTAAAAAAAAAACTCATCCGTAAATAATTATTTAAAATGCCCGCCCTCTTACAAAATCCCCAAGTGCGTTTGCGTAAAAAACAAAAATATTGATTCATAGCCGTATCCAGCAGTACGCATGCACTTTATGTAGAACAATATTTCATTTCATACTGGTATCGGGTCTTTTTCATGTCGCATTTGGAAAGCGACTTTCACAAAAAAAAAAATACAATTTCACCCCCTAGTAGGGGTAGGCTTTATTTTGTGGTTGAAATGAGTTGACCATTGGAAAGAGGGCACCACCCCGTGTCCTACGACACCTTATTTGTCAAAATTCGACCATGGGTTCGCGAGATATGAATAAGCAAAAAGTGTGCACTACCTTTTTGAGCACCTTGTGCGTTTAAACTCTCATCACCCCACTACTTATAAGAGTCTCAGAGGCTTAATTGGTTACGCGCTGGACTCATGAATGAAAGGGCCGGTGCTCGATACTCAGTAGGGGAAGTGATTTTAATTTTTGTTTCGTTACGTTTTATTGTTTATGTCAACCACTTTACCAGTATCTTACTACAAAAATGATACGACAGAACTCAGTTGCATCACAGGGGCTTTAGTAATATAGTGAGTGCATGAATTGTCAGGTTTTATTACGAGAAAGTTACATACGGTAGTGCTTGAATGTGGCACTGCACGAAAAAATCTTAATATGTACACGTCAAATAGAATTTTCTTTTGCTGAAATTTAATGACCATAAAAAAATACCGACTGACGATCAAAATCTCCTTCCATATGTTATTAGGATGATATGCTCAATATACCTTATGTAGTCTGTTAATATGATATCGTTGAAGTTGAGTGGATTCTTCCAATTCGCAGACTCCAGTCAACGGAATGAACAATTTGCATTGAATCCTTACACAACAAGCCTCAGTGCCTTCAGGCAGCGCCATATTGCCCAAACGAGAACGAGCGATAATGCCGAGAATTATCGTTATCGAGCCCACATTATCGGTAATACCAGTTCTGGAACAAGCATTTCCGTTTTTTATTCTCGTCCAACGAGACCGATCGGAACTCAATAGCTATTTGTCCGGCTCTAATTACCAACTGTTTGTTGGGTAACGTGGGGTGCCCCAGCTGCTCGAATTTGCGCTGCTGTTGCATGGGGTTCCATCCGGGCCATCCGAATGATGCGGCGATCCTCTCTCACAGTTGTCTGCCGCGAAGGGCCTGTGCCAGGTCTACGAGTGTGGGTACCTTCATTTGACCACTGCTGCCATACACGTTGTACCGTAGATGCCTGTCGGCCAACACGTGCAGCGACAGCCCTTAGCGATAATCCAGCCTCACACAGCCCAATTATCCGAGCCCTCTCAAACGGCGACAGTTGTTGATAGCGTGCTCTTCTCTGTCGTCGAGGCATGTTTGACGGGGAACACTTCACTGTACAGACTGAAAGTCAACTACGCTACACCAGAGTCCGTATACCGGAGTTGATTCCTGAGGAGACCTGCAGCAGCAATCCAATGGGTCTCAAACTTTGATCGTTTACATACCTACATGGCATCGTTCCATATCTTGCAAATCAACACAAACGACCAATGCCTTCATGGTGTTGCAATTTCCATTTTCTTCAGTGTATATACAAAAAAACACAGTAACAAACATTGTATTCTACCACCAAATTACGGCAATTTTCAATTTGTTGATCTAGGCCTTGAAACTGTATCCTAGGCATCTTTTCTATCTCAGATTTTTAAAAAAGAAATATGAAAATTGTTAAACCATCCACGAAATTAGACAAGATTCTTACACAAATTGTGGCAATATTAACTGAACTTACTTTTTTCACAATAGCAAAAATTAGTATGATTCCTTCCAATTTGTTTAAAATTTGGTAATGTACATCAAAGAAAATATAAATTAGCATTAAAACAATGGCAAGACTATAATTAACTCATTTGTACAAAACATCACAGAAACAAACTTCAAATGAAGCACTCAACCTTGCACAGTGAGTTAAAATGAGTCCAAAATCTACTTTAAAAAATATAATTGATAAAATGACGCTAATCTGGCTGTTGGGTTTAAATAGCCATAGTGATGATTAAATGCACACACTTCTCCTAAGGAAATTTATAACTACTAACTTTTGTGGGCTTTCATCAATTTTTAGTTTTATAGCCTGAAAGGCTTCAAATGTAAATCCAGGTGTGCCATTAATGTGTCTGTACCATTTTGAAATGGTACGTGGGTGTGGCAAGTAAGAATTCAAGGCATTCCTAACAAAACTGTCTGCAGAAGGAGAATAAAAATGAAGAGTTAAAGCAAATGCCCGTAATTCTCGTTTATATTTTCTTGCGACAGTTTCTCCTTTGGCTTTAGCTAATTGTCTGACCAGAAGTTCATTATTCTGGCTGGATGCAGCACCTAATATTTCTAGGATATCTTCTGACATGAGATTATTTTCTCTGATTCTTTTAATAACATCATTGAGGCTATTCACCGTCTTTTCCAGCCTTCTTTTTGTATGCTGAAGGACTTTTATCTTCTTCGTATTCCTTTCATTTCTTTCACGAGATACTTCCAATAATCTCTTGTATGTTTCCTTTGGTGGAGAATTAGCAGATGTACAAGGAATAAGTTCCATAGGCAGACTCCTTTCCTTTGAATGCTTTCTTGGAGTTTTCTGTGAAAAGAAAGCAAACACTGATATTTTTTTTCTTACATAGGCATGGTACAATTAATTGTGTGCAGACTGCTTCATTGTGTCAGCCAGGTTTCACAGTTATGCTAAAAAATGTAACCCGTCTACTCGTGGACATTGAATGTTTTCCTTCTGTGGAAGGGTGGCAAACAAAGAAAGTAGTCTCTGGTTGACCCATACCACTATTTGATATACTGGTGGTTGGTAAGGCACTAGTCTCCTGTGGCAAAAGTATTAGGGTTACATCAGCCTCCTTCCCAATCCAATCCCCAATTTACAAATACACACACTAGTATAGCCAAGTACATGGGGCTTAAGACCACGATGTCGCACACCCTAAAATAAGCAACAACAAAACTGAATCACTAAACAGTTGGCTAGCAATTGAGGGTACTTCTAAGTGGGAGAACTGTCCCTACTCAAGCAAAACTACCAGTACCCTGGCAACTCAGAAGCTGCAGTAACTAAAAAGAACATGAAATTTATAACATTATCATAACACAATCATAACCAAAACTATAGTGTGGGACAAAGCATTGCAAGCCTGAAAGTCACGCGTAGTCGGTGCGGTGTTGTCCTGTACGTTCTCGCATACAGCACGCGACTGAAGTTACGGTGCAATAGCATGGCAACACCGCGGGGCGCGGGGAGGAGAGCGGAGGGCCGGTTGACCTTCAGGCCTGCAATGCTATGTGCTACACTTTAGTAAATATTCTGTCATGATCATCTTCTCTTATTAGATCACTTTCCAAATGAACAATTTCAAACCATCTTAACGCACCACTTTGTTTGCCCTGCAACTAATCCAAACAATGTCTAATAAATATCGGCAACTGGAAATTCATGTTTTATATTAGCATTCAGCCTCTTGTTTAATTATTTAATTATTTCTTTACAAAAGTGGTAGTCGAAGGTTTTACCGTCCGTATTTTAAATGACTGTGCGGCTCTTGCAGACTAACAAAGAAACCTTGGCCTGCATATTACATTCAATCTCACATTAACTGAGATTAGCTGCGTGGCTCAGCGGTAACATTGTCGCTTGCTGTGTTCAAGGTTGCAGGATCGAATTTTGGCGCAGTTACTGGCATTTGAGGGTGCACAAATGCAAGGGAGCCATGTTAGTAGATTTACTGGCACCCTAAAGATCCCATTTGGGGAAAAATTCGGGCACCCCGACGTCTCTAAAATCCGCAGTAGTCAAAAGGGACGTAAAGCCAATAATATTATTATTATCACATTAGCTGATGATGTGGTGACTGATGATCATGTCATCAGCTTTAGGAGAGAAAGTCGTTCATCTAAATTTTCCAGTGTAATTTTATGATCTTAGGACAATTTTGGCTCTCGTGCAGTGAGCTGTGACCTGTTTCAAATTGGTTATTTTTGATAGTATCACTCTGAAACTTGTTTGAACTTAATTTTATTGAGGCTAATAATTACTTTTAAGAAAGTAAAAGAGAAATAAAAACCTCTCACACTTCAATAAGGAAATTATAACATATTGAATCTGCAGTAATAAACTGACTAAAAGTTACCATGTACGATGAGGCTTGTATCAGGCAATGCTGCCAACTTCACTTCACTCCCCTGTGGCGAGATTAGACGACTGTCTACACGAAAATTACTGTTACACTAAATAGGGTGAGACAAAAGCCATTGGTCGCTACTTAGTTGGACGACTGTGTGGACGAAACCATTATTTGGTACTAGGTTAGACGACTGTCGGGATGACAGTTACTGATTGTGCGACAAGCAAGGGGGTTTGGGGCATAATCCTCAGGTTTTGTTTGCATGTAAAGCCTTATTCCGTGTTTACCACTGCAATTTCATGTTTCGACCTCTCAAGTGACAAAACCAGCGCCAGACAGTAATGGTGGCACTGCTGAAAAATACAACAACATTCTCTAGCGGTAAAATTTTCAACTCTGGTACATTAACTATTCCTATAGAACATTTTCCAGATTTTGATGGCGACAGCTGGTATATTCCTTCAGAATATACGTTATCTGGTTTAGTATTTCTCACCCGCTTTGAATTATCTTTGTTTTTCTTCTTCCCCTGCAAACCACTAACACACTTGTTTATGCCTTTATTTGTGCATTCTTCATATATTTTCTGAAAGTAGGTTTCAGATGAGATGTTTTCTCTTTGTATAAGATCTTTCTGCAGCGCTCCTTGCGACAAGACGCTGAAGCTTTGAATGCCAGTCACCTCAAGAGTTGGTTCCACACATTTCAAGTAGAGGGCACCAACCTCGCTTCTTATATCTTCCATGAAGACTCTACCTATTTTTTGGACTCTGCCTAAAAATTGATTATGTACAATTAATTTTTGTTATGTGGCCTATATGTTTCCCCCTCTCTGTGTCATCCTCCTTCCCGTCTCTGTCGTTGCTCGATCACACGTTTGAAATACTCTGTCATTCTTCGCTAAGTGCTCCGCCTGAACTGAACGGCTCTCCTGCTCGGAGGTGCCCATACCTCAACGTTGTGGTAAAGAATGAAACAGACGCCATGTTTTAGAAACATTTTAACGGCTGGCCGTTAAATCCAACATTACTACAATGATAAGGTAAGTACCTAACTCAGTGCTTTTACAATCAAATTTTATGGGGCCTATGAAAATCTTAATTTAAACTTCCCAATGAACATTTTCGGCAACATTTGATCTTTTAAATACTGGTGCAATTTGCTAACGGACTCCCACGAGGGATATTACATTGCTATGCTAAAGCTTAATTAAGCTCGCCATTCAATGGTTATGAAAACTTTCTGGTACTCTTCCTCCCAACGTGGGAATTACGCCAACCTTGTACCACTTTGAAAATCAAGCTTTTCTTCTTCGAGAGATTTTCTACTGAATCTTGAAATTGTACCAAGTTACTCAAAAATTTCATCGAGGGATTTTTTTCTTCTTGCCCCATTTTATGTTACTTGCAACTCGTGACATTTTGAATCAAGCAATTGACTCTTTATTGTGCAATATTACACTGGGAAACAATTCAGAAACTCATTAAATTTCAACTACTGCTAATTTCCAAGTCAGAACAATAATTAATGCAATAGTGACTTTCCGTGTGATTCGATATAGTGGTTTTAGTGCAAACCATATGTGTTGGGTACCCAAACCGCGACATAGTAAGTTTATGAACAGACTCTAAACATGCCCCTTTTTTCATTTCCATTCCCCATTTATTAACATTTAAATTTAAGTAAACAACTTTTGCATATTTTTTGTTAACGAGAGGCTTTACTGAAGTGACCTCCCCTTCTTGGATTTTTCATTACGTAAATACTGTTTAATTATTGGTGGTTATAAACCCACCTTTTAATCTTCGCTCTCATTTTCCTGCTGCGCTCAGGAATTCAGAATTTGTAATTTCATATTTGTCAGATTCAAATGTCATGTTTGATGACTAAGGTACTCTAGTCAGGAGTTTGTTAACTTACTTCATTCTCTAAACAAAGAAAATTTGAATATTTCTCAGGGTGTAATTTATTAATAGGTCTTAGTCCTTAAATCTTATATTGTTCTTAAAATACTTTTAGTGTTGATGTAATACTTATTGCTCTGATTTGTTGGAGCTGGACTCAATTCTATTGCTCGAAGAGCTCTCTATGTGTGGCATTCCCCAATTTCCCGTACTACTTTCTGTACCTACAGAAACAATTGCAAACACGTCATGCTAATCTCGCAATTAATCCCGATCATTTGTTGTGTTCAGGGCGAAACATCTGTTGATACTTTACACAAAGCTTACTCTAGCAATTCCTGTAAATTGTTAAATGCGAGTATAGTTCGCTCAGCACACTAACAACTCGAGGTAATTATTGCCTTGTCATATCGATTTACCTTTCGGATTGTAGTTTTGCCTAAGTTAGGTTTGTTAGTCTTTCCTCCGATCAACTTCTAATCAGCATACTGCTGGATAAACGTTTAGCACACTTTAATCACAATAATTGTTCTTTCTCGTATTTTTGCTTCATTATAACTTTTTTGCTAAAGGCCACGAGAGCCTCCTCCCTTTTTCCGTTTTACGTGCAATCGTTCTCTTGCTTCGGGGTCCATCCTCGGTGGGTAGTAAAGCTACTCTTATTTGTTTCATTTATTGAAGCATCTTAGAATGCTTTTTGAAATATTCCCCCGTAGTTTTGTTAAAATGATTATTATAGTCTCTCGTTTGAACTTTCGCCAGTGATCTGACTACCAATACAGTGCTCTTTTTCGTGTCTGGAAGGGATAGTGCACTTGGTGACTGCGAGCGGGACATTCCAACCTTTCTTTGCATTATTGCATAAAGTTATATAGCAACTCGTTTATGCACACTCTTGGTTGCTTATGTTCAAGCAAGACTGTGTTCCTTTTGTTAGTTCTGTTCATCATGTTTTCAGCATTTTAGCTATAATTAACCGATTTCGGCAACATATTCTATTCCTAATTATAGATTAAAAGCTAGTGTTTGTTTATCCATCGTGGGTTCTATAGCCTTGTTATACCCTAACTTTTCACGCTTCAATCAGCATTTTTATTGTTATTTTATAAATAAACAATTGTTATTTGGATTTGCTCCCCTGTTGCCTAAGTATTCGTTCTTTCCTAAGCCTTCTTCCTTTTCTTCATAATCTTCCCATCGGTAGTGTTTAAGCCTCGGCTTGACACTTCAACAGCCACCATATACTGTCACTGACGCGTATCAATAATCTCTATCCAGGCCAATGGCTTGCTAATCATTGCCATTTCACTTCACATAATTACAACATTGCGTGTGTTGAGTGGTGTATTTTGTGTCAGACATGTTGGCAACAGTGATATAACATGATATGACGTCATTGTGTGTCCCTCGAACATGGCTGGCGTCGTTGAATGAGCAAGAGAGAAACAGTTATTTACGTAATATAACAAGTATTTCCCGAGCAGGAGCGATAATTGACAGTCATTTCAATTTAAAATACTCCGGGAAAGGTAGGCTATGTGAATCAAACATTTTCAATAATGTGCCGGGTAAAAGTGTAAAAGGTGTTATATCGAATTAATGATATTAGTGAAATTAATTGAATTAATGAAATGAATTAATTTAAGGTAGACTACCTTCCCACCTTCCCTCTAAGTGCCCAAGTATTTAGGCAGGGTTCCTACATTGGCCATTGCTTGCTTTATGGACTAAGCATTGCAACTGGAACAATGGCCCTAAGCTGGTGGCACTATCTCTACGTGAAAGATGGTGGGTCATGAAGGGCGATTGGAAGAGTTGTGGAACAGGTCCTTCATATGCGGGAGCTGTTAAGATTATACAGGGTCTGTCATATAAAGTAAGAACGGCGAGCGGTGCTGCTGCAGTGGCCTTGGCCGAGCTTGTGGCGTGCCAAGGCCCCCTGCTGTTTTATTGAAAGCGCGCGCATATCCTTGACCTTGAAATAAGCGTGCAGGTGTTCAGTCGCCAGTCTGAACCTCAACTGCTAACATGGTGAGACAGTTATCATTGCAACGTCGTATTTTGTATGTAGGACTTATTTTAAGTACGAGTCAGCTCGGTGGGTACGTGATGCATTTGCTCAGCAATTTCCTGATGAAGTTCACTATCCCAGATTCACGTAATTGTCAATAAGTTTGACACTACTGTCTCAGTGTTCAATAAAAACATTTAAAACAATATTTTAAACATTACAGCGGCAGAACTCTCTCGCGGCAGCGAGAATGTGGTTACCAGATACAATGCCTGTATAACCCGGGAAGGATGACACTATCAGCATCTTTGATAAGGTAATATTTCATATAGGATTGTACATACCCTTAAGGAAGGGGGCCATGTCGCGCCACAAGCTCGGCCAAGGCCACCCCAGCAGCGGATAACAAAACCGCCGCTAACACTATTAACTTAGTTTCTTTTTTAAATATACAACAGTGGTTTCGGTTTCTATTTCAAACGTATGGGAATAATTGCAAGCATAGTTGCCATATTTCGCATGGGTTCAACACTTAATGCTCAGATTGCTCCACATATTGGATCACTGATAAGTTTTCCAAACCTAAATGAATGGCATGGTTTCAAAATACAAGTTTCATTCCTTAGAGTTCTGAAATACATACTATTCATAACAACACTGGACCACTTGTTTACGTGAACATGCTCACCACCCAATATCATCTGTACATGTGTATTATAGACATTCCAGAGTTGTAGCAGTTCACTGTTGTCAAACTTACGATTGTTAGAATAAAGGGAGGCAGTCCTATGGCTACACAGGTTGCCTTATGTATTTACCATGTGGCAGATGGTGGAGGAATAACAATAATGCAACATTTGACAGAACTGAATAAGCTTGTTTGTGATGATGTAGCTGTGGTAGTCACACTCTTAGCAACAGCAAACAGTAGTGTACCAGTAAGTTTGAACATGGGAACTAAAAGTGCAAGGGAGAGCTATCTGGGGCTACAGATGGTCTTGTCATGTTTTAGTAACACCTCTAAAATTCGTAGGATTAATTTTCGTCGTGTACCTACGCTAGCAATACATAACAAGAGAGTCTATTACGTTCCTTGATGTTCCATCCCTTAAAACAACAACAACAGTCACCACCACCATATACCACACTAACACCAAGCATAGGCCTAGGCCTACTATACTATTCATTGCCAACAGTATATCATCACAATCTCAATAATACAAACTTAGATTGTACGGTAGGTCCACACACCGTACATGCAGCAGCCTGAACAACACATAGTGTGGTTAAACAATGCAAGCTACTTACAGAATGATAATATTATGGAAAAGCTGCGAATATTGTAGGAACAGCATCCATTTTAACAGTACACGCTGCAGGCTCATATCTCTCACATCTTCTCTGAAGTGAGCTGAACATATCCTGCTATAAACATTCGGTGACCAATTAACCCTTCGAACTGCAGTTATCTTCTTTCTTTCCTTCCTTCTTTCTCTTGCATTTCTGTTTGGGCTCGGCATAGCCCTTGACCCAGTTACTACGTTGGTATTTACGATGTGTGTGGGAGTATTAAATAAAAATAGAAAGAGGCATCTAAATCGGGAGATAGGAAAATACAAAAAATGATTTAACAGGGACACACAAGCAATAGAAATCTTCACGCTGAAGCGTCTCTCCTTAGCGACTTTCTACTAGACGTACACTATGACCGAGTCATATCAATAGGGTTGGAAATCACAGGATAATGGAACAGCCTGTAAAAAGTTAACAAGGAAGATAGAACGGGAAATGAAGGTTGATATAAAATTGTGGATGAGTTTAAAGGGTGTTGAAATCCTAGAAGTTGTGAAGAACGAAAGAAAACCTGACGGTGGCCCTCATGACGTGTACACTGTAAAATTATAAGATGTATGTTGCCGACTGCATGACGACACGAGCAGACTGCGGATGGAAAAAAATTACAACGTGCCTGATAAACCGGGGTGAGAGAGTGATTGAACCGAAGGCGAATTATTGTAATAATATGGCGATGACTATATTGACCGAAATGAAAATAAGGTTGACGTGGGATACTAGGTTCGAGTCTATAATAAAATGTTGCTTTGGTTTCAGCGTATTTGTGCCATTGAAGTTACCAATCTGTTTGGATTTGGAATTTTATTATGAGAATATAATCTGAGAAGGGACTGGCAACATTCATTCCTGCTTCCGTATCAGTGGAACCTTTCTTTGCTTGTTTGCCCGCCAATTCATTTCCGGGAATACGGGCATGACCGTAAATCCATGTATACACTAGTTGATAACCTTTACGAGTTAATTCATATGTAAGCATGAGGATGTTTGTAATGTACATATTGTCAGAAATTTCGACATTTTGTATGGCCGAGAGAACGCTTTGTGAATCAGTTATGAGGTATGAATCAATAGGACGGCTTTTGATGTAAATAAGCGCCTGGCATGTAGCAAAAGATTCTGCGGTAAATATTGACATAACAGGTGGGAGACTGAAATTCTTAACAATCTGTAATGACGGGATATAATAAGCGGCGCCAACTCCGTCGGGGTTATAGATTTTATACCCATCGGTGTAAACTGAAATATGAGATGAATGGGAGGAAGAGAGTTCCTAGAAGTTTCGAGCAGCGATTTCAGGGTTGAGACGTAAATTAGAACGTGACATATTAGCCATGTGTGTGATAATATTCGGGCGGAAAAATAGTAAAGGGAATGGAATATTATACACAAGTGGCTTACGGGTTTGATGTATGTTTCGCCGGAAGAGTTGAAGCGCATTAAATGCTTTAGGTATAGAAGGTCGTTTACAGTTTGTGAATAAATTGCGATTATACTAGTCGGCCAAAAGTTGTAATTTTTGGAGTAGAGGAAAAGCGGCAGGAGACAATTTACGTAACAGATGGGTAGACGAAAGATATTGTCTTCGGAAGGGAAGAGGGTTGCCTACAGCTTCAATCAAAAGTGCTTGAGTAGGGGTTGAAAAAAGAGCGCCTAAAACAATACGGAGGGCCGTTTATTGAAACTTATCTAATGCACACAATCGGGTTCTTGGCATTATGTCATAGAAAGGACAGCCATAATCTAAAACCGCTCGTATTATATTTCTGTATAGGGTGCGTAAAATTTTCAGGTCCGATCTCCAATTACGTCGTGTTAAGGCACGAAATAAATGCAGTTCCTTTGTAATGTGGGATGATATGTGTGTAAGTTGAGGGTTCAATGTGAGTTTATCATCGATAAGTATACCTAAATACTTGACTTGATGAGAAAGCGGTATTGCACCTTGGTGATATGATATGGGTGCATGATTATAAATACGGCGATTTGTGAACAGTACGGCCGTGCTTTCAAGGGGGCTGTATCGAGGTCATGTTGAAAAAAACATTGATGTACTGTCTTTAAGGCAGTATCGAGAGATCTTCGGCATTGCTCCAGATCCTGAGAAGAACTATTTAGGAGAATATCATCTGCATATTGTAAAAGCCGAAAATGGGGAAAAAGTAATTGTTCTATTTCATTGGTATAAATTATGTAGAGAATTCCACTTAAAATATCGCCTTGTGGCAGACCTAAGGAGGTTACACGATCATTGAGCAGATTGGAATGAGTAGATAAAATGAGACGGCGATGACAAAGGAGCCAGGCTATTAGTTTGATAAAGGTGTGTGGAAATTGCCAGCGATGTAAATTTTAAATTAGCAATGGTACCTAAACATTATCGTATGCCCCATTAATATCCAGAACAACTCTAAAAGGTAATGCTTCCGTCCCCGTGATAGAAGAACATCAGTTAGAATAATATTAAGGGGATCAAGTGTAGATTTACGCTTGGTGAAAGCATATTGTGTTTTGGGGAACAGATCGTAATATTCAAGAGCCCATAATAAGCGATATAATATGATCCTTTGAAACGTTTTACGACCGCACGAGCTGAGAGTGATTCATCGATAGTTAGCAGGATCTCGAGGGTTTTTACTGGGTTTTAAGATCGGGATGATATTGAAATCATTCCACTGTGGATGTACATCCCCTGGGGATAACACGGAATTAAAATACGAAACTATTACAAGTTGCGCTTGATTGGGGAGGAATGAAATGTTTGTATAGGAAATATTATCTGGGCCAGGGGCTGTGGATTTTTTCAGGCAAGAGCATGCGTATATCCTTCAGAAGTAATAGGTTGCATAAGGCGTGAGAATTTAGAGGATATATCCCCAGGTGAAAAGAGGAGTTCAGGTACTACTGAGTCAGGCGTGAGGTTGTGATAAAATTGATGAAACCCATCGGGAGTAAGTTTAGTAAAAGGAAAGGGAAATTTACAACCCGATAATTTTAATAGTGGTCCATATCTGTTAAATCGGAGTCTGTCAATGAAGCTTGGACGAAAAAACATGCCAAGCCGAACGGCGCTTTACATTAAATAATTTTTGTAACTGGGCAGTAACTTTTATAGTTGTTATGGCTATGAAGTCATGACATGGTTTGGTCTTTTCCCAAAATCTAAAATCAAAAAATCTAAAATGTAAATTGTAAAATCAAAAGTCTAAAATAAATAAAAAATCTTACATGCATTAACTGTATATCAAACCCAGTCCACTTTTGTACTTGTAATCCAAGTAATAATTTGAAAAGAGACAAGTGTAATCGGTTTTAAACATTATCTCTGCCTTTTTTTTATATGTTTATGACATGCATTTTAAACTGAAATCTACCTTAGTGAAAGGCTAACAGCTTGACCTCTGCGCCACCATGCCCTTCTTTCTTAGTTTGATTCGTTCTAGGCCTTGGAGCTGGAAATCGAGTTAAGATCTCCAGTGCAAGAGGCGCATGTGCTCGCCATTGCAGCACAAAATGGTTAGCTGGTAACATTAGGCGACCGGAAATGAATGTATTTCTCTTAGCGATTCATTTTGTCAGCTGCCTACTGTCTGAGCACTACTAACAAAACAGCTTAGTTTAGAACAAGCGAGTGTGTGTATAGATTATTAACCTCAAGTATTTAAAGTTTGCTGTGCGTGGCGACCATCTGGTCCCAGTAACCACTGAGCAAGATTTAACGGTCAACCCATAAAAACAGCATAGGATAGTTGTGTGTGTGGTTCATGTACTCGGGTGTGTGCATTACCTTACCCTCTATAGGTAGAGCGTTATCCCTTTCCTTTCTGACATCACCAATGACAACATCCACCCACAAGTTTTGCACTTAAAACCTTGGCTTGTTTTCGATTAGGTGTGGTTCAAACTCACTTAAAGCAACATATAAACAAGTTCTGTTTGTCTTATATAAAGCCAGCTTCATCTGATCATAAAATTATCATTTGTCATGTCATTCATCACTGTTTACACGTTAAAGACCCCCTTCAGGGGTAAAAAATCTTAGCACGCTTCACTCATTTTCAAATATTAGCCTTCATCCGTCCGCCATAGGAAAAATCGAAAAACACACCCTTGCCCTGTCATAAACAACCCCGCCGAAATATCAATTGTTCTATTGAGCACGGCCACCGTGGCCAGTGATAGCCTTGTTAAAACACACGCCCAGCGGTATCGTCTCTCTCTACAACCACACTTTATTAACATTTTAATAAGGTAAAAAATATTTTTTCAACATGTATGGCGTTAGGCCCTTTGTCGAAATTGTTTTTATAAAAATAAATACAACATTTGAAAAAGGGCGTCACCCCGGGTCATTTGACACCTCGTACACGTCCTTACCATTATTTGTTTGCGAGATATAACAAAAAGTAAAAAATCATGGTTTTACCCCAAAAAATTCGGTTTCCCTCATTCTCAAAACTTTAACGTATTAAAAAAATAAAGTAGGCTTCGAGACTAGCCTTTTGACATGTCACACGTCCATATCCGACCATGCGTTCGTGAGATTTCGGCAAAGTTCTTATGAAAATAGGCGACTCGTTAGAACGCCCCTTGCTCCCCTTATATCGATTACCACGAGCGTTTATATATTCTCTACAAGTATACTGTAATAAGTTTTGCGTATGGTGCATGTATATGGCATCTTGCATGGAAGACTTTAAAGTATTTTTGACCAGATATTTGTGCTCCGATTTGCCAGATCAATATCGCTTTTTATACAATGGCGTAAGAAACCTTTTTTCGAACTTTATCTCGAGGAAAGTCGGTTTCTCAGAGGTAACTTGATTATAATTTCTCCCCGCTACGGGTAAACATTTGCTTCGACAATTGCCTTCCCTCGGAAAATTTGACATTTCACTGCTGTGGATATACAAGTGTCTCTTCAAATATACTCTCGAAGCACACTTGTATTCTTATCAAACACATGAATATGGCTACTCCAGCCGTGGGTAAACATGGGTGACTTGAAATGTCCTTTCCGAGCATATGCATATGCTACATGAACATGGCTTCTAGCCGTTATGGCCTAATACGTGGTTAGTGAAATATCCTCTCTCAAATTAAACGAATTTTCCTCGAACATCCTTTATATAGTTAAACATGTCTCTTTATACTCCCACTCTGAGAAACTTCTAATTTGCATATAACACACGAATATGGCTTATTCCTGCTATGGGCGATGATTTTTTATTTCAAATGTCTTCGGTGAGCATATCGTTGTTGATGTTTTGAAACGTCCTAAGTGACAAAATTGGCTATTTTGAGGTTATAGTGACGCTGGAATCAGCTGTCCAAGCTCTTCAGTTTAGAAAACCTCATATGTGAAAAACACATTATATTCCATTAAAATATTTGAAATCGATATATCCTATTGTGGTTTCAGAATAAGTTGCTGCTAAATATCTCCTATGTGCTCAGACCACACATAGGAGTTATCATATATTGGACTTACGACTTACTCTGGTCACTATACATTCTCATAAGTGAATTCATTCACATAGGAGGTATTGACAGCATTGCTTGTTGATTGCTCATTGTTAATTTTTGTGGCTTATGCTCATGGGAGAGAAGTAACTGTTCGTATTTTACTTCAATATCGTGGCGTTAATTGAGGTAAGTGTTTAATGACTGTTAAAAACCCACTATTTATGTTTGTTAGAGAGCATAAAGCTATTTAGTGAGACAGAATATTGTTTACATGAGTATGTCTGGAAGCTACTGAAAGCTAACCACAAAATAGAGCATGTCAGCTAGCTCACGATTTCAGTTAATTGATTGCCTCATGATACATTTTTGCAGGCATTAAGGTATCTCGAGGAAGGAAAAATGGTAGATATGGTCTGGAAAATGCAAACAGAGATAAGGATGCTACTGCAGTTAACGAGATTATGAATACAAATAATGTGTGGTGATACGTGAAAAGGTCGACGTGCTCAAGGAAAGTTTAAAAGACGTTATATTGAATCCCAGTGATGAGCTGTACACAATGAATAATTTGACTTTGGAGAACAGGGATGTGTTAACAAAACCGGTATCAGTTGTTGTTGTTGTAGAAAAGAAGAACGAGACCGTGAGTGTAGATGAAACTATTGGAGACGCTGAAACGAGTGAAGAGATACCTCAGGATGGAATTACTCCAATGATACAAGCAGAAAATACCGCAGAGGAGGATGAAATTCGTTTACATGATGCAGCTGAAACCGAGGACATTCATCCACATCCTAGCTTAGGGGAGCTGATATTTGAAGCGTTACAGGTAGGGGCAACGGAGGAAAACGTTCTACAGGACTGTGAAACACAATCAAGTTTTAGGTTTGCCTTACATAGGCTTCAAAAGAAGAGGAAGGATTGTAATTCAGAATGTTCCGAATGCAGGCAGAAGAGTTCGGTTACATTTTAACCATTTACCTATTGATATGAAAATTGACCAATCTTTTGTTTTTGTGCTTGAGTTACAGATACAGAGAGAGAAAGACGATTGAAGGAGTTTTTGAAAATGCCAACATGGCATGAGGAGAAGGCTTACTGTATGCGAAAGGAGTGTTGAACACAAGAATTGTGTGAAAAAGAACAAAGGAAACTAGAGAATATTAAAATAAAGAGGAAGGACATGATATATTTTTGCTAGTCGAAATGGAAAAATGAGAGAGGGTGTGCCGTAATTCTTTTCTAGCTACTCTTGATCTTGGTGAATACACATAAAAAAGATGAATGGTACGAGATATACCGCAGATGAGGAAATGCATGACGTTCAGAGATCCAAACTTCAACACTGTGAGCCTACCAGAAAGAAACAAGGACTGGACAGAGCTCTAACCAAGAATAGAAGGAAATCTGAAATGGTTGATAGGGTAAAATGTTGGTTAGGATTGCTTCTTAAAGTCCCTAGCCACTACTGCAAAGCTTCATCAACCTACATCTACCTGGAGTCATCATTTACATCGGAGCTTCACTTATTCATTGTCTACAAGGAGTGGTGTGCAGTGAAAGACTTCCCATCTGCATCAAGAAGTTTATTCCATGAAGTTTTGGATTCCGAGAAAATTGCGATTTATATGCCTCGCAAAGACCAGTTGCGATGTATGCTGTAGTTTTAAGGTCAGGAATTTGTGAACACTATTCGTAAAGAAAACGTGATTGCAGCACAAGAGATAAAAGTGCCTTTAGAGTTAGAACACGTGGAGCAAATACACGAGGCTGAAAAAAAAGACTTGTCTGACCAACAATTACAAATTGTGACCAACAATTAACTTATGTAAAATTTGTTATCAAGATGAACTAGGTGATGTATTTTTGCCTTGTGGACACATGATAGCCTGTGTCAAGTGTGCATTAGAACTTAACACTTGTGCTATATGCAGAAAAGCAGTATCTGCTATAGTTAGGGCATTTCTTGCATAAATAGTATAATTTATTAGCAATGCATAGTGCAAAATAGCTATATGCACAATATTATTACAAGCTGTTGTAGAGTGTAATAGATATGCTTTTGTTTTGTTTATAGACTACTACAATGAATGTCTTGAATGCTGTTGGACAAGCATTTAGCTTAGAGACAAAGAAGCTCAGCGAATTGCCAACGCATATTCCATTTCGGATTATCAAGATTCGGAAATTGAAAACAGCATATGGTAGTCGTGTACTTTGTGTATGCGAAAATTTTGAGACATTTCTGCCTACATGGTTTAATGATATGATGGAGAGTGTTTTTGATGAAGTCAATAATGCTGTGCAACCTGTACACTTAATTTATGAAGGTTTTAAAAACAATAGGTGCATGGTCCGTTTTAATTAAATAAAAACAAATGTGAAATAATAATGGAAAAATATAAGTGATAACAATAGACTGAAAGAAAAAAATGTGTATAGAATAATAATGTTTTAATTTTTAGTATTGTCTTTAATAATATTATGATGAAACCAAAAAAATTACTGTATATAAAGTTTGTAAATAAATGCAAATGATGTTACAATGCTGTTTTATTTTCTACAAAGTTACAATACAGTATTTAACATTGCAAAATATACATGATTATGACATAAATGCATACTTAATACAAGTCTTTGCCTTTACGATAGTGTGTTATAGTTTTAAAAACAAGGCTTGTTGTAGATCTATTTTCCACGGCTAACAATAGGTATAAAAACGTCATTATCACTATTATAATCATAAGCAGCATTATTATTGTTATCATCAACATTATCTTCAACATCACTAAAACCAGTTAAATATTCCTGTTCCTCTTCCTGTTCCTCTTCCTCTTCATCTACAATGTCCTCATGTAGAGTCTGCGTGGCTTTTGATAACGTTAAGGGTTTTTTGAACATTGCATTAGCACTTGCTTTTTAGCATTTTTATGATTTTCTGTTGACAGCAACAATGTTTCATGTAGTACACTACATTGATGATCACTGACACTTAAAACCTCGCTATTTTTTTTTAGCTCACTGCGACATTGTTTTGAACGTTGTTTTGAACAACGCCAAATAACAGTTCCGTTTTTATTGGTTCGTTTCACAATATATGAATATCCTTTATAGAATGCATGAGGCTTACCATACCTAATCCCTGATACTTCCATATCAACTATAATAATAATATCGTATGGCCTCGGGTGCCGGGTGCAAGCTTTGCTATTTGACACCCAGAGGGTAGCTTGCATGTCGAATTTCGTTGTTCCTTGACTATGAAAGTCAAGGAGGTTAGATGGTAGATATCTAATCTCCTTGAACACTATAGCGCTTTCTAGTAGAGAAATGAGGAACTTTGTGCTGGCGGAAACTCCCGAGATTAATTTTGCCATTATGAACTCGGCCTACTGAATTCAAATGGGTTCTTTGACATGCCAACATCGTATGACATGCGTATCGTATTTTTTCCGCCTTTCAAAAATCACTTGCCACGGTCAGAGGCGAACCTGCAATCTTGGGGTTAGTAGACCGACACGCTATCCACTCACCCACCGTGGCAAAAAAAATAACGAGGTTTTAAGTGTCAGTGATCATCAACTGTCAAGCATAGACTAAGCTCTAGTAAAGACAACTTGGTAATAAGAACAATAGTTTAATGTGCGAGCATATATGGATGCAAATGTGGGAGCAAAAAGTGAGAGCAAAAAGTGTAAGCAAAAGTGGGAGCAAATATGAGAGCAAAAAAAGTAGGAGCAAGTATGGGAGCAAAAAGTGGGAGCGAATGAGAAAGCAAAAGTGGGAGCAAATATGAGGGCAAAAAAGTAGGAGCAAGTATGGGAGCAAAATGTGGAAGCAAATGTGAAAGCAAAAGTGGGAGCAAATATGAGAGAAAAAAGTAGGAGCAAGTATAGGAGCAAAAAGTGGGAGCAAATCTGAAAGCAAAAGTGGGAGCAAATATGAGAGCAAAAAAAAGTAGGAGCAAGTATGGGAGCAAAAAATGGTAGCAAAAAGTGAGAGAAAAATGTGAGAGCAAAAAGTGTAAGCAAAAGTGGTAGCAAATATGAGATCAAAAAAGTGGGAGCAAATATGGGAGAAAAAAGTGGGAGCAAAAGTGGGAGCAAAAAGTTGGAGCAAAATGTGGGAGCAATAAAAAGTGTAGTCAAAAGTGGGAGCAAACAAGTGGGAGCAAACAAGTGTGAGCAAATATGAGAGCAGAAAGTGGGAGCAAATGTGAAAGCAAAGGTGGGAGAAAAGTGAGAGCAAAAAGAGCGAGCAAAAGTGGGTGCACAAAGTGGGAACTAAATGTGTGAGTAAAACGTGGGGGCAAATGTGGTGTTTTACTAAAACAATCTCACCTAAACTAACCTAACCTAACCTAACCTAACTTTTCCTAACCTAACTTTATCCAAACTAACCTAACCTAACTTCACCTAACCTAACCTAACCCAACTTCACCTAACCTAACTTGACCTAACTTCACCTAACCTAACTTGACCTAACTTCACCTAACCTAACCTTCCAACTCTCAGATCAAGAATAAAATTCTGGGCATAGTCGAGACGGAACCCAAAACCTCAGGGATAACATCCAAGTATACTAGCCACTACACCGCAAGATGGGCAAATTATTATGCAACACAACACAAAAATAAAAGTTTTCTGAAGTGTAACTCATTGGCTGACAACCATAGTTGAGAATTCAAACCCAAGACCGCATGACTTTTGTTTTGAACATTATCAGAAATATTATTCCATTTAGATTCTGCTGCTGATTATAATTATAATAGTTGGCATTAATAAGGGAGTAAAAGTGAGAGAAAAAAAAAGTGTGAGCAAAAGTGAGAGCAAATGTGCAAGCAAACCGTGGAAGCAAATATGAGAGCAAAATGTTGTTGAGACTTTCAAATCAACTAATACACATGAATTAAATTTTAGTAAAAAGACTTGGATAATAATAATAATAACAGTTAAAATATTCAAGTGGATTCATTTTTTTTTAAGGTGGAATTTCCAAAGTACCGTCAACAATAATAATTAAATGAACAGTGGGAAATCAAACCCAGGACCTCAGGACTTTTGTTTTCAACATTATCAGAAATATTATTCCATTTACATTTTGCTGCTGCTCATAGTTATAAGAGTTGGCATTAATATGAGAGCAAAAGTGGGAGCAAAAGTGAAAGCAAAAAGTGGGAGCAAGCAAGGCTGGTTGTTGAGACTTTCATATCAACTAATACACATAAATACAATTTTAGTAAAGTGACTTGGCTAATAATAATAATAATAACAGTTTAAAAAAATTCAAGGGGATTGATATTTTTCAAGGTGTAATTTCCAAAGTACTGTCAAGAATAATAAATACATGAACAGATTCCAAGAACTCTAGAGTGCTTTTAAGGTTAATGAATGGCTAAGAGTGAGATAGAGCTAGCTAACCTAAGTTAGCCTCAGCTAACTTAACCTGACCTTGTCACATGACATGTTCTACAAGTTCAGACTTGCTTTGAGACTGGCTATGACGTCACAGATGAATGGCAGTGGGAGGCTGGACATGACTTTTTATTGCACAAAAACATTTTCCTTTTTGCCATACCTGAACCCCTGTAACTGTGCACAAATAATAAGGCTAATATCCACAATACTCACACAGCAACAACAACAACAACAACATGGGTTTGCCGCAGACACCAATGTCCATCCAAGTTAAAACAGCTCACAGTGACGATTTGTTCTGAAACTGTTATTCCAATGCTCCCAATTTTAGGTATTTAAATTGTTCTTCACTAACCTTGACATGAACATTGTCAGGAATAAGCCAGCCATCCCAGTTTCTCATCCAGGTGGCAGATCGGTTATGGAGTTACAAGCCAAGGAATCTATGGCATAAATGTCAAGAAATATGGCTCATGGTAAGTTACAACTATTGTATTACGTAACATATCAGCATGAATATGCAACGGCTGAAGAAACATATATCGGTAATAAAAAACACCCAAGTAGTCATTGCGACCAATAGGCCTCAATATGTAAACATCCCATCTGTTACCTGTCCATAGTTGGATCATACCAACATGTTATTCTCATTTCAATAGCTTGGGACATAGTGTTCATCAGCCCCAGTTAGTTACGTGTGGTGAGTGTAGTAGTAGTATTAGGGACAAGAAGGAATAGGTGCCGCAGTATTTAAAACAAGGCACGGTACTATCCCAGCATTTGTCCCAAGGGAGTGTCGAAGAACCACACTCAGAATAGCCTCTCTGTCCGTGCAAGAGGCGGCCCTAACGTGGTTTTCAGGTGGTGCGTGTGGCGCCCCCTGTAGAGACTAAACTGTACATAGACTGAAAATAGCATACATTATTTGTAACTCAGAGCTCCGTATAGCGGTAGTGTGGATGAGAAACAATAACAGTTTATTTCAACTGCTGACAACGCTCTCATACTTCAAATTTACAAATTAATTAACAAAGAGAAATATCTCAAACTTCCAGATTACCTCCTTCTTTGCTTTTGGACTTGCAATTTCTTAGGTGAGAACGTACTGCCAACGCTGCCATTTTCTCATTTTAGGTACGCTCAGCTTAAAAGCCCTTATTCCTACATATTTGAAACTTTGTAGTATTGATGTACAGAGCTTCTGCTATGCATTTTGGATTAAATGCATAGTTATTTTTATGGGATGTTTTCCAAACTTCAAAAACTACATTAAAAATTTGCTGAATTACATTTTTCTTGTCCCCATATATTAACATATCAAAAGAAAATAGCTGATTTTAAGAGGTCAGGTATCACTAACAAGAATTTTAGATTTTTATCTTATGAAGATTTTTAACTGAGCGTATCTAAAGAAAAATAGAACAAACTCTGAGAAAATTAACGGTAAAGATGAACTCATAAGAATCTTACTTGTGATCTAGGTTAGAACCCCCTCATTTCCAGTTATAGCCTCCTGAGTGGCTACCTTCATGCTGTGTCTACTACCCATGAAATCTAGTAGGAGAACTAGGCAAATTCATTATAGCTCATTGCATGTCACTCCCTGCCTTCCCCTTACCAATTGACCTGAAGCAATACACACATCGATGGTTCATCTCATGTCCACCGTTCACATATTTTGAGGAGGAAAACTCGGTTCCTTCCCCACAACTTTCATATGAAAGAACTACGATGCAAGCGAGGCCCTTACGAAATGCTGCCTTTTCAGACACTGCTACACAATCAATATTTTTACAAAATTTGCACTGCACAAACGATTTCACAGCAGCACACAAGAGCTGAACGTCTATAACCTGAAATGTTTTCACTAGTTGTACCAGTAAAGCCACTACCTGGATCATACTCCTTATATAGGGCCTACCTATACATTTTCAGAAGCTGCCATCTTTTATGACTCGATCTTACTGCTTAGGAGAACTAATTAGACCTTCCTAACAGTTGTTTGATGTTTTGGGAGTTGCGGGCAAATACTCACTGCTCGTAATAGCAACAGCGTCATCCTTCCCTGTCTGCAAGCATGTCTTCTTGTTTCTGAATTGATTCCCACGGCACTTACTTCTGCCGAACTTCTTTATCCTGGGCATGTTGAGCATAAACACTTGGAATAGGCGTAACCGTAACAATATCTCATACCATGCACCCTACCAATCAAACTTAAACAATCGTCAGCGGCATCACACGTTGTTGACAGTAGCACCAATCGCTTAGCAACGAATTGCCTTCAAAACGACGGTATGTTCATAAATACAACTACATCTCCTCGAAAGTTATCAAAGATTTAATTCTTGCGTGCAGAAGGGGTTGTGACACTTTTCGATGGCAGAGGCCATGAAATATAACAAGTAGTTCCGTAAAGAACTATACAGCCTATTTTCATATATCCTGCTCATGTTAATTTCTTCTAACAACATACAAAATTTCAGTTTAATTGCTGTAACAGATTCGTAGATATTGAGAACCGTCTAAATATTTCAGATTGTCGCCAGGTTGGATTTTTATTTTTGTACTATTACATTAAGATTATTGTGTACGAGTGGTATTCAAACTTCAATCGCATGATTAGAACACAAGAAGTAAAAACGAGATTTTAAAATTACGCACAGCAGCCATCTTGTGATTATGCAAACAATTGAAATAAATTAGATGCCAGTGGATCAACATTTGTATAAGCATTTAACGTGCAACGTTTCACAGCACTCGGATAGCTAATTCGCGAGAATCGTCCATTTAAATATTTATACTTCGCGTCGCCACCATGTTGGATTTGTGCTCACCAGGTTAATGAAAGTCCTATAGGTGAATATAAGTTCATAGTCTCTATGAACATAAAAAAATTCAGTTTGGTTGCTGTAAAAGATTCATAGATATTGAGAACCGTCTAAATATTTCGGAAGCTCGGCATTTAGGATTGTTATATGTATAGGCCATAGAATTATGTACCATTCAAGTACAATTATTGCCTAGGTTCATTATTCAAACTTTCACTTCCATCGCATGATTACGACACAAGAAATAAAAAACTTAATTTAAAAATTTCGCACAGCCACCATATTGAGGTTATGTAAACAATTGATTTAAATTAGATGGCAGTGCATTACAATCTGCAAAATTATTTACTGTACCACATTTCACTGCGATCAGAGATTTAAATCACGAGAAAAGTCTATTAAAATATTTCAAATTCGCTTGGTCGCCATGTTTTTTTTTTACTTTACAAGTTTATGAAGTATACATAGATAAACTTGCACCAGTACCCTTTATCACCGTACAAAATTGCAGGGTAATATCTGTAATAGTTTCGGAGATATAGAATGTCAGTGAAATATTTCGCACAGCCGCCATTTTGAGGTTATGTAAACAATTGAACTAAATTAGACTTCAGTGCATTACTATGTGTATAAGCACTTGCTGTACCTAGTTTCATTACGTTTGGATGGTTAAATCGTGAGAAAAGTCTATTTAAAAGTCTCAACTTCGCTTGGTCGCCATGTTCGTTTTCTACTTTACAAGTTTATGAAATATACATAGGTAAACTTGTATCAGTACCCTTTATCACCGTACTAAATTGCAGGGTGATATCTGTAATAGTTTCGGGGATATAGAATGTCAGTGAAATATTTCGCACAGCCGCCATTTTGAAGTTATGTAAACAATTGAACTAAATTAGACTCCAGTGCATTACAATTTGTATAAACATTTGCTGTACCAAGTTTCATTACGTGTGGATAGTTAAATCGCGAGAAAAGTCTATTTAAAAGTCTCAACTTCGCTTGACCGCCATGTTGGTTTTGTAGTCACCAGGTTTTTGAAAGTCTCATAGGTGAACTTCTAGTAGTTCCCTTTATCACCTTACACAATTTCAGGGCGATATCGGTAATAGTTTCGGAGATATTGAATGCTAGTGAAATATTTCGCACAGCCTCCATTTTGCATTGGTGAGACGTAACAAAATTTGAAGGGTACGGTCGAGGTCGCCGGCAATAGTGCTATGAACATACCGCGTTTCATTGAAATCGCACCAGCCGTTTAGATTTTATTAGGGGGGGACACACACACGAATCACACACACACACACACGCACACACACACGGACAAAAGGTGATCTCATAAGCCTATTTTTTCAAAATTGAAAATAGGCTAATTATGAGTACGGTACTTGGAGTGATTTTTCTGAAATAAAAACTATTGTCATGTCGTAATCGTGTCAAAGAACACCAGAATACTTTAAAACGAATTTCGCTAGTTTTGCGAAAAATTCTGAATAATCCAGTCCTGGGCATTATGATTTTCTATAGGCGAAATTGCTAGATTTGCCATTCTATCATGACACATGGTTGAATATAAGTTTTAATTTACTTTAGCGACAGTAACAAGTATGGTTAGCAAAATTCGAAGATCTGTCCACATATTTGGGAAAATATCTTGCCAACAATAATTTTGTTTAATAAGTTAAAGAAACACTTATTAGTTCTGCTGATTCAAGCTCTTTCAACAATGGATTCAACCATAAATGTGCCTCAACCAACTCACAACCAGATATGTTACACTTCATCCCATCGATAAAACTTGATTCTAAATCTGCACAGGTGGTTTCTAAATTGGAATTGTTTGATATTATACAGCGAGGGCGCTCCTTATAGAATGGAGACTCGCAGGGGCCGTGTGGCGGCAGGGGTACTGTGTATTGCAGCGTGTCGAGCAAGGCATAGGC
The DNA here is from genome assembly GCA_946902985.2 of Meconema thalassinum. Taxonomy (NCBI): domain Eukaryota; kingdom Metazoa; phylum Arthropoda; class Insecta; order Orthoptera; family Tettigoniidae; genus Meconema; species Meconema thalassinum. Next base: position 42,774,220 of record OX336401.1, on the reverse strand, counting down.
GCTAGCAGCAGCGTAGTGCCCAACTAGTTTAACACATTTACACTTTTCAACTTACTTAATAATCGTAATAGGAAAAGATCTGAGGATATCCTTAAAGAACTAAAAGTAAAACCAATAATCAATACAGTGAAGAATTACAGATCAACTTGTAAGGACCATGTACTACGTATGGAGACCATCCGGATCACCAGACGAGTCCTCAAATACCAACCTAGAGGCAGAAGAGACGTAGGTCGACCTACGAAGAGAAGAAACGAGACCGTAAGAGGCCACCTGTCCTAACACTTGATAGGAGGAAGAGGAAGACATGAATTTCAGAGTAGTTGCTGGAAATGCTGTACTTCAATTTCTAAACACACGTTGCACCGACGTAGGAAGTTTTGGTTCACTCGCGGTAATTCATCTTGACTGATATTTCGTAACAATGCAATTACTTCGTTCTCGAGACCTTCCAGAGTACGCGGATTGTTTCTGTATACAATTTGTTTGAGGTTCCCCAAGAAGTAAGAATCGCCCGGCGCTGATATGTCTTAGATGGAGGGTCATTACTTTATACTAGGTAGAATACCTTGGAAGACTGGAGTCACATATGGCTGTATCTCAAGTTCTTATCCAGAGATCACAATGAAAAGGTATGGAACATTTGCAGTTGCTTTTGATGGATACAGTGCTAACACCTCATCCATAAAAGAGTGCACACATAGGAGACGAGGTATGAACTAAACACTACCACCTATTGTGAACTTCTCTCCCGGAAACCCCTTTTAATGGCTAAAAGGAACAATTTTTGCAGAATGCTGTGAACAAGACCCATATAATACATCTCATTGGTGATCATCTCAGTAGCAAAGGATGTTATATTATTCATGCTGATGGCGATGCCGATATTGACATTGTGCGGGAAGCTGTTGCATCTTCTAAATGTATGAATACCGTTGTGTTAGGAGAAGATACTAACTTGCTCAATCTGCTGTTGTATCATTCTTTGGACAATGGTTTCTCCTTACATTTTAGAAGATATCCAGGTCATTTTTTTACATATTTCAGACATTACATCATACGTCTTTATTGCTCAATTATTGTGTTGTATCCCTTTTGTCATTTTGGAAAATAAAAATGAAAGTTGAAATATCACTCAAGATTTGTCGGCATTCCTCAGAAACATGTGTCACATTCACTTTTCGCAATAATTAAGGGAACCGGGTAGTGAGGGATGTCCAAAAATAGCATTATTTGCTTTTAGGTTGAAAAACGTCTCCATTCTTTCCCGATTATACAAATATATAATACATTGGTATAGAAACCATATTTGAGGTCATTATTGATATTTTAATGTAACCGTGGATACGTCAATTACATATAGTGAAGAAATGTTTACATGGCAAAACCCAGAACCCAAAGGAAAGCTAAAATACTTGTATCTGGGAGCATGTGCCTAAAAACGTGTTTTTGGGGCTGCATGCATGGAATATTGGGGGTACTAGATGCAGTTATTAGTTTTAATGATGGGGCAATTGCAAGAAATTTCTACCGCATACTTTGCAAGTATCAGTACATATCCTGTAGCAGAATGGCTTTGTAACTATTAGTAGTTATTGACATTAAGAAGTAAAACCAAAAAATTCTATTACAAAATGCTCAAAAAGTTTTCTCCACTAGATTTCTTCTTAAAAATCAACCATCAAATCCATCAATATAAATCTGCTATATGCTGTTAACCATAAATATGTAAGTACATGCTCCATTACAGGTGGTTCTAAATTTTTCTAGATCACAAGAAATAGGTACACAAACACAGTACCCCTTATTTTGATGTATCTTACCGCTACTGCTCATCGCTTCAATCAATCATCGGGCAATTCAAGAGATATTTACTCTCAAGTCATTGCAACAATTTTTCAAAATCTTATAAATATAGCTCAGGTAGTTTTGATGATATTCATGATTTATTGGGAACTAACTTTTACACTACCCGGTACATTTAAAGTAAATTTTAACTAAATTCCCGTGGATGGATTTTGGATATAGGCCATTTTGTAGCACTACGAGGAATTTGCTTTTGTTACAGTTTTTTCAAGGTGGGCTCTTTTTTTTCATAGTTTGACCTGACTGTTACGAAGAGAGCAATTAACGCACTTTTTACGCTTTCAACATCATGTCAATGCAAGCAAGCTTCCCCTCCTATGATGACAATAAAATCAAAGGCAAGACATAGGCTGGAAATCCTTTATATTTATTTGCGTGTTTCATCGTAAACTGTAAGGCCCGATATCACATGACTGTGCTCTAAGTATCAATCACAAGTTTCACATCAATGATAAATCAAACATATCTCTATTGTCGTATTTTTACTCAGTGATCGTATTAAAGTTTACTTTTTAAGTTATGATGTTTTGCGATGCTAATTATATCCACTCACAATGATTAACATATTAATTACAATTTTCTTTAAATTCAATACAGGATGCCCCAATTTTTTGACGCTATTCTCAAGGGTTATTCTAAAGGTTGGGAATTACTGGTGTTGATCTTACTAAAGGCTTTGACATCCTCCAAGACTCTTAGTCGATGGATCAGTGCTTTGTGTCGTGCTTTTGGTATGGGCCCTCCCAGTCTTCTGGGTTCAGATTCCCCTTTAAAATTCTCACAGCTCTTAATAATTTCTCTGATGTGAAGTTTCTTTTCTGCGATACCAATCTGCATCAATTCTTGGAACTATCTTCATTTGGTTATTCTTCTTCTTTCTTCGTCATGCCCGACTAAGGAGTGCGATTGAATAGCAGATGGCATTGCCTTCTCCTCTCCCAAAATCTCTTCATCTTCTCGCTGTGGCTTTTTTCGCGATCTTCTGGCCAGGTTTTGTTGGTGATTGTGCTTCGATGGTCTGCAAAGTGGTGATCATTGACTAATTCTCTGAACTTAGCTCTGTCTAGTACAATGACATCAGAGTTGCCTATTTCTGAAGATCTATTCCAACTTGAAGCAGCCAGATGTTTGTAACTTTCATTGACACTTCATTTGGCTATTATTATTATCATCAATGATATTTTGTAAGTAAATCAACCTCAGACTAAAGTGAAAAGACTGCCAAATTTACGTATACACAAAAAAGTAAAGCTATTCCAGAATGAATTCTACTGCAGACCCTTCCGAAAAAACGATCCTTCTTTTATCTGGCGTATAATTTTCTTGCCTTCTGTATGAACGTGTTGGTGAACCTAATCAGTGGAACAAGCAACCCTGATATGCCATTGTTTTTTCCTTTCCACCATCCGGCCTCAGCCACAACTTCCTTATGTCTGAATCATATCCCTCTCGGTAAACAAGAGTGAGTCTCTTTATTCGTATCTGTGGACTTAAGTACTAGAATTGTTATACTTGTAAGTTTATGAACCTTGTTTAATAACCTGTGTTATTGTGATGTCTGTACCAGTGTGTGCATTTGAAATGCAGCTGAGGGTTGGGAAGGAGGCGGCCGTAGCCTTGAGTTAGGAACCATCCCTGCATTCGCCTGGACTAGAAGTGGGGAACCATGAAAATCCACTACCAGAATGCCGGAGGAGGGATTTGATGCCACCTCTTCTCCTGAGTGTAGGCTACCCCACACAATGTTTATATATTTCCTTGCCAGAGTCGGGAATCAGACACAGTACCGCGGGGCGACAGCCAAGATTGCCATTCGCTGCGCCCTGAAGTGCTCTCTACTAAGTTCTGTTGATGTTGTTAAATCGCTTGATACCCTTCAGCCACGTGTACTAAGGCGTGCGTCCGAAAACCTGTGCTTCTGTGGTGACTGTAGTAGCGTATGAGTAGCTGGGCCCCGAGATATGTAAATCATACTAATATATAACAAGTAGTTCCGTGAAGAACTATACAGCCTATTTTCAAATATCTTACTCATGTTAATTACCACTATCAACGTACAAAATTTCAGTTTGATTTCTGTAATAGATTCGTAGATATTGAGGACCGATTAAATATTTCGGATGGTCGCCATGTTGGATTTTATATATGTAGGTCCTAGAGTTATGTACTGTTACATGAAGATTATTGTGTACGTGTAGCATTCAAACTTCAATCCCATGATTAGGACACAAGAAGTAACAAGAAGATTTTAAAATTTCGCACAGCAGCCATCTTGTGGTTATGGAAACTATTGAAATAAATTAGGTGCCAGTGGATAAACATTCGTATAAGGATTTACTCTACCAAGTTTCACTGCACCCGGATGGTTAAATTGCGAGAAACGTCCATGTGAATATTTATAATTCGCGTCGCCGCCATGTTGGATTTGTGATCACCAGGTTATTTAAAGTCCTATAGGTGAACATAAGTTCATAGCCCCTATGTACATAAAAATTCAGTTTGATTGCTATAATATATTCGTAGATATTCAGAGCCGTCTAAATATTTCGGATGGTCGCCATGTTGGATTGCTAAATGTATAGGCCATACGATCATGTACCATTAAAGGAAAATTATTGCGTAGGTTCATTATTCAAACTTTCACTTCGATCGCATGATTACGATACAAGAAATAAAAAAATAATTTTAAAATTCGCACAGCCGCCATCTTGACGTTATGTAAACAATTGAACTAAATTGGATACCAGTACATTACAAAATGAATTAATTCACACAATTAGCTGGTTCACGGTCGATATCATGCGTCATGGCGAGGTTCCATAGTTATCCTCCCATACGCTTGTTGATTCGAATCCGGACCGCTTTATTAGCATAATCCTGAGCTAGGGATCCCCCTATATACGCTCGGATGCATTATATTTCTCCGTACGCCCTAGGCTATACGAGATTTCATACGTCGATTGAGCAGACCTGACTTTCCTGACTCATGAGAGGGTGAACTCTTCCTTAATTAATAAGGCAATCTCTACTAATTAATCTTATAAGCGTTTTCATCAAGCTGCAATTCAATTCTCTTTTAAACATTTCCATTTCCGACCTCCTTTACATATTTCCGTACATTATTATAATGATTCTTGGCGACATAAAAACGATGTTTGTAATCTCCTTTGAGCGGTCCATTTACTTTCAATAACACTGCTTAAATTATACAGTTATTCAAATTAACATATGTTTGCATACCATTTCCCTGATGTTTATTTATTATTATTATTACTGACATAATTTTCCCTATCTCAACACAACGTAACGGTAGTTATAACATCAACAACTGAACGTCCGTGTTCATGACAATTCTTAATCCTTTTAAATCAAATGCCATTTCTACGTTACTTTTAACGGATTTACACACAACTCGATGTAAAACGAACATTTTAACTTGACTATATTCAACACAAAATTAATGTAGGAAGGTTCTACCTTCTAAATTCAACTTTCATTGGCATATTTTACAACGTTAGCTATTACTGACATATAGTGGATTACATTTTTACAATAGAATCATGGTTCTTAGGTACTCACGGTCATCCTGGCGGATTCGCCCACATATAATCCAGTATGCCCGTCATATTTGCATTTTAACAAGGCATACGTTCACTGTGAACACTCATATTACGTGATTTTTCCACTGAGAAATACACTACACTTTATTTTACCATATTGAAGCTACTGCTTCGATTTTTCACATACCATATTATATTAATCATTACACGGTGGGTGAGTGGATAGCGTGTCGGTCTACTAACCCCAAGATTTCAGGTTCGTTCCTGGCCGTGGTAAGTGATTTTTGAAAGGCGGCAAAAATACGACACGCATGTCATACGATTTTGGCATGTCAAAGACCCCATTTGAATTCAGTAGGCCGTGCTCATAATGGCAAAATTAATCTCTGGAGTTTCCGCCAAAACAAAGTTCCTCATTTCTCTACTAGAAAGCGCTATGGTGTTCAAGGAGCTTAGATATCTAACCTCCTTGACTTTCATAGTGGTTCAAGGAACAACGAAATTCGACATGCCTCTGGGTGTCAAATTTCAAAGCTTGCACCCGGCATCCGGGGGCACACGATATTATTATTATCATTATAATCATTACACTTGTAGAATACACATATTAAAACATAAAATCACTTAAAAACACACGTTTTATATATATATACATTTTTGCGCTTGGCGATACTTCTTGCAGAATCTCAGAAGTACAGGCCATGTAGAGTTTCCCTCCAAGAATAATCCTGTATCCCGTTTGAAAGTCTCGTGACACCTGTCTGAAGTTCCCTAGTGTATCCCTGTGTGGTTGAAAATCCCTTGTGATTCCCAATGTTCGCCGACTCCTATCACATGGTATGTTACTGATAATAGCATAGATATACTTTAATTTCGTTAACAAAGTGGTATTTATGTGAAATTGCTTCACCCGTATCAACAAAATAATTACGTATGCGCACTTCTGAACACTGCAAATATGTCTAATAAATATGTTCTGTACTGCGCTAATCCATGGTACCTTATATCTGTAGAATTACAACTTTAATGTTCTCCTACAGCAGTTACAGTTTGCCTGTCCGGTACGCTTCTAACACACTTGTACAGTCACGTATAACAATACATTGTCTCTGCCTTTATAACAATTTCTATACTTTTTACTGAAATAACTTCGTGTATTTATAACAATACATTGTCCCTTCATTACTAGGTTATACTGACCTATTGTCAACTGTTCTTAACTCGCACATTACACTGCAGGGCTAATATATATTTAATAACTTTACTGAAGTTAAAGTTTTCGCGCGTTTATAGCGTTCTTTCTTGAACTCGGGCGACCTACGCTCCGCGTTATTGTCTAGTACAAACTGTTTTCGACTGCTACCCCTGGTGGGCTACTCGAAAAGTAGGTCCGTATATTCCTCGGAGCTTCCTCTCCTTTCTACATGCCTTTACTGGCTTGAAATGATGTTTTTCTGGTCCATCTTGCATCGCTGATTCGCTATATGCCTGCGTGCTTGAGAATTGATCGGTCAATTAATTAGAATTAATTACCTTCTTCAGCGCGTGGTAACGCCGCGTTGGTGGTTATTCCCCTCTGGCCTGGTCCTATCTATGCGCTGAACTCATTTAGGTTGTGTCCATCCGCATTTCATTATATCTGCTTCAATTTTGACGTTTGATGGCTTGATAATTAGCCTCCTTGCATTTAATTCACATTGGTGCAACTCTCATGTCTCTGACATGCTCCAATCGCGAGTAATCATTAAATTATCCTTGCCGGTCCTCACTCCTCTACTCTCTGCCGTTGTCTTAAGGGGATTTCCTGGACCACAATCACGTCTCCGCACCCTCTCCAGACGGTGTAAAGAGTCCCAAGTGACTGACGTGTCGCCACGAAAACACGCCTAGTTTCAAACCTCATTTGTCGAATGTCAAGAGCTCCAAATCCTTGTGCTGGCTTCAGAACTGCATGCATTTTACAGCCCAATATTGTCGTATTCTTTCCATATTCTCTGCATTATATTACTAAATGATGTCATATTTCAATCCATATCACCTTAGTGATTTATTGTGACCTGTCTCTAGGGGTTTTTCTTGCTTAAACCCCCTCAAAGACCCTGGTTTCGTTTCTCGCTGGCATCTCCAGTCTGTTCTCAATTTCCCAGTGTCCCAGGTTCAACACCAGTCTGCCTAATGCCCTAGGGTACAGTACCCAGATTATAAGCGCCACATGATGTTCACAAGTGCCATGGGGACTGACTACCTCATGCATTATATGAGGGCAAATCTCTGCACTAGGTCCCGAATTAATTTAATGAGTCAAAATACAAATTCTTAAGTCGAGCAAAGTGGGCGTTGTGAGCAGTAGCGGCTCGTGAATTTTACCGAGGGGAGACTCAACCATATGAAATACGCATATTTTAATAGCCTATAATTCTATTTACCTCACAAAAAGTCTCATGTGTAGTGGAACTCCATTCTTCTGCACTTGTCAGTATCACTAATGAACTTCTGTATCACTTTATTGTTAAAGTTAGGAATTTATTTCACCATTTGTTTCTCAATTGACAGCATCCCTAAAGCTGTTAATCTGTCCTCCCCCATAGAATTACGTAGATATGATTTTATCAACTTCAGGGTCGCAAAACATCTTTCAGTTTCACATGTTGTCATTGGCATTGTCACTAATATTGTAACGCCTTTGTTATTTCCCTAAAAACAGTAGTATCTAGTCCGGATATATTGCTATTTGGAGAAATCTCTGGCCGTGAGTAGAAAACACCCAATTCGTGTACAAAATCATCTCTCTCAATTACAGGAAAAGCATCACAAAAACGGTTTGCATCTTCAACAGGCAGCCGTTTCCTGTAGTCTTCATAGTTTTCAAGCAGGAACAATTTGGCTCTTGAAAGATGATTTCTGAACTCAAATCTATCTTTCACCTCAGCGAGCATGTAATCACATATTTCTCTTGCGGCGGCATTTAAATCTTGTGCGGAGCATCCACATCGCTTTTTTGGTAATGGCTCTTGTGTTGTCTGGATTGAACTCGGCAAACTGTGTCTCATATTCTGCAATGAAGACTCAAAACAATGCAGTGCATGTTGTATTTTTGCAACGTCTGTTTCGACCTTTTGCAACTGAGCATATAAAATGTCCACATGAGGCATCACTTTATTGAAGAAATTCAACCAGAATAAGAAGGTATCATCATTCAGTCACTTAATAAATCCAGCAGCTTGGGACACTCTTTCAGCGGTATGAGGTTTTGACGCCTAAGATTGAATGTTTTCAAAGCACTGCAGAATTGAGTCTTTGTTCTCAAAAATTGTCCTTACCAACCTCGAACGAAAACTCCACCTGGTATCGCACACTCTTGGTATTCTTACGCTGCATACGTCATCGAGTGTGGCTGTTCATTCTGGAGAATTCGAGAAGAAAACTGACATGCCTTTGAGATTAACAAAAAAACTTTTACACTGGAAACACTCGATGACGCCTTTTCCAGGAGCCTGTTCAACTGATGTGCATAGCAGTAAATATAATGCGCACTATTATAGAATTTTTTTACTATGACATTGACACCACATAAATTATTATTATTATTATTACCACATAAATGTCCTCGAAATACTGCAGCGCCATCATATGTTTGAGCAATCAATTTTTCGGGATGGTCTTCTAATAAAAGTTGCAATTCTTGTAAAATGCATTTTGATAAACCTACTGCAGTATGGTTTTCTGCATTGAAAAATCCCCAGAAACGCTCGTGTACCGTTCCGTTCAATTCGTATCGAAACACAATCACTGTCTGGGTCCGAGTTGATACATCTGTAGTACCATCAACCATACAGGCTAAGAATGATGACTGCCTGATTTAGTTTGTTATGAAATCTCTACAAACTTGAAACATACATTCCAGGAGCACGTTTTGAATTGTTTTTGAAGTACCCTTAAAAACTTTTGCATATTCAAAATGTGTACGTAACAGTGGATCAAGATTCTTGCTGTATTCTATTAACTCCAAAAATACACCTTTATTATGCGAGGAAGCCGATTCGTCGTGGCCACGAAGAGGCAGATTACACGCACCACACAACTTCAGAATATCAATTATTTTTGACAGAACCTCCCTATTTTTTGTAACCAATTCATTATGAGCAAGAACAGCCTCCATATGCGCACTACTTAAACTTTCGGCAATGTTACATCTGCCGAGAAGTTGGAAACTGACAGTATTATTCTGATGTCTAGTTGATTTCTCATGTTTCTTTATTTTCACATGTAGGTGCTTCAAATCATTTACTCCTTCATTTGTCCAATTGTCATTACTTCCATACAGAAAACACACAAAGCATAAGAAAGTGTTGCTGTCCTCACACCCACACAACCAAAAACATTTATCATATACGGACGCATAAAATTTACGTGTAAACGCGCCACGGGCCCTACACGCAGCTTGAACTTGCGTTATATTCAATACTGGCACTGGACGACCACTGTTCTTTAAGTCAACTTTTTCAGGTAAGCTCAATGAGCTAAACACAGTTTCATTAAGTTCCCGCACTTTCATGTTGGTACTAATACAATCCATGCACTCACTCCCTGCCTGTAGTTAGCTCGGCTTGAGACTCAAGCACAATGAGTCCACTTCCTGCCTGACGTAGCGGGGAGAGGGGATACATAGAGGAATTCGTTGTCATAGCAACGTAAATTACCAAGCGGGCGATTACTACTGAGTCCAAAAGAGTCCAGGAGCCATTTTCCGGCGAGAAGAGGAACTTGGTTGCGATGGCAAATCATTGAGTGCTCCCTAGCGGCAAGAAGAAAGAACATTGCGATTGCAGGAGGCAGCGGAGGGGCGGCGTCCTTGAGTCCAATAGCACGGGCCGCCTCTGGTTGTGAGCGTTGTAGAAAAGACATAGATTCTTTTCAATACGGAGCTCATTTGAGAATTATTGTCCATAAAATGTATGCATAGCAATCGTTGCACCCGCAGTGCATTTGACAATGATCATATTAATCAATCATATACGCCACATAAGCAACATTCTTCAAGAACCAATTCACGAAACACAGCACAATTATTGATTAAGGCTATTAAATTAAAAACAAAAAGTTCCGTGACGAAGTAAAGAGCCTAATTTTCCTAAAATTCAAGATTCATGTCAATCATTAATCTATACGGACCTATCTAGAATAATGACTAAATTAATTTGGTAATATCGAAATTTCTAATTTGTACGAAATATACTTGGCACAGCCTAATATAGCACTACAGTTGGCAGCCCTGGTGACAGAATATATTCTTAGTTCCATCTCTTAAGGTACAGAATACACAATTTGGTTGAAGTCCAATGGATAGCATGGACGTTAAATGCAGTTAGACAATGGATCTATCAGCGCACGTAAAATCATGTTGGCAACAATGTCATGCATGAGTTGGTCAGAAATGATCTGAAATATTATGATCAATTGTTGTGCCAATTTTGGATGAAATCCATCCGTTAGTATAGAAGTTACTTGTATTTTTAAATTGTACTTATCAGCAGGCTTAGAATCATGCTGGCAGCACTGACGTATATTAGTTTCACCAAATTATTCAAGAATGTCAGGTATTATACGTTTGCAAACTTTACAGATGTTGGCTTGCATACTTTCTGATATATTGATATTAGGGTAAAAGAATAGAGACAGCATTTATTAAGAGTTGGCAGCCCTGGTTGCTCTTAAGAATACGCCTAGTAATATCTGGTACAGCACACATAGCACATACGAAATTTGGTAGAAATCCAATTGATAGTAAAAAGGTTACATGGATTTAAATGTTGGTCCTATCAGGAGAATTTCAATTAAGTTGGTAGCATTGACGTGCAATAGTTTATCCAAATTAATCTAGATTGTCAGCTACTATACGTGAGCTTGTTATAAAGCTGTCGGCTTGCATACTTTCTGATATAACGGTATTTGGATAAAAAATAGAGAATTCATTTATTAATAGTTGGCAGCCATGGTGGCTCTTAAGAATACGTTCAGTCATATCTGTATAGGTACACATAGTACAAGGGGGCGTGGTGGCTCAGCGGTCTAGCTGTATGCCTCTCACCAAGGCGGTCCGGGTTCGATTCCCGGTCAATGCATGTGAGATTTTCGAAGTGAAGTGCCATGTCCTGTGGTTCGGATTCCACGTAAAAAGGAGGTCCCGTGGCTCATAATCACAAGATTCACGGTCACGTAAAACTACAATCTTCCTTTTTTTTACACATAGTACATACGAAATTTGGTTGAAATCCAATTGATAGTATAGAAATTATATGCATTTAAATATTGAACCTATCATCAGCTTAGAATAATTTTGGCAACACTGTCATGTATGGCCTGCTGGAAATTAAACTGATATTTTATTATCTATATGTTTGCCAATTTTGGAATAGCTCCCATGCATACCTTCCGGGATATCCACCATGGAGCTGAAATTTCAATTGCGGTTTTTCAGCAGTTGGTAGCACTGACATCATTTTCAAATATGACCTTGAGATATTCAGGTATAGATCTTTATTCATACCAAATTTGGTTTCAATTGCTGTAGCCGTTTAGGAAGGAGTGATTTGTACACACACACACAGACAGATATTTGCCCGGATTGATCTCATAAGTCAACTTTTTCCTCATTTTGGAAAAGTAGGCTGAAAAAAATAGAGTGTGATAATTAAGTGCCTCAGAGGAGACCGCATTGTAGACTATATAATATATATTAGCACTAGCTGTTATGCCCGGCGTTGCTCGGGATCACAATTGGATATTAAAGAGATCGTACTTTTGCTCGCATTGCCGAATTGTGTGCAACCCGAAGGAAGGTCGTTATTATAATGAGCAATATTAATGTCACTTATTGTCCTTGAGCGTGCTTTTTATATGATCAGATCACAAATTGTGTTGAAGTTGTTAAATAGGAGGGTTCAACGGCTCTATACTGCTCGTAGCTTATAGATTAAGCATGAAATTTCGCTAATATAACTGAATATTTAAGGAGCCTACTTTAATCATTGTATGCATTATAAACCTAACTAATACATTTTAGGGGCCAATGATTTTCTTTTTCCTAATTGTATTACGCTTGCGGGTTTTGTCGAACAGCAAAATTTCAAGAGGATAGTGGTAGTCCGAGGATAAACTCTTAGAATCCCAGCTTCATAATAATATATGCATTTGATTAGGGAAAAAAGAATACCAAAAAATAAAAAACATACCAAATATCGTCTAAGAATCTATATGTCCATCCTTAAATAAGAACAACTCATACATAACGCACATTTACAATGCTGGATTAACGTGAAATCGCTTTTTTAATTTTCTTTGTTCTTTTAGTTCTTTATGTGGTTGGCAAATAACATTTGACTAACAATTTTGATTTTTATTGACAATAATATTCACAATATTATTGTTATCATTATTACACTACTAAGAAGGGGCCGTGTTTGTGATGTAGTCACGCTGCTTGCTACTCACCAAGTCAGACGGAGTTTAATTCCCAGCCAAGGCATGTAAGATTTTCGGACTGAAATATCATGTACAATGGTGGAGAATCCACGTAAGAAATGAGGCCCCGTGCCTCATTTTCGCGTGAATAAAGGTCATGTCAACTGCAAGCTTCTTTTCATTTTCACTACTATATTGTGTACACTACAAGCATCTTCACTCCCCTAATTATCAATCAGAGGCAGGAAAGTGCGTCTATATATTGGAAATAAACATCAGCTTCTATGTAGTGAACTTGAAAATCCACAGTCTGTTTCCAGTCGACCGACTGGGTCAGGGAATGGAATAAATGAAGCCCCCTTCTAGCGGCGAGGATATGAACTGTGCCGGATGCCGAAGGCTGTCGCACTCACCTGGGGCAATGATTAAATTAATGACAGATGAAATGAAATAACAGTTGAGCATGTTGCTGGAATGAAATTGTGACAGGAAAAACCAAAGTACCCGGAGAGAATCCTGCCTGCCTCCGCTTTGTCCAGCACAAATCTCACATGGAGTGACCGGTATTTGAACCATAGACCCAGCGGTGAGAGGCCGGCGTGTTGCCACCTAAGCCATGGAGGCTTCTATGTAGTAAAATTTAAATAACCTTTCTTAAATATTGAACACCCATCGTTTAACTTCCTCATACTACTGTACATTTAAAAATGAACAATAGTATGATAAACATACATCAAACGTGGTAGCAATTGTCATATCCGAAGTAAGTAATATTGTGCAAACTACGTCCATGCCATGATTAAGAGTAAATTATCAAAACAAACTGTAATCATTTCAAGTAATAATAACAAAACAAATTTAAACACATCAATATTTCTAAGTTTATGCCGTATCTTGTGAGGGGTTTCGCCTAGCAACACTGAGATTGGTAATCAGCGAGCTCTTGTTGTCAATTTGAGGACCCACAAAGGAATAGCGAATGGCGCGCTACCTAAATTCTTATCTAGTGCACCTGCGGTACTTAACTGCGAGAGGTAAACGCTCAACAGCCTTTCACCTCCATATAAAGGCTTCCAAAAAGGTTATATATTGGCAATGTTTGCCAAGCAATTAAAATTCAGGTACATTTATAGATTTACGCTGTGTCTTTTGCGGGGTTTACTTGGCAGTGAAAGATGAATTACCAATTTTATTCAAATATGTTAGCGCAAATGACCACTGAGACTTAAAAGGCTAACTTAATAAACTAATGCGAGAGTGGTATAATACGTCACAGTAGTCTGTGAATTTAGGTTGCACAAAAATAGTAGAAAACTACAATAAGCAGTTAAATATGTGCAAACAGAAGAATTCAACTAACGAAAAAATATTCTATAAACACTAAGAAAGCATACCGTACAAAATAAAAACAATCATATCTTGGTAAACCGACGTATAGATCCAAATACTCACATACAATAAGCAACGAATAGACTATAAAATTAGTCTCAAAATCACACCTCGTATCGGTGTAACGTTTACTGAGACCATGTAGGCCGTGATACGTTTATCTATGGAATGATTAGTGTTCCTTGGAGGTGGCGTTGGTGCGCTTGAGTGGAGGAAACATGAACTAGTGAAACGAGAGTGTCAACTCGGAGGATAGCAGAGATGAGTTTAGACAATGGGAGTTGGACATGGATTTTAAAAAATGTGTGATTGGAGGTTATTGGAGATTATGAAAGAAAAGTAATTGTATGAAAAAAAGACGTGAAGGAGAATATACTGGATTAATCTGTCTTATTTAATACTTCGTATTAGTTATAATATTACGGCTTCATCTATAGCTCTTCCACGGGAGTAAAATTTAATAAAGGATAAAAAGACTAATGATATAAGTTGGAAATTATATCATTGTGACTACATTACAGGAACAATTTAAATATAGTTCCCTTAAGACCACTAAATAGTAAGTAGCATTCCGATGATTTATTGTTATGTTGCAGTATAATATTAAGCTTCCTTAGTAGTGGTTTTGTACGGGTTCTAAATCCACCGCCACCGCCACCGCTGGAATACTAAAATGGCAATATCTCGCGAACCAATCAGGCTAGAGACTTGTACGAGGTGTCAAATTACTCAGGCGAACACCCCCTTTCCAATGGACAACATATTTCAACCCTAAAATAAAACCTACCCCTACTAGGGGGTGAAATTGTAGTTCTAAATCCACCGCCACCGCCACCGCTGGAATACTAAAATGGCAATATCTCGCGAACCAATCAGGCTAGAGACTTGTACGAGGTGTCAAATTACTCAGGCGAACACTCCCTTTCCATTGGACAACATATCTCCACCCTAAAATAAAACCTACCCTACTAGGGGGTGAAATTGAATTTTTAGAGAATCTCTTTTTTCCAATTGCAACATGTGAGAGTTTGAATGTCGATATGGATGTAACGATGTTCTGCAAACCAATAATCAAAGAGGGACATGTTAGGCCTTAAGGTGAGAGCCCCTGTTATTGTTGACGAGCCCCCTGCTGTCGGGCCCCTGTGGATGGGTTATTGTTGACAGGTCCTTGTGGACGAGTCCTTGTGGACAAGTCCTTGTGGACAGGTCCTTGTGGACGAGTCCTTGTGGACAAGTCTGTGTGGACAGGTACTTGTTGACGAGTCCTTGTGGACGAGTCCTTGTCCCTTTGGACTGATCCCTTTGGACGGGTCCCTTTGGCCTGGTTCCTACGGACTAACCCATGAATTTATTTAAATTATGTCAAAGGGCCTAACTACATTTGTGTGTGTGTTGAATTGACGTTGTTCACCACTACTATAATGGAATAACGATATGAAAGGAAAGTGACGAAATACATGTGAACACGTGTGAAATGACCTTATTACCGTCCTCCTTGTGAAACAAGTCACATTCTGTTTTGCTTCATACGTGAGAAAATGTGAGTTGGAACCCGTGGTCGGATTTTGACGAATGAGGTGTCATTGAACTCGGGCTGATACCCCCTTTCCAATGAACGACATATTTTCACCCCAAAATAAAACCTACCCCTACTAGGGGGTGAAATTGTAATTTTTTGTTAGAGAATCTCTCTTTCCAATTGCAACATGTGAGAGTTTGAATGCCGATATGGAATAAAACGTTTTTCCACACAAGAGACATGTGTTTGGTGGATAGCCACTATGAATTAACATGCTTGTTTTTGTTTTTTGTTTTTTACGCATGCCCACTCATAGCTTTTGTAAGAGGGCAGGCTTTTTAAAAGATGGCGGCTGTAGTGTAACCTAACCTAACCCAAGCCACGAGTGGTGATCAAAAAGTATTTTAAGTGACGCTTGTCGATTGGCAAACCAATAATCAAAGAGGGATATGTCAGGCCTTGAGGTGATAGCCCCTTTTGATTGATCTCTGTTGATTTGTCCCTTTGGACTGGTCTCTGTTGACTAGCCCCTTTTGGACGGGCCCTTTTTGACAGGGGTCATTTTTGATGGATCCTTTTTGACAGGTGCTTTACGACGGGTCCCTGTTGACGAGTCGTTGCTGACGGGTCCTTGTTGATGAGTCCCTGTGGACGGGTCATTGTTGACGGATCCCTATTGACAGGTCATTGTTGACAGGTGATTGATGACAGGTCATTGTTGACGGGTCATTGTTGATGGGTCCTTGCTGACAAGTCCCTGTTGATGGGTCCCTGTGGAAGGGTCTCTTTAGACCGGCCCCTTTGGACTGGTCCCTATGGACCGGCCCATGTAATTTATCCAAATTATGTCAAAGGGCCTAACTACATTTGTGTGTAAAGCAGTGTGTTGAACTGACGTTGTTCACCAGTCCTTACTACTACAATTGGATAACGATATGAAAGGAATTGATTAACTAGACATGAGTTAACTACCAACGAAACACTTTGGCGACTCTGCTTGTTATTGACTAATGAGTAGGGTTTTAGAAAAACTGTTTCCTATTTTGGGTTATATACAAAAAATGCTTAGACCTTTTGAGTGACTATGTTTGCTAAACAAGACATTATACCAGACACGATTAGGATTCTTATGTAGCTCAGACAAGGAAAGAATTTCTACAGAATCTGTTGACATTGAATATAGATTTAGGTATTAGGAAGTCATTTTGAAGGCCTTTGTCTGGAGCGTGGCACTCTATGAAAGTAAAACTTAGACAATTGGTGTAGCAGAAAAGTGGAGAATTGAAGTGTTTGAAATGTGGTGTTACAGGAGAATGATGAAGATTAGATGGGTAAATAGGGTTACTAACAAAGAGGTATTAAGACGAGTGGGGGAGAAGAGATGTATCTGGCGACTGTTAATGAAGTAAAGAGATAGGTTGGTAGAACACGTACTAAGACACCCAAGAATAGCAAACTTAGTTAAGGAAGAAAGGTTCGAGGACGAGAACTGTAGGGGTAGACCAAGTTTAGAATATGTTAAACAAATAGCCTTGAATGTAGGGTGTGGTAGCTATATAGAGATGAAACGATTAGCTCGGGACAGATAGACGCTGAGATCTGCATCAAACCAGTCAAAGGACTAAAGACTCAAACAACAACATGTAAGTTCACTAAAATAATGTTGTGTAACGCTATATGTTAGTCAACGAACAGTAATGCATTACTAAAACCCATGACACGATACCTAAGAGCTTTTCTAAAATGATTTTAAAATGCCTTTAACCCTATATTGAACACCCAGTTCACAAGACTCATAACTGCAATGTTATGATAAAACAAAACAAAATCTATATTTCAAAACAAGCAAGTGGTTTAGTCAATGTATACTGGAAAAAGTTTTGTAAACACTCAAGTCCTCAAGTCTAATTAAATTAGTAACTGTCAGGTTGACCGAGTGGTTAAGGTGTTTGACTTAAGATCAAATTTTCTGTATAAGGAAGCAAGGGTTGGAATCCCTTACCTGACATAACTATTGCCTTGACATGGCTTGGCCACACTGCATTATTATGACACTCGGTACACAAACCATAGATATAGTGTATTGTTTAAGGCCACTCTCTTTCTGAACATAGTCAGAGACTGTTGATGGTTAACAATTGTATTAATAGTGGGACATGGGGATAGTAATTAAGAAAAACAGACAATACCCATACAATATTTTTATTAAATTCATTTTATAATAGTTACACACTGAATTCAACTCTATCTCTTTACCATTGTTCTATATAGATTTTTAAACACAACGCTTGTTGTACATCCTTTTACAACTTTCTCCAGGTACTCTTGCTCTTAAAAACTGGGGAAGCCGCAATGGTTTTATAAACATAAAACCCTCATCCTCTTCTTTTTCATAATTATCATCATCATCATCATCATTATGAATATTATCATCAAAATTATTATAGTTATTGTCACCATCATTATCATCATCATCATCATCATTCTCAACATCACTAGAACTATCCAATTCCTCTTGTTTGTTTTTCCACAGGGACCTCTTGTAGAGTCTGCGTTGCTTTTGATAGTGTTAAGGGTTTTTTGAACGATGGTATTTGTCCTAACATGTCTTTTTGAGGTGATGATGAATGCTTTTTAACAAACAATGCACTATCTTGAGCAGCAATACATTTTTCTTGGACTTGCTTTTTTACCTGGGTTAGAGTATTTTGCGTATTTAAATGTGTATTAATTTGAGATACACAATGATGTTCTTTTGAAGTAAGTACGTTGGAGTCTTTTGTTTTAATCATTCCTCGACACTTTTTGGATCGTTGTTTTGAACATCGCCAAATAACAGTTCCATCTTTATTGGTTGTTTTTACAATATATGTATATCCTTTATAGAAGACACATGGCTTGCCATGACTGGTTGTTGAGACTTCCATATCAACTAATACATATGAATTAAATTTTAGTAAAGTCACATGAACAATCTTTAGATTACAAGTGATTTACACACACACACACTTTCCTAAATGTCAAGATATATGGATGTTGTTTTCCGCCAACAGCTGCTTACTGCGTATGACAAGGCTGGAGACTGGTAGGTGAGACGGTCTTTCACGATGTGAACACTGTAACAGGCAGTAGTCAACTGACAATATTCTTATACCCTAGTCAAAGTTAACAGGTACTTACTGCGTATGACAAGACCGTACACTCGTAGGTTAGACCGTATTTTTTGTTTGTTGCTAAGGATCCCATATAAACCCTAGACATGTTAGTTCTGAACACTTAGTGGTTAATTGTATATATTGAATTTAAATACACAGCTCATACAAGCACGTTTTGCGGATGGGAGGGGTGAGAGGCTGGCAAAAAAGGAAATGTTTTAGTTTAATGAAACGTCATGTCCTAGTAGGCGTGATTTATAGTAGACGCAATTGATAGTAGACGTAATTGATAGTAGGTGTAATCGATACTAGACGTGATTAATAGTAGACGCAATTGATACTAGGCGTGATTGATAGTAGGCGTGATTTGTAGTAAGCGCGATTTATAGTAGACGCAAATGATAGTAGGCGCGATTGATAGTAGGCGTGATTGATAGTAGACGTGATTGATAGTAGGCTCAATTTGACATGGGCGCGACTCAGATCATTTTTGATATCATAAAGTTACAGTGTCAATGTTTATACAAAGTACAAGGTAGAGGGTATTTTAAGACATAACCTCAGCTCACTTAACATAACCTAACTTTACCTAACCTAACTTTGTCACGTGACATGTTCTACAAGTTTAGACTTGCTTTAAGACTGATTATGACGTCATAGATTGATGGGAGGGGTGAGAGACTGACAAAAAAGGAAATGTTCTGGTTTAATGAAACGTCATGTCCTAGTAGGCGCGATTTATAGTAGACGCAATTGATAGTAGGAGCGATTAATAGTAGACGCAATTGATAGTAGACGTGATTGATAGTAGGCGTGATTTGACATGAGCGCGATTTATAGTAGACGCGAAAGATAGTAGGCGTGATTGATAGTAGGCGTAATTAGACATGGGCGAGATTTATAGTAGACGCAATTGATAGTAGGCGCGATTGATAGTAGGTGTAATTGGTAGTAGGTGCGATTTGACATGAGCGCGATTTATAGTAGACGCAAATGATAGTAGGCGTGATTGATAGTAGACGCAATTTATACTAGGCGTGATTGATAGTAGGCGTGATTTGTAGTAAGCGCATTTCATAGTAGGCTCAATTGATAGTAGATGCAATAGATAGTAGACGTGATTGATACTAGGCGCGATTGATAGTAGACGTGATTGATATGGACGCGACTTAGATCATTTTTGATATTACAAAGTTACAGTGTCAATGATTGTTTTTTATACCCTCATAAATTAGATATAGAGAATGTCCACCATGATTTAGATCCTCAAGCACACTTTCTGACATATCATTAAAACGTGTAGGAAGGAATGTCTGAAAATTTTCACTAACACATAGTACACGTTCACCATACATTGTGTCCACTTTTTGAGTGAACACTGTAACAGGCAGTAGTCAACTGACAATATTCTTATACCCTAGTCAAGGTTAACACGTACTTACTGCGTATGACAAGACCGTACACTCGTAGGTTAGAACGTATTTTTTGTTTGTTGCTAAGGATTCCATATATACCCTAGACATGTTAGTTCTGAACACTTAGTGGTTAATTGTATATATTGAATTTAAATACACAGCTCATACAAGCACGTTTTGCGGATGGGAGGGGTGAGAGGCTGGCAAAAAAGGAAATGTTTTAGTTTAATGAAACGTCATGTCCTAGTAGGCGTGATTTATAGTAGACGCAATTGATAGTAGACGTAATTGATAGTAGGTGAAATCGATACTAGACGTGATTAATAGTAGACGCAATTGATACTAGGCGTGATTGATAGTAGGCGTGATTTGTAGTAAGCGCGATTTATAGTAGACGCAAATGATAGTAGGCGCGATTGATAGTAGGCGTGATTGATAGTAGACGCGATTGATAGTAGGCGCAATTTGACATGGGCGCGAATCAGATCATTTTTGATATCATAAAGTTACAGTGTCAAATTTTTATACAAAGTACAAGGTAGAGGGTATTTTAAGACATAACCTCATCTCACTTAACATAACCTAACTTTACCTAACCTAACTTTGCCACGTGACATGTTCTACAAGTTTAGACTTGCTTTAAGACTGATTTTGACGTCATAGATTGATGGGAGGGGTGAGAGACTGACAAAAAAGGAAATGTTCTGGTTTAATGAAACGTCATGTCCTAGTAGGCGCGATTTATAGTAGACGCAATTGATAGTAGGAGCGATTAATAGTAGACGCAATTGATAGTAGACGTGATTGATAGTAGGCGTGATTTGACATGAGCGCAATTTATAGTAGACGCGAAAGATAGTAGGCGTGATTGATAGTAGGCGTAATTAGACATGGGCGAGATTTTTAGTAGACGCAATTGATAGTAGGCGCGATTGATAGTAGGTGTAATTGGTAGTAGGCGCGATTTGACATGAGCGCGATTTATAGTAGACGCAAATGATAGTAGGCGTGATTGATAGTAGACGCAATTGATACTAGGCGTGATTGATAGTAGGCGTGATTTGTAGTAAGCGCATTTCATAGTAGGCTCAATTGATAGTAGATGCAATTGATAGTAGACGTGATTGATAGTAGGCGCGATTGATAATAGACGTGATTGATATGGACGCGACTTAGATCATTTTTGATATTACAAAGTTACAGTGTCAATGATTGTTTTTTATACCCTCATAAATTAGATATAGAGAATGTCCACCATGATTTAGATCCTCAAGCACACTTTCTGACATATCATTAAAACGTGTAGGAAGGAATGTCTGAAAATTTTCACTAACACATAGTACACGTTCACCATACATTGTGTCCACTTTTTGAATGTTGATGATACGGAATGGAGTATGCATTGGTAATTCAGTGAGCTTTCTTCTCTCTAATCCGCAGTTCTGTCCCATAGCATTGAGAATGTTTATTGTAGTAGCCTATAAAGAAACAAAAAAAATATCTATTACAGTTTAGCTATAAGTGACCAGAATCACTATATATATATATCATTTTATTCTAAGATCTTTCCATGATGATAAGAAAAAAAGAGCTTACCATAATGATGGATTGAGTGTAAGAAAACGTCTTTTGCTGCTTGATGTCACTACTAAAGTGATACTCTTACAACAGACAAGTGAGTTCTTATTTCTCTGACGTAATCGTATGTTTCCACGCACTTTCTGTGTTGAGCGCGTCATAGTGGCTAAATTTAAAACTCTAGATGAGATGTTTTGCTGACGTAATCATATGTTCCCCGCACGCACACTTTGGACGGGTCCTTTTTGAAGGGAGTCATTTTTTTACGGGTCCCGGGGGACGGGTCCTTGTTGACGGGTCCCTGTGGGCGGGTCCTTTGGACTGATCCCTATGGACTGGCCCTTGCATTTTATCCAAATTATGTCAAAGGGGACCCGCCACAGGGACCCGTCATCAAGGACCCGTCCCCCGGGACCCGTAAAAAAATGACTCCCTTCAAAAAGGACCCGTCCAAAGTGTGCGTGCGGGGAACATATGATTACGTCAGCAAAACATCTCATCTAGAGTTTTAAATTTATCCACTATGACGCGCTCAACACAGGAAGTGCGTGGAAACATACGATTACGTCAGCGAAACAAGAACTCACTTGTCTGTTGTAAGAGTATCACTTTAGTAGTGACATCAAGCAGCAAAATACGTTTTCTTACACTCAATCCATCATTATGGTAAGCTCTTTTTTTCTTATCATCATGGAAAGATCTTAGAATAAAATGATATATATAGTGATTCTGGTCACTTATAGCTAAACTGTAATAGACATTTTTTTTGTTTCTTTATAGGCTACTACAATAAACATTCTCAATGCTATGGGACAGAACTGCGGATTGGAGAGAAAAAAGCTCACTGAATTACCAATGCATACTCCATTCCGTATCATCAACATTCAAAAAGTGGACACAATGTATGGTGAACGTGTACTATGTGTTAGTGAAAATTATCAGACATTCCTTCCTACACGTTTTAATGATATGTCAGAAAGTGTGCTTGAGGATCTAAATCATGGTGGACATTCTCTATATCTAATTTATGAGGGTATAAAAAACAATCATTGACACTGTAACTTTGTAATATCAAAAATGATCTAAGTCGCGTCCATATCAATCACGTCTACTATCAATCGCGCCTAGTATCAATCACGTCTACTATCAATTGCATCTACTATCAATTGAGCCTACTATGAAATGCGCTTACTACAAATCACGCCTACTATCAATCACGCCTAGTATCAATTGCGTCTACTATCAATCACGCCTACTATCATTTGCGTCTACTATAAATCGCGCTCATGTCAAATCGCGCCTACTACCAATTACACCTACTATCAATCGCGCCTACTATCAATTGCGTCTACTATAAATCTCGCCCATGTCTAATTACGCCTACTATCAATCACGCCTACTATCTTTCGCGTCTACTATAAATTGCGCTCATGTCAAATCACGCCTACTATCAATCACGTCTACTATCAATTGCGTCTACTATTAATCGCTCCTACTATCAATTGCGTCTACTATAAATCGCGCCTACTAGGACATGACGTTTCATTAAACCAGAACATTTCCTTTTTTGTCAGTCTCTCACCCCTCCCATCAATCTATGACGTCATAATCAGTCTTAAAGCAAGTCTAAACTTGTAGAACATGTCACGTGACAAAGTTAGGTTAGGTAAAGTTAGGTTTTGTTAAGTGAGCTGAGGTTATGTCTTAAAATACCCTCTACCTTGTACTTTGTATAAACATTGACACTGTAACTTTATGATATCAAAAATGATCTGAGTCGCGCCCATGTCAAATTGCGCCTACTATCAATCGCGTCTACTATCAATCACGCCTACTATCAATCGCGCCTACTATCATTTGCGTCTACTATAAATCGCGCTTACTACAAATCACGCCTACTATCAATCACGCCTAGTATCAATTGCGTCTACTATTAATCACGTCTAGTATCGATTACACCTACTATCAATTACGTCTACTATCAATTGCGTCTACTATAAATCACGCCTACTAGGACATGACGTTTCATTAAACTAAAACATTTCCTTTTTTGCCAGCCTCTCACCCCTCCCATCCGCAAAACGTGATTGTATGAGCTGTGTATTTAAATTCAATATATACAATTAACCACTAAGTGTTCAGAACTAACATGTCTAGGGTATATATGGAATCCTTAGCAACAAACAAAAAATACGGTCTAACCTACGAGTGTACGGTCTTGTCATACGCAGTAAGTAACTGTTAACCTTGACTAGGGTATAAGAATATTGTCAGTTGACTACTGCCTGTTACAGTGTTCACTCAAAAAGTGGACACAATGTATGGTGAACGTGTACTATGTGTTAGTGAAAATTTTCCGACATTCCTTCCTACACGTTTTAATGATATGTCAGAAAGTGTGCTTGAGGATCTAAATCATGGTGGGCATTCTCTATATCTAATTTATGAGGGTATAAAAAACAATCATTGACACTGTAACTTTGTAATATCAAAAATGATCTAAGTCGCGTCCATATCAATCACGTCTACTATCAATCGCACCTAGTATCAATCACGTCTACTATCTATTGCATCTACTATCAATTGAGCCTACTATGAAATGCGCTTACTACAAATCACGCCTACTATCAATCACGCCTAGTATCAATTGCGTCTACTATCAATCACGCCTACTATCATTTGCGTCTACTATAAATCGCGCTCATGTCAAATCGCACCTACTACCAATTACACCTACTATCAATCGCGCCTACTATCAATTGCGTCTACTATAAATCTCGCCCATGTCTACTTACGCCTACTATCAATCACGCCTACTATCTTTCGCGTCTACTATAAATCGCGCTCATGTCAAATCACGCGGGGCGTGGTGGCGCAGCGGTCAAGCTGTATGCCTCTCACCAAGGCGGATCGGGTTCGATTCCCGGTCAATGCATGTGAGATTTTCGATGTGAAATGCCATGTCCTGTGGTTCGGATTCCACGTAAAACGGAGGTCCCGTGGCTTATGATCGCGAGATTAACAGTCACGTTAAACTACAAGCTTCCTTCCTTCCTTCAAATCACGCCTACTATCAATCACGTCTGCTATCAATTGCGTCTACTATTAATCGCGCCTACTATCAATTGCGTCTACTATAAATCGCGCCTACTAGGACATGACGTTTCATTAAACCAGAACATTTGCTTTTTTCAGTCTCTCACCCCTCCCATCAATCTATGACGTCATAATCAGTCTTAAAGCAAGTCTAAACTTGTAGAACATGTCACGTGACAAAGTTAGGTTAGGTAAAGTTAGGTTATATTAAGTGAGCTGAGGTTATGTCTTAAAATACCCTCTACCTTGTACTTTGTATAAACATTGACACTGTAACTTAATGATATCAAAAATGATCTGAGTCGCGCCCATGTCAAATTGAGCCTACTATCAATCACGTCTACTATCAATCACGCCTACTATCAATCGCGCCTACTATCATTTGCGTCTACTATAAATCGCGCTTACTACAAATCACGCCTACTATCAATCACGCCTAGTATCAATTGCGTCTACTATTAATCACGTCTAGTATCGATTACACCTACTATCAATTACGTCTACTATCAATTGCGTCTACTATAAATCACGCCTACTAGGACATGACGTTTCATTAAACTAAAACATTTCCTTTTTTGCCAGCCTCTCACCCCTCCCATCCGCAAAACGTGCTTGTATGAGCTGTGTATTTAAATTCAATATATACAATTAACCACTAAGTGTTCAGAACTAACATGTCTAGGGTATATATGGGATCCTTAGCAACAAACAAAAAATACGGTCTAACCTACGAGTGTACGGTCTTGTCATACGCAGTAAGTACCTGTTATTTTTGACTAGGGTATAAGAATATTGTCAGTTGACTACTGCCTGTTACAGTGTTCACATCGTGAAAGACCGTCTCACCTACCAGTCTCCAGCCTTGTCATACGCAGTAAGCAGCTGTTGGCGGAAAACAACATCCATAAATCTTGACATTTAGGAAAGTGTGTGTGTGTAAATCACTTGTAATCTAAAGATTGTTCATGTGACTTTACTAAAATTTAATTCATATGTATTAGTTGATATGGAAGTCTCAACAACCAGTCATGGCAAGCCATGTGTCTTCTATAAAGGATATACATATATTGTAAAAACAACCCATAAAGATGGATCTGTTATTTGGCGATGTTCAAAACAACGATCCAAAAAGTGTCGAGGAATGATTAAAACAAAAGACTCCAACGTACTTACTTCAAAAGAACATCATTGTGAATCTCAAATTAATACACATTTAAATACGCAAAATACTCTAACCCAGGTAAAAAAGCAAGTCCAAGAAAAATATATTGCTGCTCAAGATAGTGCATTGTTTGTTAAAAAGCATTCATCATCACCTCAAAAAGACATGTTAGGACAAATACCATCGTTCAAAAAACCCTTAACACTATCAAAAGCAACGCAGACTCTACAAGAGGTCCCTGTGGAAAACAAACAAGAGGAATTGGATAGTTCTAGTGATGTTGAGAATGATGATGATGATGATAATGATGGTGACAATGACTATAATAATTTTGATGATAATATTCATAATGATGATGATGATGATGATAATTATGAAAAAGAAGAGGATGAGGGTTTTATGTTTATAAAACCATTGCGGCTTCCCCAGTTTTTAAGAGCAAGAGTACCTGGAGAAAGTTGTAAAAGGATGTACAACAAGCGTTGTGTTTAAAAATCTATATAGAACAATGGTAAAGAGATAGAGTTGAATTCAGTGTGTAACTATTATAAAATGAATTTAATAAAAATATTGTATGGGTATTGTCTGTTTTTCTTAATTACTATCCCCATGTCCCACTATTAATACAATTGTTAACCATCAACAGTCTCTGACTATGTTCAGAAAGAGAGTGGCCTTAAACAATACACTATATCTATGGTTTGTGTACCGAGTGTCATATTAATGCAGTGTGGCCAAGCCATGTCAAGGCAATAGTTATGTCAGGTAAGGGATTCGAACCCTTGCTTCCTTATACAGAAAATTTGATCTTAAGTCAAGCACCTTAACCACTCGGTCAACCTGACAGTTACTAATTTAATTAGTCTTGAGGACTTGAGTGTTTACAAAACTTTTTCCAGTATACATTGACTAAACCACTTGCTTGTTTTGATATATAGATTTTGTTTTGTTTTATCATAACATTGCAGTTATGAGTCTTGTGAACTGGGTGTTCAATATAGGGTTAAAGGCATTTTAAAATCATTTTAGAAAAGCTCTTAGGTATCGTGTCATGGGTTTTAGTAATGCATTACTGTTGGTTGAATAACATATACCGTTACACAACATTATTTTAGTGAACTTACATGTTGTTGTTTGAGTCTTTAGTCCTTTGACTGGTTTGATGCAGATCTCAGCGTCTATCTGTCCCGAGCTAATCGTTTCATCTCTATATAGCTACCACACCCTACATTCAAGGCTATTTGTTTAACATATTCTAAACTTGGTCTACCCCTACAGTTCTCGTCCTCGAACCTTTCTTCCTTAACTAAGTTTGCTATTCTTGGGTGTCTTAGTACGTGTTCTACCAACCTATCTCTTTACTTCATTAACAGTCGCCAGATAAATCTCTTCTCCCCCACTCGTCTTAATACCTCTTTGTTAGTAACCCTATTTACCCATCTAATCTTCATCATTCTCCTGTAATACCACATTTCAAACACTTCAATTCTCCACTTTTCTGCTACACCAATTGTCTAAGTTTTACTTTCATAGAGTGCCACGCTCCAGACAAAGGCCTTCAAAATGACTTCCTAATACCTAAATCTATATTCAATGTCAACAGATTCTGTAGAAATTCTTTCCTTGTCTGAGCTACATATGAATCCTAATCGTGTCTGGTATAATGTCTTGTTTAGCAAACATAGTCACTCAAAAGGTCTAAGCATTTTTTGTATATAACCCAAAATAGGAAACAGTTTTTCTAAAACCCTACTCATTAGTCAATAACAAGCAGAGTCGCCAAAGTGTTTCGTTGGTAGTTAACTCATGTCTAGTTAATCATTTCCTTTCATATCGTTATCCAATTGTAGTAGTAAGGACTGGTGAACAACGTCAGTTCAACACACTGCTTTACACACAAATGTAGTTAGGCCCTTTGACATAATTTGGATAAATTTCATGGGCCGGTCCATAGGGACCAGTCCAAAGGGGCCGGTCTAAAGGGACCCTTCCACAGGGACCCATCAACAGGGACTTGTCAGCAAGGACCCATCAACAATGACCCGTCAACAATGACCTGTCATCAATCACCTGTCAACAATGACCTGTCAATAGGGACCCGTCAACGAGGACCCGTCTACAGGGACTCATCAACAAGGACCCGTCAGCAATGACTCGTCAACAGGGACCCGTCAAAAAGCACCTGTCAAAAAGGATCCATCAAAAATGACCCCTGTCAAAAAGGGCCCGTCCAAAAGGGGCTAGTCAACAGAGACCAGTCCAAAGGGACAAATCAACAGAGATCAATCAAAAGGGGCTATCATCTCAAGGCCTGACATATCCCTCTTTGATTATTGGTTTGCCAATCGACAAGCGTCACTTAAAATACTTTTTGATCACCACTCGTGGGTTGGGTTAGGTTAGGTTACACTACAGCCGCCATTTTTAAAAAGCCTGCCCTCTTACAAAAGCTATGAGTGGGCATGCGTAAAAAACAAAAAACAAAAACAAGCATGTTAATTCATTGTGGCTATCCACCAAACACATGTCTCTTGTGTGGAAAAACGTTTTATTCCATATCGGCATTCAAACTCTCACATGTTGCAATTGGAAAGAGAGATTCTCTAAAAAAATTACAATTTCACCCCCTAGTAGGGGTAGGTTTTAATTTGGGGTGGAAATATGTTGTTCATTGGAAAGGGGGTATCAGCCCGAGTTCAATGACACCTCATTCGTCAAAATCCGACCACGGGTTCCAACTCACATTTTCTCACGTATGAAGCAAAACAGAATGTGACTTGTTTCACAAGGAGGACGGTAATAAGGTCATTTCACACGTGTTCACATGTATTTCGTCACTTTCCTTTCATATCGTTATTCCATTATAGTAGTGGTGAACAACGTCAATTCAACACACACACAAATGTAGTTAGGCCCTTTGACATAATTTAAATAAATTCATGGGTTAGTCCGTAGGAACCAGGCCAAAGGGACCCGTCCAAAGGGATCAGACCAAAGGGACAAGGACTCGTCCACAAGGACTCGTCAACAAGGACCTGTCCACACAGACTTGTCCACAAGGACTCGTCCACAAGGACCTGTCCACAAGGACTCGTCCACAAGGACCTGTCAACAATAACCCATCCACAGGGGCCCGACAGCAGGGGGCTCGTCAACAATAACAGGGGCTCTCACCTCAAGGCCTAACATGTCCCTCTTTGATTATTGGTTTGCAGAACATCGTTACATCCATATCGACATTCAAACTCTCACATGTTGCAATTGGAAATAGAGATTCTCTAAAAAATTCAATTTCACCCCCTAGTAGGGTAGGTTTTATTTTAGGGTGGAGATATGTTGTCCAATGGAAAGGGAGTGTTCGCCTGAGTAATTTGACACCTCGTACAAGTCTCTAGCCTGATTGGTTCGCGAGATATTGCCATTTTAGTATTCCAGCGGTGGCGGTGGCGGTGGATTTAGAACTACAATTTCACCCCCTAGTAGGGGTAGGTTTTATTTTAGGGTTGAAATATGTTGTCCATTGGAAAGGGGGTGTTCGCCTGAGTAATTTGACACCTCGTACAAGTCTCTAGTCTGATTGGTTCGCGAGATATTGCCATTTTAGTATTCCAGCGGTGGCGGTGGCGGTGGATTTAGAACCCGTACAAAACCACTACTTTCCTTGTTTACTGTAGTGTCCTGGTTGGTGTTAAAAACACACCATTCCTGAGATGAATGAATTCTCGTGTCTCTATTAAAAGAATATTCATTCATAGTAGGCTATTCTATCTAAGAATTGGCGCCTTCCCGGAAATTTATATCACATGATAAGAACAAATTACATTTGACACCTCAACGTTGGGCACGAGAACCAGGACACATCAGTGTAGGGGTAGGAATACATATATATTGTGCGAGAGATTTTGGGGCTTGTGTTTAGAAGTGTAATTCAGTATGTCGGTGAAAGATATAAAGTTAAAAAGTGGTCTTGATAGTGAAGAGAACGTAGATAATAATGCTATGATGGCAGAGAGTAACCCGAATACTAGTAAAGAGAAAGGAATTTCGGAAGACTCATTAGCTGCGATCATGAGGACGATGAGTAAAAAATTTGGTGAAAGTAAGAAAGATAGTCAGGAGATGAAATAAGAAATAAGTAGATGAGAGAGACGATAGATAAAAATTATAAGGAAATTCATCAAAAGTTAGACAATGTGGTCAAGGAGAATGAGGAATTAAATAGGAAGTATGGGACTCTTCATGAGAGTATTCAGGGGGTGAAACAGGAAATCAGTTGTGAAATTAAGAATGTGTTAGAAGAAGAGGCTAAAAGTATTATAGAAGAAGAAACGACTGTAGGTGAAAGTAGTTTGGAGTTAAAGGAGATGGTAGATGAAAGTAGCATAGAGTTAGAGGAAATTGTAATTATTTATTTATTTATTTATCTATCGTATGACTTTTAGTGCCGGGAGTGTCCGAGGACATGTTCGGCTCGCCTGAGTCTGTAGCTGCTTCCAGCGGATACTCTAAAGCGTGAGCTACAAGTTCCGTTCAATTTCAAGTAGTTCCAACTTTCGCCACCAGATATCAATGACACCTAGTGGTGAACGTTGGAACTTTGATAGAGCGTTCTGATGAAATCTAACCTAACAAATTTTGCTTTACACAAGTTTAGTCTGTGAAAGGATCTTTTACATGCCATAAATCTATGACATGGGACCGCCGGCTTTACTTCCCCTCCGAAGGAAGGCATACTGAAGGATTTTTAACGCTCTTAACAAATCCAACGAATTCGGCCGGGTTTGAACCCGCTATCTTGGGCACAGCAGTTCAGCATGTTACCGACTACGCCACTGAAGCCGCTATTGTAATTATGAATACAGTAGATGAGAGGAAGAATTTGTTATAGGAGACGTTACCCGAAAGTAGCATAGAAATAGAGAAAATTGTATGGGAGAATAGAGTAGATGAGAGGAAGATAGTTGAGCTTGAAGTAAAATTACGATATAAGAAAAAGCGATGTGGTAAAATAATATATTGGAGAGGATATAGTAGGCGACAAAGAGGAATTAGATGTGGAGGTAGACGCCGCGGTTGTAGAGGTCGAAATCGCCTAGGTCGAAGAGGCAGACATGGGATAGGCTGTAACAGGCGAAGAAGAAAGAGATGTTGTGGGGGTAGACTCAGAGGTCGTTTCCGACGTAGTAGAAAAGGATGCTTTGATGCGAATGGATGAAGTTGATATGGTAGGCGTGATAATGTTGAAAATGGTACTAGGAATACTTTCCGTTTTAGAATAAATGATAAAGATAGGTTTAGTAGAGCAGTAGGAGCTCGCTATATTAGAGCACGGACAAGACATACAGCCCAACGCTATAATGAATCTAATGATGAAGATGATAATGAGCTTAAATGTATTGACAATTTTGATAAAGTTGATGTCAAGCAAAGAGTTAAGTAGGAAGTTAAAGCTGAGAAGAAAATCCATAGAGACAGTGAATTAAGAGAACGAGAAGAAAGGGTTATATTACTAAGATGTATATTTGAAGTTGTCAAGATCATTTTTTATTTGGACGTAAAATTAATGTGTTGGAGGCGATTGCTGCTATTTGTTGTTCTAGTTATGAATTGGGTTTTGGAGGCATATATATGTCTATTTTCTTAATTTTTGATACAGTTGCACAATGTATATGTATTCGATTGTATGCTGTAATGTATATGTTTTTCATTGTGTGTGTTACCTAGTATCTTTCTTAATTTTGAGTTATGATGTTGATCATTTTCGTTTTCTTTTATTTAACCTTTTGTCCATTCATATTATTGCAGCTTTTGGCATTTTTTATATTTGTTTTTGTGTAGTAATTCTGAACAATTAAAATATAATTTCCAAGTTTTCTAAGTCATCGAATTAAAGTTGGTACATCGTACTGAATACTTCAAGGAATGCCCTACACTGCATTCTAAAGTGGACAGATTTGATAAGCTTTTGATGGTGGAGCAATATTTACAATCAGTTATAAGCAATTGGGAATTGTATCGTGTGATCTACAGCAACGAACCATGGATCGCCTAAAAATGGATGCTTAACCAATATCAGAGGATATAGTGTCCAAAAAAATATTCACGTCAAAAGTGTACGGCCGACCTATAACCAGTTTTGCAATAGCCTTCTCAGTGTGTACCATTCTTAGGACAATGTGGTAGTTACGACTAAGACTCCTTGTGCCAGCGGCAGTGGAGGTGTTGATGTTGATTTGGTATCTTGATATCCAATTGTGGATGTTATTCTTCAAGAACATTTCAAGTTAATCAGGGTGAGCTTGAGGTATGAAGAGGAGATTACAGAGTTGGTTGAAGAGGTGGATAACGGTTGGAAGATGGTATGTTGTGCAGCTTGATTTGGACAAGATGATAGTATAATCACATGAAGAAGAGGGAAGCCCAGATCTCCGTGTCTCGCGCTCTTATGTATTTTTTTGTTGTTGCATGTGTGTCGGACAGCCCATCAATTTGACATAGTTGTCAGGCTTTCTGGGGGCGAATGTAACGTTTACTGAGACCAAGTGGGCCGTGATACGTTTATCTATGGAATGATTAATGTTCTTTGGAGGTGGCGTTGGTGCGCTTGAGTGTAGGAAACATGAACTAGTGAAACGAGAGTGTCAACTCTGAGGATAGCAGAGATGAGTTTAGACAATGGGAGTTGAACATGAATTTAAAAAAAGTGTGATTGGAGGTTATTGGAGATTATAAAAGAAAAGTAATTGCATTAAAAAAAGACGTGAAGGAGAATATACTGTATTAATCTGTTATATTTTATACGTCGTATTAGTTATAGTATTACGGCTTCATCTACAGATCTTCCACGGGAGTAAAATTTGTTGTTGTTTGAGTCTTCAGTCTCTTGACTGGTTTAATCCAGCTCTCCAAGCCTCCCTGTCCTGAGCTAATCGTTTCATCTCTACATAGCTACCACACCCAACATCCGAAGTCATCTGTTTAACATACTCTAACCTTGGTCTACCCCTACAGTTCTTGTCCTCGACCCTTCCTTCCATAACTAAGCTTGCTGGGTGTCTTAGTATGTGTCCTACCAACCTACCTCTTCTTTTCATTAGCAGTCGCTAGAAAAATCTCTCCTCTCCCACTTTTCTTAATACCTCTTCGTTTGTAAACGTATCTACCCATCTGATCGTCATCATTCTTCTGTAACACGACATTTCAAACGCTTCAATTCTCCTCTTTTCTGCTGCACCAATAGTCCAAGTTTCACATCCATAGAGTGCGACACTCCAGACAAAGGTCTTCAAAAATGTCTTCCTAATACCTAAATCTATATTCGATGTCAACAGATTCCTTTTCTGTAGAAATGCTTTTCGTGCCTAAGCCAATCTACTTTTTATATCCTCTTGGCTTCGTCCATCACTGGTTATTATGCTTCCTAAGTAACAGAAGTCTCCTACTTCCTTTGGTTTTTCCCCTGCCAATTTGATGTCCATAGAGGTTTCTGATTTTTTGCGGCTGCATTCCAATATTTTTGTTTTTACATTTATTAATTTTCATCATGAATTCTTTCCTCAAGACGGAGTCCATGCCTTTCAAAAACTCATTCAAATCCTCAGGCGTGTCGGCCAAGATGACGATGTCATCAGCAAATCTCAGAGTTGAAATTATTTCTCCTTGAATCTTCACTCCCACTTTCAAATTTAATAAAGAATAAAAAGACTGATGTTATAAGTTGGAAATTATATCATTACAGGAACAATTTAAATATACATCACTTAAGACCACTAAATAGTAAGTAGCATTCCGATGATTTATTGTTATGTTGCAGTATAATATTAAGCTGACTTGTTTACTGTAGTGTCCTGGTTGGTGTTAAAAAACACACCATTCCTGAGATGAATGAGTTCTCGTGTCTCTATTAAAAGAATATTCATTACTAGTAGGCTATTCTATGAATTGGCGCCCTTCCGGAAATTTATATCACATGATAAGAACCCATTACATCGGAACCCACAATCCACCTATATAAATAATACAGTTCATGTTCGTGGGTAGCAATGCAAGGAGCAATGTTCAGTGGGATGCACGAACTCCGCGTTTTTAAGGCCCTAAAACGAAGGGTTTTCGAGATACTGCAAGAAAACTATACCCGCTCTGCGAAATTGATAAACGTTGTCAAGCCAACTTCATTTCACGAGGTCTCATTCTGCTTTCAGTCTCTGTAAGAGATAATATTTGCATGAATGATTAACAGACTGTTAAACAGATAGACGTCAGTGTCGATACTTTCGTACGAACAGTGCCACCATCTGTATAAAAGAGAAGACCCTAAAATATGGTATTGATTCTGAACGCAAAAGAGAAAAATCAGATAAAATATGGATAAAACCAAGAAAAATACTATTTTTTCATCTCATCATGTAACATAATGATGCCGCACCGATAATGCAAGTCCCCATTCCCGGGATAACGCCCTTAAATTTAATTATAAACCTTGTGGGGCATGCAAATCCAGTGTCTTAGCCTCCTATTTACAACTTTTGTATTTAATTGGAAAATAAATATTTCTTCGTTACTGGAAGTAATTAGTATAATATTGCTGTATAGAGCTATAAAAGACCTTTCGTACGACATATCACACGAGTAAATCGAAAGTAAATATAATAGGGAATCCCCTGTTCCCCTTAAGCGCACTGGATGTTTCGTTGAAATTTACATCCTCAAGTGATTCCGGGATGTTCATATAACCATTTGCAAATTTCGAACGAAATCTGTTGATCCGTTATCAATTGATTGAGGAACAGCAGACAGACAGAAGGACAAAAGTACAATTAGGTAGATTTCATTAGAAAGCTAACTATTGCAGTGGGCACTGAGCCCTAATTCACCCAAGATCAAGTTATAGACAGAGCCGAGGATCGAACAGACCTGTCAAATTTTCGATTTATATTGTGAAAATTGGAAATGAAAATTTATTTCACTCAAGGATATGTTATGGGAAGTGAATTGAATTATTTAGAAATATTTTTGGAAATTTTTGAAGTATTTTGAGATATTTGGATTTGGAAATTTTTGGGGAATGAAAATTAACCAAGGGAGAGTCTGATCATTTGAAGCTGGAAATTGTCAAAAGTTTCAAGTTAGCGCTCTCAAGACCGGTTTTGGTTAGCCGAGTCGGCAACAACAAATTATGCACACGACCCAACTATAAGAGGCTAGGACAGGTAGAGTTTTGACTATAAACCTACAGCCAATCAGAACAGATCGCAAACTGCTATTAAACTATATTTGCTTTTATAAAGAGAAATTAGCATTTCCACAGACCAAGAACAATATTTGATATTTATTCGGAAGTTTGGAATTATATAATTGTGGCTAGGAGAAGAGAAAATAGCATAACTCTATTATGTATGGACCGGACGCGAGGCTAGAACTGGATCTAGCATGGCACGCGCGCGAATCGCTGTCACAGCGAGGTGACTTCTACTGAAACGATTGAAGAGAGTGGACCTGTGTAGTAAGGTGCTCCGCAAATTAACATAGAGCAACGAGAAGTGCGAGCAGGAGACTTCACTGACCTGCAGGAAACGCATCGATAGCCGAGGAAGAGGAGAAGAGTCCGGCAAAGCAACGAACAGTAATATTTAGCATTGAAAGAAGCAACTTTCACAACCGCAGCGAATAAAGAGAACGATTACATTATTACGAACTGTATTCTACAATCCAAGAAGTAGCTTCACTCATAACAAGCTACTACATTATTGAAGCACTATTACTGCCACATTACAAGCAGTTTTGTTCTAACAATTCATCATGCTGACAACTTCAAGACAGGGGGGAAGAATATACTCTGCATTTACTAAAAAGAGCACTATGATTCACTAAATCATGATAGGAGGATAATCTACACTATGGAGCGGGAAGTTCAGAGGTGATCATGAGGTCCTTGGATCGACGATACCACGACTGCTTTACCATCATGCAGTTTGCTGAATTTCAACAATTCTACTTAACTATCCAGTAAGAACTTGGAGAGATATAAACCATGGACGCTCATAGCTACTTTAACGACGAGGTGAAGAAGAAAGAAGCAGATGGAATGCAGTGTTCAATGTTCCGGGTTACTGCGACCAGACTATCAAGAGTCGGGAAGATAGAAGATTGCTGGACGGGGAGACCGAGGCCAGGTGGTTACCATCACAGCAGGCACGGGTTGATCAGCTGCGAGCCACGCTGCTTGCATGGCGCGATCCAGATACGTGTCCCGCACGAGCCAACTAGGGAGCGGAACATTGAAGCCATTGAGCGAGGTATTTCCATCGCAGACCGTCGGCAAGGTACAGAAATGACTGCCCTCCTATCTCAGTAGTTTGTTGTAGTTTGTTGGAATTAGCAGGGTGACCAACCCATAATTTAGATATTTTTTTCGTATAACTCATGTTATTATTCTGTCTATTTAGAGATTTTTAGTTAACTTTTATATACGTCTACGTGTGTCGTTTTAGACGTGATTTCATCA
Organism: Meconema thalassinum; assembly: GCA_946902985.2. Taxonomy (NCBI): domain Eukaryota; kingdom Metazoa; phylum Arthropoda; class Insecta; order Orthoptera; family Tettigoniidae; genus Meconema; species Meconema thalassinum. The sequence goes on along the minus strand of OX336401.1, from coordinate 42,737,512 downwards.
GATTTGATCCTAGAATGCCGTTGAAATTTGTATTCAGTAACGTTTTTAATATTCTCACTTTAAACGAAAACTATATAAGGGAATGCTCCGATTGATACACTTACGCTATAAGCAATGTAAATACGTGAAGATCGCTAGAATACATCGTTATTCAAATCAAGATTTATTGTAAAAGACTATAATGCTGTAATTAAAAATGTATTATGTATAAACATTTTTGTAACAATTTAAAATGTTATTAATAATAACATTGACCAAGTATAATTCCAATTAAGGAATATAAACACTATGTGACGTTAATAAAATCATGGATAATTTCTGTAACTATATTTATGTCCGAAAGGATCACTATTGTGACAATGGAAGTCAGGTGATGCCTATAAATAGCAACAATTACTAAGCAATAATTTTGTTAATACGAAATGAAGACCAGAAGACTTGTAGGTCTGTCTGTAGTCAAGTATGTGTAAAACAAACTTTTAAATAAATATTTTATTCATCAATGTTTATCAGAAACGGAATGACGAAAGATATTGTTATTAACTTTAGGAAGATGAGCGGACTACAACTTTGTTTTGAAACTTCCACTCATGTATTACGTGGAATTACAGTACAATGACATGGTCTATTATTGAAATGCATTATTGAAAGTTACGTGGCATGTTAAACAAAGTATACAGTGGTGAACAAAAGTATTGTGGAAAGGTTGAGCACGATGATTTTAAACTTAGAGAAGGAGGAGATTAGGAGTGTTTCATGAACCGTATACACAGTAGTGTTACGCAGTAAGATCACTAATTCTTCTACGTGTATGTAGCAAGATGGGTTTTTGTTGACTCTGAAGGAATGCCGTGCAGTCTATTATGAAGGTTATTGTGATAAACAAAAGAAGGGAATTGTGTCGTATTTGGAAGCGCAGTTGACGCTATGAGAGGTATTGTTCACGTATTTTGAAATGAAACAAGTATTACCGTGAGAGCCAACTACCACTACAGTGTGTTAAGAAAGTCATCGATATTTAGGAGTGTATTTATGTGTTGTTCATGTCAGTAAGCGTTAATATTATATCCACATCGTCGTATTTGTAACAGTGTAGTTCCGTCTCGATCTTCAATGTAACTATTATTTTTATTAATGGATTTGAATTCTTAGAACTATAACTAGCTTCATTGTTCGTTAAATTTAGTTCATTGTTTGTGACAATATAACCCAAAAATACAAGAACTTATCTTTTATGTGAACCAGTGTTTTAAAGGAAGTAGGAATATTTTGAAACGAGAGCGCTAATAGATTGACATATCACGCCAAATCTAATTCTGATTTGAATAGCCCGCTGGACGTAGGTATTTCAACAATGTAAATAAGTTATTATTATTATTATTATTACTAGATTTTTATCCACGAGTGTTATCATAGATGTATATCGTAGGGCTTTTAATTATTGTAATACGTTATTGAGTCGAACAGCTGATCTCAGATCAAGCTATATTTTTAACAAGTCACTGTATTGACTAATAATTTATGCCATTCGATGTCTACATTCGTAATGTCTTGTTTTGAAATGCAATTCTTTCAGAATATGCTAATTTTAAAGTGTAGATATTTTATCTACCATCATAATAATTTTTATTATTGCTCTTAACTAACTTTTATTGGAAGTAGGGATTTCTTTGTTGTATATTTTTGGGAATAAATCCCAGGCACTTATTTTAGTTTGCCTGTTTGTTTTTATAAGAAACTTTTCATTTCGCAATCTCCGTGCGATAATACTATCAGTTAGTTACTAGAACTCGATTAGTCTCAACTTTCACCGTTCACTTCCGAGATCCGAGATTCTCGTACTACCATCTTATTATGGAATTAGATTTGCTAGTAAATGTGTAACTAATTAGTACTGTTATTGTATGTCCATATGCGTCAAGGGTTTCCTAGTCATTCGCCCAGTAGGGAAGTGTTGATGTATCTAGCTGGGTATCGACGTCCTTACAATCCTTTACCATCTCAGCGGATATGGGTGGTCGCTAATGCGAGATTCGGGCGCAATACCATGTTTCGACTTCAGGAAAATTTCTACATATCTTCGCATTTCACATCCCCCAGACCCCAAACCACCGTCAGTTCAAAAGTTTATATATAATTTAAGTATATATATCAGTTTCTTGTGGACACGATAACTGCCGTAATTTTGCACCAACCACTTTCATTTTTACGTAATATGTACCCCTTTAAAATCTCGGTCGAGTTCGTTAATGGGCAAAATCGGTCGAAGGGGGTGAAAATGGGGGGCTTTTTTTTTGAAAAAAAGAAATATCACTATAACTCTCTTAATACGTGAAATATCGAATCCATTCACAGTTCATAATATGTGTCGGAGAAGTGCCAAAAATTTATGTTTGAAATATTTTTGGATAGCACCAACCATTGACCAAAGGGGTGGAAAAAAGTGTTATTTTTTGGGAAACACTAATCATATCTCTCTTAAGAGGCACAATGTCAAAACCGGACAAGATGGAAAACATTCCCCTAATATTTACCTAAAACTTTTGTCTTAAAGAATTTTTGATATGACCCACCATTACGCCAAGGGATTAGAAAATTAATTTCGGAATTAAAGTGCCATCAGGGCTTACCATGATAACGCTTCTAAATTGATGAGGGATGAGCTATCAGAGGTTTCTAAGACAACGCCATTGCACGAGATCACAAACTTTTTGAATCTGACTCTGTGGGAAGCGGCTAACTGGTAGCATGATGAACTTCTATGCCCAAGGTCACTGGTTCAAAGCCGGCCAAAGTCGTCGGATTTTCTAACAGCGCTAAAAATCCCTCAGCATGCTTTCCTTCGGAGGAGAAGTTCCAACGTTCGTTGCAAGTTGCTGGTTGCGGTGGCATCTAGTAGGCAAGTTCACAGCTAGGTGTCGTTGACGGTAGTATTTGGTACAAAAATTAGGAACTACTACTTAAAATTGACCGTCTGCAGACCTTACCTGAATTACAGACTAATACAGTCATCACGATTAACACCGTTTATCAGACAGATTCTACTCACACCCAGAGTACACGGGGTTACATGACCACGTTGTCGCAAACCCTAAACTGAGGAACAAACCAACATCTCAGCGGGAGATAAAATTTTGCGTGAAGAAGTAACAGACTGCTTGATAGTTACACATCAGTTCCAAACCTTGCATAAGGACAGTGTGACCACATGTATAACAAGTAGTTCCGAGAAGAAATATACAGCTTATTTTCATGTATCCTACTTATGTTAATTGGCTCTATCTACATACAAAATTTCAGTTTGATTGCTGTAATAGATTCGTAGATATTGAGAACCGACTAAATATTTCGGATGGTCGCCATGTTGGATTTTATATATGTAGGTCCTAGAGTTGTGCACTGTTACATGAAGATTATTGTGTACGTGTAGCATTCAAACTTCAATCGCATGATTAGGACACAAGAAGTAACAAGGAGATTTTAAAATCTCGCATAGCTGCCATCTTGTGGTTATGGAAACAATTGAAATAAATTAGATGCCAGTGGATTAACATTCTTATAAGGATTTACTGTACCAAGTTTCACTGCACTCGGATGGTTAAATTGCGAGAAACGTCCATGTGAATATTTATATTTCGCGTCACCGCCATGTTGGATTTGTGATAACCAGGTTATTTAAAGTCCTATAGGTAAACTTAAGTTCATATCCCCTATGAACATAAAAAAAATCAGTTGGATTGCTAGAATAGATTCGTAGATATTCAGAGCCGTCTAAATATTTCGGATGGAGGCCATGTTGGATTGTTAAATGTATAGGCCATAGAGTCATGTACCATTAAAGGAAAATTATTGCGTAGGTTCATTATTCAAACTTTCACATCGATCGCATGATTACGACACATGAAATAAAAATAATAATTTTTGAAATTCCCACAGCCGCCATCTTGAGGTTATGTAAACAATTGAACTAAATAAGATACCAGTGCATTACAATGTGTATAAACATTTCCTGTACCAGATTTCACTGCGTTTGGAACATTAAATCGTGAGAAAGGTCTATTTAAAATTTTCAAATTCGCTTGGCCGCCATGTTTGTTTTGTAGTTAACCGGTTTTTGAAAGTTTTATAGATGAACTTCCAGTAGTACCCTTTACCTCCGTACAACATTTCAGGGTGATACCGCTAATAGTTTCAGAGATATTGAATGCCGGTGAAATATTTCGCACATCCGCCATCTTGTGGTTATGTAAACAATTGAACCAAGTTAGATGTCGGTGCATTACAATGTGTATATATATAAACTGTACCAAGTTTTTTTTTTGCGTTTGGTTGGTTAAATCGCGAGAAACGTCTATTTAAAAGTCGCAAATTCGCGTGGCCGCCATGTTGGTTTTGTTGTTAAAAGTTTTTCAAAGGTCACATAGGTGAACTTCTGGTAGTTCCTTTTATCAGCGTAAAAAATCCAGGGTGATAACGGGAATAGTTTCGGAGATATTGAATGCTGGTGAGATATTTCGCACAGCCGCCATGTTGAATTGGTGAGACGTAACAAAATTTGAAGGACGCGGTTGGGGTCGTCAGGAATAGTGCTATGAACATACCGAGTTTCATTGAAATCGCTCCAGCCGTTTAGAATTTATTAGGGGGGGGGACAAACACACACACACACGCACACACACACGGACAAAAGGTGATCTCATAAGCCATTTTTTTTTTTCAAAATAGAAAATACGCTAAAAATGAACCCCAAATGACAAGAAGGTTACCATCCCCATTGGACAATAAAATGTTAAAAATATGCATAGAAAGACGAAAGAAAAGTTAATTAACCTCCAATTGTAAAATACTTTCTCGCAATAAATAAGGTCTGATCCTCCTACGAAAACCTGCATATTTTTCCTATTATATAGCCTATCCCCGAGTTTGCCCGGTGAAATCTACCTCCGCCTTCCGGCGTGCCGAGGGGATTTTTTTTTATATATGGATTAGATGAGACTTGTCAAAGTCGATTTGCTCGTTTCACGCGTAGCAATGCAAGTTGTCCCACGTAGTTGGAAATACGAACCTCGCGTTTTAAGGCCCTAAAACGAACGGTTTTCGAGATATTGCAAGAAAACTATACCAGCTCTGAGAAATTGATAAACGTTGTCATGCCAACGCCATTTCACGAGGTCTCATTCTGCTTTCATTCAGTCCTGTAAGAGGTAATATTAGCATGATGGAATAACAGACTGTTAAACAGATAGACGTCAGTGTCGAGACCTTCGTACGAACAGTGCCACCATATGTATAAAAGAGAAGACCCTAAAATAAGGTATTGATACTAACCGCAAAAGAGAAAAAATCAGATAAAATATGGATAAAACCAAGAAAAGTACTATTTTTTCATCGCATCATGTAACATAATGATGCCTCACCGATAATGCAAGTCCCCATTCCCGTGATAACGCCCTTAAATTTAATTATAAACCTTGTGGGGCGTGCAAATTCAGTGTCTTGGCCTCCTATTTACTACTGTTATAATTAACTGGAAAATAAATATTTCTTCGTAACTGCAAGAAGTGAGTATAATCTTGCTGTATAGAGCTATAAAAGACCGTTCGTAGGACCTTCGAGTAAATCGAAGGTAAATATAATAGGGCACCCCCTGTTCCCCTTAAGCGCATTGGATGTTTTGTTGAAATTTATATCCTAAAGTGATTCGGGGATGTTCTTATAATTATTTGCAAATTTTGAAGGAAATCTGTTAGTAGGGGAGCAGTGATAGTCTAAACCCATAGCGTCAGCAGTTTTTAAATTGCGCGCGCCTGAGCCAAGTTAGATTTTCGATAATCCATGAACCCATGGTCGTATTTTAACAAATGAGGTGACGTAGGACTCGGGGTGACGTCCTCTTTCCTAAGCACGATCACTATATTTTTCAATTTTATTTTTGAAAATTTTTGTTTTTGAAAGTAGGTGATAGTTGGAAAACCAAACATGATAGAACGTTGTGCCATAGTTCAAACCAATGGTCTCTTTGACCTTTAATTTATATAATAAAACTTTTTTATTTTTCATGTTGTTTGGAAAACAGTCCAATTTTGAAATTCCTATATTTTGGAAACTAGGAATTTTACAAAATAGTTTGTTTGTCATAAATCAAAGGTCCCTGCCCCCCACCCCCAAAATACATTTCAAGGCTCTAGGATAAAAACAGGTTGTAGTGCTAGAATGGGTGTTCTACTCCATCTCCTACTTTCATATAAACTTTGCCGATATCTCCCGAACGCATGATCGGATTTTAACAAACGGGGTGTTGTTGGCGTTGGGGTGACGCCCTCTTTGCTAAGAATGTGTGTTGGTATGTTTAATAAAATTTTTGAAAATTCTTTTTTCTGAGATTGGCGCTATTTTGGAAACGGTGAAGTTTTGGGAAAAGTGTGTTTGACGTTAATGAAAGGGGCCTAGACCCTCTAGGTGGACAGCAAGTTTCAAGTGTATAGGACAAAAAAAAGATAGCCTACTTTCCTACAAACTTTGCCGATCACCCGAACGCATGGTCCGATTTTAACGAACGAGCTGTTGTTGGCGTTGGGATGACGTGCTCTTTGCTATGAATGCGTGTTTTTTTTAATTGTCGGTTTTGAATTTGTCATTATTTTTGGAAACGGTGAATTTGAGAAAAACCTTTGTTTGACGTTAAAGAAAGGTCCCTAGCCCTTTTGGGCAGAAACCAAGTTTCCAAGTCTGTAGGGCAAAAGAAAATGAATTTTGAATAAATGATCACTATTTTGGAAACTAGGAATTCTACAAAAAAATGTTTGGCATAAATGAATGGTCTTTAGCCCCTATACCCCCAAAATAAATTTCAAGTCGCTAGGACAAAGAACTGTTAATAGGGGAGGTTGTGAGTTCTGCTTACAGTTACGTGCGTGCTTGAATACGTATGGCTATGCTGCAAAAGGGTGAAGGAATAGTCGTATAGAGGCCTGCGTGGTATCGTATGAATGGTATATTTTCCGCTCTATTTGATGGTGAGGTTATTTTTAGCCTATTTTCATTTATAAAAAAATCGGCTTATGGGATCATCTTTTGTCCGTGTGGTTGTGTGTGATGGTGTGTGTCCCCACTAATAACTTTTAAACGGCTGGAGCGATTTCAATGAAAATCGGTAAGTTCATAGCACTATTTTGGACGACTCGGCCCGTGCTCTTCAAATTTTGTTACGTCTCACCAATCCTACATGGCGGTTGTGCGAAATATTTCACCAGCATTCAATATCTCTGAATCTGTTACCGATATTACTCTGGAATATTTTACGGTGATAAAGGGAACTACTGAAAGTTCACCTATGAGACTTTTGGAAACCAGGGAACTATAAAATCAACATGGCGGCCAAGCGAAGTTGCGACTGTAAATAGACGTTTATCACGATTTAACCAACCAAACGCAATGAAACTTTGTACAGTATGTGTTTATACACATTGTAATGCACCGACATCTAACTTCGTGCAATTGTTTACTTAACCTCAAGATGGCGGCTGTGTGAAATATGTCACTGGCATTCTATATCTCTGAAACTATTAGTGGTATCACCCTGGAAATTTGTACGGAGATGAAGGGCACTACTGGAAGTTCATTTATAGGACTAAAAAAACGATTAACTACTAAACGAATATGGCAGCCAAGAGAAGTTCACAATTTTAAATAGACCTTTCTCGCGATGAAATGATCCAAACGCAATGAATCTTGGTACAGGATATGTTTATACACATTGCAATGCGATGGTATCTAATATAGTTAAATTGCTTACATTACCTCAAGATGGTGGCTGTGCGAATTTTAAGATTAAGTTTCTATTTCTTGTGTCGTAATCATGCGATCTAACTGCAAGTTTGAATTATGAACTTATGCAATAATTTTCCTTTAATGGTACATGACTCTATGGCCTTTACATATAACAATCCAACATGGCAACCATCAGAAATATTTAGATTGATCTTCGAATCTATTACAGCAATCAAACTATTTTTTTAAATATTCATAGGGGCTATGAACATAAGTTCACCTATAGGAATTTCAATAACCTGGTGATCACAAACGCAACTAGGCGGCGACGAGATTTATAAATATTCACATGGTCGTTTCTCTCAATTTAACTATCCGAGTGCAGTGACAGTTGGTACAGTAATTCCTTATACAAATGTTAATCCACTGGCATCTTTTTTTTCAATTTTTTCCATAACAACAAGATGGCAGCTGTGCGAAATTTTAAAATCTCGCTTTTACTTCTTGTGTCCTAATCATGCGATTGAAGTTTGAATACTACACATACACAATAATCTTCATGTAACAGTACATAACTCTAGGACCTACATATATAAAATCCAACATGGCGACCATCCGAAATATTTAGTCGGTTCTCAATATCTATGAATCTATTAGAGCGATCAAACTGACATTGTGTATGTTGATATAGGCAATTAACATAAGTAGGATATATGAAAATAGGCAGTATAGTTCTTCACGGAACTACTTGTTTAAAATGGGGTGGAATTTGGAAACAAGATTTTGGGGTAAACGTGAGTTTTTGACACTTTACAGATATCTGGTGAAACAATCATGTTACAGACGTGTACGAAGTTTCCAAGTTCTCGGGCTGATGTCCTCTTTCCATTGTGTTCGTTGTTTGAAAATAATAATAATATTATAATATTATTATTTTAAATAATTATAATAATTTAAATTTTTAAAAATTGAAATGTGGTCGTAGACAGAGATACGGTACCGCTGGTCATGTGTTTTAACGAGGCTATCACCAGCCATTCTGAATAGAGCAAATGGCTATTTCGACGGGGAGATGTATGGCAGAACGATAGATCGAGGGGTCGCTTTTCGATATTTTCCTATGACAGATGAATGAAGGTGAATATTTCAAAATCCCTCATGGCGATCTCGGTGACCGTGCCCGGAAGAAATGAATTGCTATTTTGGAGGGATGGCGGGGCAGCTTATTACGGTTGGTTTTGTGATATTTCCTATGACGGATGGAGGCGATCATTAAAAATTGTGTGCTAGGATGTTCTTCCCCTGAAGGGGATCTTTAACGTTTTAGTCAACGTTGATGAGCGAGACCGCTCTCTGACGCAGCAGACGGTTGTAGGATATTACCAAGTGATTCTTGGACGTTGTGAAAGTATGTGGTTAACATGGTCATGTACTGAGGATGGCCGCTTGCTATTAATTATTATTACAGTAAAATGTTTAAGACACACAAGTTTTCATTGCTAACACACATACTCCTGCTTGCTGGACACTGAATACTGCACCTAGCCAATGGCCTTGTCAGAGCAGCTGCTGATGATAAGACAGAAATGTCCAAGTGGGCAGGAAGTGCAGTGTCAGGTTACTTGCCTCGTGGAGGCTGGCAGGTGTGACGTTTAAGCAGAGACCGCCATTTTGGTTCTGAGACAGAAGGACTAGCGATGTATAAGTGCCAGCCATTTTGGTTGCTTATTAAAACATGAAACTAGTATAAGGTACGCGAATCTTAACGCAGTTGAGGAATGCGGTGAGGCGTGGGAAACATGTGAGAGACAGAGTTGAATTGTAGGTCAAAACGCTGAGAAAAAGCAACTCTATCTGTTGCTAAGCAGACTGATAAGGTTTTTGTTAGTGATACACTGACAGGACCAGCAAATTGACGTATACAGTAGAGCTCTGAACTGAACTTTGGAAGAAAAAGCCTTTTTGTTTTTTGGTAAGTACCTATGAATGATTATTTTAATGATGTGATGCTAATGAACCTTAAATTTGTAGTTATTGATAAGGTAATTAATTATTGTTTTATTTATTTGTTTGCAGATAACCGCTATACCTTACATGTATAAGAGAGAAGAATGCACTTTTGAGCCCACTAGAAGGAAACAGCAAAAACCAGTACAAGTCACGGTGAGATATTTTTAAAACTAACTTGTTTTATTATTGTTTGATATTTTTTTAAAGAAATTAATGAATTAACCTGAATTTAGATATTTATGGCGGTTTATTTTTTATTTATTTTTAGAAAGTTGCAAAGAAAAGATTTACCGCTGTAGCAGTCTCTGAAAACCCGACACGCACTAGAGTGGAACCATTGTTCCCAAGCAGTGAACTATTCAAAACTCAGGTAAGCCTAACTTAAAATGCTATCACATTTTACCACTATTGAAAAATCCTAGACAATTGTTTTTATTACCTTTACATGACTGGGACGATGATTGCTTTCTTGATTAATGGCTATGTATTGGCAACCAGCACAAGACCATAATGGTTGTTGACCGGGAAAGTACATGGTCATATTGGATTTTCTGAAAACAAAAATTTAAATTTAATTTAAGGGCGGTTCCCTATGGACTCAACGAATATTCACAGGTTTGAACATGATAATATGAACGAAATGACATGACATTCATTTTTGTTTATATATTGGTTAAAGGGGGTGTACATGACTGCAGCTTTATAAAGAAGAAAATAAACACATGGGTTACTGATAGTACCGACGTACAGTATATTTTTAAATATTTTTGATGGTGTTTTTTAATTTAATGTCAATTAACGTTAAATGTTTTATTTACAAGTATTGATTGATTGGTTGATTGATTGAAGGATGGGTCATTTTGTTTGTTTTTTTCGGTGTGGTCATGCGCCATTAACGTAGTGAATTACACTAATACATTACATTACATTAATGTATTTGGACTGGAAGAAGACAACAAACTGTTTCCTTTAAATACGTTAATGGATATGTTGTTGGCTTTCTCAAATTGTTATTTTCTGCCGATAGGTGCTTACTGCGTATGACAAGGCTGTAGACTGGTGGGTTAGACAGCCTTTCTTGCTAAGGGTCTCCTATATACCCTAAACATGGCTGTACATGTTAGTTCTGAATATTTAGTGGTTAATTGTATATTGAATCTATATACAGAGCTTATACAAGCACGTCTTGCATGCGGTTAAACTTAACAAGATTCACATGCAACACGCAAAGTATGTTTCCGCTACCTAGCGGTAAATATGAGCACTACCTGAACTACTAGCATGCTACCTAGCGGAGGATATGAACAGTCACTAGTGATATCCGAGGTGAGCTGAGGTTAGGTAGGTTAGGTGAAGTTAGGTTAGCTATCAAAATAAGCTACCAAAATAAACCACCAAAAATAATTTGTGTTTACCCCTGAGGTTTTGGGTTCCATCTCGACTATGCACACAATTTAATTATCATCTGAGAGTTGACAAAAATAACTTGTCAAATAAGCCAATACAAAAATCCAATACAAAAGCCAATACAAAAGCCAACACAAAAGCCAACACAAAAACCAACACAAAAGCCAACACATAAGCCAATATATAAGCTTATGGTAAGTCACTCCATCACCAAAACAGTTGTAACCTTGGTAGTGTGAACGACATACTGACAGGTCAGTTACTACAATGGAACGTATTACAATCAACAGAGGTAGGCAACGTGCACTCTAATCAAGGCTACTCTTATAACTATAATCATCAGAATGTGAAAGGAATAATATTCTGGCGATGCTCAAAAGAGAGGTCAACAAAATGTCGAGGCAATCCGAAAAGTAAAAATGGAAAGGTTTTAAGTGTGAGTGTTCATCAATGAAGTGCTCCAAACGAACCAGGGTTGCTGTTTACAAAAATTATCAAAATGCTAAAAAGCAAGTTCAAGAAGACGACATTGCGGCAAAAGATAGTGCAGTGTTTGTTCAAAAGGACTTATTATGTCCACAAAAAGTCACATTAGGACAGTTGTCAACGTCCAAGAAACCTTCATTACTAACAAAGTCATCACAGACTATAAATGAGTTGGTATTGCAAGAGGATCAAAAAGGACTGTACAGTAATAGTGATGATGGTGATGATGATAATGATGATGATGATAATGGTAATGCTTTGTTTGCACCTAAAAATCAGTTGTTATATGTGTATACTGGAACAAACCCAGTAAGCTAATTCAATGGCTTCGGCACTTGCATGCTTAACAACAAGTTTGGCATACCGGTCACGATTGCGAAATCAATGAAATTGAACAAGAGCTTCGTCGTGCTGAAATTATTGTGAAATGGGTCTACAACTTTGCTATCACTTTTTACCCCCACTCTTGGTTCTTATATTTGCTTATTTGCTTCCACTTTTACCTCAACTCTTTGGATCCATATTTGCTCTCACATTAAACTATTATTCTTATTACCAAGTTGACTTTACTAGAGCTTAGTCTATGCTTGACAGTTGACATGGAAGTATCAGTGACTAGGTATTGTAAGCCTTATGCATACTATAAAGGATATTCATATATTGAGAAACGAACCAATAAAAATGGAACTTTTATTTGGCGTTGTTCAAAACAACGTTCCAAACATTGTCGTGGTGACCTAAAAAGTAATAATAGTGAGGTTTTAAGTGTCAGTGATCATCAATGTAATGTACTGCATGAAATATAGTTGCTGTCAACAAAAAATCAAGAAACACATATTGCTACTCAAAATAGTGCATTGTTTAATGAGCAACGTTTAACCCCTGTTCTAAAAGTTATGTTTAATCCATCTTCCACGTCGCAAGAGCCATCAACATCACAAACTATGCAAGAGGTAGTGTTGTTGTTGTTGTTGTTGTTGTTGTTTTAAGGAGTGGAACAGCTAGGTCATCTGCTCTTAATAGCAAAAAGGTAGTATTGCAAGACGATCAAAATGACTAAATAGTAGTAACAATAAGGTTTTGAAGCCTATAAAACCATTGCGGCTTGCCCAGTTTCAGAAAACAACAGTGAATGGACATTGCTATAAAAAATATCAACAAAAAGCCTTGTGTTTAAAAACTATAACATACTATAGTAAAGAGAGAAAAAGTTGTATTGACTGTGCATCTATTGTCATAATCATGTATACTCCGCAATGTTAAATATTCTAACTTTGTATAAAATAAAACAACATTGTACCATCATTTACATTTATTTACAAACTTTATATACATTTTTTGGTTTCATCATAATATTTTAAAACAATACTAAAAACTAAAACATTATTATTCTATACACATATTTTCTTTCTGTCTATTGTCAACACTTATATTTTCCATTATTATTTCACATTTTTATTTTTATTTATTTAATTAAAACGAACCATGCACCTATTGTTTTCAAAACCTTCATAAATTAAGTGTACAGATTGTACAGTATTATTTACTTCATCAAAAACACTCACCGACATATCATTAAACCGTGTAGGCAGGAATGTCTCAAAGTTTTCACATACACAAAGTACACGATCACCATATGCTGTTTTCAATTTCCGAATCTTGATAATGCGAAATGGAATATGCGTTTGCAATTCGCTGAGCTTTTTGTCTCTAAGCCACCTGCTTGCCCCACTGCGTTCAGGATATTCATTGTAGTAGTCTATAAACAAAACAATAGCATATTAATTACACTCTACAAAAGCTTGGAATAATAATGTGGATATAGGTATTTTGCACTATGCATTGCTAATAAATTATACTATTTATGCAACAAATGCCCTAACTGTAGCAGATACTATTTTCTGCATATAGGACAAGTGTTAAGCGCTAATGCACACTTCACACAGGCTATCAAGTGTCCACATGGCAAAAATACAACACCTAGTTCATCTTGATAACAAATTTTACATAATTGTTGGTCACACTTTTGCATCTGTTAGTGAGACACATCTTTTCAGCCTCATGGATCTGTAGCGCATGTTATAGCTCCAAAGGCACTTTTATGTCTTGTGCAGCAATTACATTTTCTTTACGAATAGTGTTCACAAATTACCGACCTTTAAGCAACACCAAGTATCTGCAGTTAGGTAACCAACGAGCGTGTTCCACAAAAGGGTCATCAGTCATTTGCCAATCCTTTAAAGCAAATCCACAATGAAAACATATTGTTTTATCCCCTTCACCAGTATAAAAAAATCCAGCTTCAGTTAGCTGTTTTGTAAGGTGTTTTAATATTAATGGCCAGAGATTTTTATAAGATTCTAAACGTTTGTCAACAGAGCTGTACTCTGGGTGTGCTAGTGCTTTAGTCTTGCAAACTCCCAATTTTTCAAAAGCACATGCAAATTCAACACTGTCTATGGCATATGGACCACATATATCGCCACTACCGTTGGCTGGTAATAGATCATTATTATTATTTATTTGTGATTTAGCAACGTATGTAGTAGCGAATGGCCTTGTGGTTCGGTAAAATGAATACACTAGTATGTTACCCACTTGTTTTCCAAGCATGTAAGAATAATGAGGAGACCACCGCATAATATGGTATCTAAAGGGATCATCCCCTTCTCCCTAGTGTGAAAGTTCATCGTGACAAAACACACAACGCACAACAACTTCTCGATTGAAGTAAAAAAAACGGCTTCTGCAAGTTTATGTGGTGACAAAAAGCCTACAGGCCAGGATTCAAATGTTAACCAACGATCATTTTCTGATTTTAAATTCAACCCAAATGGTAAACCGACTTGCTCACTTGTTGTATTTGGTACTAAAGCCATGTGTTATAATAAAACTTTTTTATTGGAAGTTATTAAAGTTGCACAAGAGCACAGAGTACTTTAAAGCATAATGTATGCTTTTTTCATTGTCAGTTCAATACGTTAATGGCGCATGATCACACTTAAAAACAAACAAAATAACCCTTCACTCAATCAATCAATACTTGTAAATAAAACGTTAAGGTTTATTGACATTAAATGAAAAAAACACATCAAAAATATTTAATAATAAACTGTATGTCGGCATTAACAGTAACCCATGTACTTCTTTTCTTTTTTATAAAGCTGCAGTCATTTACACCCCCTTTAGCCAATATATAAACAAAATTGAATGTCATGTCATTTTGTTCATATTATCATTTTCAAACCTGTGAATATTCGTTGAGTCCATAGTGTGCCCAAAAGGACGTTGGCACAGGCCTCGAACTCATACTACATTAAGTCAAGATACAACAGAAGGAATATAGGACTTTGGGTATAGTTTTTAACATAACCGAAAGGGTTAATACGAAAAGCACACCTAGGCGACGCATGAATCGATAAGATAAGATTGGAGCAAGAGTCACAGCTGCAACTGATGTCACTGCAAGCTAAGCGGAAAAAGTTGACGCACGAGATCAAAATAGCCCAGTGTAAATTTCCACTCGAGACGGAGAGAGGAGATGAAACAAATAAGTACGAACTCTCCATGAAATTGCCAACACCGCATTGAGGGAGTGGCCAGGAAATCGGCAGAAATCATTGAAATTGGCCAAAATACCCAAAATTATTAGAGAAGCTTTCCACAAATGCTATTTATTTTGGAAACTGGAATTTTTGGGATGGCGAAAGTTCTTAAGAGGTGCGCCAAACAGGAAAGCAAAGTCAGCAATATACGAAAGGGACTTTACCAAGCCAGATAGTGGGAGAGAAGGAGTAAAGAAAGACCCGACCACATAATTGGAGGAGCGATTATAATTTTTTTAAATAGGTTCCCACGATGCGATTTTGGAATAATTAATAGATTTGAAACATTTAGATCTAGGGCTTTAATATGGTTATTTTCTCATAAATATACCACGAGTGGTTTAGAAGAAAATTTTGGAAAAGAAGCCAAAGTAGTTTATTTTCTGTAAATCAAATAATTAGGGAGCGATGGCCAGGGAAGTTGTTCAGTCTTTGGTGTCCGCCGTAGCGGGACACGCTGGATCGACAATCAGTTTCAATGTGTACGCAGGGGCGTTACACGCTGGATCGCAGCAGATAATCCAGTTCAGTGTGTTCGTTCAGTCGTCAAAGTGTACTCAGGGGCACTACACGTTTCGTTTAAATTCTGATCATAGACACAAGTATTAGTCGCCATTACGCCAAGTTGGACCCGATCAAGGGCGAAAGAACATTATAAGTCAGTCTAAAACGAACCTTGAGAGGTGTAGTGCTGATTCAGTTTGTAGTGATCTTTAAGGCGCGTCGCGCTGAATCGCATCAGTCAGTTCAGTTCACAGTGTCCGTAGTGACGGAACATGTTGATCATCAGATATTCAGTCTTCAGTATAAGCAGATCTGCGGAGGTACCGCGCTGTTTCATCAAGGTATTATTCAGTCACTATTGAGTGCGGATACGCGTCACGCTAAATCGCCAAGTATAATTCAGTTTATCGAGAGTGCCCGGAGGGCGTGGTACCGTCTTCGAGAGATAACCAGTATAACTCAGTATACAGCAGAATTTGGGAAGTCGTGCTAAATCACGTCAGAGTCAGTAGTTAAAGGCACGGTATTATTCGTCAGCACACAAACCATAGGCAGTTCAGAGCCAGAGAGGCGCTGTGCAGTGTTAGCCGACAAGTATAGAACAGTTGCGAGTTCGAGACTCCGAGGAGTTCGTACGGTAAAGTTG
Organism: Meconema thalassinum; assembly: GCA_946902985.2. Taxonomy (NCBI): domain Eukaryota; kingdom Metazoa; phylum Arthropoda; class Insecta; order Orthoptera; family Tettigoniidae; genus Meconema; species Meconema thalassinum. The sequence continues at coordinate 42,721,084 of OX336401.1, read as the reverse complement.
AAAAATTAAAGTTAAGGAATGCAAAGAACAGTATTCAAGTACCGCAGGGACATTAAAGAACTCCTAGTTCAGAGAAACGCGAGTTCAAAACGATATAACAATGTCAAGGGATGCACTTAAAGTCAAGTTGCAATCTATCCAGCAGAGGCGTCGTTAAAGACAGTTATCGTCAAATTAGGGCAAACAGCGAAGTCGAAGAATAGACCTATTTAAAGCAGTGTTCGAGAGACTCATAAAGGAATTCCGGTGTAGGAGAAAGGAACTTGTACGAGCCCTTACACGTTCAATGCTGATTCTTGGAACTACCAGTGAAATGTTAGCCTAAATAGGAATCACTGAAATATGGGCGTAGGAAGAAGGAGTGAAGGGAAGTGAAGTGTTGTAATTTAAAAGAAAGGGTATTACTATTTTTGTAGGTTAAGTATTTTTGGAAGTGAAAATGTGTTCATTTATAAACCAGTGTATAATATGTGAATATGGTAGGGAGTATGTGAAAATAAGTACCATGGAAGTGTACTAGAAGGTATTAAGATGGGTGACCCCATTCAAATGATATAATCATCAGCTGCACACGGGTGACTAATGAATATTACATTATAAGTGTTGTTGCACTATGTACTGTGCTAGCGTAATCAAGTGCAGACTGGGGAGTTTAGCCTTGATTCGCTAGATATAATTGAAATGCACTAATTAATTGATAAATATGTTTGGGATAAAAGTAAAGTTTAATAACGAGGATAATCTCGTTGGAAATGCAGATATAATTGCAGTAATTGAATACAAATTAATTAATACCCGCAAATATGAAAGAATTCAATAAGTAAATGATTGAAAAAAAAAAGAATCGAGATTTGAGATATAAACGGCTTGAATTTTCGCCATACAAATGAATTGCAAAAATTAATAAACACCATAATCATACTAATATATAACAAAATGTTCAGTAAAGAACATATAGCCTACTTCCTCCTAAATGCATGGGTATTGTTACAACTCTTTGTCCTTTTCAAGGAGTATAATTGAAAGTTGGTTGTAGTAGCTTGTTGAAATACAACGTGCTATAGGGATATTAAACATGAATATGAGGTGCCCTTTGCTAGTGCTACCTCTGTAAAAAAAATCATTCAATTCGGTTTCAGCGTGTTTGAATTGATCTGGGGAATGGATTTGCACACATACATGGCCGCTATTTCCAAACTATTGGGCTGATGACCTTGTAGTCAGTCATAAGATGCTTTCCACAAAAAGGCATGTTGTTGCAAAACCGGTAGAGATCAAATTATTAGGATGGTCGAAATTTGATTTAAGCTTTTAACATTTGGGTGGCCGTCATTCCATTTCCATCAAGATGGCGGCAATATAAAACATGACACTGAGGTGCCCTTTGCTAGTGCTACCTCTGTACCAAATTTCGTTCAATTCGGTTTCACTGTGTTTGAATTGATAGGGGAAATCGATTTGCACACATACTTGGCCACCATCTGCAAACTATTGGGCTGATGATCTAGCAGTTTGGTCAGAATATGCTTCCCACATAAAGATTTGTTGTTGCAAAATTTGGTAGAGACTAGATTATTAGGTTGGTCGTAATTACATTTTAGCCTTTAACATTTGGGTGGCCGCGATTACGTTTCCGTCAAGATGGCGGTGATATAAAACATGACACTGAGGTGGCCTTTTCTAGTGCTACCTCTGTACCAAATTTCGTTCCATTCGGTTTCACCGTGTTCGAATTAATATGGGCAATCGATTTCCACACAAAGATGGCCGACATCCGCAAAATATTAGGCTAATGACCTATTAGTTTGGTCAAAAGATGCTCCCTCCATAATGGTATGTTGATGCAAAATTTGGTAGAGATCGGATGATTAGGTTAATCGTAATTTGATTTAAGCTTTGAATATTTGTGTGGCCGCCATTTCGTTTCCGTCAAGATCGCGGCGATATAAAACATGACACTGAGGTGCCCTTTGCTAGTGCTACCTCTGTACCAAATTTCATTCCATTCGGTTTCACCGTGTTCGAATTAATAGGGGTAATCGATTTTGACACAAAGATGGCCGCCATCCGCAAACTATTAGGCTAATGTCCTATTAGATTTGTCAAAGGATGCTTCCTCCATAAAGGTATATTGTTGCAAAATTTGGAAGAGATCGGATGATTAGGTTAGTCGTAATTTGATTTAAGCTTTGAACATTTGTGTGGCCGCCATTACGTTTCCGTCAAGACGGAGGGCGATATAAAACATGACACTGGGGTGCCCTTTGTTAGTACTACCTCTGTACCAAATTTCGTTCCATTCGGTTTCACCGTGTTCGAATTAATAGGGGCAATCGATTTTCACACAAAGATGGCCGCCATCCGCAAACTATTAGGCTGATGACATATTAGTTTGGTCAAAGGATGCTGCCCCCATAAAGGTATGTTGTTGCAAAATTTGGTAGAGATCGGATGAATAGGTTAGTCGTAATTTGATTTAAGCTTTGAACATTTGTGTGGCCGCCATTACGTTTCCGTCAAGATGGCGGCGATATAAAACATGACACTGAGGTGTCCTTTGCTAGTGCTACCCTTGTACCAAATTTCGTTCAATTTGCGCTCACCGTGTTCGAATTGATAGGGGGGGACAGACATTCATAGTACACCCACCCACCCACACACACACACAGACAGACACACTTTTTTCGCCCTGTAGTGATCTCATAAGTCTACTTTCATTTTTTGAAAAAATCGAAAGTAGGCTAAAAATGAGATGGTGTGTGTCTGTCTGTCTGTCTGTGTGTTACTCAATAACGCAAGAACCACTGGTCCGAATTAAATGAAATTTTGCATGGATGTAGCTGATTTACCAGGTTCACATATAGGATACTTTTGATTTCGAAATTTTTCACTATTAAAAAATGGCGACCATCTTAGTGACGTCACTAGACCCTTTGGTTTCAAAATTTCCTACTTCCATATCAAATAAAACGAGAACGGTAGAAAATATCAAACTTTTGATGGTAAATACGAGCTTTGAAATTTAATTTCCTATCCGAACGGTCCTTATCACTTTTCGTGTATCTCCAACAGTTAGCGAGTAAAACCGACATTTGTGACTTCACTACACCCTTTAGTTTCAAAATTTCATAATTCCTTTTCAAATAAAAAGAGAACGCTAAGAAATAGCAAACTTTTGATGGTATATATGAGCTTTAAAATTTAATTTTCTATCCGAAAGGTCCTTATCACTTTTCGTATATCTCGAACGGTTAGCGAATAAAACCAAAATCTGTGCAATAAAACACGGTCAACACCGAGCGGTGCATAATATCTCTCTATATATAAAAATGAAAATTTGTGTATTTTTCTCTGAATGTCTACGGAAATTTGAGTTGTTAACGCGTTCCAGACTGTTTTATGACGGATGCGCGCGAAAATAAAGTTTTTGTCTGTCTGTTTGTTTGTTTGTCTGTGGACAAATTTGTTCCCTTATAACTCGAGAACGGCTGGGTGTATCAACGTAAAATTTGGTACACATAGCCATCAGAGGCACGACACAAATCATTGATGTAACTCTTCTCCGTACCTCTCATAAAAGGGGGCCTACCCCCTTAAAATACATGCTGAAATAGGCGTAGAAAGTCTAGACAAAACTCATTTTCAGCCCCTCAATATGAGAGACAAAACTCGGGGCCCCGAAAACCACATTTTAAGGACCGAAGACCAACCGTTTTTGAGATATTCCCAGAAAACTAATTTAATTTAATAAACTAATGAACGAATGCAAGCCAGTAACCATGCCAACGGATTCTCAGAGGTCCATCTATTGCTGTAAGACGCAATGCAATTCCATGAATTACATTAGTGTGAAAGTTTGAAAACGGCTAGAAGGTTATCACGGAACCAAATTAAGCCGTAAAATTCATCAATACGTATATGCGCTTGAGGGGATCAAGGGGTATTCTAGAATTTTTTCACGCGATTTACACCTGCGGGTGTGGTACGGCAGGTCTATTATATTCCTATCCCCGTATTATTCATTCATTCATTCATTCATTCATTCATTCATTTCGTATAGGCCATCTATGGACCGCGTCATTCCAACCGTCTCCTACTAGCTTTGATATTTGCTCTGTACGCCCGCATTCATTCTCGGTGGACATCCTTCCGTTCCTGGGTCCAAATCTTTCCCGTTTTCTGCTTCGGTTTTTCTTGGAAACTTTTGCAAGCTTGAAGTTTCCTTTTGAGTGGGGCGCGCTCCTGAATGTCTGTTGGTGTAATCCCCACTTCTTTCAGATCTTTATCCAGTTCAATGAACCAGGCCCATTTTGTTTTCCTCTCCTGAAAGTAAGTTATGTTGCGGTTGGTCAGTCTCGCTGCGCTCAATCGTTCCACATGCCCAAAAAATGGTAACCTCCTCTTCCGGATGACGTTGATCATCTTCTCCACATGAGTATATAGGTCATAGTTATTCCGTCTTCTGTATTCCCCATTGTCTTTGGTGGAACCCAATATCTTTCTCAAAATTATCCTTTCTTTGGCCTCCAGTTTCTCGACCAAGCTTTTTTGTTCATCGTGAGGCATTCAGAAGCATGCAAGACCTCCGGACGGATGACACTGCAGTAATGTTTTAGTTTTGCGTTGAAGGATATTGGCCTTTTCTTATAGATGCCCTTAGTTAAATGGTAGGCCATTTCCATTTTGCTCATGCGTGATGTGAATGCTTCTTTCTCTGATAATATCCCTTCCCTGACCCGTCCTGAAAAGAAAAGTACATGGCCATTGGCTGAATAAAAAATAAAAAATTAGGTGTTATAATTTCTCCCTATATTATATTATTATTAGTATTATATTATGGCGGACAACGACGAGATAAATCCCCTCGGTGCCAGCAACAAAACTCGGGGGCCCTAAAGGGTCCTCGAAAACTACATTATAAGGCTCTAAAGGCAACAGTTTCTGAAATATTCCCAGAAAACTAATTTAATTTAACAAACTAATGAAGGAATGCAAATCGGTAACCATGAGAACATTATCTCAAGGGGTGGCATACAACTTTCCTTCTATTTCTGTAAGAAGCAATGTCACTCCATTTATTACATTTCTGTGAAAGTTTGCAAATGGCTATAAGGTTATCACGGAACTAACCTAGACCGTATAATTCATCAATGCAATTAAGGGGGTGAAGGGGTAACCTAGAATTTTTTCATGCTATTTTCACTTTCGACATATAGTGCAGAAGGTCTATTATATCTCCAAACAGCAACATTATTTTCAAAAATTCCTGAATTGAACCAGCATTTTTTGCGGCTTTTAGGAATTTGGGCAATTTGAGGCTAAAGAACCTGAATTTTCATGCACCACAAGCCTTTATAATTTATGAAAGGGGTCTTCCTGTGTATGGGCACCTAGCACAACGTAGAGGTACAGTTTTTATGTGACGTGTATTGCGTTTCGTCTACAAGGCTTTCAATTGTATTTCACGTCAGGAAGTACACGTTAGGTGAATTTAGTCTGAGAACACATTTTAACTTTTTTGTCGACACACGGGTTCATCGTAAGGATGATTTTATTTGATACTGTGTGGTAGATATACCCATGTTTGGATATCTGGGTAATATGTTGTAGACAATAGAATTGTCTGTCTGCCTTTCTGTGTATCTTCATGTACGCCTAAACCTCGTGTTCGGATGCTTGGTGAATCGTAAAATTAGGTATGGTAACCATGAGAGTCAATACACCAATCATTTATAAAACTCTTCACTGTACTTTTCATACAGTAGAGGGGTGGATATAGAGAAAAACTTCTCAATATATGCTAAAATAGGCGAAATATATAAATTATCCTAGAAGGACGACCAAAGCATATGTTGCGCTTCTCAATGTGAGACCCAAAATTCGGGAATCTATAAAGGGTCTCCGATAACTACATTTTAAGGGCCTTAAATTAACAGTGTGTGTGATATTCCCAGTAAACTAACTTCGTTCTGAAAAACTTGAAGGAATGACAAACCGCTAACCATTGCAACAGTAGCTCAATTGATAATGTCTGGTGTTAACAACGAACACCGTTCGAAGAACGGGTACTTCTGCTAGTAAGTTATTAAAAATTGAAAGAATAGTATAATATCAATGGCTTGAATTTTCGCCAGATAAATAAATTATAAAGTAAATGAGCGCTGTGATAAAGTCATTAAAAGTTGAAGGAATAATAATAATTCTGAAGTTATCGAGTGTTGTATATTAAAATAAATGGCTAGAAATGAGTATTTGCGTTCCATAAATAAGGTGATAATGAAGCATTTGAAAAGTTGAATGTTGAGCTCAAATTATACAGGGATAATAAATTGAATAAATAATAACGCTTTGAAGTCTTGTTGAAATGATAATAATTTTTGAGAACCCTTAAATAAATGGTGAAAACGAAACATCGATTGATGTAATATTAAATTTGCAGGCTGTCATGCCGAAGTTATGAATTAAAAATAATAGGAAGACCCGGATGTCTTATCGTGATGTGATAGAGAAATTATATGAGGAGAGTAAATGAATTATGGATATCCAAGTTAAGCTATAATTGCCGAAAGGGCCAAGTAATAAATAATGAGTTTGCTTCAAGCTATTAAGGAATACGTGATCCAGAATATGCCTTGTGTCGGGAGTTGGAAAATAAGTGGAAGTAATTTGAAGATGTGTTGAAGTGAAATAAATAAGTTGGAAGTCATCGTCGTAAATGAAAGTAAGTATTCACATATGAGTCCCGTTGGAAGGATGAAGGATCCCCAGCCTGGCATTGTTGTAATAAAGTGTTGTAATCGGGGATGTGTAATTCCCATCGAAATATAGTTGTTATGGTATGTTATGAAGCGTCGTAAGTAATAGGTACATATGAGTCCCGTTGGCTGGATTTAGGATCCCCAGCCTGGCATTGTTATAATGAAGTGTTGTATGTAAGGTCGTCGTAATGAAGCGTCGTAAGTGAAGTTGTTGCAATAAGGCATCATAAGTAAAGGCATCGTAACGGAGCGCCGTAAGTGAGGTTGCTATAAAAATGCATCGTATATCCTCTCCGAACTAGTGCGACAGTCTTCTGGAATCACGAAATATGAATAATTAAATGCGAATAAGAAAGTAATTTGTTGTATAGGAATGATATTTAAAGCTTGGATGGCCTATGTTGAGAACAGTAAACCTTATAGTAAGAGAGGTCGGGCCGCATGGCATCGTAAATCTTGAGTAATTACCGAGGGGAGGGAGGTGACAGCCAAACCTGACCTATCCTCTTTTGAATGGAAGAGACCACTAATGGGCGTTTTGTCGAGTAGGGTTCTAAAAGGATACTAGCGTTAAGCGAATGCTACATGAAAGTTTTATTTGAAGGGTGCTAGTGTAAAACAAATTAGATAATTGGAATGCTGGGATTGATACAATTCTCCCAAGAATTAGTTTGAAGAAATTGAGTAATATTTGACAGACATAATCAAATATTGCCCGTGTTAAATAATCGATTCTTTCTTTGCGAATAAATGATACTGACGGGTTATGGAATAATGAGTTTGATATGATTTTAATCCCTCAAATAATGAATGAAACAGTGCATAGTGCAACGTTAAAACACATCACCATAACGGAAGAGTAGACAGTAAGGGAGTGAGGGTCCAATCCATGTTGTGATATGCTTGTAAATAAATGTTTTGTGTTCTTTAAATACCCAAGGCTTTGTGGAAGACAGTGTCTTAATTAAGAGAGTAAATGAATGATAAACAAGTGATTATGTGAATACAGATGACCCTCAAGGGTAGTAAAGTATTTTAAATATCCACAAGCCTTAGAAGTAAAAATTTAACTGAAATGATACGAAGGCTCTATGCCAAAGTGAGTAAATTTATAATTATGAATATTAATGAGTGAATAAGCTAAGCAAGAAAGTTTGAGTGTTTATGAAGTGAATTTTATTGTTTGAGTGATCTTACTCGAAGGGACAATTCCGAGTATTGTTTAATTTTTGTGAATTTTTGATATTGATTTTTGATTATTGCATTTCTTTAGTAAAATAAACTTATTTGTAACTGTAATGTATGGGTTATTCCTGTAGTCTTGATAACCTAAATATGTCTTCATATCTGAGTGTACGATCATTTGTGGGTGGAACCCCGATTGCCAAAGAGCAAACACTCTCCGCTGAAGCGGGTACAGGGGACTCTTATATGAGGTACTGGATATGAGTATAAAGTTTACAAGAAAGTCGGTCAAAAGTAAAGTTCAAAGGTAAAAGTAGCGACCGCAACCTGCCGTAAACGTTATATGAATTTATGAAAGGTGATTTTCCCCTATAAACCTTTATTTGGCGCCCAGGTACGTAAAGCGGGTTTTCTCAAAGGAAAACCCCAAGGAAAACTCGAGTTTTCCACCAAAAAAATAGGAAAAATTGAGATTTTCAAAATTTTGAATTTTAAATATTTAGCTTGGTGTTGTTAAGAATTTTGAAGGAGGGACGTGCGAACGGGTTCGTATACCTACACACCGTTGGACACTTCACCTCAGCATGATAAAAAGTAATACAAACATGTCGGATCGGACTCAATATTCATCCCGTGTGCATGAGATATCTTGCATTGTAGTAGACCATCTTTATCTCATATTGTAACGAATGGAGAGCAAGGAGGAAAGAAGGATTCCTCGGCATGGGAGTAGGTGGCTGCAGTTAAGTTAATTAATAGCAAGCGGCCATCCTCAATACATGACCATGTTAACCACATACTTTGACCACGTCCAAGAATCAATTGGTCATATCCTACAAGCGTCTGCTGCGTCAGAGAGTGGTCTCGCTCATCACCGTTGACTAAAACGTTAAAGATCTCCTTTAGGGTAAAAAAATCCTAGCACACATTTTTAAATATCCGCCTCCATCCGTCATAGGAAACATCACAAAACCAACCGTAATAAGCTGCCCCACCATCCCTCCAAAATAGCAATTCATATCTTCCGGGCACGGTCACCGAGATCGCCATGAGGGATTTTGAAATGTTCACCTTCATTCATCTGTCATAGGAAAATATCAAAAAGTGACCCCTCGTTCTATCATTCTGCCATACATCGCCCCGTCGAAATAGCCATTTGCTGTATTCAGCATGGCCGGTAATAGCCTCGTTCAAACACATGCCCAGCGGTACCGTATCTCTGTCTACGACCACGTTTCATTAAAAAAATATTATTATTTAAAATAATAATATTATATTAATATAATTATCATTTTCAAACAATAACGATCACAATGGAAATAGGACGTCAGCCCGAGTCCTCAGACACTTCGTACACGTCTGTAACAAGATTGGTTCACCCGATATCTGTAAAATGTCAAAAACCCACTTTTTCCCCAAAATCGAGTTCCCAAATTCCACCCCATTTAAAAAAAATAACCTCACCATCGAATAGATCGGGAAAATACCATTCAAACGATACCACGCAGGCCTCTATAAGACTATTCCTTCACCCTTTTGCAGTATAGCCATACGTATTCAAGCACGCACGCAACTGTAAGCATAACTCCCACCAGTCCCCTATTAACTTTTTTTTGTCCTAGCGACTTGAAATTTATTTTGGGGCTAGAGGGGCTAAAAGGACCATTAATTTAAGTCAGACTTTTTTTGTAGTAATCCTAGTTTCCAAAATAGTGATCATTTTTCAAAATTCATTTTCTTTTCCCTACAGACTTGAAACTTGTTTTCAGCCTAAAAGAGCTAGGGACCTTTCTTTAACGTCAAACAAACTTTTTCTCAAATTCACTGTTTCCAAAATAATGACAAATTCACAACCAACAATTTTCAAAAAAACACACATTCATGGCAAAGAGCACGTCATCCCAACGCCAACAACACCTCGTTCGTTAAAATGCGACCATGCGTTCGGGAGATATCGGCAAAGTTTGTAGGAAAGTAGGCTATTATTTTTATCCTACACACTTGAATCTTGCTGTCCATCTAGAGGGCCTAGGGACCTTTCATTAACGTCAAACAAACTTTTTCAAAGAATTCACCGTTTCCAAAATAGCGCCATTCTCAAATACAAGATTTTTTAATACCAACACGCATTCTTAGCAAAGAGGGCGTCACCCCAACTCCAACAACACCTCGTTTGTTAAAATCCGATGAGGCGTTCGGGAGATATCGGAAAAGATTATATGAAAGTGGGAGATGAGGTAGATCACCCATTCTAGCACTACTACCAGTTTTCATCCTAAAGCATTGAAATGTATTTTTGGCATAGAGGGGGTAGGGGCCTTTGATTTATGTCAAACTATTTTGTACAATTCCTAGTTTCCAAAATATAGGAATTTCAAAATTGGACTGTTTTCAAAAAAACATAAAAAATAAAAAAGTTTTATTATCAAAAATAAAGGTCATAGAGACCGTTCGTTTGAACTATGGCACAACGTTCTATCATGTTTGGTTTTCAAACTATCACCTACGACGCGCAGGTCGCCCACGGGCGTCAACTAGAAAGACCTGCAATCGGCCTCTCTGGAGGCCACACGATCACCACACATACCTTCAAAAACAAAAATTTTTCAAAAAAAAAATTGAAAAATATAGTGAATCGTGCATAGGAAAGAGGACGTCACCCCGAGTCCTAAGTCACCTCATTTGTTAAAATACGGCCATGGGTTCATGGAATATCGAAAATCTTACTTGGCACAGGCGCGCGCAATTTAAAAACTGCTGACGCTATGAGTTTAGACTATCACTGCTCCCCTACTTCTGTTGATCCGTGTTCAATTGATGGAGGAACAGACAGACAGATGGACAAAAGTGAAATTTTATATATATAGGGATTACATAATGCTACTAAAGGCCGGCCTGCTATAGTCATATTATACGACAGCAGGCGTTAAAGGCATAGGGGAAGGGAAAAACAAGATTTTTCTTTAAAAAATCAGAACCTTTCCCTTTATCAAGTCTGCAAACAAAGGTAAATTATAATGTTACAGGCCTATATGAATTATATTGTACACTAGTGTCCAAAAGTTAAGCAAAAGTTACGAATAAGCAGAGCAACAGGGAACAGATGGCAAATCGACATATGCACCTACTAACCTTACGTATTCAATCTGTATAGGAAACAAGTATTCCTGCATTGACTAGCGGCGTAACCGCAAGGTCAACACAGCCAGTGCCTGTGCCGCATATTCCCTCAGTCGTGTTTGCCCCGTTATAGCGTGCGGAGTGTAGTCTTGTGGTGAACGCGACAACAAAATGGCACAACGACACCATTTGGACCCCGTTTTGTATGTTAGAATGCTCGGCCGCCTGGAAGCAGGCCAGACTTGGACCGAAGTAGCTGCATCCTTGAATGTGCCAAAAAGTGTCATTTCCGGGCTTTGGAAACGATTTCGAGACACACGAGGTGTTAGTCGTAGGCCAGTACCAGGTGGACCGAGAGTAACCACCCCACAGCAGGACCGATATCTGGCCTTAACCGCCCAACGAAATCGGAGTACACCTGCAAGACAATTGTCGGCGGAGCTTGCGACCGTCTCAGGGATTGCCGTTTCCCGGCAAACTGAGTACCGGAGGCTCAAAACAGCAGGAGTGTTTGCCAGACGTCCAGCGGTGTTCTTCCGGCTCATTCCACCACAGAGACGGACCCGTTTACTGTGGAACCGTCAACGTCGAGATTAGACCATGAATGAATGGAAGCATGTGCTATTTACAGATGAATTCCGCTAAAGTTTGCCGAACGATTTCCGTCGCACATTAATCTGAAGACAACCGGGCAGCCGATACAACCACAGGAATATCGTGGAACGAGACATGTATGGTGGTGGAGGAGTTATGGTGTGGGGCGGCATCATATTGAATGGCCGAATGGACCTGCACATCTTCATGGGTGGTCCAAAGAACACTGTGAAGGCTCGCAGATACAGGGATGAGGTACGGAGACCACATGTTCAACTCTTCAGAGGTGCGGTTGGTCCAGACATCCCCTTAACAGATAATTATGCGCACCGCGCTGCTCTAGTGGATGAATATCTGGTTGGGGAAGGCATTCATCGCATGGACTGGCCAGCGAGGTCTGCAAATCTGAATCATATAGAACATGCCTGGGATGCATTGGGGAGGCGAATGGCATCCCGTCAGCCTCCGTCAAGGACCTACCCTTGTGGAGGAATGGGATCGACTGCCACAAGACCTCTTGGGCCATCTGATAGAGAGCATGCCACGTCGCTTTGAAGCATGTGCTGCCGTAAGGGGTAACCATACACCCTATTAACAGCACATTTTGTTGTGGAAGACATAGTCAAGTTTTGTTAATTGTTGTCAAAGTGTACCGAGCTCTCTGAACCTATCTGACACTGTTTTTTTATTTTTATTTTGAATTTTTTGTGACATATGGCGTGTGTTTCAGCTACCGTTTGTTCAGCAATCTGTCCGGCATTCCTATAAGGCGGAAAGGCCTCTTTTTACTGATTATGCTTAACTTTCGGACAGTAGTGTATTTTTCCCTTAAGGCTGGCATAAATAGTGTTTGGAACCTGCTGGTTAGATTTAGTAGCAAGCCTTTCTTTTTCTTGTAAGCAAGCATGTTCAGCCACATGAATTGCCAGACTTGATATGTCACCAACTTATTCATGCATATTTAAACCTTCGTTTTGACAACATGGTTTAACGGCGGAATAAGTTGGCCTACCTCATTTTTTCCAATTTTTTATTGAAATATCTTCTCAGAAGGAATTGATTTCCAATATAATACATGAACAGTGTTTCTATGAATAAAAGTGTGTCATAATACGTAGTGTAAGAAAATATAATATACGAATATGGCTTCTTTCCGCTATGGGCTAAGAACTGTTCATTCAAAGTGCTTCGTGAGCTCATACAGCTTCACCTATGATGCATGAGTTTGGCATCTATGGGTTAAACTGTACAGTAAGTCTTTAACCTCCCTGTGCGAATGAATTTGCCTTCGTATGTTCATATGTATGCATTTTTGCTTTTGTGGATGTACACGTTCTTTTGTTCTTTTTGAGCAAAATGCACCTCGCATTTGTTTAAGGAGATCAGAACCTCATATTTGTGGAATTACATCTGTGTTTTCAATTTTTTGGTTTGGACGAAGTAGGATTTATACATTGCATAAATGTCTCCTACCCGCTATGGCTAACATTTGTTACTTCAAATGCCCCTTGTGAACCTACTTGGCTTCACATACGCGTATCTCCACTATGGGGTAACATGTGTGCCTTTAATAGCCGTTTGACGGCGATTTAGGCTTCTTATATGTCACATGAGTAACGTGTCTTTCTTAAAAAGTAAACGGAAAGGAACACTTTATTTTACTAATGATACATGAATATCACGCTTCGATGATGCGGGCCAACATGTGTGTCTTTAGATGGCTTTTGTGAGCAAGTTTGGTTTCGCATATACCTTATGAATACGATTTCATTCACCGCTGTTCAATAACATTTCTCTTTAAAGTATTCCTTTCTCAGAAAATTGCTTCGCATGTTCTACATGACTAAAGCCTATCACGGGAATGCGTTAAGATATGTGTATTCAAATTTCCACTCACAGATAATTTGTCTTCCTATATACTATTTGAGAACGGCTTTACGCCAGTATGCGATAACATGGGTCTCTGCAATGTTCCTGTAAAAGCAATTATGGCTTCACACCTGTATGGGTAAACATGTGTCTCTTCGAAAGGTCCTCTATCAGAAAATTTTGTTTCACAAGAGCTACATGAGTACGCCTTCAGATGCATGCGTTAACAAGTGTGTCAATATTAACCCCTCCAAAAAATATTGTTTTTGAATATGCTACATGACTATGGCTGCACACCCGTATGCGCTAACATGGTGTGCCTCTTCAAAATAAAGTATTCACTCAGAAAATTTGATTCACATAATATGTGCTACATTTGTACGGCATGACGCCAGTATGTGTTAACAAGTGTTTTTTTCAAACTTCCTCCCAGAGCGAATATCCGGTCGCAAATGTTATTGCATAACGCTAGTATGCGTCAACTTGTGTTTTTTCCAAGTTGTCTTCCGAGCAAATTTAGCTTCACATATGTTACATGAGTGCCGCCGTACGCCGGTATGCGTTTGCATGTGTTTCTTCAAAGGGCCTCCCTGAGTAAATATTCGTTCACATATGTTACATGACTACGGCATTACCCTCGTATGCGTTAACATGTTTTTCTTCAAAGTTGCCTTCTGAGCAAATTTAGTTTCACATATGTTGCTTGAGTCCTGACTTACGCCGATATGCATTCGCATGTGTCTCTTCAAGGTTCCTCCCTGAGCAAATTTTCGTTCACATATGTTACATGTGTGAGGCTTCACGCCCGAATGCGTATACATGTGTCTCTTCAAAGCTCCTTTCTGTACAAATTTTGCTTCACATAAGTTGCATGAAAATGGTTTCACTCCTGAATGCGTACACATGTGTGTCTTCAAATTTCCCAGCTGAGCAAATTTAGCTTCACATATCCAACATGAGTACGGTTTCACACCCGTATGGGTTGACATGTGATTCGCCAAACATTCTCCACGAGCAAATTTTCGTTCACATAGGCTACATGAGTACTGCCTTACACCGCTATGCGTTAGCATGTGTCTTTTCAAAGTTCCTACCTGAGTAAATTTTCGTTCGCATATATAACATAAGTACGGCTTCACGCCCAAATGCGTATGTATGTGTTTCTTCAAAGTTCCTTTCTCTGCAAATTTTGCTTCACATATGTCACACGAGTATAGTTTCTCGCCCTTATGCGTACACATGTGTCTCTTCAAAGTTCCCTTATGAGCAAATTTTGCTTCACATATGATACATGAGTACGGCTTCACCCCAGTATGGGTAGACATGTGTTCTTTCCAATTTCCCTTCCGCGCAAATTGGGCTTCACATATGCTACATGAGTAACACATGTCACCGGCATGGATTAGCACGTTCATCTTCAAGTTTTGTTTCATGGGAATTTTTCTTCCAGTATTTCCTTTAGTATCCAATGATGCGTAAATATTCCTTACAAAAGGATTTGACATCCAGGGATCTAACTTGGATTGATAATTGGAGCATCTTTCATTGATATCATAACCAGAAAAAATGACGTAACCTAGTACCAGGAAGTGATCTCGTTTCTACATTTCAATATTATTTTTTCTCACAGAATGAGTATCTTAAAGGTACTTATATATATTTGCAGACAAAATGGTTTATCATGCCAGAGTATTTGGAGTCATATCCTTCATGGATAACTATTATGTAATCCATATTAATTACAATAAATATTTTAGACTAAGTTACGGGCAATTACTTCCACATTTATTGCCAAATGTCAACCTGGGCCCTTACCAGTTCATTAATTGAAATTATTGAATGGTTACAGAAATTGTCTTTCACCCACATTGTGTCGCTTTAATAGCATGGCTGCGCAAAGATACAGCGTTTATTTACTGGAATCTAGGCCATTGAACATCGCTGACTATCAATGAAAATATGAACATATTGTATTCCCAACCGAATAGTTCCAAAGATTTTATGGATTTTGGTGGATATTTGGGATATGCGGGACGTGCGATTTTGAAACTACATGGGTCTTGATGCTGCACTGTTCAATACATCGCTGATGAATGGTAACGACTATTTAGGGCTCCATAAATTGTGTGGAGATGAGTAATCGTCTGCATGTGTTGTTGTAGTGGCTTGTAGTAAGGTAAAGGACGTGGCAACCCTTTAAGATTAACCACAAAACATAGCGCACATTTATCCAACTCTTGACTCAGCACTACCTGGCTCCCTTCTAACCTCGTCCTGCAGCAGGAAACATTAAGACCAATCTTTCAAATCCGTTTTATAATATCACGACATATACTTTGACTTCAACTAATTCACAGTGTGTCTAATGTTACTCAAAATTAAGTACCGATACGTAACATTCAAAATTTCAAAAATCTGGCCTACCTATCTCAGATCATTGTCAAACCTCGCACTACATTCTTTTTAAAGTGATCACATTGTGTAAGAGATTTCATTTCATGCACAAACCGATCAAGTTGTTTAAGTAAATGCGTACATGCTCACACATAACTGAAGTGAGTTTTCAAACGGAAAGCATAATTGCTGAGTGACAGCAATACATTGTTGCATTCATTTGATTCATCTGTTCTCTCAGTCACCCATTCTTGAGCTAATCATTCCATCGCCAATTAACTAACACCCTACATCCGAAGCAATCCATATACCATATTCTAACATTGGTTATATCTTAGAGTTTCTGTCCTTGACACGTCCGTCCAATACAATTGCAAAACTGCTATTCCTGTTGCCTAAGTATGTGCCATACCAAGTTATCTCTTCTATTCATCTGCCCTCCCCTACTCGTCACATCCAATTAGCGCCACACTCCAGACGAAGGCTTCAAGTATGACATCCAATTACCTAGATCAATATTTCATGTCAACAGATGTCAACCCAAACTTTATATCTTATTTGTCCATTTTATGCCGAAGTAGGAGTCACCAAATTCCTTTCGCGTTTCAACTGCCAATCTATGACTTAGTGCTGTGATCCATTCTGTTTTAAATACAAAAAAGAAAAAAAATTCTGAATTATTTCCTCGACATCTCGTTCACACCGTTTAGTAACTCACGCACATCCTCTCGTGAATAGGCTAAAATGGCAATGTCGCCAGTATATCACTGAATCGAAATTACTTCACTTTGATCCTTTAATTCTATTTTAAATTTTATTCTCGTTTCCTTCGTTACTTGCTAAATGTATAGATAGAAAAAGTACTAGTGATACAATGCAGCCTTACCTTACTTGTTTCTAAATACCATGTCTCTCATATCCATCGAATCAAATCACTACCAACTGGTTGTAGATACTCTCCCATCCCAAGATTTTTTACCAATATATTTCACACTCTCAAACAATAAATTTGCTCCAATCAGCATTATCACCAGCTGGTGTATTCTTTGGAATACACGTTCAGTCCGAGTTAGCTTTTGCTGCTCTTCTATTTATCCATTTTATTTAACTTCCTTCTTCGCAGACACCAACAGTGATCTTTTTTATTTTTATCTTTGTGCATAGGTTTATTTGGTCTTTGAGTGTGTTCTAGATTTGTAACTCCCATGGAGGACCTAGCTGCATCTAGCAGCTAACTGCCGAAGTTCATCAATCCAACTGAGCTCAAGAGAACTTCCTCCCCAATCCACAAGGCGTCGTCATTGTCGCCAGCTAACATTTCCATGAACACCGCTCCATGAAGAAGAATATTTCCATATAAGAATTTTGTCTTTGTCATATTGTACATTCTGTTATATACTTTCTTGTCTCTTACCCCCTCTCCCTTTTGCCCCTTCTCCTTCCCCTTGCCTACCTGCCTCTGTCGTGTGCGGGATCGCTCGTCGTCACTTCTGCTTCAGTCTTCGAGCATACATTTGGATCCCTCCCACGGGCAAGTCTTCTGTTTTAATGAGACATTTTAAACTAGACGCCATGTCTATTCTGTAAAACCAACGGTCACCAGGAACCTTCGCTCGCTAGTCATGAAAGAAAGCTAAGTACAAAACGTCAATGTTTTAAACACATTTTAATGGTTTTTAATGAGCGAAACGCCTTTTAACACAATTTTATAGACAGTGTGTGGAATTGCTAAATATTGTGCAATAACCGTCTTCGAGGGATTTTTCTTGTCATGCTTTAGCTATCTAAGTTGGCTTTAAAACATGAAATTCAGTACTTCTTGTACACATTAAATGGGAATACTTTCTTACAACGAGGGATTTAATTCAAATTACCCACTGTCTATAAACTTAGCTTTTTCCACCGTTGGAACTCTCTTGCCCTATTTAACTGTCATCATGGTTCTGGAACTTTCTACTTGAAACAATCTTTCTACCAGTAAAGCAATCTAGTATTTTCCACTCCAATTAACGGAATACTTTTCCACACATAGGAATTCATGTTACGTTAACTGCTGGTCAACACCTAATTTGCTTTCCACCGTGGGAACTTAAACTTATCATTCGACTTCAACCCATAAACTTTCCAACGCAATAAACCTGGTCAAGCTCAAATTAAACTAAGTGTTCTATATAACTGCAATAACTTTCTTTTGTTCTACGAACTCACATATACTGCAATAGTGAAGTTTATCAACTTATCAACAAACTATCAGTGCTTCGAATCCGCGTGTGCTAATCTCAACCGCGCCGCGTACGTGAGAGCAATAAATCTGGCCAGGACTTGATCCCTAAGTTCCTATCTTACTTCCCTAAAACATCCTTTACTAACATAAATTAAATTAAAATCTTCATCTATCTAAAATACTATGAGGCCTCGCTTGCAAGCAAGCAACCTCCCAAATTAGTTCTATTTCTAATATTGTAATTCAGTTTATACTGTGGCTAGTCCACATTTTAATACGTATCATTCCCCTCTAAAAATTAGGGAATTGTACTTTTTCTAATAATGAAAGAGTTGTCTAATCTCTTTCTCTCCAGGTTTCGTTAATACGGCCTGTATATTTACTGTGTTTCGCAACTAGTAATTACTGTTTCAAATAGCGGTAATCTCCGCTTTCCACTTTTTTGTTTTCCTTTTCTTTCTCCTGTTACGATTAGGATTTAATTTATTTGTTTGTAGCTTGTTGGCTTGCCAAAAGTGCATTCAAATAACGCTTGTATCTTACCTAATTTGAAAAGGTTATAACCACTGTACAATTTATTGTCTTTAAAATCTTTGAAATTTTCCAATTTCTGGCACATTTTAAAACCTTTGTAAAGGTTTAGTGCTTGTAACAAGTTTGAAACTTGTAACTAATTTAATATTGTTTGAAATTTAAATTTATTACTATTAGGTCTGAGCCCTTGGTATTTTACAACCAACTAAACTGTTATTCTTAACTCAAACTAAAATCAAAAATTAAGTGTTGTTATTCAGTTCATTGTTTACAATTGTTAAATAAATGATTTGTTTTCCTTTGTTCTTTATCTTTCTCAGTAGAATCAAGATTAGGCAGGACCTTATCTTCCCTGATTCTTCCCCTAATCTTAAGCTTTATTTACGAGAAAAACATAATTCCTTCATTAGTAAAACCTTTACCACTTGTTGCATTGGAAACAAAATTTCAAACAACAACGTTTTCAAAGTCTCTCTTAGCCGTTACAGCTAATTATAGCCAACCATAAAAAAATACAGCTTGCTACGCCAGCTACCTATTTGTAGGGATTTTCTCTCTGATTTATGGTTCGCTTTCAAAATCTTAATTTTGTTTAAAGTAGGTCTGAGATCTTTCTCTGTTCTAAACTTTTAGTCGGCATTCTGCTGGGTAAAAGCTTAGCCTACCTTCAGTGCAACAATTGGCATTCTTATAAGATTTTCATAAAAATCCTCAAGCATATTGCTAAAAGCACTAAAGTTTCTTTAACTCTTCCCACTCTGGAAGCATTCGATTATTTTGCCAGAGATCCAACGGTGCCAAGAAATAAAAATATTTCTCCAAATTCAAATCCTTCCAGCATTCTTAAATGCATAATAAAATGTAACCCTTCTGAAAGCAAAGTCAGTACATCCTTTCTTTTTCGCTTACTTTGTCTTGCCAGAGTGCCACCCGTCCCCATAGTACCGGAATACCAGCTCGGGAGGGAAAGAGCGCTTATCGCTTGCATGCAAACAGCCCCAGCTCCAGCTGCGTTTCCCGATAGCTGTAGTCAGGTCCCTACCCACTTTAGGTGTCTCACGCTCTTTGTGCGGTGGAACCTGTGGCTGAATACGTATTTCTATCGGTTTTTATGCTTTTGTGCTGGATTCTCATCCTATCTGTCAATACTTGTCTCCACGCCGAACCCCATCTTCTTTTCTCTCTTATCATCATCCCTTAGGCAGTGTTAATATTCAGCAAAAACCTACCACCAGCTTTTTAGGACTAAATATGCCTCAAAAGTGTTCTTATTTTTCATTCTAGCTTCTACCTTCTAAGATCAGTTTAACACTTAATACAGCTCCCCTTATTGCTAAGATCTGGTTTAAGCAAAGTGGCCTTCAAATAACATGGCTATCGTCCCATCCACTTGTTATCTATTCTACTTAGAAACTTGCTAGCGTGAGTCATCAAACACGTCTGTCAGCTGCTGCTTCCTAGGGTATAGGGATGACGACAGGAATCTTTTATACCCATGGCATAGCCGTCAAAAAATCCAACGTATTAGTAAGCAAAATAAACTGAACAGATCTTCAGCCCCTATGCATTGTAGTAACTCAGTCGGTGCATCACCCATGATTGGTGGTTCCTTTCTACATAGATCTTCTAGTGGCCAACCAATTCTGATCCCTAAATGAAATCTCCACTTTAATGCTCAGCAATTTTGTCTCATCTTTCACTATATTACCCTTAATCTCCTTAGCCCCACACTAACGCTCAATGTAGTTCATGATTCTGTCAACATTTTTCGTATATATCTATTACGGGTTTTCACCTCATTGACTAATATTAGACCACTTAAACCATATTTGCCCGAAATCATTCATAACCTTTCGGTAAACTGTATAGACGTTTCCTACCTAAAACAATTTTCTACACTTGGACAATTATGTTTTTTCATCCTAGGAGCTCACACTGCGTGGTCATATAACCTCGTGTATTTGGTTTGTTTTTGTGTGTGTTTGGACATTTTCTGATTACCTGTGTACTGTGATCGCTGTATTAGTTAGTGCAATTTTAATTAAATATAGGAATGGGAAGGAGTCGGTCGTGGCTTTAAATTAGAAACCACCTTAATATTTGCCTGGAGTGAGAGTTGGTAACCCCTGAAAGTCAGTACGAGGATGGCTGATGAGCAAATCCTGCCCATGATTCGTTCATTTGGTCTTAGGAGGCTGAGTGTACCCCGTCCCTGCCCTCAGACCAGATAGAATCAGCTACTCCGCGGCGTTAGGCAACTACGCTAGCTAATAAACCATGACGTAGTCTTTAAACATTTTTCTTTGAACCATTTTCATTAGCATTCTTGCAGCTCATTTTTACCTCAATTTTCAGACGTCTGCTATCTGTATATCGGGGCGTGGTGGCTCAGCGGTCTAGCTGTATGCCTCTCACCAAGGCGGTCCGGGTTCGATTCCCGGTCAATGCATGTGAGATTTTCGAAGTGAAATGCCATGTCCTGTGGTTCGGATTCCACGTAAAAAGGAGGCCCCGTGGCTCATAATCACAAGATTCACGGTCACGTAAAACTACAATCTTCCTTCCTTTCCTTATCTGTATATCATATCGTGCGTTCTTATTCGTCCAACTTTCATTCATTAATTGTAGTGAATCCTGAGTGATCCGAAATCCTTACCTTCTACATACTGTCTCTTCTTTCCTCTCTGCCAATCTTCGATTTTTTCTATCTCTTTTTTAAAATTCGCATCATTTGAACTGGAGTTCTTCATTACTTCTTTCCATTTACTCCATAATAACCAGATTATAGTCACAACTTTTGTTGGACACGAAGTACGTTTTGAAACCTAAAATCAGCTTTCAGAATTTCTGCTTGTCCATAATGAAGTCAATTAAAAAAAGTCTTATACCTACTTGGCTGATTCATGTATTTACATTTCCGTTGTGGAGGTTGTTAATGTGTTAACTGTTCACTATTGGTGATAGGTGCAGAATTCTATTATTTTGCTTAACCGATCATACCTTTCATCCAGTCAGCCATTCATCGCTATTTTTCTTTCTCATCCGTTTCCTAATACTGTATTTCAATCTCACATAATCAATTACATTTTTATCACTAATGACAAGCCTCAGAATAAAACCTATTTCTGAGTAGTACTTTTCGACTTCTTTATCATCTGTGTGATTAACAGCCTAATAGACTTATACTACACTAATGCACGTAGGTTTTGCTCATAATATTCTACCCACGGTCCAAGTTGACTAGTCAATATGAGACTTATTCCCCACAACCGATATTTGACTAAGTGCTAATGATAATTTAGTCCCCTGGACAGAAGTCCCATTCTACTTGCTTACTTCACTTATCCAACCCAAATCAAACTTCAACCTATCTACTTCCCTTTTCATGTTCCTAAACCTACCTATAGATAATCACACTTCTAACATTCATGTTTTGACCAGTAGAATGTCACCATTGCGATTTTAATCCCCTGTCGCAGAGTCCTCGGCTGGAGATCGGGAAGTGGGACATGTTTACCGTCAGATTGAAATTTTACCAGAGAGGACAATAACATCACATAGAATAATGCATAGAGAGGTGCTTATCCTTGGTGTATTCTTTGGAATACACGGTAAGACAGAGTTAGCTTTGCTTAAATTATTTCTTCCTATTTCTCAAACACCAACAGTGATTTCTTACCTTTTCTTTTATTTGCTCACCTTGCTTACTTTGTTTAAAAGTCTGTTCTAGATATATATCTTCCATGTTCAACCTAGCGGCATCTAGCAGCTAACTACTGAAGTTTCGAAATATCTCAACTCTCAAGAGGACTTCCTTCCCAATCCAGCCACAAGATGTCCTCGCTATCTCCAGCTAACATCTGCATGCTCAAGAGGACTTCTTCATCATTCAAATCCTCCCGACGTCGTCATCATCGCCTGCTAGCTTCTCCTTGAAGATCACTTCTTCAAGAAAAGTATTACCTAAGAAATCAATTTATCAATGTTATGTTGGTAATCTTTATGTATGTTCCTATGTCCTTTTCCCCCAGCCCTTTTCTTTCCTTGGTACCTCTGTGCTTCGTCGAGCGGCTCTCACTTCAGTGTCAGGCGTCTACACATACAGTCCAAGCTCTTCCCGAGCTTGTCTCCTCTCCTCGAGATACATCGTCCACACCATCATCTCTCATCAAAATGAGCTAAGTTCAACTTCAATGGTTTTCACCATGTTTTAAGAGTCTTAAATTGCTTATAGCATTTTATCTGATTTTATAGACAGTGTGAAATTGCTAAATGCGAAGCAATAACTGCCTTCAAAAAATCTTCCTGATCTAGTTGTGGCTACTTCAGCTAACTTTCTAAAATGAAAAAGTACTTCTTGTACTGATTATCTGAGATACTATCTCACACCGAGGGATAATTTAAAGTACCCACTCTCTATAGAATTCAGCTTTCCGCCGAGGGACTTGTCTTGCCCAATTCAACAGATATCAATGCTCTAGAATTTTCTACATCATGTCATCTTTCTGCAAGTAAAGCCGTCAAGTATTTTCCACCTAAATATGGGAATACATTTCTTAGCTAAAGATTTTTCTTAACAGCATTTGTTAGTCCACGCCTAATTTGTCTTCCTTCGTGGGAAACTTTCCGCTGCATTCAACTACACCCTATAAAAGCCACAACGCAATAAACAAGTTAAAATTCAACTAGTGATTTACATAACTGCAATAACTTTTCTTCTTATGAACCTTTCCGTGCTGCAATAGTGAACTTTTCAAGACACTACAGTGTATAACAGTGCCCGTTCAACCACCATCCGTGTCGCGTTCGAACGAGAGCAATAAATATGGCCAAGACATTTTCCTAAACCTCCTATTTTCCTCCTCTCAAATACCTTACTAACATATTATAATTAAATTATGAAATTTAGGTCTATTTCAACGAGGTGTCACTCAATAGCAAGTGCCCTCCCATCTTTGTTCAGCTTACAATAACTTAATTCTGCACAATATCTGTGTCTAGCACACATTTAAACAATTGTTTTTCCTCTTTTGCTAGGGAATTCAATTATTTCTACTCACAATTGAGTTTTCTATCTCTCATTTTCCAGGTTTCACGAAAGGGCAACTGGCCCCAATTTTTCTCGTGATCCCTGTTTAAATATAAAAAGTTATAGAAACTTCTTCTTAATTTTCCTCTCTTTTTATTGTTAAAATCTCATATTAAATACTTTTTCATAGCCTTTAACATCTCCAATAGGAATTCTTAAAGTGCCTATATTGTACCAGATTCCTTGTTAAAGCTTTAATTACTTGTAATCCTCGTAATAAACTCTAAAGTTTTCTATTTTTAGCACAACTTTTAAAATATTATTCAGATTTTGTGCTCGAAGCAAGTGTTAGACTTGCGTCATATTTAACATTGTCAAAAGATTTCCAATTTGTTAGCATTAAGTCTCAGACTTTTGTAGGTTAAAACTATTTATTGCCATTAATTTGAATCTAAATCAACTTTATATTGTTTGCTACGGCAACTGTTTCTTTATTGTTAAATAAACAAAATTTCAACTTTGCGCTTTATACATTACAACAGAATAACGGTCAGGCAGGTCCTTGTCTTCCCTGACTCTTCATTGGCTTATGCCCTCTTTAAGTAAATTACTTAAAAAAGTAATTAATGTATTGCCACTTGTTGCATTTAACTTGAAATTTCAAATATCAAGTTCAAGGATTCTCTTAGTTTTCATAACTAATTCTAACGAGCCATCGAGGCAAGCATAGCTAGCCCAGAAAGCTTCCTGCTTGTTGAGACTTTCTCTATAACTTATGGTTTGTTTTCTAAATTCATAGTTTTCCTCTGGTTTGAACTTTTAGTCGGTACTCTGCTGGTTAAAATCTCAACGTATCTTAAGTGCAACAATTGGTGTTTTACCAAAATTTTCAAAGAAAACAACAAAATCGTTCCCAAAAGCATTATAACTGCTTTATCGATACTCTTCCTGAGAAGATTGGGTCGCTCGTTGGAGATCCTGCAGTTCCAAGAACTAAAGTTATCACGGCGAATTCAAATTATTTGCGCCTTTCAAAGCCTTCGATCACCCCCAACTCCTTTGAAAGGATATACAATAAATCTGTCATTCCTTGTCTTACCAGACTACCACCCTTCCCTATAGTAGCCAAATATAGGCTTGGAAGGGAAGGTACGATCGCTGCTTGCTTGCAAATATCCCAAGCTCCAGTCGCATCTCCCGTTAGCTGCGTCCAGGTCCATACTCACTTTAGGTGCTTCACGGGCTTTGCGGTGACACTCGTCACTAAATACTCATTCAAATTAATTTTGTTTGCTTAGTATTGGACTCTCGTCTTCTTTACCCACACTTGTTCTTCATTCCGAAACCCACTTCCCTTTCCTTTACATCTTCCCTTGGGGGTAGTGTTTATCCCTAGCCAAAACCTACCCAAACTTTGGTACCGAAACCCGGGAGAGTCCATTTGTCAATATTTTGCAAATTATTAATATCTACTTTGAATTTTTCAGCTATATCTTCACCGTGCAAGGCTGGTGAGGGGGAAAGAGGCCGCTCCTGTCTCCTTTGGTGTGTCCCTTTCTTTCAACTTGTACGCTGCTGCCAGTCTGACAGCATTTCCAAGGTCCCACAGTTTCGTAAGTTATACTTTAATTTACCTATTTCGCCATGCCTCCTACAGAAAAAGATAAGGATGGTAAGGATGAAGATCTTACTTCCAAACGAGCTTCTTATAAAGGGCAAATCACCAGATTCAGAAAATACATCAAAGAGCTAGATCCTTCAGAAGCTCAACTAGATTTGTTAAAGCATTGCGTACAGGATTATGAACGTTCATATGAAAAGTATTGCAATATTCAA
The DNA here is from genome assembly GCA_946902985.2 of Meconema thalassinum. Lineage (NCBI taxonomy): Eukaryota > Metazoa > Arthropoda > Insecta > Orthoptera > Tettigoniidae > Meconema > Meconema thalassinum. The sequence continues at coordinate 42,695,541 of OX336401.1, read as the reverse complement.
ACTGAAATCGAAACTTGTATGCTCAATCAAACTGATGATCGAGTAGAAGTAGAAAACCAATACTACGAAGGCATAGGCTCTGCCTTTAAAGTAATACGCCAACTCGAAGAAGAACAGAAAAAGGACGGTTCTGTTCTTGGTTCCCTTCACGAACAACAAACCTCTTCTCGTGAGGCCACTCACAAGCCCAAACCAATTCTACCTAAGATTTATTTGCCTCACATCTCTGGAGACGGATTTACTTGGGATTCTTTCTATGAACTCTTTTGCTCCCTTGTTCATAAACACTGAAGACATATAAGTCATCTACAAGTTTCATTATTTGCGATCTATTCTCCGCGGTCAAGCCCTGCAGTTGGTTGAAGCACTCCCATTAAGTGCTGAAAACTACCCCATTGCCTTTAACCTGTTGAAGGAAAGATACGGTAATTTACGGTTACGTATTCAACGCCACATGAAGGCTCTATTCAATTTACCTGCGTCACAGCACAATGGCGTCACTAGTTTGCGTAATCTTATGATGCTACACAACTTCACGTAAAAGGTTTATCCCAATTAGATCAACCCACTGGGACACTTTCCTAATACATTTAGTGGTTTCTAAAGTCGATGTTGCTACCCTCAAAGCTTGGGAAATCGAACTTTCCCAAGACGACGATTACTCTTACGAACATTTAGTCACCTTCATAAATGCTAGATGCCAACTCTTAACTGCTTTAGCTAACCAAAGTGAACCCTCATCCCCTAGTTCTAAAATTGAATCATTTTCTCTTAAATCTAAAAGCGAACGCGTAGTGTCTAGTACCCAAAAACCTGGGTCTAGCTCTTCTAAACCCAAGTCATACGCCACTGGTTACCAAACTAGGTCTGGTGAACGCCGTATTGCCAGTTCTCTTGCTTTAAACACTCAAAGCGAACCCCGTAAAAATTTAAATGAACCTTTAAAGTGCATACTTTGCAAAGATTCCCACGCTTTATATTTATGCAAATCCTTTAAAGAACTGTCAGTTGACGACAGAAGAAAATTAGTTTCCCAGAATAAACATTGCTTCAACTGCCTTTCACCCAAGCATTCTGCTTCTAATTGTAAGTCTTCTAGACATTGTTTTCATTGTGAAAAAACTCATCACACTTTACTGCATCGTCATGATCAATCAAGGTCATCAGCAGCATCTACTTCTCAGAAAAGTAATGATACCAGCAATCCCAGTGCTTCATCTTACAATCAGAACGCTAAATCTTTTCGTAGTGCTCAAGTACTATTGTCCACTGTTCAAATCGATGTCCAGGATAAATTTGGCACCTGGGTCCGTGCACGCGGTCTTCTTGATTCGGCGGCAACCCATGATTTTGTTTCTAATTCATTAATCAAAAACTAGGCCTACCCGAAAACCCTACTTCTATTAATGTATCAGGTATCAACAGCTTAAAATCACAAGCTCTACAGTTTTCAAAACTAACCGTAAGAGACACATGTCACAGAAATAATTTTCTAAAACATGATTGCCTCATCCTCAACAGTATCGGGCAGGATACTCCTAGTCACTCCGTCGATATTTCAAGTCTGAATATTCATTCTCATTTAAGGTTAGCCGATCCTCTGTTCAATGTACAAGGCCCCATAGATATACTCTTTAGTGCCAATGTTTTTTGGAATTGCCTTCGTAAACAAATTCGTAAGTTATCTTCAAACGTGGTTGCCAGAGATACCAATTTTGGATGGATCGTCACTGGTCAACTTCCTCATTATTCTCCCCAGCCAGTGTCACAATGTTATTTCGCTAGTACCGATTTGGAACAGTTCTGGAGGCTGGAAAGCATTGATTCTCCTAACTTAACCTCTTCAGAAAACGAATTCTGTGAGCAACTTTTCATGAACACTACCACTCGTTCTCCTCAAGGCCGGTTCATTGTTCAGATGCCAAGATTACTCAGTCCCCCCAAACTTATAAATTCTCAACCTAAAGCTCGAAAAGCTCTCTTTGCTATCGAGAGCAAATTCAAGAAAGAACCCCTCGTTAAACAACAGTACACTGATTTCATGGACGAATACGAAAGCTTAGATCATATGGAAGTTGTCAGCAAATCTGATGACGAATTGCACCCCCCAATTGAAACGGTTTTCTAAAATCATCATCCCGTGTGGAAAAACCCTCTTGTCAAGGATAAAATCCGAGTCGTTATTAATGGGTCATCACCTAACGTTAATGGCAGCAGTCTTAACGATACTCTTTACTCTGGTCCCGCTATTCAGTCAGATTTGTCTGTTATACTTTTAAATTTTCGATTATTTCCCATAGCTAATATAGTGGACATCAAACAGATGTACCGTCAAGTTTCAATTCAGCCCGAACAACAAGATCTCCAAAGAATCTTGTGGCGCGATGAAATCAGCAAGCCCATTAAAATATTTCGGTCAAAGACAGTCACTTATGGCGTAAAGCCGTCCGCTTTCCTTGCTATCCGATCCCTACATATGTTAGTTTCTCAAGGTGGTCATTTATTTGATTCTAAAGCTTCTGGAGCCCTAACTACATCTTTTTAAGTAGACGATTATCTCCTGTCCTTCTCGTCTCTTGAGGAAGCTTCTTTCGTGTCACTAGAACTTCAGGCATTGTTAAAGAATGGAGGATTCCCACTTCATAAGTGGAATTCCAAATCCCATGAGTTTCTTGCCCAGTTTCCCATAGAAGATGTAGACCCCTCTTCCGTCAAAATCTGCGGAGATTCCGAATCCATAAAAACTCTTGGAGTTCACTGGTGCACACGCACTGACACTCTCATCTACAAAGTCTCGCTTTCCGAAGTGCTCCCCAAGACAAAAAGGCAAATTCTCTCTGAAATAGCAAAAAAAATTGATCCGCTTCAATTCCTTGCTCCGGTTATTGTTATAGCCAAGCTTTTCATACAAGAGCTATGGTCTTTCAAATGTGAATGGGACGAAACTGTTCCCCTTTCTTTTCTTAATAGATGGCTCTCTTTTCGTAGCAGTTGGCTTGATCTTTCGCTCATTGAAATTCCTAGAAATTTAATTAACGCTTCTCCTAACACATCTTTCATCCTTCATGTTTTTGCCGACAGCTCCGAGAAAGCTTACGGTTGCTCTGCATATTTGGTTTATCGAAAATCACTTAATGAATCCTCATTTTAGTTAGTTAGTTATTGTTGTTTTAAGGGGCGGAACTATGAGGTCATCTGCCCCTCCTCATTTTCAAACCTTGTTTGTTCCAAGTCCAAAGTTGCTTCTCTTAAAACTATTACTTTGCCTAGGCTTGAACTGTGTGCTGCATTCATGGCCGCTGAACTTGCCAAAAAACTGCAGAAAGTCTTAAAAGACGAATTTTCGCAAACCTATATGTGGAGCGATTCCATGATCACTCTTTCTTGGATCGCAAAAAACCCCACCCACTGGCAAACCTTCGTTGCAAATAGAGTTTCTAAAATTCAATCCCTTTCCTCTGGATGTCAATGGAAACATGTGCCTAGCGCTGATAACCCCGCTGACATCATCTCACGTGGTTGTTTACCCTCTCAATTGGCAGCATCCCAGTTGTACTGGTATGGGCCCCCGTGGTTAATCGAGGACTCTTCTTGTTGGCCTTCTAAATCTCCAGTCACAAACTCCAACTTGCCTGACGCTAAAGTATCTAAATCTACTGCTTCGTATCTTATTTCCAACGCTTCGTTTCCCTTGTTGTCACGCTATTCTTATTTTCATAAGCTTATTCGAATTTTTGCCTACCTTCTCATGTGGAAATACCTTGTTGTTGACCAACCTGTTCTCCCCAAACCGCACCTGACCAATCACGAATTACTTCTCGCTACTATTAAAGTTTTGCAGCTAACTCAGCAAGAGGCCTTTTCTCCTGAATGTCTTTGCTCTCAGCTAACAAAGATCTTCCTAAATCTAGTCGTCTTCGCGCTTTAGCCCCTTTTCTTGATGACAACGGGTTAGTCAGGGTAGGTGGTAGGCTTTCGCATTCTTCACTTTCTGAAGACAAAAAGCATCCTGTTATTTTGCCCTCTAAGCATCACGTAACTTTCTTAATCATACGTGACTTTCACTATCGTAATCTGCACTTTGGTACTCGCACACTGCTTTGCTTTTTAAGGGAAAAGTACTGGATAATAAATGGAGTTAATGAAGACTCTTCTGTAATTCACAAATGCATCCCTTGCTTCAAAGTGAAACCTAAAGTCAGTACCCAATTGATGAGCGATCTACCTTATTTCCGCTCTTCTCCTATACGTCCTTTTGCTTTAACTGGTGTGGACTATATGGGTCCATTTCAATATCAATGCAATTCCCCTGGAGCTAAACGCAAAATGTTTGGAAAACTCCATGTTTCTCTTTTCGTTTGCATGGTTACTGGCGCGATCCATCTGGAACTAGTAACAAATGCCTCTACTTCTTACTTTCTATCAGCCGTCTCTCGCTTCACTGCTAGGCATGGCGTTCCCTCTGAGATGTTCTCTGATAACGCCTCCACTTTTCAAGGCGCAGCTTCCTTGTGGAAGAAAGCTCTTACAACTTCTCCTGCCATGGAACAGATTTCTAATTTTTCCTACTCAAAGGGTTTCAAATGCCGGTTTATACCTCCCTACGCCCCTCATCACGGTGGTAGGTGGGAATCCTGTGTCAAGCTGACCAAACGTCATCTAAAAAAGGTTTTAGGTAGTCGCATCCTAAATTATGAAGAGTTTAACTCTCTGTCTATTCTAATTGAAGGTGTTGTTAATTCTCGTCCGTTGACACCGCTTTCTAATGACCCTGATGATCCGCTTCCATTGACACCTGGTCACTTTCTTATAGGCAGTTCTCTTTCTTCCCCTCCTCCCCTTCCTAACTCTTATAGAGACTCTAACCTGCCTATTGTTTGGCGTCAACTAGAAGCTCTTCGCAATTCTTTCTGGAAGAGGTGGAAACTGGAATACTTAACTTCCTTGCAACGGAGACAGAAGTGGCTTCTATCTAATCCTGACATTAAAGTGGGGGACTTAGTCCTTGTAAAGGAAGCTTCCCCTCCCTTGGTCTGGATCGCCGGTAGAGTGACCGAGTGTTACCCGGGAAGGGATGGGAGAGACAGGGTGGCCAAGATCTTGCCCACAAATGGGCATATTACAAGACCCCTGTCTTTAATTGCCCCCCTTCCTTTAAATCTTTAACGTTGTGTTTCTTGTTCTCTGTTGGTGTTTGTCCCTCCCAGCTTGGTGTATTCTTTGGAATACACGGTAAGACAGAGTTAGCTTTTGCTGCTCTTTGCTTAACTTATTTCTTCCTTTTTCTCAAACACCAACAGTGATTTCTTACCTTTTCTTTTATTTTGCGCACCTTGCTTACTTTGTTTAAAAGTCTGTTCTGGATATATATCTTCCATGATCAACCTAGTGGCATCTAGCAGCTAACTACTGAAGTTTCTCAATATCTCAACTCTCAAGAGGACTTCCTTCCCAATCCAGCCACAAGATGTCCTCGCTATCTCCAGCTAACATCTCCATGCTCAAGAGGACTTCTTCATCATTCCAATCCTCCAGACGTCGCCATCATCGCCTGCTAGCTTCTCCTTGAAGATCACTTCCTCAAGAAAATTAATATCTACGAAAGCAATTTATTATTGTTATGTTGGTAATCTTTATGTATGTTCCTTTGTCCTTTTCCCCCACCCCTTTTCTTTCCTTGGTACTGCGCCCGTAAATTGAATTATCCAGATACCACAATAGCAGCATTTGGGAAAGCCCCTAGTAAAGTTGTAGCCGTCATTGTTATTACGTGTCTTGATGTCGTAAGCACGGCTGGCACTTAGTTCATGTCGGAAGGGATGTTCAGGCGAGCTGCATGATGACGTAACAGAATAGTTCGAGAAATCTCTGGAAGGATGACACAACACCCAGAAGGAAATAAACTAATGTTCCTTAAGAGAAATTACGGTATTGGCTGTCTGTCTAGAACCAATGAGTGAAAGTCTTAGTGAAGACGGGATTTATTGCAACTATGATTTTTTGTGAAAATTGGCAATTAAGACCCTGGAAAGATATTTTATGCTTAAGAAATGGATAGGAATTAAAAAGAAATTATGTCTACTACTTTAAAATCTTCAAATCGGATAATTAATGCCATAGTTGAATATGAGTAATGACACGTGTAGAAACTGTGGAAGGGATGGAGAAAACGCCCCCTTGGATGACTACGCAGAGCGGAGTCTTTACTCTTTCTTATTCTGACAATTGTCAAGTGAAGTGCTACGGTGGGTTAACATAGTCCCAAAATTACTTCTAGTCAGAGCGTGGAGGTTGTCCGCTCGTAGAACAGCGCAGCTTGGGTAATCTACAGTGCATTTTACAAATCTCAAACTAGGCGAAGTTAAAACGCCAGTTCAAGTTGAAATAACTCACAATCATTCAAAATTAGGCTTCAGCTTTTATAATAATCAAGCAGTGTAAGACTATATAGTGCCTGTGTGAAAACCAGAACTGTGTAGGTCTTTTATTTTGGAAACTATAAGCGATAGAAGACGAAATACAAAAGTGTTTTTCACATTCCAAATATCACTATTCGTGCCACGCACATTGAACATTCAGAAAGCAGGCGTACTGCGTGCGAGCAGGAGAACTTGATTCAGTTGGTGCAATATACAATTAACATTACAATGGCAGTTAATACTCAACAAATATATTCATTAGACATTGCTATGAAAGTCGTGATGGAGTATTAAATTGATTATGCCCCTGGGACATATTAAGATAGCGTGAAGATCCAAGCATGGAATTACGATAGACAGTATTCTTGTAATACTAGCATAGTGTGGGTTACCAGCTTTTTACACGCTATTGCATATCGACAAACGCTGATAATAGATCCATACAGCAGTGGAAATGTATTCATTCTCCACTTATATGAATATTTCTGCTTTGATTTCACAATGGATTTCACGAATATTTTACGACGTAGAACTTTGGAGTTTTTTGAAGAATATCAAGATAGGCTCGGGTATTTCCCAGCACAAACAGAAGAATTTGCCGGATGAGTGCATTCCAGAGAAAAAACCTTTTCTGTTCTCTGAGGTCGGAGGTCCGATGTCCGAGTACATTCCAAATTTGTACTCTGGTATTATAGGAACATCTATAGTATTCTGTGAATACTCTTCAAGAACGTCAGAACTTCATATAAGGTAGCTGTGATTTTTAATTGTATTATGTGAGCTGTATAGTGACATTTGAGCAACTGTCTTACCCCATGTTTTTGTCTACATAATTTTACTCCATATTTTTGTATTTTCATGTTCTTGTATACGGTACACTTCAGAAGTGTCTTATATTTTTCTTCATTGTCTAGAGACATTAGTCTTTCATATTTGAATTTGAAATTTACTTTTGAGGATCAGCTTAGCTGACATTAAATATTCTTTAGAGAATGAGAATTAATTTAGCAGTCACGTTTGACTTTTAAATAAACTAGTTTCTATTTCAAATTAGAATTCAGACCGCGTGTCATCATTTCAAAGTAACTTAATTTTTTAACTTACTTTGACGATTTTTCTGTACAATTTCAAGAGAGAAGAAAGAGCGAACGCTAATTAGAGCGTTAAGATATATAACATTACGACGATCTATGGAATTACTAGTCGTTCTTAATAATGTGTTATTAAATCAAAGACAATCTCAATAGAGAATGAAGAACATTTCGACAAAGACAATCCCTATGTAAATTGACTAGTGAAATAATTTTTATTCAGTTAACATTTGAGGAGAAATACTTTTTGGTAGAAGATTTTCATATCTTAGGCTAGGATATCAATGCTTGCATATTCCAGTCTAGATTGACTTCTATTCGACATTATTTAAATAATCTGCAATTATTTAAATACCCTAGAGTGTAATATTTTGCCGTATTGCTGCAATAATATTACAAGTTTTTTTTGTGATAGACAAGTCAGGAGAATCAGAGTTTTATATTTATTCCTCATTTTGAGACTGGCCGATTTTTATTTTAATATCGTCTTGTTAGGTATACTCAATGAGATTAAAATCATATAACAGTTTCAATACATTTAGATGAGATTTTCGAGAAGAACGATGGGATGTCTGAATTTAGCTCAGTAGACGTGTTGAAAGTCACTGATTGAGAGAGCCCTTATTGAAGGATGTTTTTGCCCAAGGAGATGTTTATAACAAATATTCAATGATGATTTTGTTTAAACAAAGGTGGAAGTTTTTCCTTATATCTTGAAATATATGAAGTTGTTGAGCCAGGTGTGTGCTCGAGCGAGGTTTTGCCGCAAGTTTAGAGATGTTAATCCCCATTCATAATATATCCATGTAAATGTACTGTTTGTTTTAACAAGAGGGTGTGAGTTGAAAGAACTTTTGATTACGGATGAAAATTGTTGTCACAAATATCCATATTAAAAATGTATTAACCACGATTAAGAAACTACATGTAAATAACCCTTATCGATCGCTTGTATTTGACCAGACTTTGTAATTATAACCCGATATGATGAGTGAGTAGTGTAGAAGTATTTAAAAGCAATAGACTTTTTGTAAATAGATGTGAATTCAATAGTCGATTGACGACATGATCAAAGACTTCAAATTTATTTAAAGATCATTCGAAAGACACTTATGTCAGTGTTAAGCGTTTTTGTCCAGATTAGGCAACGCTGTATAGAATCAAGCAACGATACAATAAAATGTGTAATTAATATAATAATATAATAATGTGTATTAGGGTCCATATAAAATTTGTTTAAAATTAATTATTTTGTGAATGAAAGCCGAGTAAATGACTTAAAATAAGTTCAGAGTGAATTATGAACTACATTGATCTAGAGCAATGTAGGGTATGAATGAAGTGTGTATATAAAATTTAATGACATTCCGTAGGTTAGTTTAAGAGTTATTCACATTTGTATTTGATGCAAATGAGTTGCGTGAGTGAGAATATTTCTCGTAACTCGCCAGTGAGCGACCCATTTGACAGAGGGGCGTCACTTGTGCGTGTCTGTCTTCTTAACAGCCCATATGGTGGTCTAAGGTGAGGTCACTCAACTTTATAAACCTGTGTATATATGTGTCAGTGGAACGAGGGAGTAGCTTCCGGTGCACAGCAATAGAGCTCCGTACACTACCGGTCCTTATGATTTTCAAATGATGTTTTTTCTAACTTCTAGTAAACCTAGAGATACCAAAACTTTTGTGTATATGTTTGACAGTCCAGTGTTTGTGATGGCTTCACAAAGCCCATATTAATTCAGATTTTCCTAGTGTATAATTCCGTTTTGTGTTCCCATTTATGTGAAATAAATTTTATACCGTTCAGTTTTCATGGTCGTTTGACTGGTGTGTTCATTTTAAATATCATGAATGCAAGATATTGTGAGGACACCCTTTATGAGAGCCTTTTCTACCCCCCAAAAACCCCGAGAATGGTAAGTAAGGTAAGTGATATCCCCGTGAAGTTTGGTGTGTTCCACAATATGCTTGTAAACTGCTGTGCTATGATCCCGCAAGTATTTGTAAGACCTCTAGTATTGCAATAGAGACGGTGCATTTGGAGATAGGCAATCCGATTGAGGGGACAGAGTTCTGACAAACGGCTTTCCGGATTATAGGGTACAGTACCTCTGCGCTTCGTCGAGCGGCTCTCACTTCAGTGTCAGACGTCTACACATACAGTTGAAGCTCTTCCCGAGCTTGTCTCCTCTCCTAGAGAGACATTTTTTAAATCGGACGCCATGTCTGAATTTTAACTCCAAGCGTCATCCAGACCATCGTCTTTCTTCAAAATGAGCTAAGTACAACTTCAATGGTTTTCACCATGTTTAAGAGTTTAAAATTGCTTATAGCATTTTATCTGATTTTATAGACAGTGTGAAATTGCTAAATGTGATGCAATAACAGCCTTCAAAAGATCTTCCTGATCTAGTTGTGGCTACTTCAGCTGACTTTCTAAAATGAAAAAGTACTTCTTGTACTGATTATATGAGATACTATCTCACACCGAGGGATAATATAAAGTACCCACTGTCTATAGAATTCAGTTTCCGCCGAGGGACTTGTCTTGCCCAATTCAACAGATATCAATGCTCTAGAACTTTCTACATCAAGTTATCTATCTGCAAGTAGAGCCGTCAAGTATTTTCCACCTAAATATGGGAATATTTTTTTAGATAAAGATTTTCCTTAACAGCATTTCTTAGTCTACGCCTTATTTGTCTTCCTTCGTGGGAAACTTTCCGCTGTGTTCAACTAGAACCTATAAAAGCCACAACGCAATAAACCTTCTCGAGTTAAAATTCAACTAGTGATTTACATAACTGCAATAACGTTTCTTCTTATGGACCTTTCCGTGCTGCAATAGTGAACTTTTCAACAGAATACAGTGCATAACAGTGCCCGTTCAACCACCATCCGTGTCGCATTCGAACGAGAGCAATAAATATGGCCAAGACATTTTCCTAAACCTCCTATTTTCCTCCTCTCAAATACCTTACTATCATAATATTAAATTATAAAATTTAGGTCTCCTTCAACGAGGTGTAACTCAATAGCAAGTGCCCTCCCTTCTTTGTTCTGCTTACAATAACTTCATTCTGCAAAATATTTGTGTCTAGCACACATTTAAACTATTGTTTTCCCTCTTTTTCTAGGGAATTCAATTATTTCTACTCACAATTGAGTTTTCTAACTCTCATTTTCCAGGTTTCACGAAAGGGCAACTGGCCCTAATTTTTCTCGTGATCCCTGTTTCAATATAAGAAGTTATAGAAACTTCTTCTTAATTTTCCTCTCTTTTATTTGTTATAATCTCATATTAAATACTTTTTCATAGCCTTTAACATCTCCAATAAGAATTCTTAAAGTGCCTATATTGTACCTGATTCCTTGTTAAAGCTTTAATTATTTGTAATCCTCGTTATAAACTTTAAAGTTTTCTATTTTTAGCACAACTATTAAAATCTTATTCTGATTTTGTGCTCGAAGCAAGTTTTAGACTTGCGTCCTATTTAACATTGTCAAAAGATTTCCAATTTGTTAGCATTAAGTCTCAGACTTTTGTATGTTAAAACTATTTATTGTTATTAATTTGAATCTAAATCAACTTTATATTGTTTGTTACGTCAACTCTTTCTTTATTGTTAAACTAGCAGAAGTACCCGTTCTTCGAACGGTGTTCGGTGTTAACACCAGACATAATAATAATAATAATGTTATTGGTTGTACGTCCCTTTTAAGTACTGTTGCTTTTAGAGACGCACCAGACATTATCAATTGAGCTACTATTCCAATGGTTAGCGGCTTGTAGTTCCTTCATACGTTTATCAGAACGAAGTTAGTTTCCTGGGAATATCACACAGACTGTTAATTTAAGGGCCTTATAATGTGGTTTTCGGAGACTCTTTAAAGACTCGCGAATTTTTTGTCTCATATTGACAAGTGCAACATATGCTTTGGTCGTCCTTCTAGGATAATTTTTATATTTCGCCTATTTTAGCATGTATTTTGAGAAGTTTTTCCCTATATCCACCCTTCTACTGTATGAAAAGTACGGTGAAGAGTTTTATAAATGATTGGTATATTGACAAATGTTTACCATACCTAATTTTACGATGCACCAAGCATCCGAACATGAGTTATAGGCGTACATAAGGATACACAGAAAGACAGACAGACAATTCTATTGTCTACAACATATCCCCCAGAAATCCAAATATGGGTATATCTACCACACAGTATCAAAGAAAATCATCCTTACGATGAACCCGTATGTCGACAAAAAAAAAAGAAAAGAAAAAAGATTAGTTGAAATGTGCTCTCAAACTAAATTCACCTAACGTGTACTTCCTGACATGAAATAGAATTGAAAGCCTTGTAGATGAAACGCAATACACGTCACATAAAAACTGACCCTCTACTGTACGTTGTGTTGGGTCCCCATACACAGGAAGACCTCTATCATAAATTATAAAAGCTTGTGGTGCATGAAAATTCAGGTTCTTTAGTCTCAAATGGCTCAAATTCCTAAAAGCCGCCAAAAATGCTGATTCAATTCAGGAATTTTTGAAAATAATGTTGTTGTTTGGAGATATAATAGACCTTCTGTACTATATGTCGCACGTGAAAATTGCATGAAAAAATCCTAGGGTACCCCTAAACCCCCTTAATTGCATTGATGAATTATACAGTCTACGTTGGTTCCGTGATAACCTTATATTTGCAAACTTTCACAGAAATGTAATAAATGTAATAAATTGCTTCTTACTGAAATAGACGGAAAGTTGAATGCCACCCCTTGAGATAATGTTGTCATGGTTACCGATTTGCATTCCTTCATTAGTTTGTTAAATTAAATTTAATTAGTTTTCTGGGAATGTTTCAGAAACTGTTGGTTTTAGAGCCTTATAATGTAGTTTTCGAGGACCCTCGAGTTTTATTTCCGGCACCGAGGGGCTTTGTCTCGTCGTTGTACGCCATAATATAATACTAATAATAATAATATAATATAGGGATAGGAATATAATAGACCTGCCATACCACACCCGCAGGTGTAAATCGCGTGAAAAAATTCTAGACTACCCCTTGACCCCCTTAAGCGCATTTTACGTATTGATGAAATTTACAGCATAATTTGGTTCCATAATAACCATCTAGCCGTTTGCAAACTTTCACACTACCGTAATGTAATTAATGGAATTGCATTGCGTCTTACAGCAATAGATGGACCTCTGAGAATCCGTTGCCATGGGTATCGGCTTGCATTCGTTCATTAGTTTATTAAATTAAATTAGTTTTCTGGGAATATCTCAAAAACGGTTGGACGTAGGACCTTAAAATGTGTTTTTAGGACCCCCGAATGTTATCTCTCACATTGAGGGGCTGAAAATGGGCTTTGTCTCGTCCTTCTACTCCTATTTCAGCATGTATTTTAAGGGGGTATGCCCCCTTTTATGATAGGTACAGAGAAGAGTTACATCAATGACTAGTGTCGTGCCTCTGATGGATATCTGTACCAAATTTTACGTTGATACACCCAGCCGTTCTCGATTTATAAGGGAACAAAGTTGTCCACAGACAAGCAAACAGACAGACAAAAAATATTTTCGCGCGCATCCGTCATAAAACAGTATGAAACGCGTAAATAACTCGAATTTCCGTAGAAATTCAGAAAAAACAGAGAAACTTTCATTTTTATACCTGTAGAGATATACTGCACCGCTCGGTGTTGACCGTGTTTTATTGCACAAATTTAGGTTTTACTCGCTAACCGTTGAAGATACACGAAAAGTGATAAGGACCTTTTGGATAGAAAATTGAATGTTAAAGCTCATGTATGCCATCAAAAGGTTGCTATTTCTTAGCGTTCTCTTTTTATTTGAAATGGAAATATCAAATTTTGAAACCAAAGGGTGTAGTGACGTCATAAATGTGGGTTTTACTCGCTAACCGTTGGAGAAAAACGAAAAGTGAAGCTCGTATGTACCGTCAAAAGTTTGCTATTTCTTAGCGTTCTCTTTTCATTTGATAAGGAAACATGAAGTTTTGATTAAAGTGTGTAGTGACGTCACTAAAATGGTTGCCATTTTTTAATAGTGCAAAATATCGAAATAAAATGTATCCTATATATAAACCTGGTAAATCAGCTACATCCATGCAAAATTTCATTTAAATCGGACCAGTGGTTCTTGCGTTATTGAGTAGCACACAGACAGACAGAAAGACAGACACACACGATCTCATTTTTATATATTAGTATAACAGAAGTACCAGTCCTTCGAACGGTGTTATATATTAACACCAGACATTATCAATTGAGCTACTGTTGCAATGGTTAGCGGTTTTTCATTCCTTCATAAGTTTATCAGAACGAAGTTAGTTTTCTGGGAATATCACACACACTGTTAATTTAAGGGCCTTAAATTGTGGTTTTCGGAGACCCCTTATAGACTCGCGTATTTTGTGTCTCACATTGAGAAGCGCAACATATGCTTTGATCGTCCTTCTAGGATAATTTTTATATTTCGCCTATTTTAGCATGTATTTTGAGAAGTATTTCCCTATATCCACCCTTCTACTGTATGAAAAGTACGGTGAGGAGTTTTATAAAAGATTGGTGTATTGACTCAATTTTACCATACCTAATTTTACGATGCACCACGCATCCGAACACGATTTATAAGCGTACATAAAGATACACAGAAAGATAGACAGACAATTCTATTGTCGACAACATATCACCCTGATATCCAAATATGGGTATATCTACCATACAGTATCAAAAAAAAAATCATCCTTACGATGAACCCGTATGTCGACAAAAAAAAAAAAGATTAGTTAAAATTTGCTCTCAAACTAAATTCACCTAACGTGAACTTCTTGACGTGAAATAGAATTGAAAGCCTTGTAGACGAAACGCAATACACCTCACATAAAAAATGACCCTCTACGTTGTGTTAGGTCTCCATACACAGGAAGACCTCTTTCATAAATTATAAAGGCTTGTGGTGCATGAAAATTCAGGTTCTTTAGTCTCAAATGGCCCAAATTCCTAAAAGCCGCAAAAAATGCTGATTCAATTCAGGAATTTTTGAAAATAATGTTGCTGTTAGGAGATATAAAGGAAGATTGTAGTTTTACGTGACCATTAATCGCGAGATCATAAGCCACGGGACCTCCATTTTACGTGGAATCTGAACCACAGGGCATGGCATTTCACTTTGAAAATGTTTGGAGATATAATAGACCTTCTGTACTATATGTCGCACGTGAAAATTGCATGGAAAAAATCTAGGTTACCCCTTGACCCCCTTAATTGCATAGATGAATTATACAGTCTACGTTGGTTCCGTGATAACCGTATAGCCATTTGCAAACTTTCACAGAAATGTAATAAATGGAGTGACATTACTTCTTACAGAAATAGATGGAAAGTTGGATGCCACCCCTTGAGATAATGTTGTCATGGTTACCGATTTCCATTCCTTCATTAGTTTTTTAAATTAAATTAAATTAGTTTTCTGGGAATATTTCAGATACTTTTGGTTTTAGGGCCTTATAATGTAGTTTTCGAGGACCCGTTAGGGCCCCCAAGTTTTGTTTCTGGCACCGAGGGGCTTTGTCTCCTCGTTGTAAGCCATAATATAATAATAATAATAATAATATAATATAGGGATAAGAATATAATAGACCTGCCGTACCACACCCGGAGGTGTAAATCGCGTGAAAAAATTCTAGTGTACCCCTTGACCCCTTAAGCGCATTATACGCACTGATGAATTTTACAGCTTAATTTGGTTCCGTGATAACTTTCTAGCCGTTTGCAAACTTTCACACCAATGTAATTAATGGAATTGCATTGCGTCTTACAGCAATAGATGGACCTCTGAGAATCTGTTGCCATGGATACCGGCTTGTATTCGTTCATTAGTTTTAGGTAGATTTCATTAGAAAGCTAACTATTGCAATGGGTCCCATGTTTCGACTTCCGGAAAATTTCGACATATCTTCGCGTTTCACATCCCCCAGACCCCAAAACCACCGTCAGTTCAAAAGTTTATATATAATCTATGTATGTATATATCTATTATATAAAACTAAGTGTCCTGACTGACTGACTGACTGACTGACTGACTCATCATCGCCCAGCCAAAACTATTAAATCTAGAAACATGAAATTTTGGGAATATGTTCGGTGCAAGTCGAAAACGCCCACTAAGGAAGGGTTTTTGGATATTCAGTTTCTAAAGGGGTGTTAAGGGGGTACACCTGCATTTCATTGATTAACAATATCTCCGGATTGCTTTCATTGGGGGATTTGATACACGGCATATAAACTCATCATTAAAAATAAGAAGATACGTGTCTGAGGGTTTTTCGATGTGGTGTATATTATGAGGTGAAAGGGGTGAGAAGTGGGGGTTGAAGGATTCCTAACGGAGCGTGTATCCCTTAAACGACATAGGCCAGGAGTTTGGAACTCAGCGGAAAAAATCAGCATAAAAAATAAGTAAATAGGTGTTTGACCGTTTTTTCATAAATCCAATTTAAGGGGCCCATGGGGAGGGGTGAAATTATGGGGGGGGGGGGAAACGTAATATGTCTGAGTGTAAAATTATACATGGCCTTTGTTGTAGACAATAACACATTACATCTTTTTTGTCTCTTGCTATTTCATCATACGACGAATACTTAGGGAGTTATTAATGATTTTGTATTTTTTGGCCGGAATTTTCTAAGTCCCAGGAATGACAAAAATTGATTCGAATGCAAATTCAAAATATAGTTTTGTTTAATACTTTTATTATATTTTTCACGTCTTTTAGGGTCCGAAACCAACATGATATTTTGATATATTTTTTCGTCCCATGAATTTTTGGTTTCAGGTGATTGAATTGTTTTCCACTAGGACCGTTGCTTATCTACTATATAAAGCTCAAATACCACTGACAGACTGATTCATTCATCACGAAATCTCAGAAACCACCGAACGGATTGGAATGAAATTTGGTATGCAGCTTCCTCAAGGGCCGCAAACGCCCACTAAGAAAGGATTTTTGGATATTATGGTTCTAAAGGGGTGTTAAGGGGGTAGACCTGCATTTCATTGAATAGCAATATCTCCCGATTGATTTCATTGGGGGATGGGATACTCGGCATATAAACTCTTCATTAAAAAAATGAAGACAAGTGTCTGAGGGTTTTTCGATGTGGTGTATATTATGAGGTGAAAGGGGTGAAAAGTGGGGGTTGAAGGATTCCTAACGGAGCGTGTATCCCTTAAACGACATAGGCCAGGAGTTTGGAACTCAGCGGAAAAAAATCAGCATAAAAATATGTAAATAGGTGTTTGACCGTTTTTTCATAAATCCAATTTAAGGGGCCCATCGGGAGGGGTGAAATTATGGGGGGGGACGTAATATGTCTGAGTGTAAAATTATACATGGCCTATGTTGTAGACAATAACACATTACATCTTTTTTGTCTCTTGCTATTTCATCATACGACGAACACTTAGGGAGTTATTAATGATTTTATACTTTTTGGTCGGAATTTTCTAAGTCCCAGGAATGACATAAAAATTGATTCGAATGAAAATTCAAAAAATAGTTATTTTTAATACTATTATTATATTTTTCACGTCTTTTAGGGTCCGAAACCAACATGATATTTTGATGTTTTTTTTCGTCCCATGCATTTTTGGTTTCAGGTGATGGAATTATTTTTCACTAGGACCGTTGCTTATCTACTATTTAAAGCTCAAATACCACTCACTGACTCATTCATTCATCACGAAATCTCAGAAACCACCGAACGGATTGGAATGAAATTTGGTATCCAGCTTCCTCAAGGGCCGCAAACGCGCGCTATGAAAGGATTTTTTGGATATTCAGGTTCTAAAGGGGTGTTAAGGGGGTAGACCTGCATTTCATTGAATAGCAATCTCCCGATTGGTTTCATTGGGGGATGTGATACTCGGCATATAAACTCATCACTAAAAATAAGAAGACACATGTCTGAGTTTTTTTCGATGTGGTGTATATTAAGTGGTGAAAGGGGTGAAAAGTAGGGGTTGAAGGATTCCTAACGGAGCGTGTATCTGTTAAACGACTTAGGCCAGGAGTTTAATTAACAGGTGTTTGACCGTTTTCTCATAAATACAATTTAAGGGGCCCATCGGGAGGGGTGAAATTATGGGGGGGGGGGGACGTAATATGTCTGAGTGTAAAATTATACATGGCCTTTGTTGTAGACAATAACACATTACATCTTTTTTGTCTCTTGCTATTTCAACATACGACGAATACTTACGGAGTTATTAATGATTTTGTAATTTTTGGCCGGAATTTTCTGTCCCAGGAATTACATAAAAATTGATTCGAATGAAATTTCAAAAAATATTTTTTTTAATACTTTTATTATATTTTTCACGTCTTTTAGGGTCCGAAACCAACATGATATTTTGATGTTTTTTTTCGTCCCATGCATTTTTGGTTTCAGGTGATAGAATTATTTTCCACTTGGACCAATGCTTATCTATCTATATAACTAATGTTATAACGGGATTCCAAATGTTATTGCGGGCGAAGCCGCGGGTAACAGCTAGTATATATATATATGTATATCAGTTTCTTGTGGACACGATAACTGCCGTAATTTTGCACCAATCACTTTGAATTTTTTACATAATATGTATCCCTATAAAATCTCGGTCGAGTTCGTTAATGGGCAAAATCGCTCGAAGGGGGTGAAAATGGGGGGCTTTTTTCGAAAAATAGAAATTTCGCTATAACTCTCTTAATACGTGAAATATCGAATCCATTCAAAGTTCATAATATGTGTCGGATAAGTGCCAACAATTTATGTCAAATAAGTTTTTTGATAGCACCAACCACTGACCAAAGGGGTGGAAAAAATTGGGTTTTTCGGGAAACATTAATCATATCTCTCTTAATAGGCACAATATCAAAACCGTACAAAATGGACAATATTCCCCTAATAATTACCTAAAACTTTTGTCTGAAAGAATTTTTGATATGACCCACCATTACGCCAAGGGATGTGAAAATGATTTCGGAATTATAAGAAAATGCCAAGAGCTATCAGAGGTTGCCATGGCAACACTACTAAATTGATGAGGGATGAGCCGTTGCCATGACAACGCACTTGTACGAGATCAGATTCAGTATTTCCATCTGACTAAGTCGGCCCCGTGGTGTTGGAGTAGCGCGCCTGCCTCTCACCCGGAGGCCCCGGGTTCGATCACCGGCTCCGTCAGGGATTTTAAAACTGACGTGAGGGTTGGAACGGGGTGCACTCAGCCTCGTGAGGACAATTGAGCAGCTGTCTGACAGTGAGACAGCACCCCGATCACGAATACCAATATTAACGGCCGAGGGGACCCGACGCGCTGATCACGCGTCACCCCAATATCTGCAGGCCAAATGGCTGGGCAGCGGTCGCTTGGTCGGCCTTAGCCCGTCATGGGCTGGATGGTGCCAGGGGTTGACTTTGACATCTGACTAAGTGGGAAGCGGCTTCGGTGACGTAACTGGTAGCATTCAGAATGTCTATGCCCAAGGTCGCGGTTTCAAAGCTGGCCAAAGTCGTCGGATTTTCTAAGAGAGCTAAAATCCCTCAGTATGCTTTCCTTTGGAGGGGAAGTTCCAACGTTCGTTGCGAGTTGCTGGTTGGGGTGGCATCTAGTAGCCAAGTTCACAGCTAGGTGTCGTTGACGGTAGTACCTGGTAGCAACATTAGGAACTACTGCTTGAAATAGACCGTCTGCAGTCCTTACCTGAATTAAGACTACTACAGCCATTACAATTCACACCGTTTATCAGACAGATTCTACACTCACCCAAAGTACACGGGGTTAGATGACCGCGTTGTCGCAGCCCCTAAACTGAGGAACCAACCAGAGGTAGATTTCATTAGAAAGCTAACTATTGCAATGGGTACCATGTTTCGACTTCCGAAAAATTTCGACATATCTTCGCGTTTCACATCCCCCAGACCCCAAAACCACCGTCAGTTCAAAAGTTTATATATAATTTATGTATGTATATGTGTATATATATATATATATGCATATCAGTTTCTTGTGGACACGATAACTGCCGTAATTTTGCACCAATCACTTTGAATATTTTACCGAATATGTATACCTATAAAATCTCGGTCGAGTTCGTTACTGGGCTAAATCGGTCGAAGGGGGTGAAAATGGGGGTCTTTTTTCGAAAAAGTGAAATATTGCTATAACTCTCTTAATATGTGAAATATCGAATCCGTTCAACGTGCATACTATGTGTCGGATAAAGCCCAAAAATTTATGTTTGAAGAGTTTTTTATAGCACCAACCATTGACCAAAGGGGTGGGAAAAAGTGGGTTTTTCGGGAAACATTAATCATATCTCTCTTAATAGGCACAATATCAAAACCATACAAAATGGACAATATTCCCCTAATAATTACCTAAAATTTTGTCTGAAAGAATTTTTGATATGACCCACCATTATGTCAAGGGATGAGAAAAATTATTTCGGAATTAAAAGAAAATGCCAAGAGCTATCAGTGGTTGCCATGTCAACACTACTAAATTGATGAGGGATGAGCCATCAGACGTTGCCAAGATAACGCACTTGCAGGAGATCATATTCAGAATTCCATCTGACTAAGTGTGAAGCGGCTTCGGCGACGTAACTGGTAGCAAGCATGCTGAATGTCTATGCCCAAGGTCGCGAGTTCAAAGTCGGCCGAAGTCGTAGGATTCTCTAAGAGCGCTAAAAATCCCTCAGTATGCTTTCCTTTGGAGGGGAAGTTCCAACGTTTGTTGCGAGTTGCTGGCTGCGGTGGCATCTAGTAGCCAAGTTCACAGGTAGGTGTCGTTGACGGTAGTACCTGGTAGCAACATTAGGAACTACTGCTTGAAATTGACCGTCTGTAGTCCTTACCTGAATTACAGACTAATACAGCCATCCCTACGTACACGGGGTTACATGACCGCGTTGTCACAGCCCCTAAACTGAGGAACCAACCAAAATCTCTGCGGGAGATATAATTTTGCGTGAAGAAGTAACAGACCGTTACATAGTTACACATCAGTGTCGAAACCTTGCATAAGGACAGTGTGACCACAAGTATAAAAATGGACCCCAAATGACAAGAAGGTTACCGTTCCCATAAGACAATAAAATGTTTAAAATAAGCATAAAATGACGAAAAACAAAGTTAATTAAGCTCCAATTATAAAATACCTTCTCGCAATAAACGAGGTCTGATCCTTCTACGAAAACCTGCATATTCTGCCTATTTTCGCCTATCCCCAAGTTTGTCCGGTGAAATCTACCTCTGCCTTCCGGCGTGCCGAGAGGACTTTTTTTTAAATGAAATAAGTTTTCTGGGAATATCTCAAAAACGGTTGGTTTTAGGGCCTTAAAATGTGGATTTCGGGGACCCTTTAGGGCCCCCGAGTTTTGTCTCTCACATCGAGGGGATGAAAATGATCTTTGTCTCGTCCTTCTACTCCTATTTCAGCATGCATTTTAAGGGGGTAGGCCCCCTTTTATGAGAGGTACGGTGATGGTTTACATCAATGATTAGTGTCGTGCTTCTGATGGACAACTGTACCAAATTTTACGTTGATACACCCAGCCGTTCTCGAGTTATAAGGGAACAAAGTTGTCCACAGACAATCAAACAAACAGACAGACAGACTAAAACATTATTTTCGCGCGCATCTATCATAAAACAGTCTGAAACGTGTAAATAACTCAAATTTCCGTAGAAATTCAGGAAAAAAACAGACAAATTTTCTTTTTTATATATGTAGAGATATACTGCACCGCTCGGTGTTGACCGTGTTTTATTGCACAAATTTAGGTTTTACTCGCTAACCGTCGGAGATACACGAAAAGTGATAAGGACCTTCTGGATAGAAAATTAAATGCTAAAACTCATGTATACCATCAAAGTTTACTATTTCTTAGCGTTCTCTTTTTATTTGAAATGGAAGTATGAAATTTTAAAACCAAAGGGTGTAGTGACGTCACAAAAGTAGGTTTTACTCGCTAACCGTTGGAGATACACGAAAAGTGATAAGGACCATTCGGAGAGGAAATTAAATTTCAAAGCTCATATGTGCCATCAAAAGTTTGCTATTTCCTACCGTTCTCTTTTTATTTGATATGGAAATATGAAATTTTGAAACCAAAGGGTGTAGTGACGTCACAAAAATGGTCGCCATTTCTTAATAGTGCAAAATATCGAAATCATATATGTAAACCTGGTATTTCAGCTACATCCATGCAAAATTTCATTTAAATCGGACCAGTGGTTCTTGCGTTATTAGGTAACACACAGACAGACAGACAGACAGAAAGAAAGACAGACACACACCATCTCATTTTTATATATTAGTATGATAAACAAAATTTCAACTTTGCGCTTTATACATTACAACAGAATAACGGTCAGGCAGGTCCTTGTCTTCCCTGACTCTTCATTGGCTTATGCCCTCTTTAAGAAAATTACTTAAAAAAGTAATTAATGTATTGCCACTTGTTGCATTTAACTTGAAATTTCAAATATCAAGTTCAAGGATTCTCTTAGTTTCCATAACTAATTCTAACGAGCCATCGAGGCAAGCATAGCTAGCTCAGAAAGCTTCCTGCTTGTTGATACTTTCTCTATAACTTATGGTTTGTATTCTAAATTCATAGTGTTCCTCTGGTTTGAACTTTTAGTCGGTACTCTGCTGGTTAAAAGCTCAACGTATCTTAAGTGCAACAATTGGTGTTTTTACCAAAATTTTCAAAGAAAACAACAAAATCGTTCCCAAAAGCATTATAACTGCTTCATCGATACTCTTCCTGAGAATATTGGGTCGCTCGTTGGAGATCCTGCAGTTCCAAGAACTAAAGTTATCACGGCGAATTCAAATTATTTGCGCCTTTCAAAGCCTTCGATCACACCCAACTCCTTTGAAAGGATATACAATAAATCTGTCATTCCTTGTCTTACCAGACTACCACCCTTCCCTATAGTAGCCAAATATAGGCTTGGAAGGGAAGGTACGATCGCTGCTTGCTTGCAAATAGCCCAAGCTCCAGTCGCATCTCCCGTTAGCTGCGTCCAGGTCCATACTCACTTTAGGTGCTTCACGGGATTTGCGGTGACACTCGTCACTAAATACTCATTCAAATTCATTTTGTTTGCTTAGTATTGGACTCTCGTCCTATTTACCCACACTTGTTCTTCATTCCGAAACCCACTTCCCTTTCCTTTTCTCTACATCTTCCCTTGGGGGTAGAGTTCATCCATAGCCAAAACCTACCCAATCCTCAGTGTGGACACAGCCCTCTGCCCCACTTGCCAGACACGTCACCAACACCGCCTTGGTCCTGGGTTATAGACCCCTACAACAACCTCAGTGAGGATCCTGGACCACCACAGCCCTCCACCACACTTGCCAGACACGTCCACAACACCGCCTTGGTCCTGGGTTATAGACCCCAACAACAACCTCAGTGTGGATACTGGACCAACACAGCCCTCCGCCACACTTGCCAGACACGTCACCAACACCGCTTTGGTCCTGGGTTATAGACCCCTACAACAACCTCAGTGTGGATACTGGACCAACACAGCCCTCCACCAAACTTGCCAGACACGTCACCAACACCGCCTTGGTCCTGGGTTATAGACCCCTACAACAACCTCAGTGTGGATACTGGACCATCACAGCCCTCCGCCACACTTGCCAGACACGTCACCAACACCGCCTTGGTCCTGGGTTATAGACCCCTACAACAACCTCAGTGTGGATCCTGGACCACCACAGCCCTCCGCCACACTTGCCAGACACGTCACCAACACCGCCTTGGTCCTGGGTTATAGACCCCTACAACAACCTCAGTGTGGATCCTGGACCACCACAGCCCTCCGCCACACTTGCAAGACACGTCACCAACACCGACTTGGTCCTGGGTTATAGACCCCTACAACAACCTCAGTGTGGACACTGGACCATCACAGTCCTCTGCCCCTCTTGCCAGACACGTCACCAACACCGCCTTGGTCCTGGGTTATAGACCCCTACAACAACCTCAGTGTGGATACTGGACCAACACAGCCCTCCGCCACACTTGCCCGACACGTCACCAACACCGCCTTGGTCCTGGGTTATACACCCCAACAACAACCTCAGTGTGGATACTGGACCATCACAGCCCTCCACCACACTTGCCAGACACGTCACCAACACCGACTTGGTCCTGGGTTATAGACCCCTACAACAACCTCAGTGTGGACACTGGACCATCACAGTCCTCTGCCCCTCTTGCCAGACACGTCACCAACACCGCCTTGGTCCTGGGTTATAGACCCCTACAACAACCTCAGTGGGGATACTGGACCAACACAGCCCTCCGCCACACTTGCCAGACACGTCACCAACACCGCCTTGGTCTTGGGTTATAGACCTCTACAACAACCTCAGTGTGGATACTGGACCAACACAGCCTCCGCCACACTTGCCAGACACGTCACCAACACCGCCTTGGTCCTGGGTTATAGACCCCTACAACAACCTCAGTGTGGATACTGGACCAACACAGCCCTCCACCACACTTGCCAGACACGTCACCAACACCGCCTTGGTCCTGGGTTATAGACCCCTACAACAACCTCAGTGTGGATACTGGACCATCACAGCCCTCCGCCACACTTGCCAGACACGTCACCAACACCGCCTTGGTCCTGGGTTATAGACCCCTATAACAACTTCAGTGTGGATCCTGGACCACCACAGCCCTCTGCCACACTTGGCAGACACGTCACCAACACCGCCTTGGTCCTGGGTTATAGACCCCTACAACAACCTCAGTGTGGATCCAGGACCGCCACAGCCCTCCGCCACACTTGCCAGACACGTCACCAACACCGCCTTGGTCCTGGGTTATAGACCCCTACAACAACCTCAGTGTGGATCCTGGACCATCACAGTCCTCTGCCCCACTTGCCAGACACGTCACCAACACCGCCTTGGTCCTGGGTTATAGACCCCTACAACAACCGCAGTGTGGATCCTGGAACAACACAGCCCTCTGCCCCACTTGCCAGACACGTCACCAACACCGCCTTGGTCCTGGGTTATAGACCCCCACAACAACCTCAGTGTGGACACTGGACCATCACAGTCCTCTGCCCCACTTGCCAGACACGTCACCAACACCGCCTTGGTCCTGGGTTATAGACCCCTACAACAACCTCAGTGTGGATCCTGGAACAACACAGCTCTCTGCCCCACTTGCCAGACACGTCACCAACACCGCCTTGGTCCTGGGTTATAGACCCCTACAACAACCTCAGTGTGGATACTGGACCAACACAGCCCTCTGGCCCACATGCCAGACACGTCACCAACACTGCCTTGGTTCTGGGTTATAGACCCCTTCAACAACCTCAGTGGGGATCCTGGACCACCACAGCCCTCCACCACACTTGCCAGACACGTCACCAACACCGCCTTGGTCCTGGGTTACAGACCCCTACAACAACCTCAGTGGGGATACTGGACCAACACAGCCCTCTGCCCCACTTGCCAGACACGTCACCAACACCGCCTTGGTCCTGGGTTATAGACCCCTTCTACAAACTCAGTGTGGATACTGGACCAACACAGCCCTCCACCACACTTGCCAGACACGTCACCAACACCGCCTTGGTCCTGGGTTATAGACCCCTAAAACAACCTCAGTGAGGATCCAGGACCACCACAGCCCTCCACCACACTTGCCAGACACGTCACCAACACCGCCTTGGTCCTGGGTTACAGACCCCTACAACAACCTCAGTGTGGATACTGGACCACCACAGCCCTCCGCCACACTTGCCAGACACGTCACCAACACCGCCTTGGTCCTGGGTTATAGACCCCTACAACAACCGCAATGTGGATCCTGGACCACCACAGTCCTCCGCCACACTTGCCAGACACGTTACCAACACCGCATTGGTCCTGGGTTATAGACCCCTACAACAACCTCAGTGTGGATACTGGACCACCACAGCCCTCCGCCACACTTGCCAGACACGTCACCAACACCGCCTTGGTCCTGGGTTATAGACCCCTTCAACAAACTCAGTGTGGATACTGGACCAACACAGCCCTCCACCACACTTGCCAGACACGTCACCAACACCGCCTTGGTCCTGGGTTATAGACCCCTACAACAACCTCAGTGAGGATCCTGGAACACCACAGCCCTCCACCACACTTGCCAGACACGTCACCAACACCGCCTTGGTCCTGGGTTACAGACCCCTACAACAACCTCAGTGTGGATACTGGACCACCACAGCCCTCCGCCACACTTGCCAGACACGTCACCAACACCGCCTTGGTCCTGGGTTATAGACCCCTACAACAACCGCAATGTGGATCCTGGACCACCACAGTCCTCCGCCACACTTGCCAGACACGTCACCAACACCGCATTGGTTCTGGGTTATAGACACCTACAACAACCTCAGTGTGGATACTGGACCACCACAGCCCTCCGCCACACTTGCCAGACACGTCACCAACACCGCCTTGGTCCTGGGTTATAGACCCCTACAACAACCTCAGTGGGGATACTGGACCAACACAGCCCTCTGCCCCACTTGCTAGACACGTCACCAACACCGCCTTGGTCCTGGGTTATAGACCCCTTCAACAACCTCAGTGTGGACACCGGACCAACACTGCCCTCTGCCCCTCAAGCAAGACACGTCACCAACACCGCCTTGGTCCTGGATTATAGACCCCTACAACAACCTCAGCGGGGATACTGGACCAACACAGCCCTCTGCCCCACTTGCCAGACACTTCACCAACACCGCCTTGGTCCTGGGTTATAGACCCCTTCAACACCCTCAGTGTGGATACTGGACCAACACAGCCCTCTGCCCCACTTGCCAGACACGTCACCA